>JAPTYO010000016.1:2430000-3645000 GCA_036873135.1 Clarkia xantiana subsp. parviflora
CAGCCAAATATTTTTCCAGCTCACTTTTCTCTTCAGTTTGAGTCCCAGTTTCACTCATAAACTTCATTGTCAGAAAATCTGCAGCATGCATCAAACCTGGTTTTTTTGAAGTCACAAGCATGTCACCTGTTTCCTTGCTAGACTGAACAGTACCTGAACCTGATGGAGGCAGTTTGTATTCTTCAAACAAAGAACTTAATGTATCACGAACATTAGCCTTCAACTCTGATGCTACCTCTTCAGGATAGCAAGTATTGATCATCCACTCAACATATCTCAATTTGTGCCTAGGGTCAAGTACCACTGCTATAAACAAAAACTTATTGATACTGCAAATGTTACCAAAGTATTTCAAATACTTCTCCCTCATGTTTCTAGCCATTTTTCGAATTCGTATATCATTATCATTACAATACTCATCAATTCTCATGGCAATTGCACAAACTTCTACCATATAGATATTGGAAGTAATATAGGTCGAACCTGATATACGCTTGGTAGCATCGTAAAACAGCTCCAAAAAGGGCAAGATAGCTGATGCATGCTCCCAATCATCCTCCTTCGGTAAGCCTTTAGACTTGGAAAGCTCTACTCTGTACTTCTTATTCTTCATCTCCATCATAGCAAAAGCACGTTGAAACTTCAAAGCTGATTTTAACATCAAGAAGGTTGAATTCCACCTAGTATCCACATCCATACACAACAAACCTTTTTCTTCTATCTTTTTCAGTCTCAATCACATTTTTGAAACTAAGCAACCTTGCTGGGGAACTCCTAACATGTTTAACAGCTGAACGAATTCTAAAAATTGCAGAATCCATTTCTTTTAAACCTTCACGCACAATTAAATTCAAAATATGTGCACAACATCTTACTTGAAGAAACCGACCATTCAATACAGATGAATTCCAAAGTGAAAACATTTTCCTCAAGAAATCAATTGCAATATCATTTGAACTAGCATTATCAACTATAACTGTCATCACTTTCTTTATACCCCAACTAATCAAGCACAACTCAATGACACTGCTAATTACATCACCAGAATGGCTAGGAACTTGACAAAAGTTCAGAATTTTTTTGTGCAACACCCAACCATCATCAATATAATGTGTAGTAAGACACATGTAACAAAAGTTTTGGCAAGATGTCCAACAATCTGTTGTTGAACAGATTCTGTGAGAATTCTTGGAAAGTATTTCCTTCAAAGCAGCCTTTTCATCCAAATACAACTTAAATGCATCTTTTGCTACTGTGATACGTGAAGGACACTGAAACTTAGGGTTCAAATATTTTGTAAATCGATGAAATGCAGGATGATCATCTGTTCTAAAAGGCAGCTCCATATCCACAATCATTCTAGCTAATTCAATTCGAGCAATTGCTAATTCAAACTTTGGCACACTATCTGATTCAGGCACAAATGGTAAAGTCTTCTGCTTTTTATCCTTCTTTTGAAAATGATACTTTTGGCATCTTGCCAAGTGGTTAAATAAACAACTTGTACCATTCACAGTAGCAGCACGAAATTTCTTACCACAATAATTGCACCAAGCAAAATTTGGATCATCCTTATCCTTTGTGAAATGCTCCCAAGCCTCAGACTTTAACTTGTTATCACTTGCAGAAGAGCTCGGACGCTTTTGACGTCGTTTAGAACTTGGTGGTTTCGCAGATGTTTCATCAATTGGTGTTGCCTTTGCATTTGACTCGGGCATAGTCTGGGGAAAAATTGAATTAGTAAAATCAAAATTAGTAAACTGAACTGACTAAAAGTCTTAAACTAAATCATTACTGACTGAATTTAAGAACCGTACATGAGACACAACTGAATGTAATTGAGTAAATATCATTACCTTGTATGAGATTTGTATATTTTTGATAGATGCTCCCATGGCTGCATCACGCTCCTCATCCATGACCATTGTCTAGAACATGAAAAAAAAAATAGTAAAATGAGTAAATTGAATTGACAATTCTAAGTGGTTGAATTATCATTACCTTGGCCGAGACTTGTATACCTTGGACAGCTGCATGTACCTCAGCCAGGACCATAGTCTGGAACATGATTGAAATTGAATTAGTAAAATACGTAAATTGAATTGACCTAAACCCTAATTTAGTAAATTGTCATTACCGTGTCTGAGACATGTATATCTGTTCCTGTAGGTGCTTCAGCCATAATCTGTCTTCTGGAACGAATTCGACGAAATCAAACTGTCTATTAGAACCCAATTCGGTTCGAATTGGGGAAACAGAAATCAAATACCAAATATGTTCAAATTGAAGAAGATGGGTTAGAAATCAAAGATCAGACCTGTAATAGTGAAACATAGACGGTGAAGATTTATATAGATGTATATTGGACTATGAACCATCATCGAATTGATTACTAACAATGGGAAATCGGAATCGGCAGAAGCGTGGGCGTGGTCGCGTGGATGGGTCTGAGAGTAAATGCCTTGGACTTGGAGAGGAAGATAGGCTCTTCGTTATCTCTGTAGCCTTAATTATATTAGCCGTCAATTGTCCTTATTAATAATAATTATCATATTGAATAATAAGTAATAAATAAGCAATATATATAATATATTAATATATTTCGGTCGGTTCGGTATCCATGGTTTTTTTAGGATGAGAACCGAACCAAACCGAAAAACCGAACCACATAAAAAAAACCGACCACATACCGAACCGTGTATTAACGGTTCGGTTTTTTCGGTCCGGGCGTCTTCGGTTTTGACCGGTTTTTCGGTTCGGCCGGATTTTACTTTCAGCCCTAATTACCTTCTTAATAACTCAATTATCGACTTTTTTTTAGTATATATCCCAATTTTTTGTCCTACTATTAAGTGTCACAACTATCCGTTAAATTGTAAAAGGGTATATTATTAATTTTTAGTAACTCAACTATCGACTTTTTAATATCTCAAATATTTTTCTCTTTACATTTAGATATATTAACTATGTGATTATTTAATGACGCATAACTCGGTTCACTTAGTTAGAGACTTGACTGGGCTCGAGATCATGCTAGATCACCTAGTTTGAAAAACCACGTCTAACACGGGATCGGGTATTGGCGAGTCCTCTAACTGGGCCAAATAAACCAATGACAGATCTAGAATTTTGATCAGTCAAGATGAGCTAAGAGGCTCAATCTAGTTCAGACTTATGCTAGACATGATCTCCCATACTAGGTAATAAAGTCTAGTATAGGCTCAGTTCAATACAAACCTCTAACTACGCTAATTGAATCATGCGTCATTAAATAATCTCTAACTACGTTAATCGAATCATGCGTCATTAAATAATCACACTTCGGATAGTTAAAACACATAAAATAAAATATAGAGTTGAAGGACTAAAAAGTTAACGGTCAATTGTGACTTCATTTTTCCTATTGTAAAATTATACTCTACCACCGAAGTTTCATTTACCCTACAAGACAACTGTACACTATTCTCTCATTGGTCATTGCTCTTCTCTAATACCCACCGCTTTCAATGTACGTATCGTCGCGTGATTCATGTTTCGTAACGAAACTACTTTTCCAGAGCGCCTTTGAGTACGGTTTTTTTTTTTTCAAGGATTCAGGATATCGTTAAGAAATTATTGTCTACCACCGAAGTAACACGGGGTAGCCCAAGTGTTATCCCTTCAAACAATGAAAATAAAACGAGTGTTTATATGATGGTTATGATCTAACACGTGTCAAATGTTAATTGGTTAAGAGGTAATACGTGGACTCCACGTGTTACCTCGGTGGTAGTGAATAATCTCTCTCAATGTACAATGCCTCGGTGGCATGATATATAGAAATAGAATATAGATAGAGCAAGAGCAGCCATTCAAAATAAAAGAAAAACAAATAGAATTGAATTACTTAGGAATAGCAATATTTGAGCACACTGCTCTGCTTTATTATTCAGAATTTCCAAATGATAACCAAAGCTTAGCTAGCAGCATTCACTAGCAGCAGATCCAATCCAAATGAATAACCAAAAACATATCCAAGTCATAACATGGTCACTAACTATTGGTTCAATTTTCGCCATCATAACAGTTGAAGAAAAAAAATTACTTGGTAGGATAAATTCTTCACTTACCTTTGGTGAGTCTTTAACCAATCATCAGTTTGTTATCTTCCAAGAAACTGTATGTGGGTACCTCCAAATTGTAGGGTGCCGGGCCTTTACGGATTCTACCAGAGATATCGTAGTGAGACCCATGGCAAGGGCAAAACCACCCACCAAAGTCACCGGCATTAGGCAGTGGAATGCACCCCAAGTGAGTGCAGACCCCAATGACAACGAGCCACTCGGGGTTCTTAACCCTAATAGCATCTTCCTGTGGGTCACGAAGAGATCCCAAGTCCACACTGTTGGCTAAGTTAATGTCTTCTTCGGTTCGGCGCCTTATAAATACTGGCTTTCCACGCCACTTCACTGTGACAGTGGTCCCAGGCTCAATGCTAGATATGTCAACCTCAAGGGAAGCGAGGGCAAGGACGTCTTTACTCGCTGACATGCTCAGGACAAACTTAAGGACCAGAAGACGGATCAATGAGGCATACACGAATCTCCCACCTGATAGGACAAAGTAAGCGAATGCTCGCTTACTGGGGTCACCAGGTGGGTAACGCTCGTGATTGTGTTCATCATAGATAATTTTTGAAGTTGGGTTCTTCAAAGCAGCCACAGTAGCTGGGATCTCTGATAGAGAATCCACATCACTGGTTGTTGGAGCTATTCCCGTTGAGAAACCTGAAACATTGAGCTGTACCACTGTTAGAAGGATTTCAATTGATCGATACGAATTTAAGCATACTAAACTAACATTCAACCCTTATTATAAAAAAGGCAGCTTTGTTTAGCTTTCACCTACCCAGACAGTAATCAATCTTGCATTGTATTAGCCAAGAGAAACACTGAACAAGGAGAAAAGAGCTAGACAAAAGGTAGAAGTCAAGAGACTGAATATGCACATACTAGAGTTCTTCATAAGTTTAATGTTATAGTCCGAAACAGAGCTGGGAGTCAGAATGCTTAGAGCAGTTTCACTTCTCTGAAATCACTCTTGCAGTGGCAATTACTACAAGAATGAACAAGGATAGACCATTAAATTCTCATGTTAGAAACCGCTCTTCTTAGCTGGCCAATGTGTTCTTCCTTTGAGAACCCACAAAAAGAAGATAAAGGGGTTGTTATAGTGGTATTTAATGGGAGATGTTCCAATTATGCTTCTCTAATCAACAAAGGACACTATGAACATGACAATAAGTGAATGTGTTTTACAGGTACCTTATCAGGGTTCGGCGATTTAAACAGTAAGATCCACTTCCTTTCCTCCTAAACCATAGATTGACATCACATAAACATATACTTGGTATGGACTACAGGTACGGTTATTCCCCAATCATAATGAGAGCTTGAAGTACCAAAGAAGAAGGCAAAGAGTTGGAACCTCAAAGAAGAAGGTTCTTCACGGCTCTGTTCTCTCAGATTCATAAGGGAAGAACAACTCTAAAACACTACATTACTGCTTAAATTCTACTATAGATACACTGAGAAGAAAATGAAGCACCGGTCTACCGCAGATCATATCTGCTAAAGGCATCAGAGTCAGACAGAGTTACCAAATCGTATACTGACTGATAAATTAGGGGATTACTACAACAATATCCAAGCTGCAGCGTTCAGAAAGTGAGGCGCCATCAGATCTATCTATCCTGGTAGTGATATCTGTGTTCCACACTAAAATGGGTGCAGAAAGAGGAACATTAATCGACATCTTTCCTCAATACAACTTCTTGCTCCTATTGACATGGATTTGTGCAGTGTATTAGGTTTTTTTTTTTTCTCGATAAAATCTAATTGGCTGCATCTTTTGGCAATAATAACTCCAGAAAAGAATGAAATGGCTCAAATGGTACTATAAAATCGTATACTTATTAATGATAAAACTGTAATTGAGAAAGTAAGTACACAGCTGAAGCACCACAGCAATCGAAAGATAACGACGAGCTAAATCTAATTCATCCAAATAGCATATTAAACAAAAAAATCATATCAATTAAATACGAGAAGAATCAGTCAAAACAAGGAAAGTGACCTCTTATCGAAGAACGGAATTCACGAGTCCACGAGAAAGGCGGGATCGAGGATGAAGCAGATCTAGAAGAGGAATCAGAAATGGATTCACAGCTCGGCAATGAAAACGCCGACGAAACGGGCCGCGGTGAGCCGAAGGACAGAGAAGAGAGCCTCCTCCTAGCGATTCTCAGCATCTTTCTCCCTCCTATCTCGGTGGCTCAGACTCTGCTGTTCCACTCTTTGTGCTTGAAAATCGAAGCTCTGGACTCTATAGTTTGTTGTAAGCCGTAAGCAAGAAGGATAGCTATTTTCTCAAACTCGTACAAGGCAATTAATAGTTTAATTCAAATAACAGAGCCGTCTTAGCTCAGCTGGTAGAGCGCGTGGCTTTTAACCACGTGGTCGTGGGTTCGATTCCCACAGACGGCGATGATTTCTGTGAAATTTTGTTTTGCATTTGTGAATGATTTTTGTTACTGTTTCTTACATGTAGTCATATATGTACATCGAATCTCCCCAGAAAGTAAATAAATATATAGCATAACAGCTAATTGATTCAAATTTCCAAAGGATGCTCTCATCATGCTGAACTTGTGATCCAATCTCTATTGTACATTTCCTACTCACTTATGTAGGTCATTATTACTTGAACAAATCAATAACCAATTGTAATACATCTTCCCTCATAAAAACAAAACAAAAAATATCTCTTTACCCAATCAACAATTTGTTCTCCTCCAAGAAGCTGTAAGTGGGTACCTCCAAATTGTATGGCGCTGGACCTTTTCGGATTCTACCCGAGATATCGTAGTGAGACCCGTGGCAAGGGCAGAACCACCCACCAAAGTCACCTGCATTGGGCAAGGGGATGCACCCCAAGTGAGTGCAGACCCCAATCACAACAAGCCACTCAGGATTCTTAACCCTAACCGCATCTTCCTGTGGATCACGAAGAGATCCCAAATCCACACTGTTGGCTAAGTTAATGTCATCTTCGGTTCGGCGCCTTATGAACACGGGTTTTCCACGCCACTTCACTGTGACAGTGGTTCCAGGCTCGATGCTGGAGAGGTCGACCTCAAGGGAAGCAAGGGCAAGGACGTCTTTACTTGCTGACATGCTGAGGACAAACTTAAGGACCAGAAGACGGATCAATGAGGCATACACGAATCTCCCACCTGATAGGACAAAGTAAGCGAATGCCCGTTTACTGGGGTCTCCAGGTGGGTAACGCTCGTGATTGTGTTCATCATAAACAATTTTTGAAGTTGGGTTCTTCACAGCAGCCACAGTAGCTGAAATGTCTGAGATAGTGCTGGCATCGTGAATCGGTGTTAAGGCCTCTGTTGAGAAACCTGAAACATGGAAATATATCTCTATGCAATTAGAAAAGCCACCACAAATGAATGAATAGATTATGTACTTCATTTCACTAGTGATGATAGCTTTGAGGATGCTACTTGGACCTCAGAAAATCAAACTCTCCACCTCTAAAGTTCAAACATTTAATAGCCAGCAGAATACCGATCATTTTACCTTTTCCTTTTTTTTTGCCCAAGGCCAAAATGAATATATCAACATGGGCATCAGAGAAAAACTCAGAACACAGAGAAGGCTGCTGCATATTATATAACTTGAAATTTTGCATATTATGCCAAGGCTGCTGCAGTAGACGTAGCGTGATCTTTGGTTAAAGATCATCAAAAAATGTTGCGAGAATTTTGTTTCTGGTCCAACACAAAGAACTGGAGTCATACGTATATAGGTGAGATCTTATGGACCCTATATAATGTGGGAAAATAACTTGACTTGAGAGATCAGATAAACCAACATTCCAGTCATGGGAAAATTTGTACAAATGCCCAATGCCCTGTCCAGCTGCTAATGGACAGGGAATTTTTACGGCATTTTTAGAAATGACCTCTTCTAAGAGGGCATTTGTACAAATTTTCTCTAGTTATGTCTCTTCTAGAGAATTCATCTAACCAAGAACTCCAGGAATTAATGTGTATATCAACAAGTCCAGCTTGATTCGTTAGTTTTAGATTTGAAAAAAAAAAAAAAAAAAAAAAAAAATTTAATGACTTATTCTCATGTGCATGATTTAACAATTTCCATATAGTCCCATCTCAGCTACTAGAAGAAGATTATCGCACAGAAACAATGGAAACATTTTGTTAGAAATTAGCCATTATCGCGTCTCCTTCAACATGTCATATGTGGTTATAAAAGTTAAATATTTTGAACTTATGAATTGCGCTCGCCGTTTCCATACTCATCCAAAAAAAAAAACAAGTGCATCAAAGGCTTTTCCTATAAGAAAATAGCGAAAAAACAATCTGATGGAATCGCCAGCTAAATCAATCAACTGGAAGTAATTAAGATGAGGATTAGAACAAGTGACGTACCTCTAACTGGAGATCGGAATTCATCAGTCCAATAGAAAGCCGGATTGGATGACGGATCGGATCTAGAAGAGTAATCGGAACCAGTGTCGCGGCTCCGAGAGGAAAACACTGCCGAGATTGGCCGTGACGAAAGAGAAGACAGCCTCCTTCCTGCGATTCTCAACATCCCTCCCAATTACTTCTTCTTCTTCCTTTGGATCTTGTTGCGCTGAAATGCGGGAGGTGATGTGGTATTTATTTAAGAATAAAAGAAATAAAGTCAGAATGTTGCGTTGACCATTCCAAGCCGCGAAGCACGTGGCTCTGGGCCTTATGGTCTTGGGCTTTTAGGCCCAATTGTGGTATTGGGATGGATTGCCTGTGACGTGGCATAATCATAGCATTTTCTTTATAAACTTCAACATCTGTGTTTAAAAAAAAAAATTGTGCTTCTTAATAGCTTTCTTATATGCTATTAAAAAAAAACATGTTCTATAGCTATGGTGTGGTTATCACTAATACCATAATAAACCATATTTTTTTTCACTCATATTATAACAATTGAGATTATGTTTGTTATTACCATAACCATGATTTTTCACCACAATCAAACCATTTAACCATAATCATTCAAACTAATACAATATCACTGTTTCATACAAGAAATTCAAATTAAACATAACTTCGTTGTTTTACTTAATTAAACAAACAATCATCATCACTTCTGAAAGTGAACTGATAAGATTAAGTTTTGCTGATTATCAAACTGAGTGGTGGGTGAACATTGAATATGAATTAACGTTCAGATATTTAAGGTTATGATAGAATGAATGATCAAGATTGATAAAAAATGAATGGCCATGCATTTTTCGGGTCAAGATTGGATTATATATATATATATATATATATATATATATATATATATATATATATATATATATATATATGGTGATGGTTATAACCATGTGTACGAACTCAATACATAACCATAATCATTATTGGTACAAAACTCAATCGTACCACACCATAATGGTGCGGTTAATCATAGTCGTATGCGGTTAATCATAGTCGTAGATGGTGCAAAAAATCATGGTTATTTAATTTTCACTACACAATTGCCGACTTAATCCACAATGCATAACTACAACTCCTATCCCACTTTGTGTCACATCAACACACCTAATCAACATGTCATAAAAAATAAAAGTGTTTTGAAGTTGTCTATTATGAGCATCCACAGATGTAAGGACCATTTTGGCTCCCATTTTTTAGCCACGTCACTTCCAACTCATCAACGTGTCATAAAAACATTAAATTTATTTTAAATGTCTTATCTCTTCCAATGACAAAGACATTTAAAATGTTCACATAATATAAATAACCAATAAACCATAAAGAAATAATAAAGAAGCCAATAAAGTATTGAGAGAATGTAAAAAGTTGAAATTGTTCATAAACAACTCAAATGGGAGAGAATAAGTATGAATGTGAGCAATTGGTGGGAGAGACAAAAAAAATGTCTCTCATTCTCTCAACATATAAGAAAATGTCCATAAAAAGTTGCTAATTGTGAGTGCTCTAATACTCAAATGGCGTCTGCCGTCTACAATTTTCAAATACAACTTTTTTTTTTATAAAGAGGTCGATATATATTAAAACGAAACGATTACAACCTAGAGAGAGGTAAGAAGCAGTGAGAGAGGGATGTCAGGATGTAGCCAAATCCCGGCAAGTCCCAATGACGTTGCACGCTTACCCGTCTGGTGGGCTAGGCTAACACCAGAATGACCCACAAATCTAACTATTACATTCGATTCCGATAACAGTCTAGTAATATCTGAGTACAAACCAAATAAAGAGCTAGGATAGGAGTCTGGCGTAACAAGATAAGAGTGCAAAACTTGGGAGTCTGTGAGAAGGGAAGTAGCGCCGGGAAAATGTGTCTGGAGGACCAAACCAGCCCGAACAACTAAAGCCTCTGCCACCAACGGATCATCTCCCCTGAGTGTGTGTATCGCCGCTCCCCGAACCAAACCGTCCTGAGTAGTGCTGACGGCGGTGCCAAAAAGTTTGCCCGAAGCCTTGTCCACAACACCATTGACTATAATACAACCAAAAGGGTGGGGTGGAGGGGTGGTCGGAGAACTCAGGCTCCTCCCGGAGGAGAAGGGTCCTGGCGTGGAGCTCCATGGTGTGCCTGTGTTAAGCATTACATCAATTAAGCATTCAGAGTACAATTTGTCAAAGCGATAAAGTACAGACTCAATTGACGGGACGCTATCCTGAAATATAACTAGGTTAAGATCTAACCATAAAGACCACAAAATAAGACACTTAGTCCTAAAAAAGCAAGACGAGGTACTCCTATCTAGTTGGACAATGTCGGAAGAAAGTCAATGTTGCACACTGCGGAAGAGAAGAATGGACGGGCGAACCGTGAAGGGACTAGCAAACCAAACCCTCTGTGAAAAGGGGCAATCCCACATCAGGTGATCCCAAGTTTCAAAGACTTGTTTACAAAAGGGGTTAAGAACCTATGAAAGGTCTGAACTATCACCCATGTTAACGGGAGAGGTCTGAAATTTAAAAAGTTAATAACGGAGGTCTGAAATTTCAGTTTTGTTGATAACAGCGGTCTCCGTTAGTTTTTTCCGTTAAACTAACGGAAGTTGGTCACATGCTTGGCATGTGACCGGAAATAAAATAAATTTCCAAAAATACCCTTCTATCAAGTGTGCCCCTCACATGCTTGAAGTGAAAAGACCAAAATGCCCTTGAAGCCGCCACAGCTCCACCAACCGTACTCCGGCGACCACCAACCGTACTCCGGCGACCACCACCGTACTCCAGCGACCACCACCAAGGCTCCGACTGGGCCCAAATCGGAGCCACCGGCCCCGATTGGGCTCCGATCGGAGCTTTGAGTCGGGTCGCCGGAGCCAAGGTGGTGGTCGTCGGAATCGAAGTGGTGGTCGCCGGAGTCGGGTGGTGGTGGCCGGAGTTGGGTGGCGGTGGACGGAGTTGGGTGGTTTTAATTTGACTTTAGGGGTAAAATTGTCAATTCACATTTCCTTAAATAAGATATTAAATAAAACAAAATATTAAAGAGGCAAAAATGTCATTTCACACAATTTTGTTACCCTAAAAATGGACGGAAAACCTCAAATCAACAAAACTGAAATTTCAGACCTCCGTTATTAACTTTTTAAATTTCAGACCTCTCCCGTTAACATGGGTGATAGTTTAGACCTTTCATAGGTTCTTAACCCTTACAAAAGCCACAGAATGGGTTGGCAGTCCGTATTCTCTGGGTGAGAGGTAATCCGAGGGGTAGGCCGTTTACACATCCCTTCCAGATGAACATCTTTATTTTTGGAGCGACTCTGAGGTTCCAAAGTCGGGTCCAGAAAGAAGGATTAGCGATCCTAGGGGATGAAGAGGTAGAAGCCAAGGCGGCTTCCTGGGTTTGTGATGTGAGGAAGTGGTACCCAGATTTGACGGAGTAGTGCCCTTGAATAGTGTGGTTCCAAACAAGTTTATCCGGAGTAGGGAAAATTGATATCGGGATATCCTGGATAATATTAGACATGAGAGGGAGGACCAAGGATGACAAAAGGGTTCGCTTCCACTATCGTGAAGGTGCGTCAATGATTTGATCCACTGTGAGAGGTTCGGGGCAGATTCATGGGTTGATCCAGGAAAGGAGGTTAGGGTGGTTCGGAACCCATGGGTCTGTCCAGAAATTAATCGAGGCCCCCGAGCCAATTCGCCAACGATTGCCTTCCAGTAGATAAGGTTTCAAAGCTATGAGAGTCCTCCAAGTGAGTGAGTAGGAGGCAGAAGGAGTCACTTAGAGAAAGATTCGTTGGAAATGTATTTAGTCCGCATGGCCGAGGCCCATAAAGAGTCGTGAGAAGTAAGAATCCGCCAAAATTGTTTGAGGAGGAGGGCTTTATTAAATAGTCGCAGGTCCCGGAAATCGAGGCCCCATTTTGCCATCGAAACCGTAATTTTGTGCCATGCCACCCACGGAATTCCTTTAGAAGAGGAATACGTTTTCCACCAGAAGGCCCGAACAAGTTGTTCGATTTTGTCAATCGAGGAAAGGGGGAGTTGGAGGCAGGATATGGCGTAAGTGGGAATGGACGCTACTGTGGACTGTATAAGGACAGCCTTGCCAGCAGGGGACAGGAGGGAGCTCATCCATCCTTGGATGCGTCCAGCGACTCGATCAACAATCCGATTCCCCATACCCTTTTTTTGAGTGGACCAGTCGATGGGTAGACCTAGGTAGATGTCATCATCCCGCATTTCCCGTACTCCTAGTCTATTGCTATAGAAAAGACGATCGTCGGGGGAGACGTTTTTGCTGAACCGGATACTGGATTTTGCAAAGTTAATCATTTGGCCTGACTCCCGGGCATAAACGGCAAGGATGTCAGAGATAGTGCCCACGTTAGAGGGTGAAGCTTCAAAGAACAAGAAGCTATCATCTGCGAAGAACAGATGGTTAATGGGTTGACATGCCGAGCTGGGTTTAATTCCTTTGATCCTTCCTTCAAGTTGTGCCGTAGAAAGTTTAGCCGATAAGGCCTCAGCACAGAGAATAAACAGGAAGGGAGAAAGTGGGTCGCCTTGACGGATTCCCCTAGTCGGCTGGATGAAGGGAGTGGCTTTTCCGTTGATAAGGCATGCCAACGAGGGGGTGGTGATGCACTGCATGATCCATTGCTGGAAAACAACGGGAAAATTGAGGGAATTCATGATTCTAGCGAGAAAGGGCCATTCCAGAAGGTCGTATGCTAAGCTCATGTCCAGTTTCAGGGCGATGAGACCCACCTTGCCGACTCTCCTATTTTTCATGACGTGGAGGAGTTCCTGAGCGAGGAGACAATTATCGGAGATGAGGCGTTTAGGGACAAACGCGCTCTGGAAAGGGGAGATAACGGTCGGCAAGATCGAGCGGAGCCTATTGGTGAGGATTTTGGAAATGAGCTTATAAGGCATATTACATAGGCTGATTGGTCGCCAGTCTGAGAGGTTTTCCGGGCGGGTAGATTTCGAAATGAGGACAATGAATGTCTGATTGAGTTCCCTGAGCATGAGTCCCGAGCGGAAGAAAGAGAGAACAACTTGAAGGAGGTCAGCAGAGACAATACTCCATGAGGACTGAAAGAACTTGCCGGTGTACCCGTCCGGGCCAGGAGCTTTCTCAGGGTGAATGTCTTTAAAAGCAGAGAGGATTTCAGTATGGGAGATTTGGTTGCCCAAGGCAGCCACCTTTGTATAGGGAATGCGATTATGAAAGAGATCAGGGAGTGTATAAGTGTCGGGTAATGGGCCTGTCTGGAAAAGATTAGAGAAGTATCACAATATATGTGATTGTACAGTCTCTGGGGTGGAGAGCCAGTTGTCGGCTTTGTCCTTCAACCAGTCAAGGCGAATACGGGCTCGGCGTAGGATAACTGCAGCATGGAAGAACTTAGTATTGCGATCCCATTGGAGGAGCCATAATTGTCTAGACTTTTTCCGCCAGTGTGTCTCCTGATGGTGGTAGAGGGTTTCCAGTTGGAGTTCCAGTTGTGTGGACGCCTGGGTATCCGTGGGAGAAGAAGCCTGACAGTGTGAGATTTGGTCCACCAGTTTCTGGACTTCAGTGTTGCAATTGCCAAAGACGTTCTTGTTCCACCGACAGAGTGTAAAACGGAGACGTTTCAATTTAAGGGCAAGCGTGCATTGTGGGGATGCAGAAAGAGGGCGGACCCAAGATTGATGAACAGTGGGGAGGAAAGATGCGTGGTTGATCCACATATGTTCAAAGCGAAACAGGGAGTGGTTCGCTACGACTGGGGATTCCAGTTGTAGGAGAATAGGGCAATGGTTAGAGCCTATCCGTTCAAGGTGACGCAAAGAGGCCATGGGAAAGGCTATCCTCCATTCAAGAGTAGAGAAGGCGCGGTCCAAGCGTTCGCGGATATGGAACCGCCCAGTGCGCTTATTTGTCCAAGTGAACGGATCGCCCGAAAAGCTGAGATCGATCAGATTGAGACTATCAGACCAGGTGTGGGCTTGAAGGAGACGAGCATCAGAGACCGCGTTGCCCCCTCTTTTTCAGAGCTATCCCAGATATCATTAAAATCCCCGATTAGGAGCCATTTCGGAGAGGAGGAAGAATCCAAAGTGCAAAGTTTGGCCCAGAAAGGAATACGATGAGCAAATTTATACGGGGCATAAACGAACGTTGCATACCACGGATGAGAGAGAGGGGTGGTTCGGATAAGACAGTGGAAAAAATTATCGGATTGAGAGAGTATTTGAAGAGAAAAGAAGTCTTTCCAAGCGAGAAGTAATCCTCCACGGGTAGCCGTCGGTTCTTGAATCCGAAGTTGAGTGTACCCTAGCCGTGTAATAGTGGAGGAAAGGCGAGTAATATTTGATTTGAGCTCCGATAGGAACAGAACTTTAGGTTTCCAGACACCGACCAAAAAGAGAAGGTGTCGCATTGTCAGGGCCCGACCGATGCCCTGACAATTCCAGCTAAGGATATTCATTGAGAGTGCGGAATATGTCGAGAAGACATATCCGCGGACATCTCTTGATCCATCGGGGACAAATCCAAGTAAATAGAACCCGTAAGAACCAAGGACCTAGGGTTACCTAAGGCGGGAGTGGCTATACTACGGCAAGGCAAATTCCTAACTTCAGCTTTACGACAAGGCAAATTCCTAGCTTCAGCTTTAAAAGTATAATAACCAAAATAGTGTAACTGATGCCATAATGAAAATAAATCGGCTACCTGGGCAGCAGAGTCAAGTCCCGGGGGAATAAAATGTCTCCCTCGTCGTGGTCGAGCGCGCCGTGCCTGAGATTCAGCAGCAGTGTGTGGAGCAGAGGAAATGAGCTGGGATAATTCCTAAGCTTGGCCAATCAGCGGTGTCTCCGGCAGTCGTTCCTCTACACGTGTCTCAGAGGGTTCCCTAATAGTGAGGGCAGTCCGACGACGTTTCTTTGACGGGAGTTCATCATCAGTCCGCATTGGCTCCTTGCCTGGTCGATGACGCTGAGATGACTCCGGTGGCGCAGCTTCAGTGGATGCTGGAGGGGTGTGGGAGATCTCCATGGACTGAAGAAGGTGGTAGTGCTCCATCAACATCATCTGCTCTGCAAGCTCTTGATCTCCCAGAGAGTGGTTCTTGGGCAAGCCCGTAGCAATTCCCGAGGCAACCGACTTCACGGTTAGGCCGTCAACAGCAGGGCAACGCAAGTTGCCATGTGAAGGAATAGATGGGGGTGAGGTCAGCGACGGGTCCACTGCAATAGGAGCGGCTGTCTCCACGGAGAGCCCCATGAAGCGGTTGGAACTTTGGGTGTGAGAGTGCATGGAGGTTGCACCTACGGAAACCGGCGTGGTAAAGAGGCCGGAAGAGAAATGGATGGGTTGGTAGGAGGAGCTGTTGTTCGGTCTAGGTGACGGGTTGCTGGATGAGGGCTGCTGACTGGCTCGAGCGTGGATTCCCGGATGATGAAACAGCCAAGAAAGTGCCCAACTGGGAACGAGCGTTGGCACAAAGAACGGAGTGTGTCCTTGCGATAAATCCATGCCGGCGAAAGGATTGGCGAGAAAATCCGCAGCGGAGTGTGCCTGAGGGAATAGCACCGGAACCCTGTCAAGCGGCGGATGGAGAAACCCAGGAGGAGGAAGCCCAGAAGGAGAAGAGACCGGTGGGGGTTGCGAAGGGCCTGCTGAGGAAATATCAGAAGAGGAGTGACCAGCTGAGGGCCCGTTAGGGAGGGCCCACCTCATGGGAGGGACGGATTGAGCCCACTGATGTGGAGAAATGGGTCGTGGGCCAAGGCGAGGTCGGTGGGCCGATGCAAGGCCCAGAAGAGACGCAGGCGGAGCCCTAGCTGGTGAACCACGTCTCTGAGGTTGTGCTGGGGGGTGTGGAGGGTTCTCACGAAATTTCTAGGGTTTGCTACTTCTTCCTCCCGTTGACGTTGCCGGGCAGCCACCAAGTCAATCCCTGATGGTCTGTTGAGTGTTGGGTCTTCTTCAAAGAACGACATCCAGCGATGGAGCACACTACTTCCCTGATTTCCATGTGAATAGAGGTCTATGCTGTTACGGAGCTGAGGGGCTAAGCGAGGGTGAAGAGCAGCAGCGTCCATCCTAGTGTTGATGAATCAAGGACTCTGTCGTCCGATAGCCTGCATTCAGAGAGGTTGTGCCCAAAAATCCCGCAGCGCCGGCAAGGGAACCCGATCCGGTAGCTGATGGTGATGTCATACGAGCAGAATTCATCATTAAGGCCCAACGAAGGGATGACCGGAATTTCCAGATTAAGCAGTACACACACACGAGCAAAGGAAGTCTCAAGCGCAAGCTCCTCTGAGAAATCAGTCTGGAGGATGGGGCCCACTCTCATCGCCAGGAGGCCGACATTAGCTTCGTTCATTAAGTGTGGAGGTATTCCCCGGAGCTCGATCCATACCGGGACACGGGTAAAATTGAGCGAGATGGTGTGGGAAAGAGGATATGCCTGTGTAAAGACCAGGATGTGTCCATCGATCTGATAGGGCCCATTTTGTAGAACTTCCGAAGCCAGGTGCTCCGCCGGGAAATGGAACACCCAAAGCCCATCGTCGCGTCAATTTCCGCGTACAACTTGAGGAATACGCCAGTGAGCCATGGTGAAGCGGCGGACGAGGTCGGGTCTGTCCCTCCAGAGACCAAAGCATCGGCCAAAGAGGATGCGATTCCAGGGTACCATGGTATTAGAATTCGATTCTGGACAAGCTTGAAGTTGCGGAGTGAGGCTAGGCAGAAGGCGTGAGGGGTGGGAAAAATCTGTGGAAGAGAAGAAAGTGGAGATAGGTAAGGTACAGATGGAAGGGGTGGGATCGGAGAAGGGATATGGGAAGGTGAGGAGGCGGGTCTCGAAAGTGGGTGAGTGATGATGGGTTTAACAGTAGGTGGCAGACACGGAAGTGGGTCACCAGGCATGCACGCCATGGAGGGGCGCCATGTCGAATCTGGGAGTCGGGAAGGAGATAAGGCGGCGTAAGGAAAATAGTCACCTCCAGCCTCAAGGATTTTGCGCAAGGATCGGAGCAAGCAATGATGAATTAGGGTTTCGGTGGTGCTAAGCTTCAGTGGAGAGAGAAGGCGAAAACTCTCGAGCTTCGCTTGGTATTTCAAATACAACTTGGGTCCTACATATTCTTTTTATATTAACAAATTTTTAATTTATTATACTATAAATAATTTATTCTTATTTATTATTCAAACCTTCTAAATATTATTATTTTAAATTGAAAACTAAAACATGGCCAAAAAAATAATTAAAAACAAAAAATCAGAAAGTTGATGAAGAAATAATTGTATATTTAAAATAAACAAATTTATGCACTTCTTATTCAGCTAAATATAATAAACTATATTTCAATAATACTTTCGGCATGTTTGGTTCAAGGATTTGGAATAGGAATCAGGAATGAGTAATCCTATGATGTTGTTCGATTCTTAAATTACTAGTCACTAACCCCGCGCACCGCGCGGGATAAATTTTCTAAATAAAAATTAAGTTATTTGAATTTATTGAATATGCAATTATATATCAATAGTTATTTAAAAAATTTAATATATTTTTTTTATAGAAAATTAATTAATAATAATGCATTAATTTGATTATATATTTAATACTAATTGTTATTTAAAATATTTAATAGTAGTGAAATAATCAAATATATATCATTTTTATTAGACATATAAATAATATAATATAAAACTTACAAATTTAAGATCTACTCATTTTTGTTTGTTGATAAGGGTTGAATAATTTTCAATTATTCTTATTCAACTTAGTTAATATACATATATAATTCTCAGTGTAATTTTAAATACTTAAACTATCCCAACTTGTAAATAAAAATATATAACAATGAATGTTTTAAAGAATATTTAATATGTATATAACGATTGAATTAGTAAATTACTAAATATATTAATATATAATATATAGATATAAATTAGTAATTTTGAAAACTTCATTCGTTAAGTAGGTTGGTTCAATCGTTTTATTTTGTACTAAGTATGTAGTAATACGTATATTAATTACGATAATTGTTATTAAACTTACCATCTTTATATATATACAATAATTTTAATTTGGTAATTGCAAAAAAAAAAATATTTATTAATATTTGTAAAAGTTTATTTATCAAAACTAAAATAATAAATACTGACATAGTGAAATGCCTACGCGGCGAGCAAGTTAAAAATATTATTAACAAAATTATTCATATAAAAAATAAATATTTTACAAACTAAAAGTGAATATACATTTACATAAAGTGTCTTTGTATTATCTACTAAGTGTGCAACTATATGTATATTCCTGAAAGCATACAAATTTCTAGCATTTACAAAAATAAGTCATACAACATATAAGAACAATGGGTGTATATTTCCATATTTCCATTGTGAAAACTAAGAAAGTTAAGATTATTTGTAGGGTTGCCTCGTTCTGCCGTGTTTCATAATGGATATGATAACAACATATAAACATCACGACATGTACTAAAATATGAAAAATTCATTATAATTGATATATTTTACTTTTATAAAGAATAAAAAAGCTCTAACAAAGAAGATCTGACGTTGCATATATATAGTAAAACCATTAATAAAAACTTAATTAATTAGATCCATACAACTTATATAAAAATTCAACAGATGAAGTTAATGGATGCACATACTTACATCACTTTGATTGATATTCATTGTGAATCAATTTTGTCATATATGATTATGATATCACAACGCAAAATAAAAATAAACATAATAAGTCGATACGGAATAAAATTGACCTATGAGTAAAATAATTTACCTAGTGTTGGTAAACCACACTAAATTATTATGTATAAATAATTGTTAAGATATCATAAGAGAATAAAGAATCAAGCAAATCGTGATTTGAGAGAATTTATTATATTTTGAATCAACTCTGCACCGGTGGTTCTTCTATCAACCAAAACCATCATACACCACGTGTAAAGATTATAATATGTTAATTATTTGTAAGTGTATGTTAATAGTAATAAATATAAAATACCAATTGTCATTCTTATACATAAGCTGCCTAACCATGTCAGATTTAACCTATCGCTGCAACTTGTAAATAAATTAGGGCCGATCATAACCATAAATATACGTCTCCAACCAGATATAATAATAATAATAATAATAATAATAATAATAATAATAATAATAATAATAATAATAATAATAATAATAATAATAATAATCTAAAACATGCGATTTTTTCATAGTAATGGTAGTATATAACTGTAGTAGATGAGATAATATAAGAAATAAACAATCTAAACATTGAAACTAAATTAAAATATAGAAACATAATTAAATGGACGAAAATTCTTTATTAGAATAAATTTTGTTAATGTAATTAATTACATTATTGTCCATCTTCCATAATAGAAAGATGTACGATGCTCCCAAAATCTTGAAGAAACAAAAAGTCCAGAACTTAGTTTCCAATATAACTAAACATGATTAGTCACAACTTTTATTAGGAATGTCCATATATAGTTAAGTTTTACAACTAATAAAAATTAGGTGTGTAATACTTCTTAAACGTGATTTAGAGAAAGTGAGGTAGTATAACGATTAAAATTTTTATCAAAAAATGAACATAATGGAAAAAATAGTACCTTAAAAATTTCGGTACGTCCAATAAAATCGTGCTTGCCCGTAAAGAACGTATCTCAATTGTTCTTTTAGTCAACTTATAATCCACTTTTGATCAAAGTATCATATTCACTGATAAATGTTAGGAAATAAACAAACATGAGTATATCTATACGAACACAATACATATCGGTAACCTCTCCACTAATTAATGAACTCGTAAGTTATGAAAATCATGCTTCTCATAGCTAATGAATGCATCTAAATCTCCAAAAGTACTTCATGTTGTTAGAAGAGTGCTTGTAATCCCTCGTCTTTTGACCTATACATGTGAATTATAGGTGATTCAATACAAATGGCATCAAGCATTAAAGGAAATACATATGTTATATTTTAACTATAAATGAAACAGTGTTATTATATAGACATGCCCACCCACGAATAAAAGACACGGAAAAAAAAATTCTCAAGAGAAAAATTATTCTGCAAAACAAACAGACCAGATGAGACACTAAATACAAAATAAAATGTAACGAACATTATGGTCTATTATTTAATTATTTAATGAACATAGTCATTCATTCTAAAAGAAAAAAGAAGAAGGGATGAAATAAAAGTGATTACCTTTCGTTGATGGAGGGACCAAAACTAAAACTTGAAACAAAACCTATAATATCCAAAAAAAAAAATAATCATACTTCTAGCTGCTTGAAAACTATTATACTAAAAAAAACAGTGGTTAAAGTTGAATTATAATCAATTAAGACTAAAACTCAATGAGAAACAATGCTTTCAATTCATGGAGAAGAATGATTTAAGAAACATAGGAAGGAATCAAAACATTGCCGTAATAAATTATGTTATAGTTTTGCCGTATTTATAATTGGATTATTATTATTCTTCCCTTTATTAATTGAAATATAATATTATATTTCCAAATAATAAAAGCACAATATTGGCTAATCTACCATAGTTTTGCCGTATCTATCATATAATATATTTTATTTTTCTACACATACAATTACTATTATATATATATATATATATTATTTTATACAATATCACATATTTATTATTCTATATATACAATGCTTACGTGGCGGCCAATGGTCTTCCGGAACCAAACTGTATAGATTTACTATTTAAAAGGAAACTTTTAATTAATTTGTTTCTTTAAATTGCGTAGAGACCAAAATAGGAGATAAAAATACTTCTTAATTTTCAATCAATCAATATTATGTATCTAAATTTAGATAACCCTTATTAAATTAGGAAACGGTGACAGGACAAACTGTCCACGTGTCAGTCAGAGGGCTTCCGGTACCGAATTAATATAATATAATAGATGTGGATAAGCATTCCTAATTCCCAATTTGGATGGAGGGAATACTTAATCCTAGCATAACCTAGGATTAAGTATTCCAAGTTTCCTATAATTAAAATAAATAAATAAAAATACAATTTTAGCCCTAATTTATTTATATATCCCTAATTTATTTATTTACAACATACAATACTTCTAGTTATTTACGTACATAATGTATTTTTCTAAATATTTTACAACATGTATCTTACAATTTGTTTCGTCGTTTACGTACATAATATGTTTTTTTTTTACATAATATGTTTGTTTTTTTACATAATCTATTTTTTATTTTGTACATAATCTGATTACACAACATGTTTCTTGTGTATTATATATATTATGTAATGTATTATATCATGTAGGTAAATCTAATTAAAAATGATCATATTTCACTTTAATTAAGAATAATAATTTAACATGTTATTTTTTCATTACAACCTATATTCTATTAGTTTTAGTGAATTTTACAATATCTCAAAAAAATTATTTTAAAAAATCATTTGAAAAACTCATTGTTTTTGTAAAAAAGATAATCATTTATAAAAAAAAAAAAAACAATTTTTGTTTAATAATATGTGATTTAACTTTTTTACATGTTTAATATTGTTAATTTAATTAATACAAATAGTAAAGGGGTATATTAATTAAGACCTATTTTATTCTTTTACGTATAACATTTTATCAACCAAACATTGGATTTGTAATCAGCATTCCCTATTCATCATGTCAACCAAACAACTTCATATTAATATTACCTATTCCTTATTCCCTATTATGTATTCCTTATTCCTTATTCCAATTCTTTGAACAAAACATGCCATTAGAAAAAGATTCGTTCATAGAAAAATTTGCAATAATAATTAATGAGCATTATAACATGCAGCCTTCCTTGTGCGACTGCCGTGCGAAGTGATCAAAATGCACAAAATGAAAGTAGTTGATCGTTATCAGCTAGTTCATCATCATACCAAGTCACGTAATAATTTGAAACATTATGATTCTCTTTTTCCTTTGTACTTTTAGACTAACACTCATATATATCTAACATTAGTTTAATTTGTAATTTTATCAAATAATTAAAGTTCAAATAAATTTAGATTATATGTCAAAAGGAAACTATTCACGTTTATCTAAAGAATTATAATTTCGCTTTATTTCTCTAGATTAGGTTAAATAATGACATGGGCCGGAACTTGTGATTGTAAGATTTAAAATACACAAGTATTAACGAGAGTGTCATGTTATCTTCGACGTGAGTAAATGATAATTCATAATTTTAATCTTTACAGTACATTATTTATTTATTTCATTTAATTTATTATAATATTATTTACTCTTGAATATCATAAGAAAATAACCATAACATTTTCTATGGTAATATGATTTACGAACGAAACTTTTCATGTTAACTTTTTCTACGGTACTCTGATTTACAAAATGAATTTTTGTATATATTAAAATAGATATGAAAACCTTATGAATGAAAAATGAAATCATATATTTATGAATTATGCACACTAACTACTGTAACGACTTAATTAACAATAAAATAAATATATTTTGTAATGTATTATTAATTTAAAACGATATAACGAGTCAGTAATAGTACGTTATAAGTTAAGTTTTTTATATATGTAGAATCATGCAGAAAATGCATAATAAATAAGTAGTTTTCATATAAAAAAAAATCGATTTGTAAGTATTAATACCGTAAAATTAATATTATCGTGTTTAAACTTCAAATACGTTACTTGGTATTTAGCACAAAAAAAAAAGTGTTGTTGGGATATGAGTCGAGATAACCTTGAACAGGTCGGAACATTCAAATTCGAGGACGACCATCTAAGCTCGCATCAGAGTAATAAAGGCAAAGTATCGACATGCCTTCCTTAAAGGCGACAATACCAAAGCCAACAATACAAAATAGGTGTCGATTCTCTTTAAAAATTCATTTCCCAGATACAAGGCGAGTCGACGACCAAACCATAAGAAGAAACCCTCCCCTTTAAGGAAGAGGTACTAGCTGGCAACCTGCTTGCGACCTTCTAAATCAAGGAAACCCTCATCTCAAGGTAAGGCTGAGGTGGCAACCTACTTGTCACATAGTTAGAGAAATCTTCGACATGAAGGAATAAGGAGGTGGCAACATGCTTGTCACCTACTGACACGTCAACGTCCTCCTCAATTAATCAGAGAAAGGTGGCCACCATCACTGAACAACCAATTAGAGCATAGCTGCCGCCACTTAAAGTCGGTATAACCTACACCTATAAATATATTCATACTCTTTGATATACTTTTCACCATATTAATTTTTTTATTCCCTCACTGACTTAAGCTTCGGAGTGGAATCAGGGGAAGATCCCTAACCCCTTTTTCAGGTTAACACCTTCAACACTCTAAAATTAAAACCTAAGAGAGTTAATCAAGGCGACACCTCGAAGTCCACCTCCTGAAGCCCATGCCACATCAACTTGATCTCAACACCCGTGATTTGGACCATTTGGTATGAAATGAAAACAATATTGATATAAGAGTTAAAAGGCCAGTACTGGAAAACAAATGAAATTATTTTAATAGTAATTAGAAAGAGATCCAGTATTTTCGTGGATGGCGATTTTGGTTACTTTCGCATGCCAAAACATTTCTCATAATTAATAGAAAAGATTAACATAAAATAAAAGGTTGAAAAAAGTATGAAAGATAAAATAAAAAATTGAACAATTAATTAAAGGATGTGAGAAAGTAAAACTATCTTTGGTGGGGTTGGACACGTTTTTTTTAATCATCTCATTGTAATATGGAAAAGTTATCCTCCAAATTTTTCTTGCATTGTGAATGCTCTAAACCTCTCATATGTTTAGACTGAAAAATCAAGTAGCACACTACATTATTGAGGTTTGTAATTTTAATAGCAATTATACTAGCTATTAAGAAAATTAATAATACATGTTTTTTTTTAAAAAAACTAAAATGCAATTTAGTGTATTTACAATGAAATTTACCGTCATGAGATTAAGCACTTCGAGATGTATACAACACTTGATAACTAATTAAATATATATCTTATAAAATATTATTCTTTTTTTTTTTTTGTAAATATTTAAAAGTTGTAAATTTAATTGCATTTAACCTAGTGTTGGTTGGACTATTTAATAAAACGAGTTGTGTTTCCAGGAGCGAACTAAATTTGAATACCGCTGGAGACACCACCTTAGGTATGACTTTAACATTAACGCTTCCGTCCGAAATTGAACGAAAATAATCTTGTAATAAAAAAAAATGCATTTTACCTAGTATATTTTTTAACGGAATCCATGGCATAATAAATGAACAACCTAATTTTTATCATTTATGATATTATCAGGGTGAAAACAAGTTCTGGTTAGTCCGAAAAATCTGGTGAAAATTGATCCGGCCCAAATCGAAAAGATTGAATCTACATTGTTCAGTCTGGTTTTTGAATGAAATTTTCTACTATATTTCGGTTTTGAACCAATTCAGTCATTTAGCTTTATGGTCCGAGGGGGCAGACTGTTAAGTTAATTATATATATATATATATATATATATATATTAGTTAGTATTAATTAAAATAATTAGTTCAATTTAATTGTAAAAGAAGCACTTTTGACTATTGTTCTTTCAAATTTTATTTCGTATTTTATTTGATTGTGTTTTTGGATGTCATTTGTCTTTTCGGTTTGATATGGTCTATGAAAATTATGAACATTTTAAATGCTAATTAGTGTTTTCGAGTTTTCGGTTTAAACTGAAACACCGAGCCGAAAAATCGAACTACAAATGAACAATTAAGTTTTCCTTACACAGTTTTTTTATCTGTTATTTTTATGAGAAAAAATTAGACCGAAAATATAATACCCAAACGAATCAAAGGAAAACATCGATCTATCAGACCGGTTTCATCCTATCTCTTATCAAGTAAACTACAACGATATAGCAATGTTAACAAGTATAGTTTAGGTATGTCCAATAAAAATCAAATTAAAATAACGCAAGAAAGTATGGGAAAAAATTATAAAAGTTCATTGTTGGATCCTTCTCTTGGTGGCGTGTCGGGTCCTGGTGAATGCGCTTCGGGTCGTCAAGGTAGCGGGTCTTCGCACGTATCGGGATACGTGCGCCTTCGGATACCTGCACGAGGGGCAGTATCGCACACCACGCAGAGGGGGGGGGTGGAGTGCGATGAGCCCTCTCCGAAACTTAAATTAGAATTGTAGAGAGAGAAAATTTAGAGAGAGGTCAGAGCTTCGACGTCAACTTAGTTGTTAAATGAATGATCAAGGCCCCTATTTATAGGAAACCTTGAAATCAAACCGGGTTTTGAACGGTCCAACGTCGGTTTTGTTGTGAAAAAGTGAACCGGACGTGGACGAGCAAGGAGTTGACGTCGGAGAGCATGACCCGTGTCGTACGCGCGTATAGGAGTCACGCGTATTTCTAGATGTAATACGGAGGTTGGGATTGTTAGACAATCCCGACCTCCGGATTGTCTAGCAATCCGGACGAGTCCTTTGCTCGGGGTATACGCGCGCGTACCTCGGGTCATTTTAGACTTGCGGGTGATTATTTTGGGACCGTTTAGTGGGTTTGACGTGTAGGCGAAGTCCGAATAATTATAAAATGAACCCGAATCTGACGTATACCCATCATTTGCCCCCGAGTCAAATAATGGCGTGACCCTTACTTGAATCTATTTTCGATAGAGTATACGTTCGATTTAAGTTCGGGTGTTACCTTGGCGTGGACTTACCGTCCATCGGCGCGTGGGCCTCAATGTCGCGTGTCCCGCCCTTCGTTTAATAAGAGTGACTATAAGTGATGACATGGTTAGCGCAGCAAATGTACGTATACGACATGTATATATGTAATGATGTAGGACTATGTATGCAATAGAGACGTGAACACTAATGAATGTACGACCATAGTATACGCATGCATATGCATAGATGAGTGATATACAATGTCACGATAGTAAACATGTAGATAGGATCATTTATAAGTATAACGACGGGGATGTAAGTATATGCATGCTGGGATCATGATAATAGACTCGTGACATGGATATGCAAACATGTATACGTGTAAGCATGTATGTGCACGCGTGGGTGTATAAGCATGTATGTGTCAATAACCCATACAAAAGAGTTAGAAAAAATATGGAGATGATAGGGAATTACCCACATGTATATATAAAAAGGGAGAACATGAAAATCTCTCCTCACTTTACCTCCACATTTCAAAATTGTCTTCTCCCTTTTCTTGAGGAGTAAGTGACTTAGCACCCAAGTCACTCATCCATCCACTTTCCTTCACCACCGGCCAACTACCACTCACCGGAGGGACCAGCTCGTGGCGGTGGAACCAGCGGCGACAGGAACCACGGAGACGGCGGCGCACGGCGGGTCATCGCGCGACGTGAGCTCCGGCGGCGGAAACGGGGCTTCCGACCTCGATTTTTTGGGGCGATTCGATTTTTTTGGAGTTGATTAAAATCATTTTCAGGTATGTAGGCACCTTTACTTTATTCAATTTGATCAATCGTTGTCTTGATTGAAACTTGACTATTCATGCCCACAAGGTGTTTGATGAAATGCCTAACATAATTCAATATGGAAAAAAGAGCTTGAAAATGGCTAAGTGTTTTAGCTCTAGTATGTATAGGATATGAGTGTTACTTCCCATATTGATTGTCATCCTTGATTGCTTGATATGTTGGCGTGATATGCATGTATATACTCGATGGCATAGTGATGCTTGTAGCCATAATTGAGTTTTATATCTCCCAAAGTATGTATGAATGTATCAATATCCTACATATGTTAGGTAACATAGACATATAGATAAAAATGTCATAAATGTGTTTTGCATCAATTACCTTAGATGTTCACCTTAGACCATGCACGAGGATGTAGATGCATGCAAGTGTACGTATGCGTGCATAGGCATGCATGAGTGAGTATAGACACACATGATTATGTATAGATACATATAATCGTGTGAGAACATATGTAGGTGTGTGCGGACGTATATATTCGTGCGTAGGCGCGCGTAGGTGTACGCGGGCATATATGTGCATATATACACAATTGGGCATACCCATAAGTAAACCGTATAAGTGTTGGGACGAGGCCCTTACTGACATAGAGTTGCCCCCGTATAGTGGATGTTCGCTATGTAGTAGTCGAACACTTATAGGCTTATAAGTATGATGTTGCCCCCGAGCGGGGAATGTTCGTTGTATGGTAGTAGTAGTTGTTGTCGCGATGAATATATGCGCGTGCGTTGAATAAGTTGTTGTTGTATCCTTGTAGGAGTTGTAGGGTGAGGAGCTGGCGCGTCTGTCCTTAGGATTACCTTCTCGACTCGCAGGGTTTATCAATATGAGTAAGTCCCATATTCCAACTCCCTTAGTTAGACATTGTTCTATTTCAGATTCGGATCCTGAGTCGGAGGATCCGGAGTAGTCTGGGCCAGAGACCGTGGAGGATATATACTCTTCCCCCGAGTCGGAGCCTAACTCGGAATCAGGAGATCTTATCCAGACATTTGCTGTTAATGTGCTGGACCGAGACGACTATCAAATCTATGTCGATCATTCTGGGCTTCACCCCTTGGTAGAGGCGTTCTTTCCCTTTGATGTCGTTAGGGATGCTAATGTGGGGACACCTACTGTGCCTCCGGCGGAGTTGTCTGCCGTATATACCTCCCAGATTCGAGAGGGTCTGTACTTTCCTTACTGTCGGGACTTGCGTAGATTGTGTCGCTATTACAGGATTTCCCCTCTCGATCTTGCACCCTCCGGTATTGAGTTGTCTTCCGAGTGCTATGCCATTAGCAGTCGTGGCATTACTCGACTCTGTTCCTTTGTTGCTTCTTCCGGCTCCAGCGTCCGGATATGTCTGGTTTTTGTTCCATCTCTGTCTGCTAGCCTTTGATGAAGGGGGACGATTTTTCTACCTTGGGACTGGGGGAGGTTAAGTGGGATACTACCCTTCGCTTCGTTACTGCTTTCGACCGTTCCAAAGGCCATTGGAAGAAGCATTATTTCTTTACTATTGACACGGGGACAACCTGGCCTATCGTTCGCATTACCAAGCCTGATCCCGTGCCAACTTTTCGCGAGTTTACTGAGTCGGACAAAGCAGGGATGAAGGTGATATACATGGATCATAAAGCGCGCACCTATAGGGCTTTGCGTCGCGTGACGGAGCGAGACTTGCGTGCGGCTGGGATTTGCACACCTCCTTCGGGGGGAGGGGGTCCTTCGCTATGTTGTGAATCTTTATAACTTCATTGTGTTGTGATGTAGACTAGTGTCATGGAAAAAATTTGCGCTTGCAGGCGGGTGCTACGGGTGGTGTTGTTCCTCCTGTGCGGAGTGGTCGTACCGACGTTTCCGCCGTGCTCCAGGGCATGAAGCCTGGACACGGGAAGGGAAGCGCGAGTAAGTTGTGTTTTTGTAGGATTGTTTTCCTTGTCTATCTATCATGTTTTTGTTCTCATCTTGTTTTGTTCGTTTTGTAGGTCGGTCCCCCTCGTGACTGAACGTGTTGCTGCAGCTGATACTCCGCCTCGGTCTAAGGCGAAGTGTCCTGACTCTGACGTGAAGCCCTCGAGCGATCCTAAGCGCTCAAATTCTGGGGGAGGCGAGACGTCGAAGACTCCCCATGGCAAAGGGAAAGGACTTGAAGGCTCGGTTCGTACTCCCAGCATGTTTGCCCCCCGGTCGAGGGACCAGACGTCGGAGGAGGGTACTCCCCCCTCATGTAGGTTGCTTGTCTTTATTTCACTGCTATGCTTGCCATAATTGCATATTTTGTTTATCCTTTGCGTATGTTCGTAGGTGTTCCACCCCTTGGTGCAGTCACCCGTGCTGATTTGGTTTGTCCTGAGAAGGACTCTACTGCTGGTGAGGAGTGGGCACCCTTTGCTGTTGGGGGACCCCGTTTCCCCAAGAAGGCCAGTTTGACTACTCCCGAGGTGGGGGTTTGCGTTCTTCAGCGGATTATCCCTCCTGGGGATCAGAGGGTTCGTCCTAGTGAGCCTGAGGACGCGCAGTCATATGCTGAGGGTGAGCTGGCAAGTCTTGCGCCTGCGAGTATTTCTATTTACTCTTTTGTGACTTGTATGTATGCTTTTTAGTGTTGTAATCACTTGTTTATTTTTGGGTTTTGTGTTACTTTTGTAGGTCGCTGCTCAGATGACAAACCTTTCCTCCTTCATGATTGAACTCGCGGAGGAGAAGAAGGTGCTCCAGGATAAGTGCAAGATCGCCTGTCGTGAAGCGGAGAGCACGAAGGAGAGAGCACGCATCTTGGGTTCGAAGGTCACTGATCTGAAGGCGGAGAGTTCTTCCCGTCAGGCTCGAGTTGCTGCACTCGAGTCTGAACTTGATGCCCTTCAAAAGAAGGTTGTCGAGGATGGAGAGGCACATAGCCTTCCTTGCAGGCTGTGAGGGAGGAGGCTCAGGAGGACAGCAAGGCTGAAGGAGTTGCAGAGTATAAGGCCTCTGAGTCTTATCTTGAGGATATCCGGGCAGGAGCCGATGAGTTGCTGTATGACTCCATTGAGGGTCTTATTGAGCAGATATATGCCCTTGCCCCTGATCTAAGCTTTGATCAATTGGGTATGTATTCCACCTTTGTCGTTGGGCATGTGGCTGCTTTACGTCTTAGGGACGGGATCGTTCCTCCTGCTGTTGTGGTGGATGCCACCCCGATTGTTGAGGCGAGTGCCCCTGCTGGTGTTGAGGCTGATACTCGTGAATACGAATTAGTGTTCGATGATGATGGTGAGCCGCGTATAGTGGAGGGTACGTCTCATGGTGATGTTGTCCCGGGGGCATGTGGAGATGCCGTTGTTGCGGGTGTCCCTGACGTGGCGTCAGGTTGATCGCTAGTTTTATCCAACTTTGTACATAGTTTGGCTCCCCTTGTTGGGTTGATGTTGCTTTTTGGGTGTTATCCCTTTGAACCCTTTATGCTTATGTGTTTGTGTTTGACATTGTCGCATGGATCTTGTCATGAATGATAATTTGGTAGTAATACTGCATACCTTTGTTTGCATGATTGTCTATGTTGTGTGGACTATAGAGTAAAGTTAAGACTCATCATCTTATTGGATGTAACATCCGTAGTTGCAGTTGGAGACATATGTCATTGCATTGCGCGCCCCTCTTGGTTATACCAGGGAATGGCGTGTTCGATATGTGTTAAACACATGTGTTGTTGGCTTGCCGCATCTCATGGATAGTAATGTGCAAGATTTAGAGTGACACTTAGCATTTATGGGTAGTAATGTGTAAAGCCATTATCCCGGTACTTGGCATTTATGGGTAGAAATTAGGGATGGCAACGGGTCGCGGGGCCCCGCTGACCCGCGGGGCCCCGACTCGATATTGACCCGTCGACCCGCCGACCCGTGGGGCATGAGACGGGTTCGGGTCTTAGTGGGGCGGTTCCGGGTCTGGGGTCGCGGGGCCCCGTATACTCGCCCCGAAGTAGCTATATATATATATATATAATATATTATTATTATGTAGTATTTAATAAACATGGTTAATTACCTATATAAGTTCAGATATTACCTCGCCTAAGTCTTTCACCCGTTGCAGTTTGCTAGCTAATTTATTATCTTTCGTGGAAATGGTCCACTGTTAATTGCTAGCTAAGCTTTATTGGAAATGGACATCCATTAATTGCTACTTGCTAGCGGGCTTAATAGCTATTTTGGAAATTGACATCAGTTAATTGCTAGCTAGATTACTAGCTTTCTCGGAAATGGACGTCTATTAATTGCTAGGTAGTTTAATTATTGGCTTTCTTGGAAATGTACGGAGAGTTGTAAAGCAAAGTTATCTCCATTCACGGTAAAGCGGAGACCAACGGCGGGTCGGGTCGGGGCCCTGCGGGTCGACCCGTGAGATTTTTTACCCCAACTAACCCGCCCCGCGAGGTACATGGGGCGGGTCCGGGTCCGTCAGGCTGACCCGCGGGGCGGGTCCGGGTCTGTAGATACCCGCCTTGATCCGCCCCGTTGCCATCCCTAGTAGTAATGCGCAAGACCCCTATATATGCGTGAATGTGATGCCTCGACAAGGCGATACCTTAGTTTTTTACCGTCTCTTAGTCGACTCTAAGGCGACGTTGTCACAAGACGCTACTTGTTGGCTTGGTGTGTTTTTCCATCCGTTAGTTGGGGACATCATGCGTAACGTTGCTACAAGGCGTTTTGTTGGCTAACCCAATTACTTGCCTTGTGATGCTAATACGTCTCCAATTTGTTATCAAAGGGACGTGACATAGGTCGTGTAATACGCCTTGTAGTTTATACCGTCTTTTGGGCCATTCCAAAGCGACGTTGTAGCAAGACACGACTTGCCATTTTGAAGTGTTTTATTTTCCGTACTTTGGGTACCCCCGCCGTATCGTTGTTGCAAGACGTTCTACTGGCTAGTCCAGTTACTTGTCCTGCGATGCTACTACACCTCTGCCTGGTTATTCCAGGGGGTTGTACAAGATCGTGTTGCACGACTTGTAGTTTTTCCCGTCTCTTGGACCATTCCAAGGCGACGTTTGTGGCAAGACAATACTTGCTTGGTTGAAGTGTTTTATTTCCGTTATCTGTTCACGGGCAAGATAACGTTTTACAAGACTCGACTTGTATGTTTGGTGAATGGCAGCGATTGCAGAAGGGATTTTGCACCATGTGCTAGCGTAGAAAGGTGGTACGTAATAATTAACGCTACTTGTGGGTAGTAGTAGGTTCTCATGGGGTTGCCCTCGTATAGAGGATTCCGCGCCATGTTTTATGGGGTGAATCGCGCCCAAGTGTTTAATAATCTATACTGGGTGTCGTTTTCCACAGTAAGATGTCATGGGGTTGCCCTCATGAAGAGGATGTCGTGCCATGTAAATGTGTGGGGTTGCCCTCGTATAGAGGATGTCGCACCACATAAATGTGTGGGGTTGCCCTCGTATAGAGGATGTCGCGCCACGTAGTGGATGGTTGCATATTGGTTGGAAAATCCAAGGCATGATTGTTGTAATCATGGGGTTGGCCCCGAGTGGGGATGTCGGGCCATGTTGTTTGTGTTAGATTACGGGGAGTAATCACTACGAAAACACTAAAACATGGTACGTGCATGTAATCGAAATTACGCAGCGGAAGAGTTATACATACCTCAACAGTTTACCGTAGTCATAGATCTTTTGCACGAGGGAGTTCTCGATCCACCGGATAGAACCCGTAGAGGTTCTTATGAAAGAAGCCCTACGTGGTATTAGCTCCACAACAAAGCCTCGCATCAATTCTTGACACAGGGACAGATCTTCGGAGAGTTGCTCGAAAGCAATTTGGCACACCCTTGGTGAAAGTATGGTTCGGCCGAAACTTGTGATGTGGGAGGAGGGTTTTCTCTCTAAAACACTCTTGTGAGGGAATTATGATTAACCCTAAAATATTCCCTAACACATCTTATTTATAGGAGGAGTAAAGTGGACAAAAGTCCACTTTTGTCCACTTTACCCTCACTATATGTTTCGGCCGGCCTATGTATTTGGGGAGGCCCAATTTATGTCAATTGGGATTTGGTTCTAGCCCAATTACCCTAATGTACATTTACCCAAGTTCATTAGGTAAACTATACATATTATGGGCTACCAATTACGGCGCCCATCACCATATGCTTACAGCTCCCACTCACCAGAATGGGAGGGTGCATGTTAATGTATTGTTGTCTAAATCCGCATCAACATTTATCCCCTTTGATCTGCTCCGTGCTTCCGAATAGTTCATACGAGGTTTGTCGTGCGACCGGCGGATACGACGGGCATCGTGCTACTCATCTGTTAGGAGTATTGTAGCGCCCGCGGAACATTGATTCCCTTTTCTCCAATCAACCTGTTATAAACAACATTTCATATTGTACCGCGCTGTATCCTAGGTCAACTGATAATTCTCCATTTGCCTAGTTTCCACATAGGAACACTTCTCCAAGGCATCTGTACAAGTATTCACAACCTTCAACTAATATTCGGTTGGTGGCCACCTTAGTGAATACAAGAGTCGGTGAATTATAGGTGAACTTGATCATCCCCATCGCTCATACCCTTAGTCAAACCAAACCGGTTTCCAAAGACGTGGTCACTGGGCCTTTTTGTTCAGCACTACGCTCGTACGCCGGGAAGCGAGCATTGGGCCCGACCTTAGGTATGAGTTCTGATTCCATGAGGATACTTTGGGTGCCTCTTCATAAGGCTCCCGGGATCAATCACACGCTCGAGGTGAAGAAGTTTGCACCCGCCAGAATCACGAGGATTCTTTTCCTAGCGCAACCGAGCTGTGACCCCATGGTCGTACATGGCACGCGTAGTATGAAGCACGCGTTGATAGCTTACCTAAACCTTTTGGGTCAACAAGAATGGGATATGTCAATCATGCTATCACATATTTTCATCTGGCCCAGAATGTGGATTTATGACGAACGGAGTTCATCACGGCGATCTGCAAGACGAAGATCATGTCGAGTTACTTCGACAATAGATAATCGTTCTGCGTAATCAGGTTTATCCCCCTGATTCTTAGCAAGCCTTGCATAGTAGAGGCATCCCTCCACCGCAAGACGACCGTACCTGCGTGACTAGGTAATGCCCACATTCGACATAGTTTTGGCAGAGGATTGCGTACTCCTACGACTCAGCTTATAGACCGTAAATTTGATGTAATCAAAACATTATGACGTCGATGGATCATAAACTCAGTTGCAATTCTTTCACTTACAAAATGTAACTTTCTAATATCAAAATTTTATCACGGATACATGCCATTTCTAAACCTTACGCAATCCAAGCAGTTTTACATGCTTTTCGAATATCTCCCTGCGTAGTGGCTTAGTTAATGGGTCCGCAATCATATTATCAGTGGACAAGTATTCCACAGTGATTATATTGTCTTCTACCATCGATTTAGCATAGAAATATTTCACATCAATGTGTTTGGTCCTACTATGGTACTTCGGATTCTTAACTGCCGCAATAGCTACATGACTGTCGGAGAATACCTTTACAGGTTTACTTCCGACGTCACCACCAAGCAACGCAGTAAGAAACCTTTTCAACCAGACTGCTTCCTGTGCATTCTTAGAGAGAGCAACGAATTCTGATTCCATTGTTGACAGCGCGACACATGTTTGCTTCTTGTTCGTCCATGAAATGGCGGCATTAGCAAGTAGAAATACTCATTCTGTGGAGGACTTACGATCATCCGGATCGCCACCATGGTCGGCGTCACTGTAACCGGTCAATTCTAACTTCCCGCCCTCATAGCACAGAGCATAGTCGGCAGTACCTTTCGGATAACGAATTAGGTATGACTAATAATTCATTTTACAGTCTTCTAAATGTTGATAGGTAGGATCTGATTGGAAACGTGCTACTAGGCCCATGGCGTGATAGATATTCGGATGGGTGTATTGCACGGTGTATATCGAAATACCAACCATGCTTAAAAACTCTACACCCCTCTTCTGTTCACGCTCTGCCGGGTTCTTGGGGCTGTCACGATTCAACAGTGCGCACCCAAATACCACTGGCGCATCCACGGGTCTGGCATCCTATAATCTGAACCAACTTTCAACTGCTCATTGATATAGGCTTCTTGAGATAGACATAAATCCCGGGTAGCCCAATCTTTGGCAATTTTAATGCCTAAGATGTACGTGGCCTCTCCCATGTCTTACGTCTCAAATACAGATGCAAACCAGGACTTTGACTTATTCATGAAACTCTTGTCGTTTGCGACAATGAGTATGTCGTCCACGTACTAGGTTAAGATGACATACTTAGACTCGGAGGTTTTATAATACAAGCACAGATTCTTGTGAAAACTCACTAATTCGTTTCCTACAATTTCCTCGTGGAATATGCGGTATCATTACCGTGACAACTGTATAAGACCGTAGAAGGACCTTTTTTTTTTTTTTTTAGTTTACAAACTTTACGTTCGTTACCAGGAGTAATTAAACCCTCTGGTTGCTCCATGTAGATCTCTTCCTCCAGGTTTTCGTGGAGGAATGCGGTCTTAACATTCCTTTGGTGCAGCTCGTGATCGAGACTTGCGACCAGGACCATGAATGACCGTGGTTTTACGCACAGTCATTGTGTTTCTATTATCAAAGTCCTCTCCGTGAAGCATAGGGTAAGACCTTTCGCAATGAGTCGGGTTCTCCGACTTGTTCCATCAGTGGTGAGCCTTCTTTCAGGGCTCACCTTATCCTTATGCCCCTGTGGTTAACAGGTAAATCAACTATAGACTATAATGGCTTTCATTTAGGCGATCTCTCTCATTTATTATTTCTTTCCATTTCTCCACTTGAGGTCTTTCCAGTGCTTGCCAACAGTTTGAGCGGGGTTTTCACTTTGCTCAATGGGATACTTGCATTTGACTCTCGTCTAGGCATTATGTGTCCCACTTATTAGTATGATCTTTTCTTGCACTCGGAATAATGCTTCTAATCGTAGCATCATTTCTATTGGGAATAATCCTCCCACTCGAAACAATGCTTCTTATCGGAGCATCATTTCTGTTGGGAACAACAGCAGTGCTAGAACCTTGACCTATAACTTTCCTATTACAACCTCTTGGTCTCGGGGTTTTACTTCTGAGATGCATTCCTTGATCACTAGGATCTGGAACCAAGTACGGTTGGATTACTCCCACTGGGAACAATGGGTAATATAGGTAGTTGTGTCACTCCTGGTTCAGCAATATTGACCATCAGGTTCGACTTGATTCGTCCCAACATCAACAGTGATTACTTGTGGTAGGGTTTATTCCTCCCACTGGATTTACTATGAAAATGTCCCCATTCTCATTTACCATGTTATTCACTAGAGTTGCTGGTTCAAATCTCTCCCACTCGAATTAGGTGGGACCTGATTGTCATCGTTATTCTGCTACGTTTTGATCATGACTATGTGATTGGAACTGTTCATGCATTTGGAAAATTCGCCATCTTAATGATGTAATGTCTCATGTTCGACCACGGTACCATTTAATCCAGGCAGGAAACAAGTATTTTCTAGGAGTAACTGGCGTACCCTTGTCATAAATATGTGTTTATTGCGCAAATTAATGTCGCATGGTGATATGATTTAACTCATTGTCACCCTCCAGCTATGATGGTTACCTACCTTACCGGTCTTAATGGAACACAGTTTTACATTTATGTGAATCATCTGTCATCATTCCATGTGGTAGGGCTGAGCAGAAAACCCGAGGAGCCCGAAGTCCCGAGAAGCCCGTCCCGAAAATCCCGTCCCGAAAGTTGCCCGAAGCCCGCTTGGGCGGGACTTTTCTTGATAAGTCGGGCTCGAGCTCGGGCTTTTTTTACAAAAGCCCGAAAATCCCGAGCCCGTCCCGAAATTATTTAACTCCATATATATATATATATATATATATATATATATATATATATATATATATATATATATATATATATTTTAGTAAATTATAGTTATTTGGCCCATTATCTAATTATAGTTAGGTAACTATCTATATGCCCAATACTAATTATATTTACCGTAACTATCCATAGGCCCAATACCAAATAGAGTTTCTGTAAGATATAAAAAAACCCTAGCAGCAAGTAGCCCCGTCGCAGACCTCATAAACTCCATTCGTTTAGCTTTATGTTATTGAACTTCATCATTTTTTTAGTTTTTACTGCAATGTGCAACCCTTCTCTCCCTCTCATTGCTCATTCGCTATTGTGTCCACCTTCCACTCCGCAGCCCCCAGATCACGATGGCTCGTTGTTCAGCCACGTTGCTCTTTCTTCGTCAACGACTCGCCAGTTTTTGCTCGTTGTCGGTCCGCTTGTCTTTTCTCATCACCGACTATTCTTCTATGGGAATAATCTTCTCTAGTATTTATTCAAACCCTTCTTTGGTAACTCTAACATTTTTGAAAGGTATTCATATAATTTTTGAAATTTTTTTTGCATAAATTTCGGGCTAGCCCGAGCCCGTCCCGAAATCCCAAAGTCCCGATTCGGGCGGGACTTTTTATTTGTTTTCGGGCTCGAGCTCGGGCTCATGGATACTTAGCCCGAAATTTCGTCATGAAAAAGCCCGTCCGTCCCGTCCTGAGCTCAGCCCTACCATATGGAATGTCTTATAGAACGACTCCAACATTATGTAAATATATAAACTGTGCTTCTTGAAGTGTGTTATTTAACTTGAATGCCTAGCCTGATTTATCGTTCAAGGCGTTTGGAAGGAAAATCGTTGAACCGACTTTATCCTTCTTCGTTTGCTAACTTATCTCAGAGATTTTAACCCATCTCCGAACTGAGCATTTTAGTTTTTCAACTTATGCGTCAGTTGATACTTTTACAGGGTCGTAGTAGCTTTTGAAGCCTACTTCTTATCAATGTAAATGTTATCAATAAGTCGTTTTCGTAGGAATGCAAACAAAAATTTAGCACAATCATTATTCAAACACTTCAATATTAAACTCTTACTTTGAAACAGTGTTATCAGAACCGGACCGGGCATCGAACCGGAAGTGGTGTCGGTTCCCGGTTCGGACCGGTCCTTCCCTTCCGTACATGGTTTCGTGAGTTTCTCCCCCTCCCCACCTACCTTACTCCCCTCCCCTTTCCCGAAAATCTCTCCTTCGTGAATCCCTCTCCTTCCCTCCTCAGATCCGGCGACTCCACTTCAGATCCGGCGGCCACATAAACAGATCGGGGATTCCGTTCGAGAAAATTTCGGCGACACCATCAAGAAATCGTTGGCCACCGCATCATCGCCGTCGTGACGCTGTCTTCCGCCGGTGATGAGGTCTTCTGGGCAGGGGATGGCAGTGAGCGACTGTGGACTTGATCTAGGCGTCTTAGTTTTTTAGATTTTTTTTTAACGGGATAATATCGAACCGGCGGACCGGCAGACCGCCCGGTCCGCTCAGAACCACCCGCTTCGATGAAAACCGAGCTTCAGAACCGGGTTCGCCTACATCCTCCGGATTTGTTCGAACCGGACCGTTGAGGGTTCCGGTTCGAACCCGGTCGGACCGCCGGTCCGGTCCGGTTCTGATAACACTGCTTTGAAACGATGTGTTACGTCTTTCGAGGTCCACTTGCGCATAGCGCAATTTTACCGAGGTATTACTCCTTGGTATAATCGCTTCATTCCTGAATTTAATTTAATTTAATCCAATCGATGGCAAACATGATTATCATTACAGCTTATTTCAATCAATGGAGTGATAATAATAAAATAAGATTTATAACTAATATGTAAGCAATGCGTTAAACAGATAATTAAAAGGATCGAATAGCTCGAGGAATGATAATCAATACTTTATTTGAGCAGTTGTCAGGTGCTCTAAATATAACGTCTCCTATGTTTCAAGGAACATTATTATTATAAAGTACGTTTAAACTAAAAATTATGAAGAGGTTCAATTTCGCAAAGCAAATAAAGATAAAGTCTTTCAATCTTTATGACTCGGGTCAGATTTGTGCTTGTTCTCCTTCTCGGTTCTGTAATTCAAAAAGGTAAATTGAATTACTCTCGTGGAGTCATTGATGAACTTATGAGTTTATCATTATTCTTCAGCACGTACCTTAGGAGGATTTGTGCAGGCAACAGCAAGGTGTCCTTTCACACCACACCTAAAACATGTTCGAGTTTCCTCTTTACGTGTTTGTTTTGCTTTGCCTTTCTTGCCTCCGAATTTCTTTCGTTTGAACTTCTTTTGAGACTTTGGAGCTAGTGGCTTATCAGCCTTGACCTGAAGGTTCTTTCCCTTCCTCTTGTGCTTACCCTTTTGCTCAGCTGGATTCGAGGATGCTAGATGCATTTCCGCTCTCGGCTTTTCAGCCTTGAGACGATCATCCTCCAGCTCGAGGAGAACTCGCACTTTCTCGAGGTTATCGAGTTGAGTGGCATGGGTAAGGTGCATTTTCATGCTATTCCAAGAGTCAAGCAAAGAACGAATCACGCATTGGACCTTTTGTTCGTCGGTCAGGATCTCTCTTGCCTCCTTGAGTTCAACAAGCATGTTAGACATATGTCTAAGATGCTCCTTCATTGTGTGCTTTGGATTCATTTTATATGAGTCTAAAGCGATGTTTAACGATCGCTTCTGGGTTGTGGTGTAAACACCAAACCCTGCCTTAAGATCATCTCATAGGTCCATGGCAGACTCATAGTGATCATACCCATAGAGTATGTCATCCTCCAGTAGTGACAACAAGGCGGAATGAATCTCTAGATCCTTTGCATCCCAGTCATCATGGATTTTCTCCAATTCAGCCGTGAGGTCTCCCTCTGGCCTGACTTTCTTCGTGGTCAAGTGCTCCAAGCCTCTCATTTCAGTTATCACCATCCTTGCGCGCTTATTCCAGATCTTATAATTATTGTTGTTCAATCTTACTCCCTTATTCATTTGGGAGATCACATTGTTGATCGCAACCATGACTAACACATCGATGATCAAGCAAAATCAGGGAGACAATAACATTTTGAGAAAGAATTGCATACATCAAATATCTATTAAGATAGAGTCCGAGATAGTGATTCCCCAGTCATCTAAACCAACCGACCACAAGTAAACCAATGGAAGATGGTTGTGAAAGAGTTCACACTATTGTCGTCTTCTATCAAATAGATCAGTTTGTTAAAAAACGGTTTAAATCGCAAATTACCGGAACGAAAAATTTAAAATAAGCATACCCAACCCAAGGCCCTTTTTGTTTGAAAAATCATTCCGATGAATTCACTCATGCATACGCAATTCTACAATCCATGCAAATTATCATATGCTAGTAAAATTCATCATTCATACCACATACATGCTTACGCGTCATGCGTCTAATGTTCCGAGGAACTCATGCTTGCATTTATAATTCTACTTTTAAGTAAATTATCAAACGAAACTACATCCTTAACATTCTAGCATACTTGTCAAACATGTAACATCCACATCAATCATACATGATTGGCGACTGGTTTTCAGTTTTAAAATAATTATAAACATTAGGGGCTGATTTGTAATTCATGCTTACATTCAATCACACAAGCTTCTAGACATGAATCCTAGGCATTTTCAACCATCGCAGCATGTCTATTCTAGTGCGCATACCATATATTTAACCAGGGCTCCGCCCACAACATGTAATATTCAGCTAGCTTGACTAAGTCAAGACAACAGTTCTAATCATGCATAAATATATATTGAATGATAAACAATTGCAATTCAGCCCACTAATTTAACCAGTCCCAAGAACATGTATCTCTGAGATCCATACCCATAATCGAAACAAGACATAAAAGTTAGCAACCCTATGAGCACTGTGTAGTCCATTTCGAGGTTCAAAAACATTTGGATTTTAAAACTTGACCTCCCTATTTTAATTGACTTGAATTCGGTATAGAAAACATTGTTCGGTTCAGTCGATTTCAGTCTGTTTTGGTCCGGTTCGGTTTAGAAAATCCTGTTCGATTTTAAATTTAAAATCTGGTTCGGTCCGAACCGGTCTAAGAAAATAGGGTTCGGTTCAACACTCAAAACCGGTTCGGTTAGATTCACTTAATTACCCCGGTCCGACCTGAATAGGTCGAATCGATTGAGAAAATCCAATTCGGTTTTATTTCGTCCCGGTTTAACATATTGGACCGGCCCAATAATTGAAATTTAAAAGGTTAGGCCGAAATGTTTACTTGTGGCCCAAATAGTGTTTTAAATCCATTAAAAATATTAAACTTAGCCACCAAGTAACATTAATTATATAAAATAATTTCCAATATTAAAAAAATATATATATATATATATATATATATATATATATATATATATATTGGCACTAACAAACATATATATATATATATATATATATATATATTTATTGCTAAGATTCTTTCTTTAAGATTAAATCAATCAACAATATATATATATATATATATATGTAAATTTTCGGTCATAATATAATGTATATATATTTTATTTATTGTCAATATCTTTAATAGGGAAACAAATAACTGATAATATATTTTCTCAATCTTTTAGGTAACTAAATCTATCAATAATATCTTTAACCCTATTTAAATATTTAGATATATTGATAGTTATATATTTCTATATATTTTAATGTGAATCTATCATAATGTTCCTAATTATAGATATATTATTACCTTAATTAAAAATTAAAATATTGTAAACAATATAATTTTATATTATGTGCCGAATTTTACTAGCTTGGTGACCAAGAAATTGAAAAAAAAATTTTTACCTTGTAATTTTACTCAAAAAATCGGCACAAACATGAAGTAGGAACAAGTGGTCAAATTTTAAGATGAAATTTTAATGTCTACAATCCAAAGTTTGATTTTGATAAATATCATCTTTTTCTTGAAGATCATGAACATCAACTTTAACCAAGAACATGAAAATTTCGGACCTATCACATAAACCCTAAAATTCGAAACTTTTTAAAATTTCCTTTAAAAATTTCGGTCCAAAGTTTTAAATTTTTAAGAACACCAATTTATCAAAATCATGAACTCCTAACACAGGCTCTGATACCACTGTTAGATTACGGGAAGTAATCACTATGGAAACACTAAAACATGGTACGTGCATGTAATCAAAATTACGCAGCGGAAGAGTTACACATACCTCAACAATTTATCGTAGTCCTAGATCCTTTGCAAGAGGGAGTTCTCTATCCACCGGACGGAACCCGTAGAAGTTCTTGTGAAAGAATCCCTACGTGGTATTGGCTCCACAACAAAGCCTCAGATCAATTCTTGACACAGGGACAGATCTTCGGAGAGTTGCTCGAAAGCAATTTGGCACACCCTTGGTGAAAGTATGGTTCGGCCGAAACTTATGATGTGGGAGGAGGGTTTTCTCTCTAAAACACTCTTGTGAGGGAATTAGATTAACCCTAAAATATTCCCTAACACCTCTTATTTATAGGAGGAGTAAAGTGGACAAAAGTCCACTTTACCCTAACTATATGTTTCAGCCGGCCGATGTATTTGGGGAGGCCCAATTTTGGGCCTCCCATGTCAATTGGTATTTGGGTCTAGCCCAATTACCCTAATGTGACATTTACCCACGTTCATTAGGTAAACTATACATATTATGGGCTACCAATTACGACGCCCATCACCATATGCTTACAGTTTGTAAGTAATCCTTAAAAAAAATTTCGGATATACTTGTATAGAGTAGATAAGATAGATGTTGAGCGAGAGAACGTATTGAGTATTCGTTGTAGATGTCGAATATTGACATGCTTGTGGCATATAAAGATCGTTTGTTGTGTTTAGCGTAATAGCTTGTGTTGTTGGTCCATGTTTAATGTGTATAGTCCACTACTTGGTGTTATTCCAGAGTAGGGAGTGTAAAGAGGTAATGTACCTACGAAAATAAGTTAACTTCATTAGTCTTCTTGTATTTACACTGCAGGATAGATGGGGTCAACTGATCACCCATATGTAAATAATCTACTAAGAGCTTAAACTACTTAGGAAATTAAAGCTTGAAAGTAAACGGATGAATAAAGTTGTGCGTAACGCATGAAGTTGGAGGAGGGATGTGATTATCGCCTCCCGACCCGTTTGTTCACGTGGTGTGGTGGGTACACGCCACACGATGTTGTAGAGATCTAAGGGCTATCATTTCTTCAATTTCAACTCGCAGGATGAGACAGTTGTTTGTGCTGTGACCCCAGGCGCTGTGGAATTTGCACCAATGCATGATGTCGGTTCCTAGAAACGCATGTGGTGTTTCCCGAGGGGTGGGGGGTAGCTTGTTTTGCAGGATGCTCACAAACAGTTGTTCGACCTCTGTGTTCAGAGGCGTAAATGCATATTCTAGGTCGTCAAGTGTGCTCTTGCTTGTTCCTTGCTGAAAGAGTACCTCTCCCTGGTCTGCGGGTGGTTTGCTCCACCCCATTTCATTTTCACAAGTGACTGCTCTTTCGAGTTTTTTCTTGAGGTCTCTCATTGACTGAGTGGTCCTCCAACTGTATTTCTTCCAAGTAGAAGGAAGGATCGTGCGTTCGAGTTGATGAAGAACGCGTTGATTACCGCCTCCTTGGTTGCCCCCAGCAGAGCTGCATTTAGCGCATAACACCTATAGTATTCCAGGGTTGGCTCATCCTCCCCCTGCTTGATGTTCCAGACACTCTGCGGGGTCGGGACTTGTTCATCACTTGTCAGTCGTGTAGGCTTGAAGAGTTATTCAAGACGTGCTTCTTCTACCTGCTTGTCTTCTTCTTGGTTGGGAATATCCTACCTTATCATGGCTATGGAAAGTTTTTGTTTACGCCTTATGGCGTTTACATAGCACTGGCGTGCTGCAGTTTGGTCTCCCAGGATTTCTCCAACTCCATTCCTTTTCGGGAACTTCAGCTTCTAGTGCGCTATGAATGACACTATTTTATAAGGATTTATGGTTGTTCTTCCCAATATCTCATTATACGCCCCCTAGAGTTTCAACCACAATAAAGTTGACGTTGATGTCTAACTTTGTCCAGCCTTCTCCCAGTGTTACCGGGAGTGTGATTGTATCTAGGGGGTATGTTGCAGCACCCGCAAAGTTTATTAATGGGAACGTTCCAGGGCTCAAGTCAGCATTTGTGCGACCAATCTGTTCTATCACCTTTATAGTTAGGATGTCTACAGAGCTTCCTCCGTCAACGAGAATTTGTTTGACGTTGTACTCCGTGATAGGCATGGTGATGACGAGTGCGTCATCATGGGGGTATACATTCCTTGCCGTACTTTGGATGTGTCTCTGCCTGGGAGGCATAGACATTCCTTGAGTGTGAACCCTGGCCGCCGGCAGCTGGTCCTCCATGTATGACGTTTATCACACCCCGTTTAGGAGGAGGTGGATTTTCATACATCTTTTCTTTTTCTTTACTTTTCTTTGAGGGTTATCCTTGATGCTTTGTGAGGGTGCTGTCACCTTGATCGACATAGTGTAATTCTCCACGCAAGATAACATTTTTGATACACATTCTTAGGCTGAACAATTGTCGGTGTCGTGCCCATTGACTTCGTGGTTTGCACACCACTTTTCCATTTCTTTTTCCAAATGGACTTTTTGCCAGTTGTTTGGCTCTTTCCAGAGATTAGTTTCCTTCATCTCTTTCAAGATCACCGACAAGGATGCATTCAGCGGGATAAGGTTTGGGACGTTTACCTCCATCGGATTCTGGAAGCCTTCCTGGGCGGGTCGCTTAGGCTGTGGTTGCCACTGCCTTTTCAGTTGGTTTCCTTGGGGGTGCTTGGCTTGACCGGCCTTGTTTTTGTGGTGGTGGAGGCGTATAGCCTTGATTCCTTAGGTTTTCTTTGAAGGCCAGGAGCTCTTTGATTGCTGCCATCATTTCTGGCGTTAATGTCGGGGCTGTCTGAGCACCTTGGGTGCCTCTACCCTGAGGTTGTTCCTCTTCTGTGTGGGCTCTGTGTTCGAACCCTGGTGGTGGCTCATTGGTTTAGACGATACGCTCTTGTTGTGCGTTTAGAGACGGCACAGAAGAGGCTGTGGATACGGCCTCGGGGATGTAGGAGGGACATGCCTGACTCCTTCTTGGTGGTGCTTACTTGGATGCTTCCGCAGTAGCCTTCCTTTTTTATTGTCTTAGACCTTCTCTTGCCATATCCGGGTTATCGAGAGATGGAGGGTTTCTCGTCATTGCTGTTGGTAGTGTATAACTTGTTGTGTTCGTGTCTCGCAGACGGCGCCAAAATGTTGGATCCTTCTCTTGGTGGAGAGTCGGGTCCTGGTGAATGCGCTTCGGGTCGTCAAGGTAGCGGGTCTTCGCACGTGCCGGAATACGCGCGCCTTCGAATACCTGCACGAGGGGCAGTATCGCACACCACGCAGAGGGGGGTGGAATGCGATGAGTCCTCTCCGAATAATTGTAGAGAGAGGTCAGAGCTTCGGCGTCAACTTAGTTGTCAAATGAATGATCAAGGCCCCTATTTATAGGAAACCTTGAAATCAAATCGGGTTTTGAACGGTCCAACGTCGGTTTAGTTGTGAAAAAGTGAATCGGACGTGGAGGAGCAAGGAGTTGACGTCAGAGAGTCTGACACGTGCCGTACACGCGTATATAGGAGTCACGCGCATTTCTAGACGTAATCCGGCGGAGTCCGTATTGTGGACAATCCAGACGAGTCCTATGCTCGGGGTACGCGCGCGGGTACCCCGGGCCATTTTAGATTTGCGGGTGATTATTTTGGGACTATTTAGTGGATTTGACGTGTATGCGAAGTCCGAATAATTATAAAACGAACCCGAATCGGACGTATACCCATCATTCATTAAGCCACAAAGTTTAAGCAACTTCAAATATTAAAGTGAAACCTGAAAAAAAAAAAAAAAAAAAAAAAAAGTGAAACCATTTTTCTAAATTGAATAAGCAACTTCAAAAATTAAAGTTAAACCTTAATAATAATAATAATAATAATAATAATAATAATAATAATAATAATTACAGTGAAACCATTTTTCTAAATTAAATCCATTAATTAATTAATCATAAAAACCTCATAGAGACGACGAATCAAGCGCATTCATAAATAAACTAGGTGCTAATCCCCACGCTACGCGCAGGGCGACTTGTTAAATTGCAAACGTTAAACATTAATATATGTAAAAGATTGAAATTATGTTTTGCTTTGATTTGTCATATAAAGCAACGAATGTATTGCAACATATTTTATTATTCATGAACATTCACAACACTGGTAGTTTATATCTATAAATAACTACTAAAAAAAAAAACAATGATGAAATCATAGGGAGTTTATAAGTTGTTAACAAAAAATTGTTCTTAACAAAATAATATTCATAATACATTTTCAATCATTGATGAAACTACTACATTTTCTAAATCAAAAGACAAACTAAATAAAATGTAGAATTTATATTTACTTATATCATAAGTGTGTTTTAAATATAATAAGAAAAAGGGTTAAAGGTCTTTGGTACCACGTGTTTGCAAAAATTACACTGTTCATACCACTAGTATTTTTTCGTACCGAATTGGTACTATATGTTTCCAAACCTTACTGTTTTGGTACCTCCGTTAGGGTTCCGTCAAAAACGGTCGTTAAATGGCATGTGCCATGCACGTGACCAGCCCAAAACTTTCAATTTTGTTACAATTTAGTCCATCTAATACATCCCTAACTTTTATTTTGTTCAATTTAGTCCTAAAACTTCAAAACCAAACCATTTTCCCAAATTGACCTAGCCGGACTTAGCCTAGGGCTAGGTCCGACCCTGGGTCATGGTCGCCGGACCCAGGCGACCCCGACCTAGGGTCGGACCTAGCCTAGGCTAGGTCCGGCTAGGTCAATTGGGACCTAGCCCCAATTGAGTTAAATTGGGGCTAGGTCAATTTGGGGAAATGATTTGATTTTGAAGTTTTAGGACTAAATTGAACAAAATAAAAGTTAGGGATGTATTAGATGGATTAAATTGTAACAAAATTGAAAGTTTTGGACTGGTCACGTGCATGGCACATGCCATTTAACGGCCGTTTTTGACGGAACCCTAACGGAGGTACCAAAACAGTAAGGTTTGGAAACATATGGTACCAATTCGGTACGAAAAAGTACTAGTGGTATGAACAGTGTAATTTTTGCAAACATGTGGTACCAAAAGGACCTTTAACCCTAAGAAAAATCATAATATTTTTTTTATTATTAAAAATAGATACCATGAATGTAATTCTTCTAAAAAAATAATGTTGTTCCCTCGTTCTATTATCAAATTGTTAAATGATAATAATAATAATAATAATTATTGTTATATATATATATATATATATATATATATATATATATATATATATATATATATATTATAAGAACTGAATCGACCAACGACCCAATAATGACGTGGTTCATCTTTCGAACGGTCCGACCAACGGAATCATCTTCTGTCATGTTTCCATATTTTTCATCAAATTGGTAGAAATATAGTTTGATACACAACAAATTTACAATTTAGTATGTATCTGGGCCGAATAGTTACTGCTTGTTAAAAAAAAAACTTCACGAATGTATATGTCTGTCTGTCTAATACTTTACTTTACGTACAAAATAAAACGGTAAGCCCAACCCAACTCAAACATATCCCTAACCCTATGATGCTGCGCCTTCTCAATTTCTGCTGCCGTGTTCTCAGTTTTGCTCATCCTTAAACTCTTTCCCTATCATTTCCTGTCTTCCTCGCTTAATTTCGCCATTTCATCTTCTTCTTCTCCCATCCTCTCTTCTCATTACGTCCATCACCTCTCCACGCCGCACCACATCCACCACCACCGACAGTCGACACCATGGTTGTCTCAACTTAAGCCTGTCGTCGACCCTCTTATGTCCCAAGCTAGCTCAGTTTGTGCGTAAGTTAACATTTACCCCGCCTCAGCCTCTGCATGTGGCGCTGTCCTGCCCCGATTCGTCATCATTCGTTGTCCAAGTCCAACCGTAGCTACCTCCAGCTGTCCGTTTGAATGAACTATTAAGGACATGTTTATTTTGCAATTTTTTTCCGCTGGTACCACATCGTTATCTGTCCAAGTCTGCATCAGCTGCAGTCCCCCTCAAGCCATCTGTTTGACTTCGAATTCGTTTGCTCCACGTTTGATTTTCTTGATTCGTTTCACCATTCGCTGATATGATTTATGGTTCTCTACTGTTGCGTTGTTTTATTTGCTGTTATTTTCTGGTTTTTTCTTCATTATGCTTTCCCTATGAGAGCAATATTTCAGATAGCTATAGTAATTGGAATCTATTCGATTCCTGGTCCGTTGAAAAGTCATTTTTGTTTCCCTTATAAAAGAGCACCATTCAAAGAGCTTAGAAACTCTTTTATTCCTATTTACTATTGATTGCTTGTACGTTATGCTAAAACTCTTGTATTCCTATTGATTGGGTGTTTATTATGCCATTATGCTGACTGAGCTTCCTCCAACCATTTTCCGATATTTATTGAATTAGCGTTTGAGATTTAAGAGATGTGCTTGGAGATATTTTTTAGAGTCAGATTTAATTATGGAGAGGAAGTAGTGTGTTAGTTAGAATAAATATGTTGATGTGTTCAATTTTAAGTGTATATTATAACTGATGATGTGTACGAGAGAAGATGTCTTATTCTCTTTCAGCTTGATTTATTATATATATAGATTGATATGTCATCGAATTTTTTACTAATTCAAACGATGTGTCAATCAAACTTAAAACAATTAAATTTGTTCTTAAAAAAATCAACTCATGTTTGAGTATTTTGCAAAAAAAAAAATCAATTAAATTTGTTCTTAACAAAATCTTTAAAAATATAAAAAGAGTAAACTATATTAATTTTCACTACGGAAACCGCACACATAAAATCATATTATATATGTTCATGTTTAGCATGAGCTGATAGACAAATTATATAAAATAACGTTATGTGAATTTGTTTACAGTTTTCATCATTTTTTAATATAAAAATCAACATAGTTTTAAATTTGGTTTTTCAAAACAGTCAAAGTTAAGTTATTTTATCCACGATTAACCAAAAAAATGTTTAGACGATCATTCCAATCATAAACACGAACACAATCGGAAGAACAATGTATCTTCATCTGCCCTGGAAAGGAAACTCAATTCCTTGATTAGAGCCATTAATTTTCCAACCAAACATACAAATTGTACGGATGGAGTTTCTGGCAATACCCACGAAATTTTTAGAGGGAAATTTAATTCAAACCCTTTCTCCCCCCATTCCTCCAATTAAATACGGCCCCTTTCCACTTCAGAGACGGACCTGTCCCCTCCGCTTCCCTTTCATCCCCTTTCAAGTCACATCCTCTTCTCTGTCTATGCCTGCATTTTCATCTCTCGTCGGGGTTTGAATTTTGGTGGAGACTTTGGCGGAGCAGAGCAGAACAGATATAGAGAGAGAGAAAATATTATTTATATATTTTCTGTTCCGATTTGATTTGTGCTCTCTGTTGCTTCAAATCTAGCTTATCCTGCGCGCAATCCATGGCGCACGTTAACCAGCTGCCCTGCGACGGCGACGGCATCTGCATGGTCTGCAAGGAGAAGCCGGCGGCCGAGGAGACCCTGACGTGCAAGACGTGTGTCACCCCCTGGCACGTGGCATGCCTTGCCTCCGGGCGGCCTGACACCATGGCAGCAGCACTCGACTGGGAGTGCCCTGACTGTTCTCCGGACTGCGCCGTGACTGATGTCGTCGCCGCCCCCTCGGCGTCGAGCGGTTCTGCCGATCTGGTGGCGGCGATTCGGGCGATTGAGTCCGACGCTTCGTTGTCTGAGCTGGAAAAGGCGAAGCGGCGCCAGCAACTGCTCAGTGGTGGTTCTGGGCCATCGGACGGCGATAATGAGGCGAATCTGGGGAAAGAAGAGAATGATGTTCTGGATATCGTCGATGGAAGCTTGAACTGCTCTTTCTGTATGCAGCTTCTTGATCGTCCTGTCACGGTGAGGTTTCCATGTCCACATTAGCGTCTGATCAGCTTCTGCATAACTGATCTCCATTAATCTGTGTTACTAGTGAGATTTTTAGTTCTGCAGAGGCGGCGATTGTTGAATCGAAGCTCTCGTCTATTTGAACTTTTCCGCTTTACCTGTATATATAACTATAACATTTGTTCGATAGTGTGGAAAGCGACAAACCCTTGATTTCATCCTCACATCCCTCCAAAGTTAACATACAATAGTATAATGGCATCGATTGCGCAGCTGTAGCAGCGAGCTTGACTCTTACTATTATCTGTTCCTTCTTTGCAGACTCCATGCGGCCACAACTTCTGCTTGAAGTGTTTTCAGAAATGGACCTCGTCCCAGAGCAACCGTACCTGTGCCAACTGCAGGGGCAAACTTCCGGCGAAGATGGATCTCCGAATCAACTCTGCTCTAGTCATGGCCATTAGAATGGCAAAGTTGTCAAAATCCAATAGCGTGGCTGCACAGGGGAAAGTCTACCATTTCATCCATAACCAGAACAGACCTGATAAGGCCTTCACCACAGAGAGGGCGAAGAAACCAGGGAAGGCCAATGCATGTAGTGGTAAAATCTTTGTGACAGTGCCACCTGACCATTTCGGTCCCATTCTTGCAGAGAATGATCCGGATAGAAAACAGGGGGTCTTGGTTGGTGAGACTTGGGAAGACAGGATGGAGTGTAGGCAGTGGGGGGCTCACCTTCCTCATGTTGCTGGAATTGCTGGGCAGTCAACTTATGGTGCCCAGTCAGTTGCTCTCTCTGGAGGGTACGAAGATGATGAGGACCATGGCGAGTGGTTTCTATATACAGGGAGGTAATGTCCTTTTTTGCTTGGTCTGGTGATTTTTTGTGGTTAGGCTATGCTGAATCATGTTGGATTGTTTGACATGAAAAGAGCATTTGAAGTTAGTGGATTGAAATTTGTTCAAATGCTTGTCATATTTATATCGATCCATGCTTTTTGCGTTTAAGTACTTCCATTCGCTTTAAGTTTTCATATATAGTTATTGGTTTTGAATAATGTCATGTCCTATGGTGTGTAGCTGTCTGTTGGAAATTATGCTTGTTGGTAGTCCGTTTCTTTCATTAATTATTACTTTAGTTGTATTACATTAGAACTTGCTCAATTTCCTTATTTGATTCTGACAAGAGGAGGCGAGTAATGTCATCCTTGACATTTAAGTACAACCAATTCCATAACTGAGGCAGGATTCTACCAGTAACGTATGAATTTATTATCTGATGGTGTTTGACTTTAATTTATTGCTTACACTGACGGTTTATTTGATGGGTGGTTTTGCATAGTGTCAAGTTTGGTATTTTTAGATGGACATGAATACATGTATATAGTTGACGAAATTTCGAAAATGTATATGCACTACATTTTGGCAATTCTTAGAACTGTCTATTTCTTGTTATCGATGACATATTTTGTAAGTTCTTGCTACTAGATAGATGAGATGTTCCATAACTGGAAAGGTGATAGGTAAGTGCATAGTAATTTAGGGGTTGTGTTCAATACGTATGCATATATTTACAAAATATCTATGACCAGATACGATTCCTGCTTTGTTTCGGATTAACTTATTGGTTAAATCTCCTTTTAGTTTTTTTTTTCCGCGTTGTTTATGGAGGTGTGAACAATATTCTAATACTGTTGAGTTTGTCACGCTGCAGTGGTGGAAGGGACCTTAGTGGCAATAAACGTACAAATAAGTCACAATCATCTGACCAGAAATTTGATAAGATGAATGAAGCTTTGAGACTCAGTTGCAAGCGTGGATATCCAGTGCGGGTGGTTAGGTAAGTTTGCATTTTATTCATTTGAGTTAAGAAAATTATTGGACACATAGACAGTGAATTTTGCTGAAAGAGAACCTGCTTTTGTGTAGATATTAGATTCAGAAGTTTAATATAGCTTTCAAACTGCACTTTGGATGCTTGACACTTGCTAGATTGTGCTCTAGGAAGTTATTAACTTCCCTATAATCTTTCATGAACCTACTGGTTTCTAGAAGAATATTAGATGGCTGTGTTATTAATATTAGTTTATTATTATGGCAGATCACACAAGGAGAAGAGGTCCAACTATGCACCAGAAGCGGGAGTAAGATATGATGGAATATATAGAATTGAGAAGTGTTGGCGTAAAGATGGAATACAAGTAAGCAACCAAGGACAAACCTGTTCATTGCTGACTGGGTATTGCTATCAATTTTGTTTAAACTGATTAGGTTCTTTTACCCACCTAGGGTTTCAAAGTCTGCAGATATCTCTTTGTTCGATGCGACAATGAGCCAGCGCCATGGACGAGGTAACACATCCATCATCTTCACATCCATTCTGCTACTCATTTCTGAATGCTGATGCAGAAGGAATTGGATCTATTTTACAGTGATGAACATGGGGATAGACCAAGACCTCTGCCACCTATAGGTGAGCTGAAGGGAGCAATCGATGTCACTGAAAGGAAGGGATCTCCTTCATGGGATTATGATGTAAGTACATTATTGTCTTCCATTAATTGTTCATTTTCTATTTCTTTCTGTTGTGAAGAGATTGATTCATTTTAAAAAAAATGTGTATCTGGTTTGAAGGAGGAGAAGGGTTGCTGGATGTGGAAGAAGTCTCCACCAGCCAGTAAGAAACAACATTCTGGAGAACAAACCGGAGTGAGAAAAAACACACGCCGATCACAGCCTATGTCCGTGAGAAATAGACTGCTCAAAGGTTAGATTGATTTATCTGTGGATGAGATAGCAACCCTTTACAGTTTTCAGATGCTACAGTACATTTAAAGAAATAGTTTGATTTGTGCAGAATTTGGCTGTCAATTATGTAAAAAGGTGATGAATCAGCCAATTACAACCCCTTGTGCCCATAACTTCTGCAAGGGTTGCCTGGAGGGGGCCTTTTCCGGGCAATCTCTTGTAAAGCAGAGGACCTGTGAAGGCAGACGAACATTGAGAACACAGAAGAACATCATGAAGTGCCCCTCTTGTCCAACTGACATTGCTGATTTTCTTCAAAATCCCCAGGTTAATTTTCAAAATCTTCAATTTTCACCATATACACGTTACTCTTTCCGGATGATATATTGTATGATTGAATCAATGTTGATTTGGTGGGTGGGTTGCTGCTTAACAGGTGAACAGAGAGCTGATGGGTGTGATTGAATCCCTGCAAAGGAAGTGCGAGGAAGAGGAAGAAGAGGAGGAAGTGGAAGAGAAATCTGTGTCTGAGGAAGAGAACAAAGATGCAACCGACGATGCCGATGCTGAGGAGAAAAATGAAGAACCAAACTGTGAAGGGGAGGTTGAACCTGAGAAAAATGGTGATCTGAAAGAGAATGGAAAGCGCAAAGTATGTGATGAGATTGACAGCAGTGGCAATAAAAGGCCAAAAGTTGTTGCTGCTGCTGCAACATGACCATCTGGATCCCAATCTATTTTGTTGTTTCTCTGCTGACCATTTTGTGACATGTTAAGGCTAGCAGTTAAGGCTCTACATCTAATGTTATTGTAGAGATAGCTCTGATTTTGTGTTTGTTTTGGACAGAAAGCACAGCCCTTGAATGTGAAGAAGACTATTTTATGATGAAGCCCTAGCTTTTTTGAACAACTGTATGTGATTGATATAAGTGTATTTGATGAATCCCTAAACCCTAATTTACAGGAATACCTTTCATTTCCATGTTACAGTGTAACATTTACACAGTTGGACCAAAACTTGAGCATTGAATTTCATTTCACTAGAATCTGCCTAATTGTCCATCCTCTGTTGTTTGATCCTCGCGATTACAGCCTCCTTTTCATTCTCCGGAAGTGCATTGAACATAAACACCGATTTGTCTCCAATGTCGTCCTTTATTGGCTGAGTGAATTTTCTGGCAGCAAACACCATAAACAGAGCCATCCACGACCCGAGCAGAACGGCTTTTACTTCACCGCTCATCAACCCACTCTGCAATTTTCACAGCAAATCTTTCACTTCAATTCTAAATGCTGCATTTGCATGTCACGAAACTTGGGAACAAAATCAAAACAATTACCAAATGTCCTAGAAGAACTGTTGGTATGATGAATGTCAATATACCCGCTTCCAACTTTCCGTAGCAGAGGCCTGTTGAAACACGACAACATAAGAAACAACAAACACATGATCCAATGACATCCAGTATACAAATTTAGAGTACCTTCCTTGAAGACTAGTCCAGTCAGTGCTGCAAAGAGAGGCCCAACGAACCATACAGCAGAGGGATTATCCACAACATAATGCACTAAGTTCTCACCAGCAGGTTGTGCGAGAAAAGTGTAAGCTGCTAAAGATCCAACAACACCGAGCCCCCAAAATGCTTGAAGAGTGCGTTTAATCTCAGTTACGTAGATGTGAATCAGAACCAACGATAAACCCAACCCTCCTGCTCCGAGGACGTAAAAGAAATCGAGGTTCTGAGAGATTTGCTCTCTCAACCAAGAGTTCTCGGGTAAAAATGCAGTTGAAGAAGCGATCACAAACGATGAAGCTGCTGTCACTAACCCTGATCTGTACAGTACGACCTGATAGTAATAGAAACCAATGATTCAAGATCACCACCATCCAATCACTTGAACAAGATCAAGTAGTTGAAATTTGGAAAAGGAAGCATTATGACTCAAATCCTCATCTGAGTTCTTAACAATCACTTAAGCTCCTTTGTATCGAAGATTAACCATTGGCTAAGCTCTTCTTACTAACAATCAATAGCATTAGAACAGCTTGTTCCAATAAAATAGGCACTTAATATGAATTCGAGGATTCAAGAGCGTTTATTGCATCATTATAATTGATTCTCCTAGTCACAGAATAGATAGATAACACTAAAACTAGCAATGGTCGGATAAAGCTATCCAGAATATCAAATTGTTTGCGTTTATTGCATCATTACAGTTGATTATCCTAGATTCTAGTTATAGATAGAAAGATAAAACCCTAAATCCAATTATTCATATGCTTGGAGGTTCAGGATTTTCAATTCGACTAACTTCCACAGCGAACTAGCATTCCAATACAGCGACGGAGAAATACAATTATTAACTGATTACCTCTCTGACGTCGTCAGATTCGACGGTCCATGGGCCATAGACGCCCTGATATACCGGCCCGGAGCTCCCGCCGACCGCCTTGCACTGTACGAACCTGCCGCGGCTGACCGGAGGAAGGGACCTGCTGGCGAATCTCAGAGGGGCGTGCAGAGCTGATAGCTTAACAGGATGAGAGGCGAAGATGACAGGAACCATAGCTGCTGAGGATATCACCATCGACGCCATGGTTACTAAACTGGTTGAGTGTCCACAGCAATTGCGAGGTGCGGGCGATTCTTCCTTGTCAGAAATATCTGACGGAGTAATGAACGAATTTGACTTAGTGTTGCTCTAGGAGCGCCTGAATTCCATGTAATTTGATTACGATTTTTTTTTTTTTTTTTTTTCGGGTGGTCTCTGATTTTGGAAGGCTCTTTGTAGTATATTTATGGGTTATTTGGTTCAAGCGTGTATTTTTTAGTTACCTACGTTTGTAAATGTGACAGTTTAGTTGTATTTTGATGAAATGTCCAAAATACACTTTCTATATTCAATCTTTATCATGTTCTCCATGTTATTTATTGACTTCTTCGTCAATTTTATTAAGTTTTTCATATTTTCATATTTTTCATATTTTTTTTTTCAAAACTGAACGCCAGATTCGAATCTAGTTTTTAATTTTAACAAATGAAAAAAAGAAAATCGAAATCTTTTCCGATCTCGGAGTTGGGGAATTTGATTGCTGGGTTTTGTATGTGTATAGTCACATACGTACACCCATCTTTGAATTGTAATACTAAAAGTTCTTATCAATCTTCAATTTTAATACTAAAGAGTTTTGATCAATCTTAGGAGAAATTTACCAAAATAAGTATGTTTTAAATCAAAAATACAAAATTAGGCACCAAAAATTAAAAATTTCACAAATAGGCAAACATTCGAATGAGATTCAAGGGTTTGACCAAAATATTGGTCAAGCCCTAGAATCTCATTCAAGGATTTGACCAAGTCAATTTTTTTTTTTTTAACTAAAGCATTTTTGTTCTTCTCTCTCATTCACTCATCTCACTTCTCACGCTTTTTCTCTCCGCGACCGTCCTTGCTGTGCCAGACCACCCGTGCCGCACGCCGCAAGACAGCTGCTCTGCCGCGCCACAGCACCCGCCAGCCAGCCCGCGATTCGTCGAGCCCCTCCACCCCTAAACTCACCGGAAGCTCCACCACACCGCCTCGTCGTTGCTTCGTCGTCGTCCCGCCAGCAACGGCTCGCCGGAGGTAGCCAATTTTGGACAAGCAAGGTCGCTCACCGGAGTAGTTCCAAATCCAAAACCCTAACTTCAGAATTTGGGGCAATTACCCAATTTGAGGCTATTTTTTTGAATTATGAACAATTTTAGTGTTTAATTGTTGATTGGTTTGCATAATTGCGATGAAATATGCATTATTTAGATGATTATTAGTCAATTTGAGGTAAATTGATGCTATTTTCTTTAATTATGAACAATTTAAGTGTTTAATTGTTGAATGGTTTGCCTAATTGTGATTAAATATGCATTATTTGAAGTGGCTGTCGGAATAATGTTTATTTTATTTTATTTGAAGGAACAAGATTCTAAGGTTTGTATTTTAAATATTAGGATTAATTTAAATGTTGGATGTTCTTTTTAAATAATTTTTATTAAAATGCTGTGATTTTTTTTTTTTATAATTTAAGTCAAACGCTCTGGTCAAACCCTAGAATGGGATTCGAGGGTTTGACTGGAGTCTTAGTCAAACCCTCGAATGCCATTCTAGGGTTTGACTGAGAACTCCAGTCAAACCCTCGAATGTCATTCGAGGGTTTGACCAGAGCTTTTGGTCAAACCCTCGAATGGCATTCGAGGGTTTGCTCAGATTTGACATTTCCAACTTAGTGTGCCTATTTTTGTATTTACCAATTAAAATATGCTTAGTTAGCAAATCAACTCCAATCTTAGAGCTTCAAGATGTGAAATTCTCTTGAAAAAAAATAAATTAATTGAAGGGTAAAAACGTCTTTTTATAATCATTTAATCACGTTGGGTCAAATATAAGTGATTAAATGTAACACGTTTGAACCATTTAATCACGCATTGAAACGTAAGTAACCAAACTATCACGTCAAAAAACAAAAGTAACCATTTGATCACATTGTACAAACATAAGTAACTAAACAATGTATTAACCATATATTTATTTGTTTCACATTTAGATATAAATTTTATTAGCACTGCATTACTTCTTTTGAAAGGTAAAGTGTAGCTCGAACTTCCTCACTCGATCGAATAAAAAATTATTTTCTTGAGCAAAGACTATTGAATTTGAGTTTAACGGCCCGACTGGTTAACTATATATTATACGGGTGGTGTTAGTTAGTATGCACTATGCACGGCACTTACAGTTCAGATTTCCAATATATTTCCAAATGAATAAAATGGTCTGTATATTTAGTAGCTGGAACTTGGAAGAAATTAATTGTCCCTACTAAGTAACTCATTTCGAAATCATATGGTGTACTGGTTCAAATACTTTATTAATTAACTAGAAGTTATGGTTTAATTTGCGGTAGTGATTATGAGAATGTAAAAAATATTCATAGTCAACACTTTATTTTTTAAGAGGCTAATCTTATGTCCGAATTATAGTTTAGATTGGAGTAAACATACTACGAGTGATACTTTTGCCCTCACGAAAAAAAAAGCTCATTCCATTTTTTATAATCCAAATACTAATACTAATGGGTTTGTACTAGGGATGGCAACGGGTCACGGGTACCCGCCGACCCGCGGGTATCCGACCCGATTTTGACCCGATGACCCGCGGGTCGGGTTCGGGTTCACGACGACCCGCCGACCCGACCCGAGTTTTCATTTTACATATATATTTAATATATGTATATTATATAAAACTATACGGGTAATATAACACAGTCAAAATAACAATTATTCTAATGAATGAGGTGATTTATATTTGGATTATGAGTTAATTTAATAATTTATGATTTAAATTTGGAGTTGAATTTGGATAGGATAACATAGAATTTAGAATTTAAGATTTAAAATGATAAATTATACCGCACACGGGTTGACCCGACCCGACCCGAAAGTGCATGGGGCGGGTTCGGATCAACCATATTGACCCGCGGGGCGGGTCCGGGTCTGGCTATACCCGCCCGACCCGCCCCATTGACATCCCTAGTTTGTACCTCTTACAGTAAGTAGCCCAACATTAAACTGGGACATTCAGCATAATGGGCTGCTATGTCGTTCCAAAGGACCTTATAGGCCAATTTTTTAAGGGTAATATGGGCCAATAAGTTTAGTGGAGAATAGTATTTTTCTATGGCATAGATCGATGTTATAATATAATTCTAAAAGTTATAAAATTGTATTTTAATGATACATCTAATTAAGACTTAATAATTTTAAAATTAATTAAATTAGATGACGACATGTAAAGAGACCAACAATTCTTATGTTTAAAATTAGTTTTAGAGATTCCGGCATCATTTTCGTATTATTGCGATACCGACAATTCTAAATTTTAAAATGTATCAAAGAAATCAATCTCATTAAATAATACTATATAATTTTAATATATATAGATATGCAACGACGGCTGGCGATGTTATTAATTGCTTCTATGTTACACTTTACAGAGAATACAACACTATATATATATAACCGTGGAGAATAAATTCATAAACTCTAATAATTCATGTCGGTCCTCGAAAAATTGGGTCGGTACTCTGCCCCGAACACTAGATTTGGTGAGGGGCTACCGGCCCCAAACCCCCTAATCTCACCGCTGAGGTCAAACAGCAAAATCAGATCCAATTACTCTATATATATAGTCATTAAATTTGATGATAATGATTAATGTGTATTCGTCATTAGTTCTAAAAATCAGACTAGTTTTACGCATTGTATGTCGCACTTAATCACTATCTGTTAGAATTTGTATTATTTTATGATGGTTACGTGAGTGATTTGATCCATCGACATATATAATTATATTTACATATTGGTACATGTTGTTGGTTGGCTGAGGCTCCTCGTACTCTACTTTCGTTTGATAAACATAAACAGATGGTGTCTGGTTTTTGGCTTATGGGGTTGTGGATAGGGATGGCAACGGGTCACGGGTACCGCCGACCCGCGAGTACCCGACCCGATTTTGACCCGATGACCCGCGGGGCAGGTTCGGGTTCGGGTTCACAGCGATCCGCCGACCCGACCCGACCCAAGCTTTCATTTTACATATATATTTAATATATGTATATTATATAAAACTATACGGATAATATAACACATAGTCAAAATAACAGTTATTCTAATGAATTTGGTGATTTATATTTGGATTATGAGTTAATTTAATAATTTATGATTTAAATTTGGAGTTGAGTTTGGATACGGCAACATAGAATTTAGAATTTAAGATTTAAAATGATAAACTATACCTCACACGGGTCGACCCGACCCGAAAGTGCGTGGGACGAGTCCGGGTCGACCATATTGACACGCGGGGCGGGTCCGGGTCTGTCGATACCCGCCCCGACCCGCCCCATTGACATCCCTAGTTGTGGAGGAAACACTGTGTTGAAATAAATAATACATAGGGACTGATTGTAATGTAGTCGAATTTATTTCAACTCGATTTTTATCAATTAAATCATGAGAGAGAATTATTAATTAGAATTAAAAAGAGATAAAAAAATGTTTTTTACCCATACATAAAATTTAATAACCGAATAATCAATCTGAAATAAACTTGTGTTTATTTTAGGCGAGCCCTATTATATATATTATGTATTGAGTGCATGCGGCGCATGGGTCTCTCTCTTCTTCGCCATCATATCATCCTGAATGTGATAATAAAAAATGGAGATGATGGAATCATTCTGACACAGCAGAGCCGCAAAATTTGACGTTCGAATCCAAAAGCTAGCTACCAAACAAAACAACGCACGTCTAAATCGAAAACGGTCCCTCCTCCCACCAATCTCTTTATTTCGAAAAATTATTAATTATGCGGTGTTGCTAGAACGTGTGAAATTTCCTGTGAAATTTCTATAGAAAGTGATATAGGGACCCACCAAGCACCAATACATTTGTTCATTTACTTTCTCTTTCTTACTTTCTATTGAAATTTCACAAGAAATTTCACATTTTAAAGATTTACTCTTAATTATGATTAACTTAACTGCATGCACATCGGACGGTGGCAGATTCAGTAGGACCCGTAACTAGTAGCGGAGCGTAAGAGTTAGCTAGTGATGATCGATCGACTAAAAGCCATAAAGCCACTCACTTTACTCCTTCACTTGTATGTGAGTGAGAGACCGTATTGACAAACGACATAACTCAACACGTCAGCCCTCACGCGTGTTGATGTGCCACCTTTTTCTATTCTGATAATAATTTATAGGTCCCCTTTTAACTAAGAATTAATTTATTTCATAATTAATTAATATTATAGTAAATTGCAAAATAAAAACATGTACTTAGTAGTAGAATTGTTGCAAATTTTGCACAAAACCAAAAAGTAAAAAATAATGTAAAATATAAATAAATTGATATGTACATATTTTAACGGATACGATCTAATATAACTGCCGAATATTTTTCTATAATGCTCTACTAACTAAATTTTTGGAAAACATTAAGGCATTACATAATTTTGTGGACATAAAAGTGAAACATAACGAATCTAATATGTTGGACAGTCAATTGTAACCAAAAAAAAAAAAAAACTAAAACACAAATCGCACCATGACATATACTTTAAATATTTTTAGATTCTTAACCGATTAATCTTTTTAAGAATTTAATCGACGTATAAAATTAATTTTCATTTCTCCAAATTGATTGATTAACGATACCACGGTCCTATAATACAATTTAAATAAAAATTTAAAACCATCCCATATCGAGAAAAAGAAAACGAAGTTGTGAGAATTAGTTATCGTGGGGCAAATCAAAATCTCTCTTTCCCACGCATCTCTAACAAAATACCCTGATTAGCCAAACACAATCAGAATGCAACAAGCTGCAGAAATTCACCCATCATCAAAAAGAAAAACATGTATAATCAAACAACAAACCCTAGCTACAACAACTACAAGCTTTTCCACACCTCATTCTTAGAAACTACGTTCTGCAATCATTACTTAAGTTTCAGTCCTTAATCTGATCCGTGATCCATTCATGGCGGAGCTGTGAATGCCGGTCACCGAATTACACAGATAATGCAAGAAAAGATCATCAATTTGATAACAGCACAATTTATTGAAGGAAAACTGCGATTATCAAGATTATTCCTACACATCGTCCCTTTTGCTGTTATAATTCCAACCTGGGTAGTTCCCATAACTATGAAAACCCGAACCCATCGAAGATGTCGAAGAAGAAGATGAAGTAGAATACTGATGATCAAATACATTATGATCACCACTCATCAGATTCGACATCAAGTACCGGTAATCCGCATCGTCACTCGACAACAGCTGCGCATACTGCATTACATCATCTGAGTAACTTGCTGACGTCACGTTCCTTGTTGGAAGCTGAGGTGGACGAGGTTCATCGATCGTTTGTTCCGGAACATTCTGCCGGACTGATTCGGTGCTTGTATTTGCAGCGTATTGATAGCCCGATTCGGTGCTTGTCGTAAATTGAACTCTTTCTGGGAAATTTAACTTAGCCTTGGTGCCTTTGAACTTTAGGGCTGCGGTGTCGTAAGCAATTGCGGCAGCCTCGGCTGTGTCGAACGTGCCGAGCCAAACCCTAGCTGCTTTCTTCGGGTCGCGGATCTCGGCTGCCCATTTCCCCCATGGCCTTTGCCTTACTCCTCTGTAGTGTCTTCTTGCTCCAGTGTTTTCTTTTTCCATGAAGATAATAACACACAACTATATGTTATTTAGAACAAATAAAAAAATTGGTCAAATTATTACCATAGATATGCTTATATTGAGAGAAAGAAAGGGAGTTGCATTGTGTATAATAATAAAGTGTTATAACTTCTATATATAGAACGTGTAATCAATAAAGAGAATATGGTATAGCCAATGTGAACAAGGATGTCAAAATGTCTTGGTTTCTCTTTAACAATTAAGATTGTCTCATTGTGCATATGCATTGCATTTGCATATACATTCACTCATCACGCATGTTCTTTATGTCTCCGTGATTGACAAATGATTCTATTTTATTATTATTGATATATAAATGAAAAACATGTAATACAATACGGTATACTAATTCAGCACATCACTCATTAATTAATTAATGTCACAGGACTTCTTATGGATTGACCCGATGTGAGTGAAGTTTAGTCTTTATGCTACGCATTTTACCTTTTTGATGGCTCTAGAACCACCCGATTAGACTAAAAAAATTGATGGGATGGATCTAGAAACACAATTGCTAGATCCTAATGATGTATGCTATATATATATATATAGTGTATGGACAAATGGAGAAGAATCTTAATTCCCAACCCTAGAAAGTGCAATGCATGATGTTAGCTAATTATACTATAATATATTATATAAGAGATCTTACCTGAGAAATTAAATAATCACCGACCTATATATAGAGCATATTATTATTATATATAATGCAGGGGAAGACAAATGTGAAGGGAATCATAGAACGATTGAATTGACCCAAGGGAGGAATTCTAGTAAGCTACGTAATCTCTTATATATATATATATATATATTAACATTGTTTGAGTTTGAAGTTTTCTTGGTAAGAAGAAGAAGAAAGAAACGGGCTCAAAGCAAACACTTATAATAATTTGTCTGGTAGGTAAAGATTTGGACAACTTGGGTACGACATTATTCGGAAGTACTCCATTATTCGATGGAAGATCATGGAAAAAAATCGAACAACACCTGTCCGATGATATTAATACACGATAGTCTCTCAAATATATGTGTGCACTGATGGATGATATTAATTAATTCACTAATATTAGACGCATTTTACATGATATCCTTTCATTCTAACTATTATTGTGTTAAAATCTTCTTTAAACATATCATCATCAATTTAAATGCGTTCTAATCAGAGAATTCATCATTTGAGTTTCTCTTGAATTATTATTCATAAAATAAAATTTACTCTCAATAAATTAACACGTTTACACTACCTAGTTAACAATCACATTCAATAACGTTTTTTTGGGTACGTAGATTAATCTTACTAAACATTAATAAATTTAGGCTTTAGCTATGTGTTAAACTATAAAAATCAAACCCCTCTCCATTATTAATACAGTGGTTCGTCTAAAATTTCACATAATATCACACTACCACGCGGATTTGAATTTCTTCAACTCCAACAAATTAAACAAATTGCTTTTTAAAATGATTAAACCAAATAATAAGCCTAAAATTTCATAATATTTATATTAAAACTCTTAAGTAGCAACTATATACATGTATATGATGCAACTTGGAAATATATAAGAAGAGAAATATATATAGATACCGAGATTAGGAGAAGGTGGGTGGTGTTTGGTGGCTCGAGGTGGGTTGATCTTGATCTGGTCCTCGTGGACCGAACCGATAACGCGGGTCAAAGTGGAGACCATGGCTGAGACATCGGTTTCAGAGAAAGATTCGTAGCTTCTTGTAATTGCCACGTAATTCTCCTCATCCTCATCCTCACCAACCACCGTCTCCTCCTTCTTCGGTGCTTCACAAGGAAGCGCCCTCTTTCCATGTCTTCTTGGATCCACCTTAACTAATTAATTTATATACCCCAAAATTAGCTAGCTAGGGTTTTCTTTTCACACCCACGAAATACAACTTAGCTAGCTAGCTAGAAGTAATAATAGTAATAGATAGAGACGGAGAAAGAGATATGTAGCGCGACTGAGACAATTAGGACACGAAGCTGTGTAGCAAGGAGCTAGTATAGTACCACTGTGTATAGACGAGAGAGAGAGAGAGAGAGAGAGAGAGAGAGAGAGAGAGAGATCAGAGGGGCGAGGGAAAAAGAAGAGTCGTGAGGAAGAAAGTAAGTTAGGGTTGGAAGTTGGATGATGGGCATTTATTTATTTATCATAATTGATAATTAATAATTTATTTACTTACAATTTGATTTGATTTATTTATTTATTTTTATTTTTATTTTTAAATTTGACCTAGTGAAGAATTTGAGCATATACTATCAGCAACATAGCTGTACTAGTAGCCTAAATGTCGATTTGTTATTAATTCGAGAGTTCTACTCGTCTTTGTGTTATGTAAATAAAGTGAAATTTAATATTTTAATTAAATTACCACGAAGTGATTCATACGAAGTTTTAAACTAAAAATTTCAGAACCAGACTATATAAGATTAATCGCTCTTAACCGTTAGATTATCTGGTAGTAAAAGAACAAATCTTTCTCAAGATGTTTATTTTCTTTAGCAGTGGCCAAGATGGTAATATATATATAGCAATAATGGGGATATTGTAAAATAATGGTAGGTATATTGAGATGAATTTTATTAGGGTTAAAGGGTTTGGGTACCATATGTTTGACTAAAGTTAGCTTTTGGTGTCGTATTTTTTTTTTAATAAACTTCTGTCATACATTTGCATTTGGTAGACTTTTGGTGCATCCGCTAGTTAATCGTTAAATATTTTTATTTTATTTTCCAATCCTCTAATTTATATCTTTAACTTTTAATTTTTACAATTTAATCTTCAAACAATTTCAATCGGACCTAGGTCCAAAATTGACCGAATCAGACTCCGACCTAGCCATTTTAATGCATTTATATCGGAATCTTCTATCGGAGCTAGCTATAGTTGATTGTTTTAGATCTTTCATTTTTTGATTTAATTTAATATTTAGTATAAAAGCTTGAATACTAAATAAATTATTATATAATTCTTTTTAAATAGAGGTAAAAACTAGTGGAAATAACATATGCTTCTTTGAGTAAACTGGTTTGTTCCCGTTGTATCTTGTTATGTGTCAGTTACTATAACGCCCAAGTAAACCCCTCGCAGCTGCTGGGTTCGATTTCGAATACCTTCCAGCTACTCGGGTTCGATTTCGAACACATTCCAGCTGCTCGAGTTCGATTTCGAACCCATTGCAACAACTGTTCGAATCAAATTTAATTTTTTTTTGTGAACTTCATGATTTTGATGAAGAACTTATTGAAGAAAGAAATATTTAGGGTATTTTGGACATTTCATGTTAATGTAACCAAAGAGTCACATTTGCAAACGTAGGTAACTAAAACACACATGTTTGAACTGAACGATCACACTAGCAAACGTAGGTAACCAAACTATGGATTAACCCATATATATATATATATATATATATATATATATATATATAAGTTTTACACATATTTCACAATTTATATATATAGAAACATATAATCTTTTAGCTCGTTTTAGTTACCTTCAACTTTCTTTTTGCAAAAAAAGTTGAATTTTTTTTCGTATAAAAGTTTCATATAATGGCGTCACTAAATGAGACAATTAATGTCCTAAAAAATCACAAAAAAGATTAATGATACAAATTAATGCGGTGGTAAAGGGGAATAACTTCGACGACGGTTAGCAAAAAAAAAAAAACTTTGATGACTTAATTAGTCCTTGAGTTGCACGTATTCTTAATTATATATACGTGTAGCTAATTATTCCTGGTCAACAGCCTAACTTGGTCCATTCATTGGTATCGAAAATAAGAATTAATTTATGAAGTTTGACAAAACTACATACTTGTAAAATCCCGATTCATTTATATGGTTAAACCTCTCTCTATATATAAGACTGTCATTGAATATTAAAGAATTTCACAGCATGTTTGATTCGTATATTAGGAATATGAATTGAAAATGAAAATTAGTATGATTATTTTTTTGTTACTTAATTGTGTAGAATGAAATTTGTCAATTCTTAAATTTGAAAGAATAGTTAATATTAACTCAACAATTACCATTTAAATTTCTGCAGGAATTGAAAATATAAATATAAAGACATTTTTTAAACTTACATTTTAATTTTTTTTTATTTTTTTTATATTTAGATTGCTCACGCAATTTCGGGCCGGGGGCGTTAAATGTTAAAGCCCTCCCTAAGGAGACGTCTCCGACGGGTTTCGACCCCGGGTTGCTCGTGGGAACACAACTCGCTTAACCAGTTGGTCCAACATACCTTGGGTAACCTTGCATTTTAATTGAAATTACAAATAATACCTAACATAATTTATTAATCATGCATAAGACTTTAATTATTCATGTATACAGTCACTGCCAACCTTTCACTTACCTACTGCCAAACTGTTTCATTTCGCCTGCTGTTTCCACTGGTATGGAGATGGCGACGGTGGTTGTCTCCGTGACTGCGGTGGAGGTGCTTCCTCCTCTCTAGCAGCTTAAGATTGTGTCCCTGAACATGTTGGTTTTGGGTTGGGGGTGGCGGCTGCCAGCCTTCATGTTGACGCGATGGTGATTGCCTTGTAGGTTAAGGTGGGACTTCTGGTATTCCATACGATGGAAGGCATGCCATGGGGGAAACTGTGGGGAGGCCTTTCTTGTTGTGGCCTTTGAGACGATGCTTGAGCACTTGTTTGCTCCTCCATGCTAGGATGTCAGTGCACCAAGGGGGTCGATGTTATCGATGATTCATCCCTGGGCATGCGCGATTCGGATGAACTGGTGGTCTTGTGTTAACTGGCAGAGGTTCGTCCTTCTCTCGAGAGGCTTCCCCCGATTGCTGACTTGCTGCCATAGATCGTGTTAAAGCCAGACTTTCCGTTCGAATTGTGTTGACGGCGCCAATGTTGAATCACGTGTGTCGGGATGTCGTCTTCGGGTAAATTGTTCGCGTCGAGATCGTTCGTTTGACACACTCTTCTCTTCCTGTCCAGCTCCTCGGCCCTGCAAGAATGGGGTGCGCGGCGAATCCTCTCTGATGCTTAAATGAGTACGAAGGCTAGAGAGATAAAGTATTCTAGAGAGAAGTCAGAGCTATTAATAATGAACTTAACTTGTAAATGAATGGCATGATGTTCTATTTATAGAGTTTTTTGTGCAATAATCCGGTTAAGGATAATGCTATCTCGGGATAGTACATAACCGCGGGTAGGACGGGAATATGTCTTGTTTGGCATCGGAGGGCCCCATTGTGTTGGCAATATACATGTATGATTATACGGCGTCGGGGACTCAAAGTGACCAATAATAGCGTAACCCGGGTGAAAGGTCATCCGGGTGTCGGGACCGCGCGCGGGTGATGCGACGGTCCCGAACTCGTCCGGATGGGGGTGTTAGTCCGGACCAGTGGAATTTCCTCCAGTGGTTCGGATGGAAGGGCCTCCATCTGGGCCTTCGCGACCTGTGACAACTTCGCGTGTCCGGATCGCGTTTTATCTCGAGGTTGTGTTTCTCGGGATTCAGGTCACTTGATGTCTAAGTTTCGGTTTATAATCATATTTAGGGATGACGTAGCGACTAAGTCAGGTTTAAGTGAGGTCAGTCCAGGTGTTTATCCATCGGATAATAACAAAGCCATTAGAAATCAATCTAATACTATCCAAATACAAGTTGGAGTGTCTCGTATTAGCTGGCTATATATTTGAACCGTAATGTAAAGGTTCTTATATCCATCCTTATTATATTAGCATGTCTTTTACAAGAAGACAAATGAAACGAGATTAACCGAATCCTGACATTATTGGGCCCCCTAAAAGAAAGAAGAAAAACTTGAGATTTATTATGAGTTTCGTATGGCGCCAACCTTCTATAACTAGCTGTTCTCAAGTGAAGTTGGGCCTCTAGTCTACATAAGAGTGAGTTCAGTCCACACACATGACAATTTGGTATATATAAGATAATAGGTGATTAATGTATTTTATTATTTGGTTGAGTATATATCTAAAGTATAAATAGTAAATATTAAGGTTAAAAGGTTTTTGTTGGGATTTGCTAGATCTAAAGTATCCATGCTTTAAACTTTCTAAACAAAAATAATGTATGAAAGCTCTAATACTTTAAAATGATGTTAGACAAACCAAATACATTTAATTATACGCTTACGCCATTCAACTGAAATACCTTAAAACATGCTCATTTAATTAACCCTCATTCACAAGTACAATCTCCACATACAGAAACGTTTCCAAGAAATCCGAACATCATAGGTAGGAACCAAACATGAAGAAAGACAGATTGATAAATAATTCAGTGTTTAAGCAGCAACAGCGTACCAAATCAAAATTTTCCACAGAGCACAGAACACTGTGGACTCACAATTTGTCAGGAATTACAGGATGATTGGATGAAACCCCAATAAGAAAACTACAGTTCAATTAAAAATCAACAGTATAAAACATAGCTCCCCCACCAAAATTACCGACCACCATATACAACATCAACAACAACATTGACTTTCACTCCCAAAGACCATCCAAAACTTGGAAGCTCCACAAGATGCCACTTCCCCTATCAATTCACCATCATTAATTAGTCCTCCAATTATATATTGATTATATAAAGACCCCCAAAGAAAACTGGGTATCTCTCTCTCTCTCAGCCTCAGCATTAGCTTCTTCAAAACTGGTTATACTCCCTGACTGAGAGGATATGATAAATAACTAACTCCGTTTACTCCGAGTCCCGACTGGGACTCATAGATGAATCTCGGTTAGAGCATTCTGCTGCTTCGGGCTGGTTCTCCTCGAAACAGCTGCCTCTAATCTTTCCAGGTCTGGACCGAACATTAGCCCCCATCGGAAATGGTACCTGCAAATTCCATGTTTCATCTTCCTTTTCTTTACAGAAGTACTATATAAGTATCATCAAATGGTAAGTAATATAATACCTGATCACCAGCATTTGGGCCTTCGGTGTTGAACAGAATGGGTCGGCACCTTTTGTCCTCGTTCATCAGGCTCGAGTTTTGAAAATGTGCAATAAGCGCGGATTTTCCCTGTATCCGACCATATGCAAGAGATGCCACCTTCTCGCTGTTGAATTTCTCCCACCTCTTCCCATTAAATGCCTGCCAAAAGTTAATATATAGAAGCACACTTTGTAATCCATTGTATTTTCTTCATCATTATCGTGCTGCTAAATGGAAAACAAAGTATAGATACCTTATAGAACGGAATGATCTGGGTAGGGTCGGTCATGTTTATGAATGCATACCCAACATTACACTTGTTCTGCATTAAATCAAACATTTAATTAGTTCATCCAATAAAGTAGTGAAAGTCCATTTAATCAAGGGTTAAGAACCTAAAAACAGTCTCAACTATAGGTCATGTTGTTAATCGCTGTCCCAAATTTAAAATGTTGATATTCAGTGTCTCAAATATCAGATTTGTTGATTCAAATTTTTTTTTCTTAAAATTGATGGAAAAAACATGTTTTTTAAGCATTAAATAAGCCTAAACCATGAGCAACAAATCTGATACTTTAGAAAAGTGGAAATCAACATGTTTTTGTTGCTTAAAACGTTATTTTTAACACCAAAATCAGTCGAAAAAGTGAATACCAACAAATTTGATAGTTGGGACACCGAATAACAACGTTTTAAATATGGAACATGGCTTATAGTTGGGACTGTTTTTAGGTTCTTAACCCTTTAATCAATCTGGAACGGGCTTTACCTTGAAGTCAATAGGTAGATAAATGAAATCATAAGTTCCACGGTGGAATTCATCAATCGCAGCTAAAAGCATCTTCGAAGTATACCTGCCATAAAACACCGAATCCCACTAGACATTACAATCAAGCTACTACACATATAACAAGGATTTTTTTTTCTTTAAATGTTCAAAGATGATATGGGAAAAGGACATACTTGTTAGGGATGTTCTTGATCATGAGAGTAGTCCTTTTATCTTCCCCACGAATGATACGGTCAACATCAAGCTCAAACTGCTTCTTATCAGCTTGACTCGAAGCAGCACCTTCATTTCTGCGGCTCCTAACCCGCTCATTTGGAGGCTCAAACGAGCTCAAACCAGGGCCCACTGCTCTCCCAGGAAACATCATGCGATGAGGAGATTGGATCCCAATGACCTTTGAGGGATCCACACCAACATGAGGAAACATGTTGTGTGGACCAAAGTCAACTGAATGAAGAGAACTTTTCGAAATTCTCATGTTCCCCAAAGAACCGGGATGGAAAGACGATGTCTCTGGAGACCCAACAGCATAAGGTTGTTGCTGCTGCTGCTGCTGTTGTTGTTGTCTGTCCCAGAGAACAGCGGGGTTGACAGAAGGGGCGGACCCCACGTGGTGGAGGTTGTTTGTCGGGTTCATGGCTGCTGTTGCATTCAGCATAGAAGATGGAAGGCTGTGGAGTCTCGAGATCCCATTCAAGTAGGATGATGGTGAGTTCTGCCACATCATCCCTGAGGGTGGTTGAGACCGATACGAGTTGCTGCCCCACATGAGTTGGTGTCCTGTAATGGGAGAGCTCCCCGGAGATCCAAAAACTATACCAAAAAAAAGAGTTAATCCTTATTTTAAAAAATGGAGAAAAAAAACAACTTTAAGTAATAATGATAATTTGGTGAGATAATCAACAACTTTCTGATATAGTAAGATAGCTTTCAGTAAAAATTACTGTAAGTTATGTACTTTGTAGTGACATAAATTAACACATTATGTAGATTTACTCACCACCTTGTTCCAGAGAATGTCCATTTGAGCCGATCCGGTGTAATTGTCTGCTGTCCATAACTTCAGGCGGCCTTTGACCGAAATTTGCACCCATAAGATTTGGAGAACTGTGAATCCCGTTCATGAAACCGTCTTGATACTCCGGAAGTGAATGAGGGTGGAAATTTGTTGATTCCTGAAGAGAAGGCAAACCATCAGGGACAAAAGAAGAGGCGCCATGGTGGACCGGACTTCCTATAAATGGGACCCGCACCGAAGATTTCATGCCCAAAGCAGTTCCATTTTCCATATCCGAAGAAGAGATCCCACCAAATGGAATTCGCCCTGAAGAATGTTTTTAATTAGACAAACAAATGAAGAAGTCATTGTGCTCTGAGGATAGTAATAAATACCAGAGAATCCCAAAGAGTGATTTGAAGGGCTATTTTGCTCCAACTCATTTGAAAGCTGCAAGAACCTGCATAAACAGACGTTTGTAAATTTTACCCGCCTAAAAATTATTTGATACCTAACTAAAAAGGAGGCATTTTTGTGTCAAAAGTTTACTCTTTTATTCTTCCAGAAGGGAATCTGTCAAGTTTAATCTGCTTCCCAGCAATGTTACTCCCATTCAAGACTCGCAAAGCACCTTCTGCAGCTCTAATGTCAAAATACTCAATCAACCTCTGGTGATTTCTCTGTGTAACATTTTGTATCTGCAGTCAAAGGACCATATCTCAAACATTAGCAGGGCCCAAAAATTATCTGCTTCGTGGAAAGAGGACAATTAGGAAAAATGGATCACCTCTCTGATATCACCGTAAGCGGAAAAAATGCTATGAAGGTCATCATTTGAAACAGAAGAGTCAAGATTAGAGACCAAAAGTATCCCTTGATTTGTGTCTTTCTCTGAAGGGTTGTCCTGTTATGAGACAAATAAGCTAAGATCAGTTACAACTTACAAGACAAGAAGTATAAATAAGGATGCAGTAGTTTACAAATTTTGGCCAAAAATATCTAACCTTTGGATTTGAGTAATGAATGTCAAGTTGCCTGCCTCTCATTGATCTGTTCTTGAGGGACTCCATGGCTTTTCTTGCTGCTCTAATGTCATAATACGATATCAGGACAAATCCCCGCTGCTTGTATGCAGTATAAAGGTTGCGGACTTCTCCATATTGCTAAATCAAAAAAAAAAATCAGTAAAAGCAGATGGAACAGAATATCACTCAGAAACAGGAGAAAGAAGAACCAACCTCAAAAAGAATCTGGAGCTCAGAATCTTCGATATTGCTATTCATGTTTCTCACGAATAAGGTCCTAGAAAGTTGCTTATTATGAGCTGCCGAATTGTTATTCCCTAACTTAATATTCTTTTGAGTTACGGAAGAATCAGAGTCTTCTAAATCCATTCCACCCATATTGCTGAAAACATCCAGCTCTTCCAAATCATCCCCATTAGGCTGCTGCTGCATGACAAAATCAAGTCCATCTGTCACACCAGAAAGCAAGTCATCATCATCAGGAAGGAGATTCCCGATCGTCCTTGCTTCAATTTCTTCAATAGATGTAAAGGGTTCCCCTTCGTCGTAGTGCAGAGGAGCAGTGTCCATGGACTTATCAAAATGAGTGCCTCTTGCTGACAATTTCACTGCAGAAGAAAAACGAAGATCTGTTTAAACAAAAGCAAACTCATTTTTGGGTAAAAATGTAACCAGCGGCTTAGTCTAAGCGGCATCATTGAAATTTGCAGCGTGCAAAAGCAAAAAAGTTTTTTTTTCCACCCAAAAAAAAATAAGAGTTTCATCAAAAGGAGGAAATCAAGTGGAGAGGGGCTATACATTTCCTGCTAAACAGTTCGGGCAGCGAGCTTGAGAAGAGACTGCTCTCATATGGAGGAACTCTGCCATTAGCTCTACGATCTGCAAACGATGGCTGTGCTGCACTGATACCAGCTACAGAGCCATGCTCATGTTCTAAAGACCTCAATAATTGGCGGTAATCTGCAGTGGATTTTGCATTTTGTACAGTATACTGATCAGACCCAAGTTTCAGTTCCCGATCATGCAATGAAAATGGCTCGAGATGATCAGTTGGCGTAAATTTTTGGAAGTTTGGCGAGTCAAATGGCTTCCTACCATTTGTTCCTGCAAAGAAGTACATAAAATTCAATGAAAAAATTAATGGAGACAATTTGCAAAATACACCTCAAGAGAAACATTGACGGGGTTATCAGAAACATAACAATTAAACAAAAAATTGTTTTCAAGGAAAGATTCAAGGGACTAACCATATTGTTCGGGCAAAACCTCTGATTTGCAAGATCTAACCTGATTCTGCAAGTATATATACAAGAATTTGAGGTACAGAGAGAAACAACGCATAACAGGACAAAATCCACTATGTTCTTAGAAGAATAGGAAAATATGATTGCAGATGAAAGGACAAGTTTTTTAAGTACCTGGCTGGGGAAACATGAATCCTCAGAAAAGTAGGATGGAGAAGACAATCCCTTCAAGTCCATGCTTGGGGTTGGCATTATAGATTAAAGGGCTCAATCCACAGATTCCAGAGAATTTTAATAAAAATGGTCCATCTTCTGCGGAAAGAGTAGCAGAATCTTTGAGCAGCCAAGTCCATACCAAGGATTCATAATTGGAAAATCATTGAAAACTAATTTCGAAGAAACCTAAGCAGTTGATGGTAATCTTTTCGGAATTATACCCGCATGATGCTAAATTAAACTAATTTACCAACAACAGTTGCAAGAACAACTCGCAGATAACTTAGGCGGAGCTCCGATCAGCGAGATCACGGCCCAAACCTAGCTAACCCAAAAGACTTATGGCACTAAACAACCTAAAAATCCTTAATTCAGCTCAATTTCGAAGTGAGCTCTAGCTGAAGTCCTGAGATTTTGAATTCCGACATCGATGGCACAGTACGCCAAAAACTCACCAGATTGCAGCAAGAAAAGTCCAAACTTTGGCAACCAAACGGAGCCGAAGAGGGAAATCAAGACAGACCCAGTACCACTATCAAGAACTTCAACGGCAATTCAACACAAAGACGGGAAAAACGTAGAGTTCGTTTGGTAGAGGTTCCGATTTGGGAAGCGGAAGCAAGAGGGGGAAGAATTTAAAGCTTATACACAAGACAGAGAAGCAAGAATGAATTACGGCTAAAGACAAGGGAAAATGGAAGCGGATCGCTTAGGCATCTGTAGCGTGTGAGATCCTCCCGAGCTTAGCCTTCGATTCCTCTTTTGCCTGCATTGCACGTTAACCCCCATTCCTCTGGTTTCTTGAACAACATGGTTTCCGAAATTCGTTTAATTCCTCAAAACAAAGCCATACACTGCTTCTAACACTGTCTGGTCGGCGCTTGCCGAGCTCAATTGACCGGAATTAATGGAGTCCCCGGCGAGATTTGGAGTCTCGCCAGAGAGAGAGAGAAGAGCGAGCTGCTTTATTTTATTTTTCTTCCTTCTCTTGTTTTGAACAGACGGAGAAAATGTTCTGACCAAGATCGATCGATCTCTCTCCTCTCCTACAAAGAACAAACAAGGATTAGGATGGTGGCCGTTACGACGCCGTTAGTGTTGTAATACTGCAGTTGAGTTCCGCTGTCTGTCTTGAATACACGGTGGAGGAGAGAGAAAGGGGAGGTGTTAGTTAATTGGGTTTTCCGGTATATTTATAATGACGGAACTACCCTTTCTGTAATATAATTATGGACTTTTTCTTTTATATATATGGCAAGTTTTTGTTTTTAAAATTGTTTAGTACGGTTATGTTATGAGAAAATAATAATGGATAAGCAAGCATATGCCGAATTTAGGGTAAGGTTGCCAGCTACATAAACACATGCATGGAAACTGTATTTTCTTTCGTTTGGCCATCACCAAAACTCTAGTTACAGTTTTTTTATTAAAAAAAATAATAGATATTAGGTTGTAGTTTATTTATAAATGTAAGCAATCGTTCTGTATGATTGGCTAAGATCTGAATTTATTTTAAAAAAATTGATTTAACATTAGATAAAGACTTTAAGACTTGCTTTAACATCTATACAAGAAAATATTAATGTTCTAAACTTTTTTTTCTGTTACTTTTTTTTTTTTTAAATATATCCTTAAATACGTATATTGAGAAGGAATAAAAAAAAGTTATAACTAAAAACGTATATAAGAACCTTAAATAATGATAAATCTATCAATTCTAATTTTTTTTTCAATCACGTCGATTTATTAAAAAAAAAAAAAAAACTATTACAAGCTACAAATTAGAAAATGATCGCTATGGGGATTGGTAAACATCCAAATCCCGAACAAGTAGAGCAAGTACTAACATGATAACAAAATTGCAACCGGAAGTGAATAAGCTAGAACACCAGATCGGCTTAACGGTAAAGATGACCCCAGGCAAATGATAGCGGCTTGGTGAGGAGGAATCCAACTGGTACAGCAACGAGTTCAGCCATTCGGAGAATATAGGAACCTCCCTCAGGGCCGAAAAAGTTAATAGTGGACATGCACAACAAGAGATACTAGACAGGACCCACAGTAAATCTGAAGCACAAACAACTCCATTAACACACAAAGATGACTGGTGTAGAAATTTCTAATTGGCAGGGGCTGGTCGAAACCAGGTTACCGAAGCGCCCCTGACTGTGGAACATCCGTGAAGGACTAGCGCACGAGTGGGGTGCCATATAAATACTCTGCTTCTCCGTTAGGGGAAGAGTTTGAGATACGACCGCGACCGCGGTCATATCGTGGGGACCCCGAAGGGTACATATCATGCAGTCCTTTGTGTGATGAACGAAGCGTTGGTTCTGACGAACTATGGGTTCAACTAGAAGGGGTAGGTGGGGAAGGGTAGTGGGCTGTACCGCCGAAATAAAGTCAAGTTTGAGCTTAAAACGGTGGACAGCATCCACGACGACGCGTGGAGGGACGAGGTCGATTGGCGCGCGGCGCGTTTGGAGGTGAGGTGGGCCGCGGAGGCGCGTGGCGGCGCGTGGAGGCGCGTGTCAACGCGTATGGAGGCGCTTGGCCGACGCGTGACACTGCGGAAAGCGCGTGGGGAGGCGCGTATGGAGGCGCGTGGGAACGTATGGAGGTGGTTGTAGTGGTATTGGAAGATCTTTGTACGGGCTCGGGGACGGTGGTGGTGGTGGTGGTGAGGGTGGTGTGCGCACGTCCGAGAGATGACATTCATCTCTCCGTCACGGTTGGGGTGATGGGGGGCCGTGAGGGGGAAGGGTGGGAGGCGGGCTTCGCGATTTGGCGAGGCGCAGGCACGAGGCCACATGTAGTCGAGGGGGAGCCATTGCCTCCTCTGAAGTCTGAACCTCCATGAAACTCTATAATACTCTATAGAGTGTTTGTTTAAAGGAAAAGTGCATTTGTGTGTGAAAAGGAAGAGTACAAACAATATGCCCTCTCTAATTTTTGAGAATATACTATTAATTTAGATTAGAGAATATACTATTAATTTAGAATTGCTCAAATTTAATAATTCTTAGTAACATGAAAGAAATTGCCGTTTATTATTTAGAAGGATATGACAATTTTTGTGTTAAACTTTTAACACTATCTTTATTATTTATTTATTATTATTAATTTAAGAATAAAAAATTAAATAGACTTATGTAATTGTGTGAGGAAAAATGAAGTGGAGGAGTAGAGTGATAAAAAAAGTTTTTACTACTAGCTAGATTGTTAATGAATTTCGATTTTTTTTTTTTGGCAATGATTAATTTTTTGTTAGTTTATAAATTTAGCATTCTTTTCTTAGGCCGATTGATGCTAAGATTATTAGTAATTTGTAATATGAGTTTTTTTTTTAAATTTATAAATAGCTGTTAATCATATTTCAACTATTTTCTATGTTTTAAAAAAAATTGTTATGATTTATATATATATGAATAAATTTTTCATAGAAGAAGCGATTTCAGTTAAAACTACTATGGATCACTCGAAACAACACTATCAAAAATTCTATATAGGTAATCTCTTTCTTCAGATTATGTCTTAAGAAAAAGAAATACGAATTTTTCTCCAAATAATCTAAGATAAAATTCGAAGAAAGCGATTGCAAAAGACATTATTGATTATTTTAATTATATACAACGTATGAATTTTCATATTTATTTATTTAATGAACAGTTAAAATAAATTTTGCCCCCTCTGATTATATTTCCTAGATTCGTGCCTGGCGAGGCGGATGCGGAAAATGAGATGAGGGCGAGGTTGAACAATGTTCATCCGCTGTTGTAGGATTTCCGACTTCGGTTTTGGCTTAGCTTATACTGGATGAAGAGTTGCTACATACTCATGACTGTAAATAGAATTTGCATTGAGCAGTAACTTCCCTTCGGTTTTTGAATATTGAGAGAGAGCTTTTAATTTCAAATAGTGCCCATTTAGAGAGACTTCCAAAGAATTTATCAATTCTAATGTTGATTCTTAACTATCGTTTTATCCATTCTAATGTTGATTCTTAACTTTTATATATAATAATTATATATTCAGAGTAACAGAATACAATATTATTATATTACAGATATGAAAACTGCAATTGGACTTTTCTACTAAATCAATAATATAACACAGTGATAAAAGGGAAAGATAAGTTAGCTTCAGTAAGCATATAGAGTTGGCCAAACAAAAATAAGCATAAGATATATATATATATTTTTGGCCAAGTAGATAGATATAGATAATATAAAAAATTAATACATGAACAAGGTACAACTTGCCTATAACTATTATCGCAACTCTTTTTTTTTTTTTGGTACGAAATGTCATTCAATCAACAACAAACATTCGGTTACAAACAACTAACTACAAAGTCTGAACAACACCAAAGAAGACAACTGAAACTAAACATGATAATCGGGTCTTTAAAATGTCGTACGTTATTAAAAGCACTAAATTGAGACAAAACAATACAAGAAGGTAACTTTGTTTTCACCTTCTTGTATTGTTTTGTCTCAGTTTAGTGCTTTTAATAACGTACGACATTTTAAAGACCCGATTATCCTGCTTAGTTTCGGTTATTTTCTTTGGTGTTGTTCAACTTTGTAGTTAGTTGTTTGTAACTGAATGTTTCTTGGTAATTGAATGGCATTTCGTACAAAAAAAAAAAAAAAAAAAAAAAAGAGAGTTGCGATAATAATTGTTGGCATTAATAATAGGATGGTTATATAAGCAATACATAATAGAAAAATTAGGTCGGGCGATTATTATTTATCTTGAATTATGTGGAATTTATGATGGTCTTGTTATGATTAAACTTTTAACAAAGATCTTATTCATATTGAAGTTAATATAGTCTTACTGTCGGCGGTATGATAACCGATGATGATCAGTATAATTATCTTACTCTTAATCTGATTATAACTGATTATAGGAAACTTAAGTAAATTTTCAGAATGTGCGATCAGACATACCTATAGGGAAGGGAACTTAATTATTGATGCTCTTGCACGACGATATGTCTTACAAAGTCTATTCTATATTATTTTGATGTTCCTCTAAATAATATTAGAGATACTGTCTATAGAGACTTTAGTAGCATTGCTATATAAAAAATGAAGGATGTGGTTGAAATGTAATAGATCATTATTTTTATATTAATATCCCATTTCTCATAAAATGTATATAATGTAAAATAAAATATATATAATGTAAAATATTGTAGTGATTAAGTACATCATTTCTTAATAAAAATTATAAATTTAAATTCGTATGAAATAGAAAAATATTTATAATCATCTGATATAACTGAAAATCAATTTAAGTGTTGAATAACACATGCTATAAACTTTTGTACTACTGATACCTAGGGGTGAAACCGGACCGGTCGGACCGGTTTTTAGCTTGTTTCGGCGGGTACCTAAATTTTCGGTCCGAATTTTTTTATTTGAAAAAATCCGACCAAAAAACCGTTTGAGGAAAAATAAACCGTCTATTAGTAGTACGGTTTTTTCGGTTCGGTTTTCGGTTTAAACCGAAAATCCAATATTATCAATTACCATTATAATTTTTTGTCATTTTCATGGACTATATCAAATCAAAATGAAAAAATAATTTTATTATTATAATTAAATAAATTATAAAACAAAAGTAGAAAAAATAATCTTCATATGTGTCTCTTTTACAATTTATATTAACATAATTGATTGATTATATTAATTAATATCAACTAGTATAATATATATTATATATATTTAATTAGCATAACAGTCGGTTCGGTCGCCACGGTCCTTGAAGCTCAAAATCCGAACCGGACCGAAAATCCGAACTAGAACAAAAAAAGTCCGACCAAAAGGCAAACCGAAAATTTCGGATTCGGTTTTTTCGGTCCGGACCGGTTCGATTTCACCGGTTTTTCGGACCAACCAGATTTTGGTTTCACCCTACTGATATCCCATAATAATAATAATAATAATAATTATTAAATATTAGGGTAGAAGGAAGGTGGTTTAGGTAATAATGAATAACAGAAACAGGTGAGGATACGGTGACATTTTTGGGGGGAAGCCTCTTTAAGTGGGTGGGCCTCGAGATACGTGCGGTGTTTCAATTCTTCTTTGCTGATAAGTTTCCGTTCATTGGATGGAGGGAAACTGATTCTCTGCTTCGAAGTACACCGCACTGTGTCCGGTCATGTCTCAAATTCATAATCGTTTCCCACGTGTCGACTTTCTGGTGGCTTGAAGGGATTTTGTCTGTACGGTCACGAAGCAGGTGAATTTGCGAGCCTGACCTGATCGAGGAGGAACGTTATATTATTGCACGGTTTTTTTTTTTTTTTTTTTTTGGTGAAATCTTAATATTATTGCACGGTTGTGTTAGAGTTCAACCGTGACCACTTACGTACCGCTGGCTGACGCGTGTCAAAACTGGGAGGTGCATTTGGCATGACAAACTTAATTTGAGATGTAAGAGTATTTTGCTGCATTTGGCATGGAAAATAAATGTACAATATTATTGTATTTTGCTGCATAATATAATTTTTGCTAGAGAATATTCTTTTTTATTTATTTTATGTTAAAGTGATAATATCTTAAAACATAGTGTAAATCAAATTAAATATATTTAAAACATAGTGTTGTACTATGCTTAGAGTTTGTCAAATGTATGTATAAAAAAAAAAGAGTTTGTCGAATGTGGTATCCAATCACACATGTTTTAGTTCGAGTGGCGTTTTAAAATGAAAAAAAATATTATATTAAAGGTCAAGGTATTACTGAGTAAATCTCATTATATATGGGCTCAAGTATGTCAAAGTTGAGATGATCAGACTGAAACTCACATTATAGATCTAAGTGACGTCAGGACCGATGTGACCGGGATGATATTTAAATGTGTATAGGAGTGTGCCATAAATTTACATTCACAAGTTAGAGTTTATTAAAAAAAAATATTAAAAACATGCATTTTATTTATTTACAAATAGATCAACGGGATGCAATAATTAAATTGTTATAATTTCTTCAAATTAAATGCTATAATCTCTATGTATAATAGTTAACCATTATCACCTTCAGTATTTGGTTTGATATTTAAACAATTATTATTATATGGGTAGTATTTGGCTATTTGCTTGTATTTTGTTTATAAATAATAATAAGGGAGGAGGAGGATTAAGAATTCCCCTACCTGATCAAAATAGCCGGCTACAGCGGCGGGACAGCGGGCCGAAGGGCGGCAAAAGCTGGGTTATATTTTAAAGGGCCGGATAAATATTGTATAAAATATATTAGATTAGATGGTAAAATTATAATAATAATAATGCAACAAATATGTACGATGATACAAAAAGGAGCATGTTAAATGAAATCATATGGAAATATAATATACCGGACGAAAGCACCATTGGATATGTTTTTTTTTCCGGTTTAAGAGTAAGACCATTAAAGTTAATGTTTTATATATATAATAGTGGTCTTTTGCATTTTTTTTAGTTGAATATTTTATGCAATTAAAATCACAATCCTGAAAAATAGCAGAATTAAAAGCTTAAAAAATTACATGTAATGATTGAAAAAAAAAATGTTTTTTTTTTAAAACCTCCAAATTAAAATATAGTTTTAGGCCTAAAATTCCATTAGGCCGGGCCCTGGTTTTTTTTACTAATAAATTGATATCCAAGTGTGAAAAATAAAAATAGATATTTATGGCCGTTCCATTGTAAATTTATATTTTTTCTGTCAAAGCTTCATATTTCCAAAGTTAATAAGACTCCAATTTCCTTATGTTCCTTCTATGTTTTTTGTGATGTGTATTTATCATTTTAAAAATTGTAATTATTATTAATCTCAATCTTGGAAATCTTATATTTGCCCTCTTATACATAATGCTAACGTATTGGGGCAACTCCACATGCTGATTTCTGGCTGTATCTAAATCAAATGCATATTGCAATCTTCGGATGAGTGGGACGTGACATGAGATGAGTGGCTTAGGAAAACATGGAAGCATGGACAGTTGCTGTCTTCTTTTCCTTACAGTATATGTGCCAGACTGATCGAAGCCGATCTTTCTTATTGTCACCATATTAAAAGTTGACATCATTTACTGCATGGAATTCACTTATTTCTACATTTTATTTTTAAAAATAAACACATTCATAAGTTTTTTTTTTGCCAACACATTCATAAGTTTGTTCCATACCATTATGATTAAATAACATCGTGTAAATACTGTATGCACGGACGAAGTCATAAATTTTGTTTAGGTGACAAAAATTGAAAAATCATCATACAGATGTAAGATTTTAAAATGTCAAATCGAGCGGAAAAAAATACAATTTTCAGGGTTAAAATTACACATCACTAAAATTTGAGATGATCGTTCCCGAGTATGGTAGCAAAAAATTATAGACCGTAAGTAGGAGAGATCGAACATTACATAACCAGATAATTATAGGGTCATCTCTACTTGCACTTAAAAAAAAAAAAACCTTGTGTAAATATCAAATTCTTACAGAAATATATAGGTCACCACACCTTACTTCTTATGTTTCGGTTTAAAAAATAAATAAATAAATAGTTCCATGTATATTATAATACATTGCTAACAATAATAATTAAGTAAACAAAAGGTTGCGATGATATTAAATTTTGTTATTTATGTATAATAATATTAAAGTGGGAATATTCTATTTCGCCAAATACGCATATTCTACAAACCGACTGCAGCTTAGCGCACCTGATAGAGTGTAACTTCTATTTATTTGTAATCCATTCATTACTTTTTATAAACCATAAATTGTAAAGTTTACCAAGTTACATTTAAAAGAAAAGGAAAATAAATTTCAAAATAAATATTATACATTAAAAGAAAAGGAAAATAAATTTCAAAATAAACATTATACAATAAAAATTATGATACATATTTTGACAAAATTATTATTATTGGTGTAAATCACAATACTTATCAGTTATCATCAGTGCTTGACAGTTGACATAGCAATTATCATTAACCATTTTATAATAATAATTAATATATGAGTAACCTGCTGCAATAATCCATATATATAACTATTAATTAAAATCATCACCGAGTAATGATCAGTGGCTAAACTGGCTGCTACGAACCTGGAATTGGACAGCATCTGATGTAATTGTCTACATATTAAGGAACACTATTAATGAAGATATGATTACTTAATTAATTCGTTTCATTAACCAAAACCCATCCGGTTTCATTTTAAACTAATTAGTACCCAGAATGATTACATACCATGTGTCATGTGTGGACTCAACTCAATTATTGTTCTCTCATTACGTACGATAACGATATATATGAGAGGATAATGATATATATAAACCCAACACTACCAGCTACTTATACCAAATGTGTTTGACTATTCTATGCAGTTAAAGTATTTAATTTTAATCTTTATATTAAATCTGTATGAACAATGGGATTTGGAATATGGGACAAATGTATCTTATTTTTATAGTTTAGATAGATATATTTTTGTCAATATTACCCATAAATAATAAATTATTTTTTAAATATTAACAAAATTGAATTTTGGACCCTATATATATATTATTCATTTAGTTTATGTTATGTTAGATAATAGTTGTGAAATTTTTTTCACTTAATAAAATAATAAGTGATAAAAGGCCCCAAAATCTCGTTTGATTTTTGAAGCTCTCAAAATAATTAATGGAAGTCACCCATAATAATAATCTGTGCTCTAAAACTCGGCCCAATTTCTAAAACTCGGCCTATAATTTGGGCTTAGTATTTTATTAGAAAATTAAGGGCAGCTTCGATGATGCAAATTATTAAAGATAATTCTTGTTTTAAGGTTAAGGAGGCCTAATTAGGCGATTAAGGGAAGAGGGCCTTTCTTTTAGGGTTAATTATCAAATGCTAGCCCATGTTTTGGTCTGTGAATAAATTGTTAGCTCAAATTTCTTTTCGGATAAATAATTTGAATTTCCATAAGTGAGCAACTAACTAATTATGTTTACTTTTATGTTAATTTTTTACCGAATCGGCACATATATGCACGACACGTGATTATACATAATCACCAAAATACTCTCAACCATCATCTTCTAATATTGCCGGCCCAACCACTTGGAATAGAAATATGAGTCGACATTTTTCTTCAACTTATTCAGCCTCTTGCAATATTAATATTTCCTGCAATATTAAAATTTCTTAAGGAATACTTCTTATTTAAAACTAATATGGAGAACAAAATGAAGCTATCTTCAAATGAAACTAGTATTATGTAATCACGTGCCTCTTCCGTAAAAAAAATAATGAAAGAGTAAATAGAGTTAGTTATTTGCTCACTTAGGAAAACCTAACTTAGCTATTTATTCGAGAAAAAAAATGTGAACTAACAATTTATTTGTGGGATGAAATGTGGGCTAACAGTTTGATAATTGACTTTTAATTTTAAGAGTTGAGTGTCTCATATTCGACATTTAGATCCCGAAGACACTAAAAAAATGAGTATTATAATTTGATTAAGAAGAATAACTGGCAAGAAATATCAAATAATGACGTATTAGATTATACTCACGAAAAAATAGTCATCCGTATACTTGATGGCTAATCATAATGAGATTAAATTAGGTTAATCTTCTTAAGGCAATATGTACGGTCTATACATTTAATCAAGTGAGAGATAAGATTAAAAAAAAAAAAAAAAATCAAGTGAGAGAGGTGTGTAACCGTCTTGACTTGAAGAAATAAAACTATAATTAATTAATTAAGGTAGATAACAAATTAATAATATGTGATAAAATATGTCCTAATATTTAAAAATCATTCTAAAGCATATGAGTACAATTTTTTTGTATTATGTCATGTGCCATAAATATGTTTATTCTAAACTTTATACATATATAAAAATTCACATTATTTTTATAGATATGTTTGTTTAATTTTATTTATGATATTATATAATTCTGAATATCATAATTAAAAGAGATACTAATTTTTATATTGTTTCGTCCGAACCCACTTGATGTAACGGACTCGACGAATCTTTAATTTGTTCGCCGTGTTTGATCATTCAACTCCACGCTCCTAACTTCAAGCTTGTTGTCCGGACCTGCACACAAGGGCAGTAACCAGCACGGAGGGGGGGGGGTGCCGGTTGAGCCCTCTCTGATGTTAAAATGAGAATTCTAGAGGGAGAAAGTTAGAGAGAAGTCAGAGCTCTTAAGTAAATCTCAAGTGAATGTAAAATAAAATGGATGGCCTAGGCTCCCTACTTATAGGCAACCTTAGAACCGATCCCGGTTTTTGTGCGGTTTGACGCCGGTTTAAAAGAAAGTGTGAACCGTCTGGTTTTATCAATGTTGGCTATTAGAAAACTCTAACTTGGTGTGAGGACACAAATAGAATACGCGCGTTCCAGACGACGACTCGGGTCACGTCGGGTTCGGACGATCCTGGCGCGATCCGGGTCGTCTAGGGCAATCCGGAGGTCCGGTTCGGACGCTTGTGTCGCGCGTCCGGACCGTTTTGAACCTCGGGAGCGTACTTTGTTTGTTTATGTGACTTTGACGTGTTTGTGAAGTTCGGAATGTAAATACGAACCCGAATTGGGCATATATCCATCACTTGCCCCCGAGTCAAATAATAGCTTGACACTTAATTGACTCTATTTTAAGATAGGATACATGTCCAATTTGGGCCTGATGCTGACCTCAGGCGATGGTTTGTTTTCGGTTGGGCACGCGGGCCTTGATTTCGTCTAACTTTATTTTTCTTGGCGAGTATTTGATATCTGCTGATAGGATTAGTGTAACAGATATGCATATATATACGACAAACATATGCGACGAGTTATAAATTTATGTAATCATGTTCATGGGTGTCGACATGCATAAGAATGTACTAATCATGAATGCGTTAGTAACGGACACACCCGACACGCGCGTGACGAGTGCGTCAATAAAGATATACATGATGTGATGACGTGTTTTTGATAGTAAAACCATACAATCGATTATGTGATGATGAAAACATGGATCATGGTTTAAGATAAAATAAATCATGTACATATAACACATGAGTATGATTGCACATGTCGAGTCTAAAAATGACGTGTGTTGTAACAAGGATGTAAAAATACTTAGTCATACCACTAAGGACTTGTAGAAAATAGAGAAGTGTTGAGGATTACCCATAGGATCAAACACTATTAGTGGAAATAGGAGAGAGAATTTCCATAAACCTCCACACTTAATAGTTTTTAGGAGCACTCTCATTTCTTGGAGAAGAAGAAACTTTGGTGTGGAAAATTTGGAGGCCAAATATTTGAAGACCAAGCAATTCCCGGGCAGCCGTCTAACCATCACCACCAGCGAGATTTCCGGCAGGAGAAGGAGGCCACGGCGCGGCGAAGCACGGCGGCGCGTGACGGTGGCAGGCGACTTTGCGGCGGCGGGCAGCTTTCCGGAGTCGTCTCGTGGTGGTGAGTCCAATTCCGTGTATGTCTAAAACATTCGCAACTTTATTTAGGCTCAATTGGATCTTGACTGTCTCTTGAAATTGATTACTCTTGTATGCCCAAAAGGTGTTTGATAAAATTCCTACAAGAGGTTAGTTCCACAAATCGGTCAAATTTTTGGCTAAGTGCTGAAAATTTATAAATGTAATTGTAAGTAGTAAGACTCCCCTCATGTATAGTGATTGTTGTCGACATGTTGCACCATGATGTAGATAGTGTTTGAACATGCTTGATGTTGATTGTTGATAGTTGATCATTGTCATCTCTTTTATGATAAAACACTTAGAGAATATTTCTTGATGGTTGGCGTTTACTACTTGACATTTGTCGTTTGTTGTCTGTCGACTGTCGTCTGCTACCATAGTAGAACACTTAGAAAATATTTCTTGATAGTCGACGCTTGTTATCTGTCGACTGCTGACATGGTGGAACACTTAGAAAATATTCATTGATAGTCGACGCTTGTTATCTTTCGACTGCTCACATGGTGGAACACTTAGAAAATATTCATTGATAGTCGACGCTTGTTATATGTCGACTGCGGACATGGTGGAACACTTAGAAAATATTCTTTGATAGTCGGCGATTGTTATCTGTCGACTGCTGACATGGTGGAACACTTAGAAAATATTCACTGATAGTCGACGCTTGTTATCTGTTAACTGCTGACACGGTGGAACACTTAGAAAATATTCCTTGATAGTCGACACTTGTTATCTGTCGACTGCTGTCATGGTGGAACACTTAGAAAATATTCCTTGGTAGTCGACGCTTGTTATCTGTCGACTGCTGACATGGTGGAACACTTAGAAAATATTCTGTGATACTAATATACATGTTGTAGACCTGCATTTATTAAAAGATACATGCAAGTGTAGACGTTAGTGCTATAATCATATTCGCACTTGTTACCTTAAGAAAATGCATAGTGTCGTGTAGTCGCGCGTAGATCACATAATGCACGTAAGTGTCGAGACGAGGCCCATGTCGACATAGAGTTGCCCCCCGAGGGGGATGTTCGCTATGTGATGTATAGAGACTAACAAGTCTATAGATATGTGGTTATCTCCATATGGAGAGTGTTTGTTGTTTAGTGCTCGCATAGGTAGCCGTCACATACACGCGCGCTGATCAAGTTGTTATTTGCTTTTGCAGGTTAGGTTGTTCGGACGGTTGCTTTGAGCTCACGCTTGCAGCTGATCTGAGATAGTTGCTATGAGTAAGTCTCACATTCCTACCCCGTGCGTTACTTTATGTTCAGATGTCGGCGGCGAGTCAGAGGCCGATTTGATAGCGTATTTGGATAGTGAGTTAGGAGCTGACACTGATCACACCTTGGAGTCTGCAGCCGAGATAGAGACGACAGAGGTGACCCAGTACTTTTGTAACAACCGAATAAATGAAGAGAGATATATGTTGTATGCATCTTCCTCCGGACTCTGTCCATACTTGGAAGTTGTATTCCCTTACGACGTACTTCCGGGAGTTACCCTAGGACAACCTACGGTGCCTCCTGACGACTTGTCCGCTGCTTACTTAGGGCAGATTCGGGAAGGCTTGCGCTTTTCTGATTGTCCGGACCTGGTTGATCTCTGCCAATTTTATCAGATCTCGCCATTGTATCTTGCACCTGCTGGGCTCCGAGTGTGGACTTGTTTCCGAGTATTGTTTCATCAGCAGTCGTGGCATTACTCTACGGCTTCCGTTGTTTCTACCAACTTCTGCGTCCGGACGTAACGGGGTTGTGTGGCATGAAGATACGTTGGCATTGTCTACAAGAAAAGGGGTTTGCCACACTTGGGCTTGGAGACGCAGAGTGGGATAGTGATGTCCGGCTTGCTGGGAAGGCTGGCCGTTCGGGCTCTCATTGGCAACATCAATACTTCTTCGTGTGTGATGTTGGTACTACATGGGATACAACACATGTTATAGAGGCTGATCCTGCCCCCGCCTTCTCTGAGCTTTCCTCTGCAGACAAGAAGGTTTTGAAGCACATATATCAGTGTCAGCAAGCGCGCACTTATCAGTGTTTGTTGCGTGCATCAGATCAGGAGTTGATTGATTCCGGGATTCACGTGCTTTCTTCTGAGGATTCGGTATGCTGAAAGCCTTTATAACTTCTTATTATGTTGTTATGTAGGTTGGTTTGATGGAAAGAGCTCGTTCTTGCAGACTGATCCTGCTCATGTTATCTATTATTCCAAGAAGGTCGTGTCATCTCCTGCTCCTCCTCCTCCTAAGGCTTCCCGTCCTGGCCGCGGCAAGGGATTGATGGGTAGGATGTTTCCTTGTGATTTTCTTTTGACTTACTACTCTTCCAAGTTTTTGTTATTATCTTGATTTTGTTTGCAGGTCGTTAGAAACTCGTGACCGAGCGCGTTGTTCCTGCTCCAAACTCCAGCATTCCTGCTAAGAGATCCGATGCGGCGCAAGTGCCTTCGAGTGACCCTAAGCGCGCTAAGGTCGGCGCGACAAGCCAAAATCCTTCTTGTGGGAGAGGAAAAGGAGTGGAATGTCGCACTGAGGCGCCTTCTGCCCCCCGGTCAAGGGACCGACCCGTGGAGGAGCGTACTCCTCGTTGATATCCTTGCCTTATTTTGATTGTTGTTTCCATATTTCTATTGTTGTTTGCTTCACAGCGCTCTCAGCGCTTGGACGTGTTGACCTGATTCGTCCTTTGGAGGGCGACATTTCTGGGAGTGACTGGACACCTTTTGCTATCGGTGGTCCTCGATTTGCTAAGGATTCTAAACTTAGCATTCCGGAGGTAGGAGTACGAGTGCTGCAGATATGCGCTCCTCCTAGAGATCGACGCATTCGGCCATCGACTGATGAAGAGGCACAAGCTTATGTTGAGGGTGCCTTGACTCGATTCTCTCCCGTGAGAGTCAATCTTCTCTTTTCGTTATTTGTATGAAAGCATGCATTGTTATGACACTTTTACGCCTTGTTTATTTTTGTGTTGTTCTCAGGTCGTTGCCGACATGGTGAACATGTCGTCCTTTGTGATGGAGCTTACGAGCAAGAAGCGGGCTACAGTAGAGAAGTGCGACGTTGTTCGTCATGAGCTTGCTCAATCCAATGAGAGGGTGCGCACTCTTAACTCGAAGGCCGCAGATTTTTAGGCTCGTTACTACTCCCGTCGGGCTCGACTTGACGAGCTTCATGCAGAGATCGTTGCTCTTGAGAAGAAGATCACAGAGGATGTTAACGCGCATGAGGTAGCGTTGCGTGCTGCGCGTGAGGGGGGCTTTAAGGCTGGCAAGGATGAGTGACTTGTTGAGTATCCAACTACTCCTGCCTTTGTTAGTGCGGTCGATGCCGCCGCTAAGGTGAAGTCTGATAAACTGATGGGAGAGTTTGCAGAGGATTACATTCGTAGGGTGAGCATTCTTGCCCCCGACTTCCCTTTTGACAAGCTAGGTCCTTACGCGAATTATGTTGTCAGACATGTTAACGCTTGCGTCGTTTGGCACTTGAGGAGGCCAACTATGAGATGTTGTTTGGTGATGATGATGGTATCGACCTCGTTATCACCTCTTCCGAGATCATGGAGGTTGCCCCCGGGCAAGCTGGAGATGATGACACCTCGCGAGTGGCGTCAGGTTGATTTTCATGAGTATATCAAACTCTTGTACATAGATTTTTCTTCTCGTGTTTTGAGTTGGGGTTGCTATGGGAGTTGTCCTTTGAATCTTTGTTTATATTCTGCTTGCTTGGAATTTTGTCGTCTAGACCTTACATGATCGCAGTGAAAATGCACGATAACTTGTTAGTAGTATTTCATACCTTGTGTTATCGTAGTCGTCCGTATATATTGGACTTGCATGATAGGATTGATCTCCTTATTGTAGTGGATATAACATCCGTAGCTGTGACCATAGGACGTGCGTCGCTAAGTGTCATGAGTGCCCATCTTGTTTTAAATCCAAGGAATGGTGTAATGGGTGTATTGAGTACTTGTCATGTTTATAGATAGTAACACGCAAGATCATGTGATAGCATCGCACTCGGCGCTGGCACTTGGCACGAGGGCACTTGGCGTTGGCACTTGGCATATAGTAGAGCCGTCTTGGCGAGGCAAGAAATTAGTTTATACCGTCTCTTAGTTCCACTCTAAGGCGACGTTGTGACAAGACGCTACTTGTTCTATACTATGCGTTTTTCCATCCGTCAGTTGGGCACACCCTGCGTGACGTTGTTGCAAAGTTTTTCCATGGATAGACCCGTACTTACTTTGCGATGCTACTACGCCTCCACTTGGTTAACCCAAGGGGCGGAATAGAGGTTGTATTAATACGCATTGTAGTTTTTACCGTCTCTTGAACCACTTCAAGGCGACGTTGTGGCAAGACTCTACTTGTTCTATGCTATGCGTTTTTCTATCCGTCAGTTGGGCACGCCTAGCGTGACGTTGTTGCAAGGCTTTCCATGGCTATTCCCGTACTTACCCTGCGATGCTACTGCACCTCTCAGTGGTTAGTCCACAAGGGCTGCACAAGACCGCTTTAGAACGACTTGCAGTTTTTTTTTTCCGTCTCATGGTCCACTCCAAGGCGACGTTGTGGCAAGACACTACTCGCTGCATTTGGTGTGTTTTATTCCGTTATATGCTCACGGGGAAAATAGCGTTGTACAAGACTCGACTTGTAAGTTTGTTGAGTTTTTTAGACAGGGTGCACTCCTGCTAGCGTGTATCAACCCGCGATGGGGAAGTATACTTTGTAATAGCATGGGGTTGCCCTCTATAAAGAGGATGTCGCACCATGATGTATCAACCCGAGTTGGGGAAGCATACTTTGTTATTGCATGGGGTTGTCGTCTAACAAGAGGACGTCCGCCATGTTGTATCAACCCGCGTTGAGGAAGCATACTTCATAGCAGCATGATGTTGTCGTCTAACAAGAGGACGTCCACCATGTCGGGGTGATCAGTCCCTTTGAATGTTGCCGCATCTTGTTTTAAACTCAGGGAATGACTATGAACATGAGGATTTTCCTCTAACAAGAGGATTTCGCAACATGCCATTTTTTTGTTGTGAACATGGGGGTTGCCCTCACAATGAGGATGTCGCAGGATGTCACTTGTAGATAAACCTTGGTTTGAACTCAAGATGTAGTTTGTTGAAATTATTTAGAGTAGTCGTCAATATAGATAGAGAGCGTTTGTGTACTCATGGTTGATGTCGATAATAGATATGTTGACGTTGTATAATATAAATCGATTGTTTGCATATAATGTGATAGCTTGTATTGTTGGTGCGAGTAATATACGTGTAGTTTGCTACTTGGCGTAATTCCAAAGTAGTATGTATAACGTAGTAATGTACCTACAAAAGTAGATTGACTTCACTAGTTCTTGGTATATGTAAAATGAGATGCAGGAAGGCGTCAGCAGATCTCTCCTTCTGAAATGTAGTAAAGCTAAAAAGCGTAAACTATTCTAGAGTACTACCACATTCAATCTAAAAAGACTTTAGAGTAAGTAAGCAATATGGAGATAAAGGGATAAATGATGCGTTTGCCGGCTACATTGTTGGCTTGATGACGTAGCAAGGTGGTTGTGTGCCACATAACTCTTCAATGCGCCTAGCTCGACGATCTCTTCAATCTCTAATCTTAGAGACAGGCAATCATTAGTGTCGTGCCCCCATGTCTTGTGTGTTTACATCATTCATCAATTTCCTTGCCTAGAAAAGTTGTCTTTGGTTCGAGTGGTAACTGAAGCTTATTCTCTAAGAGGTTAACGTATATTTCCTCCACCTCCGTGTTTAGAGGAGTGAAAATGTAATCATTGTTGACGCTTGTGTCTCCATTTGGTTGCTTTTCAACTTGAACTTCCCCTTCCTGGCTGAGAGGTGTACCCTATCCCAGCTCTCGTTCACATGTAATAGCAGTGTCCAGCTTATCTTTTAAGTCTGCCATTGTGTGTAGTTTTCCATCCACAGATTCTTCCGAAAAGGAGGAAAGGTGGAGCATTCATGTGCAAGAAGAATGCGTTGATCACATCTCCCTTCGTTGCTCTAACAAGAGCGGCGTTGTAGGCAAACCTTCTGAAATAACTCATTATTGGCTCATCCTGTCCCTGCTTGACATTCCAAACACTTTGCCATGCTGGGAAGCAGACTCCCTCTGGCATACTTACGAGGCTTAAAACTTGTTCCTTACTTTCTCCATCACCAGACTCAGGGTTCAATCTTCTCATCTTGTAAGTGTCGACCATTGATATGGTGACATGTTGTCTGCTTCTTAGTGAGTTGACATAAAACTTTCGTGTTGTTGTCTGATCTCCAAGTACTTCGCCAATTCCATTTCTTGTTGGGAACTTCATCTTTTGGTGAACAGTGCATGGAATGATCTCGTAAGGGTTTATTGTTGTCCTTCCCAAGATTCCATTGTATGCTCCTAGAGCTTCCACCACCACAAAGGTGACGTCGACGCTAAGCGTTTTTCATCATTCGCCTAAGATGACTGGTAATGTAATTGTTCCCAAGGGACAGGTTGCAGCACCAGCGAAGCTAACCAAGGTGAAGGTCCCTGGAGTAAGGTCTGCTATCGTCTTTCCTAATTGTTCGAGCACTCCCACATGCAATATGTTGGCAGAAATGCCTCCGTCTACAAGAATGCGCTTGACGTCATATCCATCGATGTCCATTGTGATAACGAGTGCGTCGTCATGAGGGTAGACATGTGCTTCATGTCCTCCCTAGAAAATTGGATGACAACGTCGTCTTCTTCAGCTTGGCGTCGCTTCCCATATTTAGGAAGTGTCTTTACTTGTGAACCGTAGACATCTCTTGAATTAGACACGTGACCCCCAGCAGCTGGGCCTCCGTGAATGACGTTGATTACTCCTCTTTTGACAGGAGGTGGGTTATCATTCGCTTTTTCTTTGCCTTTGCCTTTTCCTGACGACTCTGCATTGGCCTTCCTTGGACGTTTTCACCTTGGTCGACGTAGTGCTTCAGTTCTCATTTGAGCACGAAATTGTTTATGCGGAATCTCAGACTTAAAAAGTTGTCTGTTTCATGGCCATATACCTCATGGTTTTCGCACCAGTTGTCTTCTTCTTTTCCCAACGGGCCTTTGCGGAAGTTGAAAGGCTCTTTCCACATTTTAGTTTCTTTCATCTCTTTCAAGATAACAGACAGTGGCGCGCTCAAAAGAATGCAATCAGTGAGATTAATCTCTTTGGGATTTTGGAAGTCCGACTGAAATGGCCTTTTCTGCTGTGGTTGCCACTGCCTATTTGCTGGTTGCCTTGCGGTGGTCTCGTTGGCTTGTTGTTGTTGTTATCCTTTGAACGAGCAGCGCTCAACTTAGCTTTGTTTTGTTGCCTGAACCTTTCCAGGTCAACGAACTCTTTTACTTTTGATGCCAACTTTTCAAGTGTCTCAGCAGGGCGTTTGGACATCTTCTCGGCGAGTGCATATCCTTTATGACCCAAGTTGTTTATAAAGGCTCGAACTATCTCTCCCTCGGTCAAATTGCCTTGAATGTCAGTGATATTTTAGTTGAAACGGATGTAGTAATCCGCCAACAATTTTTCGTTTAGCTGTTGTACATCATTCAGCGCGTTCGATCCTTTTAGGAGCGTGCGCTCTGCCATATATCGATGTATAAACTTTGCCTTCAAATTTGGCCAAGAGGTTACATTCCCGCATGGAAGCGAGAAGAACCAGTGCGCTGCCGTTCCTGCCAGATTTTGGGGAAACGTCATGGCCACATGATGCATATTATCAGTTCTCCCGAGTAGAGAGGCTTCGTGCTGCTGCACATGCTCGATTGGGTCTCCATTTCCTCGATATTTTTCTATCTGGATTCCATAGAGCAAATCAGGCACACGGCTGTGCACAAGTTCATCCGTGAAGGGGTAAGACGCGTTCTCAGCCAACACGTGCATGTCTTTCATTTTAGATTCTTTCATCTTCTGTTCAATTATGGCCTCCAGCCCTTTGACGTGATCCCTGTGATTGGAACGTCATTGTTGACCATTGGCCTCCTCCAACCGGTATTGCGATATATCTCTGCATGCTCGTTAGCTTGTTTCTTGGTAGGAACTTTCCTTGTAGTATTGCTGTGAGCGTGGAAGCCGAGGTTGCCTCCATGTCTCTTCTTGACCCTGCGCCCTATCATAGGGAGTGTACGAACACGTCGCTCCTTGTCTTGATTCGTTCCTTGCTTGCTGATATTAGAATGTATCTTCCAGATATTGTTCTCCTCCCTGGAATGTGGTCTCTTGGCGGGCAGCGTTGCCTGACATTGCCCTTGCTGGCATGGCTTGACCATTGACTGGTGGCGGTGGTGGAGGTGGCATATATCCTTGGCTTCTTAAAAGTCTCCCTGAAAGCTAACAGCTCTTCCAGCGCAGCCATCATGGCAGGAGTCACTGCTGGAGCTGGGTTTGCACCTCTTTGTGTGTTTCCTGCAGGCATTCCGTACGCTCCATGCTCGTACCCTGGCGGAGGTGTGTTGTGTATTCCTGGTTCATGATGAGCTGCCGACACGCTTCTTGCAGGCACGGAGGAAGCGGTTGACGTAGCCTCAGGGATGTGAGATGGTCCCGGCTGACTCCTTGCTGGTACCTGTCTGCTTGATTGCTCGACACTTGTCTTTCTCGGGCGACCTGGGCCTTTCTTCTTTTCTTGCTGGTTGACACTGTCGGGAGGAGGATGATTGCTCGTCATAGCTTGTGGTGCAATATAGCTTCTTGTTCGATTCCCGCAGACGGCGCCAAATGTTTCGTTTGAACCCGCTTGATGTAACAGACTCGACGAATCTTCAATTTGTTCGCTGAGTTTGGTCATTCAAGTCCACGCTCCTAACTTCAAGCTTGTCGTCCGGACCTGCACACAGGGGCAGTAACCAGCACGGAGAGGGGGGGGGGGGTGGTGCCGGTTGAGCCCTCTCCGATGCTAAAATGAGAATTCTAGAGAGAGAAAGCTAGAGAGAAGTCAGAGCTCTTAAGCCAATCTCAAGTGAATGTAAAATAAAATGGATGGCCTAGGTTCCCTATTTATAGGCAACCTTAGAACCGATCCCGGTTTTTATGCGGTTCGACGCCGGTTTAAAAGAAAGTGTGAGCCTTCGTCTGATTTGATCAATGTTGGCTATTAGAAAACTCTAACTTGATGTGAGGACACAAATGGAATACGCACGTTGCAGACGACGACTCGGGTCACGTCGGGTTCTGACGATCTTGGCGCGATCCGGGTCGTCTAGATAGGGCAATCCGGGGGTCCGGTCCGGACGTGTGTGTCGCGCGTTCGGACTGTTTTGAACCTCGGGAGCGTACTTTTTCTGTTTATGTGATTTTGACGTGTTTGCGAAGTCCGGAATGTAAATGCGAACCCGAATTTGGCATATATCCATCATATATTTTAAATTACAATTTGTTTTCACGTAAAAATAGATATTGATAGTTTTATAATAAGATATATATTTCTGTAGAATATCAATTAAAATATGAGTCGGAAAAAATGGAATCCAGTAAAATACACTAGTTTTTATGCATATATTTATTATTCTTTAAATTAGACTAACAAGTTGGCAAAAAAAAAAAAAAAAAAAAAAGACTAACAATCGAAATAATATGTAGTTGCCAAAACTTTAAGCAATAAAAAGTTACCACCTTTCAGAATGAATTTTTTTAATCTGGTTTAGTAAATATAATTTTTTTTTTGCCAAATAGTAAATATACTTACTAACTGATTAGAAAAACATGAGTTTGTCTAGGATCATTTGAAAGCATGAGTGCTTTTGGCATGAGACCCACATAATAAGAGAGATAAAGACATAAACCATGAGTTAATTAAGAAAAGTTTAAAAATAGACACGACTAAAATAAACTATACTGTATTTATTGTTTACTTAGTTCTCTTCCAAGTTCCAATCTGATTTTTTTTTTTCCCAAAACTTTCCAAGTTCCAATCCGTTTTTTTTTTCTTTTCAAAACCTTCTCGTTTTGTCTTTTATATTCATTTTTGGATTTTATATGCTATTATTATTATTATTATATATTATATTCTCTTTTTTTTTTTTTTAGTATTTCACTCAAACATAAGTTAATTAGTATTTTTTAACCAAATAAAATAGGAGGAGCTTGGTTCTGATTTTTTTTTTTTAATTTCAAATTTCAACATTAAATCCAAAGAAAAATATTGATAATTTTCTGATTAAATGTTGTCATTAGAGAAACTTTGTTGGCAAAAAAAAAAAAACTCAATTCGTTTAGAAAAAAATCAGTCATACTTACAAAAAGTACTCGATTTGGAAAAATACTAATCTAAACCATGAAATTATTACTAGTCAATGAAAAATCAAAAGATCTGCAAAAACTTAAGCATATTGGGAAAAGATTAATCATAAAAATATTATACATGTCCGCTCTTCTCGCGTAAGCGTTGTCATCGTGACAATGTTAGATCAATTTCGAAGATGATACATGAATATAACTAACTCGAGTTCGAGAATGATACAACTTCGTCACATGTATTACTTTACATTATCTCCATTTTTTCACCTTGAAATCAATACGATGACTTGAATTTGAAGAAACTAACGATATTTCCTACCATGAAATAAATAATATTTTATTAAAAGCACTTATAGAATATAAATTAAATATTAGCATGTGAATACACATACCGAGGAACTTAAATTGTAGAATGGCTCGCCAAATAGATTGTTGATGTCAAACAAAAATTTGAAGCACTTAGCACATTATACTTAGTATATAACTTTTAATTCTCATTATATACATAGATGAGATACTAAGAGATGGATTATATTTGGCCAAAATTAGATGAATTTATGAGGTAAAAAAAGACGAGTTCTTAAATAGAATAAATTATTATACCTTATAATTGAGATAGTAATAATTTACCGGCAATGTATTTTGCAAATCATCCAATAGATCGATAGTAAGAATATGATTAACGTCTGTTACTTATTTACAAAAATTTCATATTTTAAAAAATTGATAAATAAATGTAAGAATAAAAGAAATTATAACTTAAATGACTGATATTACATTTAATTTTATATGCACACTGAAAATGGTAGAATAGTAATAATTCGACTGAACAAGTAAAATACATTTAAGACTTATCAGAAAATGTAAAGAGCATATTTTGAATGATATATTATATAATTAATAATATAAAAAATGAAAAGATAAAAAGATAGACGAGAAAATCAAGATAAAATAAAAAGAGATGACAGATCTGGCTTTAAATTGGAATGAGAAGAAATTATTATTAATGCACAAAGTGATTCAAATCCAACGGATAAGAACTCGACTGAAATTACAGTCAAGTTTATTATAGTCATGCCCTTTACAAAAGTATGGATGCTTTGGAATGATGGTAGCAAGTCCCGAAAAACATCAGTGAGTTTTTCTTTGGCAAACTCAATATTGCAATATTTAGTTTGCCAAAATAAACTCAATATTTAGAGTTTAGAGATAGGATGTTTCTGGCATGCTCCAGAAGCATGCTGCTTTTGGTGCTTTTAGGGTGCAATTAGTCTTATTAAAAAACAAAAGGGTCAGTTCTGCAATTTTTGGAACTGCCTGTCAGTTATGTCTCCAATTATAATGGTTCGAGACTTCGGGTTAAAAAATCTTAGTGACGCTGTTATACTTAGGGTTTCTTTTACTGTGGCTTTTGCTGCGTTTTCTCTCCTCCCTGAAGTCTTCTTCTCCAATCTAAATTTTGTGGATCTCTAATCGAATTGAATTGATGGTTCTCCAAGATCGTTGCTTCAGTTAAGTTGAATTGAATCGGATTCCATCCAAAATCTTCAGCTCTGCTAAAATTACCTTCTCTCTACGATGAATTTTTGAACATCTCTGTGTCATATATTTCTTCCTATGGTACGTACTAGCAGTCTATATTTCTCTAGTACTCGCAATTGGTTGTCTTGTGATATATAGTAGATGGTAGTGTATCCAAGCCATACCCAATAATGATGTTGAAGTCATACCCTACAATCGATTAGTGCACAAGGATTCCGCAGTCGACAGTAGGATTCGATAGATTTCATATCGAATTTTCTGAAATTGACCGATTCATGTATTGAATTGAACTTAACTGGGCAGGTGAATTGTCAATTCAGTTTGATAATTGATATGTTCGAACAAGTGATCTGGTTATTGAGCCTTAATGTTAAACTTCAGCTTGTAATTATGTATTTTCATTTCGTTTTTAACCTGATTTTTAGACATTCGAATGAACTGTGCATTCAACTTGGAAATCAATATAAATCATTAGAGCTTGAATTTAGCATGGAATATTGTAAACTATATATATAAAAGCAAACATCTCAAATTGTAAAAAAGAGCTTGAATTCTCAGTTGAAACAAAATCTTGAATGTGGTGGATATGCTAAATGTTGAATTCTTGTTGTCCTGTCTTCTATTGAGAAGTTTATATGTGATCAATTTGCAATCTAATTGCATTAAGTGTTACCATAAAATATATTTCACTTAGGTATTGGTACATGGCAGTCGACGTCTTTTACAGTTTGCTCATATCAGTATTGTCTGTGCTCTTTAAATTTTATAATCTCACTACATACTGTAATGTTAGTCAGGATCTACTTAGTCTTTTTAGGTTATATAGAAGCTATAGTCTGATATATCAATTTTACCTTATTGCTCATTATGAAGAGGCATGGTTTCCCTAAACACTCTTTTATTTGCTGCATTTGGTGGTTTTCTTCTTTAAGCTTAAGAGTTTGTAGAGCATAAGCTATGAAAAACCCCTGAACTAAGTACATATTCTTGGAAGGTAAATAGTTCACATCATGAGATGTTGCTTGTATAGTGTTGTCATACCCAATAATGATGTCCAAGCCATACCCAACATTCAGATAGCGCACAATAGTTTGGACTCATAGTTGGTTGCATAATAGTATTAGGTTTATTCATGTGTTGCAGCTTGTGCCTTAAGGATATGTATTTGTGATGGAAGAGTTACACTCAAATAGATGTGTTCTTGTGCAGCCATTTTTTGTTTAACAATTTTCCTAGTGTACAAAATAAGGAAGCTGAAGGTGCATATGCCTGCTTGCTTAAGTCTTTCGAATATGGTCTTCTACTCTTGTGTGCACCATCAAGACTATTATAGATGTTCACCACTTTTATTACTTGGTGTTTACAGTTAACAATGCACACATTTTTTAAATTGTTCAAATACATTTAAGAACTATTGTGCTGGCTTAGTATCATGCGTTATAAACATTTGCATGAGTTAGCTAATACCATCATCATTTTTTTAATCTTATACTTTTTAGGTTTTTTTTCCTAGTTATGACATTGTCTTTGTTTTTGGAATTGCAGGTATCCATACATGGAATTGCCAAGTTATGTTGATTTGGTTATCCACTTTTTTCTTGCTACTAAGAGATTTGCTTAGATATGAGCAATTTGAAGCATACTAGAGTGAATATGCAGATATAATATGCTTATAAATTATTTTATCGTGTTGTGCTTTTATAGAGTATAATGCTACTATGTGTGATACATAGAGTGAAACTAAGTCTTGCTAGATCTTACATTGAGTTGGTTTGGGTTGCTGGGAAAAAAAAAAAAAAGTTTGCATGTTCTTTGGAATGCTTGATCGAAGCAGGCAATGGACCAATGGACAACATTTTATTCTTTACTAGGAAAACACGGATTTGCGTGAAGCTGAGCATCTTATTATATATTTATTCAAGGTGATGATAGCTGACTATAATATATGTTTATGAAGGGAAAAATATCAAACCAAAAGAGTTAATTGTTGAATTTTTCGCTGATGTTTGGTCGGTCCAACTATTTATTAGCTGATTTTTTTAAAAAAAAAATTCCAATCAAGTTTTAAATGTATATAAATTGTAGCTCCATTAAGATTTTTATCTACTTTGGATTAAATAGATCATGAGATTTAAAAAAAAAAAAACTAGCAATTTGTCCGACTATCCAAACAGTAGCTATAAATATTCCATATTTTTATTCATCGTGTGCTAAACACGTGACCATTCCGTCCAAATTTGACGGAAAATCCTAACAGAACTAATAATTTGTACACATAAAAAATTTGAGCTAAAATAATGTTCAATAACAAAAACTTCAGGTAGTAATTTGTTCGATTGCAAAGACATTAACTATGATTTTTTTTTTTTTTATAATTAACAGAACCAAATGATAATCAAGCTAGATTCACAATGAAGGCACATGTAACAACTAAGGGGGGTAAATGAGTCGAGCTACTCGAAATCGACTCGCTAAATTTCGAGTCAAGTCGAGCTTTTTCTAAAGTTGAGTCGAGTACAAATTCAATGGTACTCGACTCGAGAGGTTCACGAGTCTATTCGAGCTTTTTTGTTTTTCCTATTCGAGTTGAGTTCAAGTTCGAGCTCGAGTTTATTCAAGCTATACGTAATATTATATATATATTCAATTCAAGTCGAGTTTGAGCTCGAGCCAAAAATCTAATCGAGTCGAGTTCGAACTCGAACTAAGGCGCACCATTTATTATTTAATTGAAACGAAATTAAACTTATCGAGCCGAGTCGGTTCGAAATCGTCAAATATGGCACCTAATCGAGCTCGCGTTTGAAAATTTTAGATTCAATCGAGTTCGAGTAAAATGAGTCGAGTCAAGCTTGCTAAATACTTGGCTTGACTCGGCTCGTTTACCGCACTAGTAAAAACAGTAAATGACAATGACAAATAAATGGCAAATTCCAAAGTCCGTCGTCTCTAATTTGCAGAGTAGCTGTAGTTTAGTACTTAGGTTGCATGCTTGAGCACTAACAAAAGATACTAATTCACAATACAAATAGTTCATTATTTTAACAGATATCATAGATAGCAGCACAAATGAAACATACACCAAAATTATTTTCAACTACTATAATCATCAATGCAACTCCTTATTATGAATATAGTTTAGTAAGTCAGACGTGATCTTTAAATATTCATTTCACAATACTAACATTGTCTTCTACTCAAGCAGGCGCATCTGTAAAACAACCATCACCCAATCCTTCATATCCTCCTGAAAGATGATCAGAGTCATTAGATAACTTCCCAGTTCAATTATAGCAGCTACAAAAATATAAATGAACAAGTGAAAGATCATTTCCACAGTAAATAAAAGTGCAAACTTACTATATTAATCACACTAAACAAAATCAATTCATATAGAAGATAGTATATCTCATCGTCTTCAATTAGTATCTACTTCTAGTTCTAGTATTTGGAAGCCAATTTATATTCAACTTCTTGGCCTTTTTTCGTGTACTCTTTCCAATTCCTCCCGGGTAAGCATCATAACAGTGCCTTGACTAGCAGGAGCATTCCTGATTTTTCGTTCAATTATCTCTTGAGATTTTGATTCATCATACTGTATAAGAAAACGATAGATTATAATTCTTCAACCTTGCAATTCACAATCAATCAACCAAAAGAGACCAACATAACTCAATCTATATGATTTACTTGAGCATTCATGTATTTGTGATTGTACCGTTCCATTCAAGATAATGAAAGCATCGATGCTGATTTTATTAAATCTGAAATATTTGTCCAGACTGCTTAACAGCACATCGAGATAGCTCAAGGGATATTGCATATTCTTAAGTTAGCGAAAGATTTTTTCATGTGGAAATAACAGAATTTGAATAAGCATGCCATTTAAACTTACCACATTGCTGTTGTATGGAGGATGTATTTAGAAAGTAAGAGCTAACCAGTAACCACTATATGAAGGGAAAAAAAATTGAAAAATACATATATGCAATAGTGACTATTATGATAATTTTGCTATCAAGTTCTGTTCTTTAATGACGAAAGAAAATTAGATTTATCAACCATGAAATATACACTATAAACTTTAGATAAACACATTATGCAATAGTAAATGACCCTTTAGCAAGCAAAATCGAAATGTATACTTACCATCATCAAATTCTTCGCAAAGAAACCAATACCAACTATCTGTTAGGACCACTCACATTGTTACGATGTCTATGAACGCGAGAGAATATGGAGTCTGCACAAAGAACTGGCCTTTCTTTGGATTTCTTTTCCTATTAACTTTCTCCACCTCAGTAAGCTTTCTCTTCAATGTTTCAATGGTACATTATTAGTTGAGAGCGTATGCAAATGTCTTCGAAGCTTTCTCTTCAACATTTCATTGGCTGCCAGAGCGTACCATAAGAAGAAATCTATGTCGCATAGACGTTAAAAATCTCGTCGCAAAGAGAAAGTAATTTGAGCAGAGCAGAAGATTTTGGGTGAAATCCAATTCAATTCAACTTAATTGAAGCACCGATCCTGGAGAACCATCAATTCAATTAGATTAGAGCTCCATGAAATCTAGATTGGAGAAGAAGACATCAGGAATGTGAGAACAGCAGCAAAAGCCTCCAATCTAGTATCTACGGTGATTAATAAAAAAGAAAAGAAACTCTAAGTCTAACGACGTCACTGAGAATTTCTAACTCGAAGTCCTGGACCGTTATACCTATAGACATAACTGACAGTTACAAAAATTGCAGAACTGACCCTTTTATTGCCAGAAACATAAGGTTTTTTTTTTTTGGGCCAACGGCCAAGAATATTGGGTTAAAGGTTATATTCACTGAAATGATGGGATGGAATGTAACGCGTATTTCCTTGTGAGTTGTCAAGTAATTATTCTATTTTCAATTGAATCATTAATTAAGGGAAAAAAAACACAAACAGAGATAACTTGAGTCTTGACCTACGTGTGGAGTCAAAGAACACTTTTTGTTGATAAATTATATGGGGTATCTCTTTATTTTTATATTATTTTACTAATTTTGCCGTATTGGACTAAAGGTATCTATACAAAATAGTAGTGATTTGGTTTAATTTATTTCATACACTCCATTTCAACTTTGTAAGTATATTTAAAAAAAATAAGTATGATATCAAATTTGAAAGTAGATCGGATTACTAAGTCTCAATATAAAGCAATTTTCTCAACCATTCATTTTTTGGTCCACTAATCTTATCTCATAAGAATCATTTTCCCCTAATCCATACTTAATGGCCCCTCCATTAGTACCTACTTTTTTTATGTTTTAGAAACTAGTAGGGAAAAAATATATTAAGAGGACATAATAATGAATATGCCCCTCCATCTCCTAAGGGGCACCTTGTTTTGCCCTTACCTACATTCCACACCTTCCTCTTTTCCCCACCTCTCTCTCATTCAATAATTTCCTTAAGCTTCCAAACAAAAATCTCATTATATTAAATCATATATGATTAGATTAGATACTTTCATAAATGGGGTTTGGAGATATGTCTATTGAGATTAGTGATAGAATAGATGGTTAGTAGAGAGTCTTTTTCCGCCTTTAATTGTGGGACCATATTGATGTACCGTAACGTTAACCAAATTTAATTTAAATTCTTAGTGTTTAAATAATATTTACCATTTTCATCTATATATATATAATATCATGCTATGATTTAAAAAATCATTAATTAATTTTAAAATAAAAATATAATTATAAGTTAATCTTGATTGTATTCAAACAAAGTTGAATTAGTAGTTTCCTCAATTTTTATTTGCAGCTCTATTACTGTTCATTGTCTCCGTTACTGCACAAGCACCTTTCTCCAGTACTTTTCAAATTGATTTGGTATATATCTTCTGTTATTGTCTAGGTTGAGGTTGCTTGTGAAACTAACCATCACTACAAGAAAACATGACTTTAGCAGCCATTAAAATTTTGTTGTTGCTAAATAATACTTTTAGCAGCGACATAAATTTTGGCAACTAAAACACGTATTTTGTAACAAACGAAACAGCCGCTGCAAATAATGTGTTTCAACAGCGGTGCTAGTTGCTACTAAAGTGTTCACTATCATGGTGGTTTAAACGCCGCTACAAATAGTCACTTTCACCAGCAATTTATTTGTTGACGCTAAAACATACTTTCAGCAACCACTCGTTATAGATGCAAAAAGCAACTTTTTGCAGCAACACTACACCGATGCAAAAAACTTCTTTCATCATCTGTTTTATGCCGCTGCTAAATCTAAAGAAGATGATTTCTTTTTTTCTGTAATTTAGATGAAAATGAAAAGAATGAATGAGACTTTTTTTTATGAAAATAATGAGGATATTCTTGATGATGTTAATATTAGTTCATGTTTCTAATTAAGTACAAATTTCATGAATAAAAAAATTCTTCAAAACTAAATTATTTAAAAATTTGTTTAGTATAACTAATTTCTATCTAATATTTAAAAAAAATATATATATTATTAGACATTTTTAAAAATTTCTGATAATTTATGTTTACTGTTCTAAATTTTAAATTTATATTTTTCACACATGTTTTTTTTTTCACTTCATGCCAATAATGAATTCCTAACTTAAATACTTTCAACAACGATTGTCTGTTGATGTTAATAGTTTGTCGCTGCTGATAGTAGTTTTCAGCAACGACAATCAATCAAAGCAAAATAATTTTTTCACCAGGCGTTTTTGTTGTTGATATATGTGATGTTCTTTAGCTCATGATTTTAATTAAAATGAAATATACCATTTTTTTGGCCCGAAAAAAAAAAAGAAATATACCATTTTTTATTTGGGGAAATCGTGTTTAAAAAATAAATTTTTGAAAATAATTTGTTCTTTGTTGAAACTCTTTTTTGTCTTATAAATTTTGGCATTTAAACTGAATAACACTAGTAAATCCTAACCTATTTTAGTTTTACATCCTTCCACCCAAAAACTTTGAGCGGCGGCGGATCTCCAACCTCAAACTTCCCTCTACCCTAGATCCAACGGTCACAATCTATCAAACCAAATCCAATCTAACGGTTCGACCGACAATTGGATTTAAATGACCAACCCAACCCAACCAACTCAACTCAACTCAATATCTATCCATCTGTTCATCTTCTTCTACGTTTATCTCTTCCCCTTCTCATAAACTAGCAGCTCTCTTTTCCTCTCAATGGGTACCCATCTACAAGAACATATGGCTCGGTGAGGTGGCCGACGGAGGTGGGGTCACGGAATCGTGGTGTCGTAGGCAGCAGGAGTCGCGGATCTAAGCATATTCGATCATTTTTTTCTCGGATCTGTGCATGTTGCTCGTTTTCACTATCTCGACCTTACAGGTCCGACCCAAAACGTTCGAGCTCTCGCAGATCTATTAGGTTTTGAGGCAGCTCCAAGGTTTTGAGGCAGCTCCAAGGTCAGATTGTTAGATTCGTAGTTGCAAAGTATTGAAAAGTGGATCAAGAAAGAGGGTCAATGAAAGTGCGATTCATCTTCGGACAGATATAAGGGAAAAGAGCAAGATCTGATGGAAGCAATCAGTCAGTAAATGAACTGTGTGTTTTTCTGGGATTAATTATTGTACAAAATATAGATTATGACGAATTGGTTGCATTGAGATTTAAGGTTGCTTAAGTTTGGATTTTTATGTTTTAGTTAGATTTGTCGATTTTTTTTGGTAGAATAGTACATATCATGGAGTGTGTCTATTGTTCTACATCTATATTATGAATGTAAATGCATTTCTGATAATATTATTTTGATGTAATTTATATATATATTGTTTAATATTTTTTGTTAAATATTAAATATTATTATTAACAAAAAAATAATGGTTCTGTCGCCCCTATAAACCTTCAACAATGATCAAAAAGTAAAAGTGACTGTCACTGGTAACTATTTTTAGCAGCGACAGTAGTAAAAAAAAAAATGATTTACCATTATAAATGTCGCAACTAAAAATGTGTTTAGCAACAAATTCATTTGGCTGCAAATACATTTTTATAGTTGCGTCATTATTTCGTTGCTGAATGATGGTAATTGCAGAGGCATATATTAGTGGCGGCGGTAAGTCGCTGCTAATACTTTTAGCTACGAGACTATTAGCAACAAAGTATTTGCCGCTGCTAAAGTTTTAGCAGCGACATTTAGAGCTTTAGTAGCAATTTTTGGCCGCTGCTGTGGGTCTGTGTTCTTGTAGGGCATAATGCGTAGAGCAATATATATATATATATATATATATATTGCTTCCACAGTTTTTGGATCAAAAGTGTTAATATTAAAGTGCTCACTAATGTGGTGTGATTAACGAGATTCGAACTTCATTCGCCTATGAGAACACAATTCGTTTTACTTATTTAGTATTGTAGGGCAAAATAATTATCATGTCTCTAATGTGATTTATTTTTGTGCTATATTATGTTGAATTAAAAGTTTACTATGTTTATCTTAATATGCAAATAACCATCTCATAATATATAATATCATCTAACCATCTATATTAATTTGGAAGACATTAACATTTACAAGTTAGTTTAGAATTACGACTTCGTTGACCTCTCATTATTTCAGCAATAACAATTCTCACGCATCAAGTTTAATTGCACTCTCAAGGAGAATTTTATTTAGTGGGTGAACTGGAGAACTATTTTCTATTATTGTCTCTAAAACATTTGGAAAAGTAAGAATACGTTTATTTTCGTGGAGCACCTATTACTGATGATTTGTTCAGTGTTTCTCTTTCTCAAGCAAGGTTCTTCCAGGGGGCTATGGATGAACAAACTCCCACGTAACCACTTTTGACTATCCAAGTTAGGTGGGTCCCTCCCGAACAGGGGTGGGATAAAATCAACAGAGATGGGGCCTCGTATGGAAATACGGGGAAAGTTGGAGCAGGGGAGTCATCCGAAACCACAACGGAAATTGGATCTCTGGGAATTTTTACCCGTAATTTATGGATTACTAACAGTTTGCTTGCAGAGCTTTGGGCCATTCGGGATGGTCTTTCCCTCGCGCTTCAACTGGAGATCAAGTCCTTATGCATATAGAAACAAATGCTTGATTGTTCAGCAACTTATTGTTGATACTGTGGATTTAAATGTAAAATTCATGCCTATAATTTGGATTGCAGGAGTCTTTTGCTTCAGTTTCGTCGCTACAACCTTAAACATATATATCGAGAAGCTGATTCGGTCGCGGATGCCATGGCTAGAATTGGAGCTCTCCAACAACTCGACTTTGTTATTCATGATATACCTCCTAGAGAGGCTCGGAGTATTATGCTCAAAGACATTGTTGGGGTCTGCGAACCTTGTTTAGTTAGAAGTTGTTTTATTTTAGGATAATTTGGTTGTGACGGTAGTTATGACGACGCACAACGTGTCTATTACTTGTTTCCTTTTCTACAAAAAAAAAAAAAAAAAAAACATATATCCTTGAGAATGTATTATGAATATTTCTTATTTTCAATGTCGTATTGGGATTTGAACTTTTAACATCATGGTTAAGATGTGACGCGCTGAATTATTACACCAATTAACATAATTATTATGAAACACAAATGTTATTGTTATATTATTGTTTGTAATTTATAATAATACGAAAATTAATAAATATATGTAAGCTCTATAATAGACTTGTGTTAATGAAAGTGCACCAAAAGATGCATGGAGTTTAGCGCATATAATTATTTCTATGAGGGAGTGGGGTTAGGGTGCCCTTAAAAGAGATTTGGTAACGTCAAAGTCCAACTCAAGCAGATATTCTCAATAGGGAAAATAAATATTATCTCTCTAATTAATTTTAAACCCTTAATTAATCCCCTGATTATACCCTTTAATCTCCCTTATTAAGTTCTTAATTCAGAGGTCCTTTCCTTCCTTCCTTCTTCTCCCCTCTCCTTTGAAAGGATTAGCTGCTAGAGAGACAGAGAGTATGCTCTAACGACGTCGCATAGAGGACCCACCTTGATACGCACACGTGATTTGCGGGTATTTGTTTGATTCTTCCAAGGCATGGCTGCGGAGCAGCAACTGAGCCTGGGACCCACAGGTGACGCCGGCGAGGGTCGGGATGTGGCGGTGGTTGCTGACGACGGCGTGAAGGCGCCGAGGCTGCCGCGGTGGACGAGGCAGGAGATACTGGTGTTGATACAGGGCAAGAGGGTGGCTGAGAATCGGGTCAGGAGGGGTAGGGGAATCGGGCTCGGGTCGGGTCAGGTGGAGCCGAAGTGGGCGTCGGTCTCGTCGTACTGTCGCCGGCACGGAGTCAACCGCGGGCCAGTGCAGTGCCGGAAGCGGTGGAGCAACCTCTCCGGCGACTACAAGAAGATCAAGGAGTGGGAGATGCAGGTGAAGGACGAGTCGGAATCGTTCTGGGTGATGCGGAACGATCTCCGGCGAGAAAGGCGGCTGCCGGGGTTCTTTGACAGAGAGGTTTACGATATCCTTGACCAGGGGATATCGAACGCGCCGCTGCCGGTGCTGGCTCTGGCGCTAGCGACGGCGACGGCGGAGGACGACGACGATGGGAAGGAGGCGGAGGAGGTAGTGTTCGACAGTGGACGCAGCGCGGCGGCTGAGGAAGGACTGTTCTCTGACTTTGAACAGGAAGACGATGGAGGCGGTGGTGACCGGAGTAGCCCGAAAAGGGAGGCGGAAACTGTTCAGGCGCAGATTTCAGGTAAAAATTACGCCTTTTTGAGCTTTGACCTACCGTGAATGAATTTTGAACAAAAACCTACAAACCCAGAAGCAAACATCAAATTTTGGTTATTCACAAACAGAAAAAATCCATAACCCCGACAAGAACATCCTCTGGAAATTCTGTTTTGGAACAGAAAAAGGTGAAAAGAAGCTGCCCCAATCATCAAAATCTGTCGTAAAAGACTTCGCCTAGGGATAAGAGTTGGAATAGTAAGGTTGGTGTTTTTAAACCAATAATTAATATAAATAAATAAATAACTCTAGGTAGCCAATCTTTTATTTATCACATAATTTAGTCTTGGTCTTTGAAAATTATTATTTACTTATTAACATAATCAAATTCGTAGTTGGTGTGGTTTGTATTTCAGTGTGGCTGTCACAATTTTTTTAAAATCCTTTTTATTATTTATTAATTAATTAATTTTGCCAAGTCGACTCACAAATTTTGAACCGAAAGTGTAGATTATGATCAAGGTTGTTAAGGTCGAGATCCTAACCTGGATCGTTTTAGAGTAGGATCGGATCGTGGATCGTATGATCCTATAATAATTATAAATTTACATTAACAGATAAATATAAATAACTTTTTGTGACATGTTATATTATGAATAAGTATAACATACTACTCTAATCCGGTATGTTTCTCTATTCCAACAGATGATATAAATATAGAAGAATATGTTAGGAGATGATGGACAACTTGACGCGCGAAATAAAAAAAAAAAGGCTTGAAATAAGTTTAGGTTGAGAAAAATCAATTTTGACAGCCTAAATTTATAAATCTATTATAAATATGTTAATTTTCTTAATTCAAAATCAATTATCGACTTCATTCTTAATATGGATTATTTTATATTAACTTGAATCGTTGGATCGCATGATCATTTTATTTAACCGGGGTTGTAGAATCGTAAGATCCTAAGATTAGGATCATGATCCATTAAAATTCTACAAGATTTGCCTCACCGAGATCGTAAAGTCGTAAGATCCTAAGATCCGGATCGGGATCCTGACAACCTTGATTATGATGTTGATATTGAGAATAATAAACGTACCAATACTATGATTGTATTCATAATTGTGTTTTTCACCATAATTTTAACTGTATTTATAAATTATTAAGATAAGATTAATCTGAATTTAACATATAAGAAAACTAAAATAATGCAATACCAACACTAAGACTTCAAAGTTCAACGTTTATTACTACATTGGTGTTAACAAAACTAAATGAGATCTGACAAAACTTTTGTGAAAGTGTAATATAGTAAAATTAACCAATGATTACAGAGGTGTTCACTGTTCACTGGAAAATGAACAGTTGTATTATACTTTGTATTATTTTATATGGTTATGGCCTCAACTATATAATCGTTATGAGTAAAAAATTCATCACAATAGCCAATACCAATCCATAATGGTGAATTGTGTGGAAAATCACTTATTTGTTTTTCATCCCACATTGCTGATCCTACTCACCATTAATCTACATCATTTAAAAAAATAGTTTAAGGGAGTGTTTGGATGGATATAATTTGAAATGTAATTCCACATTACATTTCGTCTACGTTACGTTGTTTAACAAATCAAACGATGTATGTAAGTCTTTTTAATGTAAATTTGATCGTAAAATGAGATTACATTGGATAGTCAAAACCTACTGAAATCTGTTCACTTTCCATTGTTTTGTAATGTGAAGTATATATAAAATTACATATTATTTATTATTTTATCGTTATTTTTTAAATAGATAAAAATGTTGATCTTTTATATATTTTTATTACTTCTTACTACTATTGTTTTATTATTACTATTTTTTTAATAGATAAAGTACTTCGCTTAAATTTTATTCGCAAATATTATTTGTTTAGTATTTCGGTTTATAGGGTTTCGGGTTTAAGGTTAATAACTAAAAAACTGTCCAAGGTTTACCCCATGTTAAAATTATGTGTCTGAAGTTTGGAATGTTAAAATGAACTGTCCCATGTTTTATTTTTGTTGAAATTTGGTGTCTCGGTGTGATTACTTTAGAAAAGTAAATTCCGACGAAAATGACTTTCAAATTTGAGCTCCCATACACACTCCCTTTCGTCATCTTGCCGGGACCGTCACCTAAGAAGCTGACTACATACACACAAGTAAATCTCGCTTAGTTGTCGTTGGAAACCGCTCCACACCACTCAGCTAGAAACATTTTCTTTTGAATGTTCAACTTTTGAGTGAAATTTGACGATTTTGTGAAAAGTAAGGAGTGCTGGATTATGAGTGAGTGAGTGTGTTGATGCAAATGATTGAATGAAGATAAAAAGACGCGCAAAGATACTAAATTTCAACAAAAATGAAACCTGGGACAGTCTATTTTAACATTTCAAACTTTAGACACTTAATTTTAAAATATGGTAGACCTTAGACATATTTTTAGTTATTAACCCTTAGTATTATTATTATTATTGTTAACTGATGTTATTATTACTAATAATGTATGATATTATAATATAATAATAATAAAGTCATGTTACAATATATATTATAAAACTTATTGAATACTTAATCTTTACAATGTAGCACAACAAAAAACTAGAATAACCTTTTACATTCCATATATCCCGTTGTAATCTCACATTACGATATGTAAAAACGCTCCTAAGATTTCTTCTCTATATACCGACAATATCATTTTTTGAAATATTTTAATTATACTCCGCAAATATATTATGGAATATTGGAAAATAGACCGTGTTCATGAACTTTATATTTTATCCGTTACATTGTTAAAAGTCTATTTTGAACATAATTTTTGGTCTTTTTATAATTCTTAAAAAATCTGCTGTGTTTGTGTTTGAACCAATTTAGGGCAGAGACTTGAAGAACCAAGTCATGCATGTCATCAAGACCAAGGTATTGTTTGCTCTACTGCCATATTTCAGAATCCATCCAATATATTCAATTATCATTTTAAATGTCTTTGTGTATACATATTCCTAATCAATCTCACTGAGTTTAGTTTTATAATTGTCATTTTAGAATATGCTAGCTACATTATCATTCTAATTTCTAATAATAGGTAGAATATTAAAACCAATGCATCTTCTATTTACTTAGGCACCTCAAATGAGAAGCAAGACGAGCCAAATATCGAGATCGGTTCGACTTCAAAAGATGGAAGGAAAAGGAAACGATCAAACGTCGAGGTAGAAGATGATGAGACGACGGGTCATGACTTGCAGAAAAGATTGATCGATACACTGGAGAAAAACAGTAGATTAGTGACAGAACAACTTGAAGCACAAAACAACAATCTTAGATTGGATAGAGACCAACGCAGAGACCAAGCCAGTGGTTTCTTCGCTGTCCTCAACAAACTCGCCGATGCGCTCGGAAAAATTGCTGATAAGTTGTAACACAGATTAGAAAGGAAAATTTGAACATATAGGATTGAACCATTGTTATTGAATAGCTAGCAAGCATTTGAGTTTTACAGTTAAATGAATAATATTTTTCATAGCCTTTGGATTCGCATATGTGAGGAAATCATTTCGGATATGTTTCCATTTTGTTGTCGAGCTATGGTTATAGAAAGTAGTCATAGCGTGATAACTAATGACACATTTTGGTGGTCCTTAATATTTCACATGGGAGCCGCCACTGAATTTGCATTTTCAACCCACCAAGAACTACTTGTATTGAAAATAAATAAATATAAAAGTGACGGCAATAATAAAAGAATTTGACCAAAATACAGTAGGTTGTATTTACTATTCAATTTACAGCCGTAGAATTATGAATATCAAAATTTGTGTAACAGTTAAGACATTATTAAATTTCACAATTTTGAAATGTGAGTATCTCTCCTAATTTAATAATTATAAATTAGTCTGTATTTATACTCGGATCAGATCTCCTGCCCCACTTTTCTGTTCTAGATCGTTTCTCACCGTTAAAATTTTGACACGTGTTTTTAGATTTATAATTTTTCTTCTAAGGTTCACTAATCACAATAGAATAATAGTGTTTTAGAAAAATAAAATAAAATTAATTACACTCAAAATATGTGTCAATATCTTAATAGTAAGACACGATCTGAGATATGAAGAGTGAGGTAGGGGATCAACATCTTTTACAATCCACTCCAGTTGAGCCAGATTTCTAATTAAACTGAAAAATGTTATCTGTGGGCTTTTTTCTCAAGATATTATATTTGGGCTTTCAGAACAAAAGATCTAGTTGCTTATTCAATTTGGGCTTTTCTCAGTCCCGATAATGGGCTTTAAGAATTACAAGGCCCAATTATCTAAGACCGTACTGAGTGCACACTTCGTATGATGGTTATATATTATGAGAAGTATTGAAACCAATTGAAGCAGTGTGACAATTTGTAAGTTAATAATCTTATCATGTTATAAATTTAGTGAATATAAATATGCATGCTTTATCGTGTTATGTTTTACAAATATGAACACGATATTCAAATTTGTTTTTTATTAGTTTCGCGCTATCTATTGTGCTAAGTTATTAAGTTGATCTACATACGAAATCTTTAATCTTTAAGTAAATATCAAAATAAATAATATCAAATAATAAAAACTATAAATTAATATGTTACTATCACAAATTCTTAATAAGTGTTGACAAACTTTAAAAACTAAATAACTATTCGGAATTTAAAAGCTATTAAATTAAAACACGTTCAAGCAAATATTAAAAAAAATAAATTAACTATTCATATCATATTCATATCGTGTGAGTCGTATTATGATATATTAACACTGCATGAAAATTATATCGTAATAATTACTTTCCCCAAAAATTTGGTTGGATGAATATGTGAGTTAAACAATGGAATTGTCTATGATAAACGAGGCCACGTTGATAACATGGATTGTGATACTAAGCTGTTTCGTGACCCCTTCTACAAGTTACATCATATTATTATTATTATAGTTGTTATAATTTATAATATAGTGTGTTGTGTAAGACAAAAAATCTTCCATGTTAATGTGTTAGTGTTATTGTCACTTTCTTGCTTCCCATCCCCTTTCCCTAGGTAACACTTTTTCTCGGTAACATAACAATAATTAAATCTATATATAATATGCTGCTTTATTCTTGTACCACTTTAGGGTGCATAACTATTTATGCAAGGGTTAATGATATTTTGATACCACATGTTTGACCGAATGTGGCTTTTAGTATTGGATGTTTAGTTTTGTATACTTTTGGTAACAAACATTTGAAAAAATGTGGCTTTTGGTACATCTGTTAGTTGGCCGTTAGTTTTGGCCGTTAAATGATATGTGCAAATCACGTGATCGACTCTAAACTTTTAGTTTTGTTCAGTTTAGTCCCTCTAATATATTCCTAACTTTTATTTTGTTTAACTTAGTCATAATACTTCAAAATCGGACCCAATTAAACCAATCGAATTCAATTGACATAGCCCTATTTTGGTCAAATTTACCCAATTGGAGATAGGTCCCAATTGGGTTCGATTTTGAAGCTTTAGGACTAAATTAAACAGAATAAAATTTATAAATATATTTGAGGGACTAAATTGAACAAAATTAAAAGTTTAGAGTCGATCACTTGACTTGCACATGTCATTTAACGGCCAAGACTAACGGCCAACCAACGGATGTACCAAAAGCCACATTTTTTCAAACGTTTGGTACCAAAAGTATACAAAACTAAACATCCAGTACTAAAAGCCACATTCGGTCAAACATGTGATATGAAAACTACATTTAACCCATTTATGCAATGACAGATGCGATATAGGAAGTTCACCATTCAAATGTAAAGAGGTTAATCATACTATATTATAATAATTACTAAGATTCAATACAAGGTTCTTACATAAAAACTTTCACTTGTATATAAATAAACTATACTCATTTAGTCCCAATTCTACTTCGACAAAAACTTATATTAAAATATATAATATTATTTATCGTATTTTGTATATAAATTTATTTTCATAAATTATATATATATATATAGTAAAAGAATTATACATCTTATTATTAATTTACTACAACAATATATGTAAGTCATAGATTTATGATTTTATATTTTACACGAAAAGTCTTCATCAATAGTTTTATATGAAAAATAAAAAATTGTTTGCAAATTAGAATGTCATATATGAAATTATGTCTTTTTTATTACGATATTCGATATTATATAATATTATATATAGTAAATAAAAATAAATAAATATATTTTTAGGAATTGAAATTATATAATAATTTTAATGATATGAATTAATTTAGTGCATTTCAAAACTCAGGATTGCTGGTTTTGTCATGTAACATAATAATACGCATTTGAGTATTGATGCTCCATAAATAATTTTAAACTTCGAAATTGTTCGTTTTCCCACATGTAATTATATGTTCATATTTCTGTTACATAATGTTCGAGTTCTTTTGTTTATTTACAAGGATATCATATACACTTGAACTACCAGCGTATACACTAGGCAGACCTATAGACCTAGAGTCTTACATTTCTCAAGGAAATAATTTTAATCAAATCACTTAAAGGGGTTCGAATCATGACCCTGAAATTAAACTCTATAGAAGTGAACCACTTACCCAAAACTATTTTTATTTCATTATGTATGGCGGAGCAAAATTGTATTTATTTATGAAGTATTATTTTTTTTAAAATGATATTGTCTCTGGGGATCACTAGATATATTTTTGTTCTTTTACTATTACGACGTGGTATTTCAGATTAATTAGCTTTCGCTCTGCTAAACTAAATTCACCTCTTATGAAATAACTCAAAATACATGTGAATGCATGATGAAGAAGATATATCCTGACGGATCTCAAGTGAGTATGTTACGAATACTAACTACACTTCCGAATGAATATGTAATTACGAAATTCGGCGGAAAATAAATAAATTCTGGATTTATCGAAAATATAATTCAGAGATAAGACACTGAACTTTATTATATATATAATAAAAAAAATACACAGTTGCAGACCATTATTCAACTAGCTAGCTAGCTGGTTGTCTTGTTATTTGCTGCTTTTGTTGAAACTCTTGCATGAAACATGCCATTGCAGTGAGACTTTTGGTTTAAACTACTTTATTATTATAATTATATTGTACTCCTCATAACAAATTCATGGGAGAGTTCGATATATATATATATATATATATATATATATATATATATATATATATATATATATATATAGTCAATATCTCAACGATACTCACAAATTGCAGATACAGATGAATCCCAGATAATCACAGCTCCAACATGATGGCGAATGTTAACTTGTTTTGGTAGAAAAATGATGACTTTCGTATTAAGATAGCTGATGAGATATCTAATTTTTTAGTGTACTATATATTCATTTACTTTTTGTATTTATGGCCAAATATATACTTATATTCATCCTCGAGTCAGTGTAGATGCAATGCACGATAATGCACTTTTGTAACGTGATTCTATAGAAAAAGAGAGCATTTTTTCATGAATGTTTGAGAGTGTTTGTGAAGGAAGCCCCACATTTTGGAAAGGGGAGAAGAAACCCAAATATGGCAAATGAATTAGGGTGATAGATATATATCTGTTAAATTAAATTGCATTGCCAACTCGACTATATAAAACCATGTAACTTGATGATGAGGTGATTCAACGCTACATCCCTTAATCATATATCTCATCTTTAAACTTCCGTTGAGTTCTAAGAATGATAAATATTTGTAACTAGTACTTTACCAATTGCAGACTAATATGAACTTGACCATACTTTTGCTTTAGAAATGATTTTTTTTTATTAAAAGCATATTATGAAAAAGTGAATAATATAATGCAATTAACGTTTGGAGGAATAACATTTTAAACTTGCATTAGAAAGTGTTTTTTTTAAATATGCGTTTAGTAACACATTTAGCTTAAAATCTGTTTTTAATATATATTTAGTTATTAATTGTAAAATTATATATTGATTATTAGTTATATTATATAGTGAATACATTAAATTATATATTTATTTACAGTTAATACAAAATATGTTCTTTTTCAAATATTTGTACAGTACTTTTTCAAATATTTGTACAGTACTGTATTCTTATCTATATAATTTTAAAAGTGGTAATAATTAAAATGCAAGAAATAAAGTTCAATAAGTAGAACAAATTTAATAAGACACCTAATATTGTAAAATAAGAAGAATCTATCATCAAACTTGCAACTAGAGCTATAAGTGAGTCATGCTACTAGTGAGTTACTCGATATAGACTCGGTTAATATTCAAATTTGACTCTCTAAATTTCGTTCGGGTATAGATTATTCTAGTATCGAGTCGAGTACGAGTTCATTTATACTTGATTCTAAAGGTTCACGAGTCAATTCAAGCTTTAAAGCTTATTCAAGTCAAGTTCGACCTTTACATAATATTAATGTATGTATATATAATTCAAGGTCAAAAAACTAAAGGCCCATTAGATCCGAAGCTTTAAAAAATAACTATCGAGTCTTGTTCGAAATCAAGCTAAGGTGTACAATTTAAGATTTAACTAAAACAAAAATTAAGCTTGTGGAGTTGATTCGAGTCGACCTGAGCTCGAATTCGTCGATTACGACACCGACCCGAGCTTGAAAATTCCGGCTCGGTCGAGTTCAACTTCGAGTAAAATGATTCGAGTTGAGCTTGCCAGATACTCTGCTCGGCTCGACTCGATTTGTTTACACCCATACTTGCAACTATTTCATCACATAAACATTTCATTGCTGTATTTGTTGATCGATTATTATTGTAACTGTCAATGCACATTTTGTACTTTACATATAATTCTTTTTTTTTTTTTATAGTGATTATCATTTACAGAGTCGTCAAATCTAATTATGCAAACTATTTATTTACGAAATCAACATTTAGTACTTATATATTGTCATATACACTTTAATATATATATATATATATATATATATTTATTGTATAAACTATTTTATTAATTAATATACTTTATATATATTTTATATAAAATATATGTATAAAATTGTTCAACAATAAATATAACTGTTTCTACATTATTATAATTATAATAATAAGCATTTATATTATATTGTATAATAATCAACTAAGTTTCCAATTTATTAAACGTTGATTTATATATAAGAAAATGTGTTGTTATAGATGTAATTTTTTTATTAAGGATATTTTAGGGTTTATAAAAAATTAATAGTAAAAATGAAATATAAAAAACATGACTGAAGTGTTTTCTCATAAATTGACTTTTATAAAGTAGCAGCCTAGTTGGATTTTTTTACGCATATAACAATATAAAAAAGTCAAAACCAAAATCTGTAATTTTTTTTACCTAAATACCAATATAACCATCGTCGTTATATAAAACGTTGGTAACAAAAGTATAAAAAACCAAACATCAAGTACTAAAACCACATTCGATTACATGTGATATCACAATTAACTTTAATCCAAAAATAAATCATACGAACCCATCCGCACCCACTCCTAATACTCTGAATCGAGGTGTTGTTGATATAATGACAGGTATAGAGGGGCTGGCTCCACTCTCCATACCTGAAAGACGTGTTCGTGAACTTTCTAAATTGAGTAATTTTAAAATTTTAGTTTAATTTTTTTTATTCAATTTACTATAAGCTTTTTGTGGCGGTTTTTCATGTTAGTCCGAATTTGGGCTAACCTTTAGAACACGACACGAACCCGCACGAATTGTCAGCCCTAAATAATACCACTTCATCACTACTTGTCAACTCCATCCACTTTAGTGAGAAAAAAAAAACTCCATACATTTTATTTACATTATTGGACACACATTTGCGTGTATTTTCATAACCGCACAAACACATCTATCTATATTATTGTGTAATAGTACCATTTGCATGTTGCATCACCATATGCACGTTTTGGAACATTAACATACGGACGCGTTGTGTTATGTTTGATTTTTCGCTCGAATCATGAGTTTATTTTAGCTTAGCGCCCCAATATAACATCTGCGATATAATTATATATTCGGTTTTGGAACATAACGTACCGGCATGTTTTGTGTTTTCGAACTCTCTAGTGCATTGATTTGATAGATCAAGAAGAGTTCGGTTTGGGATAGAGGAAGCGAGATCCATCAATTCTTCACATGATTTTAAATAATTTTATTTATTTAGTATATAGGAAAATTCGACGCAACCTAACCCAATGTTTATCTAAAGGTAACTTTTAAAAGTTATTTTGATGTAACATTACAAGTATGTATATACTACTAATATTGGCCATATCATAAATTTATAATAAACAATAAATTTTACTTCATTTTCAAATGGCGAACGTGATTATATTTTTTTTTTGGGTACAAATAAAATGTAGTAAACTTGGAATTTCAAAGGGTAAAAGTGGTTGAATTACATCGATATCTATTTAATAAATGGAATAATCGAACTTACTTTGAGATTAAACGAGATTCAATCAAAGCATGTTCTGATCAAATCACATTAATATTATTTCGGCAATACTGTTTACATGAAACTAATTCATGCACTAACTAATAAATTTTGTATGTAATATGTGTGATGAATTTGGTAAAACATAATGGGCAATACACAGAACAGATCGGAAATGGAAAAGAGAGCAGAGGATCTCTCTAATTCCATATCTCTAACTTCATTCAATCTCTCAGTTCATGATTAACGGAAATACAACATATCTAGGATATATATAGTGAGTTGTTAACAGACCCAACTAATTAACTTCCACTAGTGTATAAGTAACACCCTAAACTTTCATACTAGTGGAAATAGCCCCTAATACTTCTTCATTCTTCTTGATTTCTTCTCCTTCTTCAGCTTTCTCTTCCCCTCCTTCAGCTGTTTCAGCTACGAAGAGATTCTTGACTCCATAGCCTTGAAGAAGAAAGAAGTGTTGGTGTCTGCTTAGAGCCTTAGTCAAAATATCAGCAATTTGTCTTCTGGTGTCAACATGAGAAGGTGAAATGATCCCCTCTTCTAGCTTTCCTCGCACAAAGTGGCAATCCATTTCTATGTGCTTTGTGCGTTCATGGTACATTGGATTGCTGGCTATGTGTATAGCTGCCTGATTGTCACAGAATAGAGTGATTGGTTTGTTCACTTGGATACCAAACTCTCTCAGTAGCCCTTCAATCCAAACTATTTCAGCTGTTGTTTTCTCATGCTGCGATACTCTGCTTCAGCACTTGAAATAGACACTGTCTGCTGCTTCTTTGTTTTCCAAGCTAGCATACTCTCTCCAAGCTTGACACAATATCCAGAGATGGATTTTCTCGTAACAGAGCAAGAGCCCCAATCACTATCACATAATGCTTCTAACTTCAGTAAATCAGAAGAAGCTGATAAGAGCAATCCATGTCCAGGATTCCCTTTAATGTATTTGACCACCCTTAATGCAGCATCTAGATGAGACTTTTTAGGAGCATGCACGAACTGACTCAAAGTCTGGACTGGATAAGAAAGATCAGGCCTTGTCATTATGAGATAAAGCAATCGTCCTACTATCCTTCTGTACTTCTCAGTGTCTTCAAGTAAATGATCATCCTGATTCACTCCAAAACGTTTATCATATTCAATGGAGCTGAGCTTCAGATTCTGTTCAAAGGGTGTGTGAGTAATCTTTGAATTCATCACACCAGCTTCCTCTACAAGTTCCAATGCATATTTCCGTTGATTAATTACTATCCCTTCGTCTGACCTAGCAACTTCAAGTCCAAGAAAATACTTGAGGAAGCCAAGGTCTTTTAGTTTGAAATGAAAGCTCAAAATTCCTTTCAGCTCTTCAATCATGGCCAAATCCGAGCCACTGATCAAAAGATCATCTACATAGACCAATAGGTGTACTTGATTATCACCCTCAAACTTGCTGAAAAGAGAGTAATCAAACTTACTCTGTGCATATCCATGCTTCTTCAAGGACTGAGACAGCTTCAAATTCCATTGTTGTGAAGCCTGCTTGAGTCCATATAAAGACTTCTTCAGCCTGCAAGCTTGTTTTGAATGTCCCTTAGAGTATTCTTCATGGAAACCTTGGGGAATCTCCATATATACTTCTTCCTCTAGATCACCATCCAGAAAAGCATTGTTCACATCAAGCTGATAAATTCCCCATCCTTTAACAACAGCAATTGATAGCAAAGTTCTCACTGTCACCATTTTAACCACTGGTGAGAACGTGTCTTTGAAATCTGTCCCAGCTTTTTGTGTATAACCCTTTGCAACTAACCGTGCCTTGTACTTGTCAAGTGACCCATCTGCATTGTATTTCACCTTATACACCCACTTGCACCCAATGGTCTTTTTGTGAGGTGGCAGGTCAACTATAGACCAAGTACCATTATCCTCTAATGCTTTGATTTCAGCTTCCATGGCTTTAGTCCACAGAGGATCAAGTGAGGCTTCATCAAAACTCAGAGGCTCGTGTATCTTGGAAATGGCACTGAGAAAACATTTGTAAAGAGGTGTGAGTCTATTGTATGAAACCAGTGAACTCTGCATTACATAATCTGAAGTCCACTTTGGAAGTGTCTTGGCTATGGAAGGCCTTGCTTGCTTCCTGATTTCTTGAGGTGGAGATTGTGTCTCTGTATGTGCAACTTCTTGTATGTCTTCATCAACTTCTTGAGTTTCAATGTCTTGCTCTTCCTCAGTGTTAGACTCACCAGGAAATTCTTCATTCCCTTCATAGCTTTCTGCAATATCAGAGTTATGACCACAACTCTGAAATTCTTCCTCATCATAATCAGTTGGCTGAGAAGAAATCACCCCATTGGTTAGGAGCTGTCAAAAAACTTCCCTAGACATTGCAAAAGGAAATATGTTTTCCTTGAACAAGACATCTCGACTGACGAAGATGGATTTAGACTCAATGTTAAGGAGCCTGTATCCTTTTTGAGTGGGTGAATAACCCAACATTACTGAAGGGACAGACCTTGAACCAAATTTGTCTGAGTTGATAAGGTTTGCTGCAAAGCACAGAGAACCAAACACTCTGAGTAGTTCAGGATTAAATTTTTTCTTGTGCAACACCTCAAAGGGTAGCTGCCCATCCAAAACTGAAGAAGGCATTCGATTAATTAAGTAACAGGCTGTGTGTACACAATAATTTCAGTATTTAGCTGGAACATGTGCCTGCAATTTCAGTGCTCTCGCCACCTCCGACAAGTGTCGATGTTTCCTTTCAACAACACCATTCTGCTGTGGTGTATAGACACAGCTAGTTTGATGACAAATGCCCCAAGAGTTGAACAACTCCTTCACAGAATTATTGACAAACTCTGTACCATTGTCTGTTCTGCAAACTTTAATGATCTTTTGAAACTGAGTTTTAACTCTCAGTAGAAAGTTCTTAATGAGCTCAAACACTTCATCTTTCCATTTCAAAAAATAGACCCACGTATGTTGAGTAAAGTCATCAACAATCGTGAAAAAATATCTATATCCTTCAATAGTTTGAGTCTTATAAGGACCCCACAAATCGAAGTGAACAAGGGAAAATGCAGAATCAACAGTAGAAACACTGACAGGAAATGAAGTTCTAGTCTGCCTGGCCAAAGGTCAAACTAAGCAATCTCTTATGTTCTTGTGAGTATCCTTTAGACTAACAACTTTCTGCAACTGTGCCAGAGGCATGTGTTCATATCTTCTGTGCCACAGAGAAACCAGATCCACTTCATCAACAAGAGCTGCAAATCCCTGAGTGAGTGAACCTCCCCCATGCACGTAAAGACCTCCTTGCTGCTTACCAATCACCATTGAGTCCCCAATTGAGTGACCCTGAAACTTCATACAATCAGCAGTGAACTATACTGCACAAGAAAGATCTTTACAAAGCTGAGAAACAGATATCAAATTATATTGAAACTTGGGAACAAGGAGAACATTTTTTAGACCCAAAACTCCATTCACAAGGCAGCTCCCAATGTGAGTTACTTCCACTAAATGACCATTAGGAAGTGTAACTGCCCTGGTGTTGGTATTGTTCTTCCTTACATCAAATAACCAACCTCTTTGGCAAGTCATATGATTGGTAGCTCCACTGTCAACTATCCATTGACAATTAGTAGAAGCATCACAGGACAATGCAGCAGTGGACAATGCAGCAGAGGCAATACCTGTAGTGTGTTTCACCACGTTTGCTTTGCATTCTGAGTCTGAGGAAATAACATCCATTGGTGTCCCATAAATCTGTTGAGAAGTTCCTGCTTGTCCTCCCCCATGCTTAATCTCTTCATTCCTGTCAGGGTGGCTGTCTATAGGGGTGAAACCAAAATCCGGTTGGTCCGAAAAACCGGTGAAAACCGAACCGGTCCGGATCGAAAAAACCGAATCCGCAATCTGCGGTTTGGTTTTTGGTCGGATTTTTTTACTCTAATTCGGTTTTTTCGGTCCGGTTCGGATTTTGAGCTTTGAGGACCGTGGAGACCGAACCGACCGTTATACTAATTAAATATATACAATATATATTATATTAGTTGATATTAATTAATATAATTAATTAATTATGTTAATATAAATTGTAAAATAGTCACTTATGAATATAATTTTTTCTATTTGTATTATTTAGTTTATTTAACTATATTAATGAAAGTTATTTATCATTTCGATATGATATTTTCCATGAAAATGATGAGAATTTTAAATGGTAATTGTTAATATTGGATTTTCGGTTTAAACCGAAAACCGAACCGAAAAAACCGTACTATCAATGGACGGATTATTTTTACTCAAACGGTTTTTTGGTCGGATTTTTTTAAGGGAAAAACCGGACCGAAAATTTAGGTATCCGACCGAAATAAGTAAAAATCCGGTCCGACAGGTCCGGTTTCACCCCTAGCTGTCTAAAGCAGCTGCTGCAGCTGCCCATCTCTTCTTGACTTCATATGGAACCCCAAATTTCTTCCAACAGCTGTCCTCTAGATGCCCTCCGCGCTTACAAAAGGTACAAAACCAGTCCTTCTTGTTCTTAGACTGATTATTCCCAGCATTTGGATTTAAATTTCCAGAGTTAGAATTAAAATTCCTCGGCCTCTAATTGCTGCTCGATGAGGAATACAACGCAGTGTCAGAGACATCCATTGGCAAATTACTAGAAACGAACCTCTGATTCTCTTCTTGGATGAGAATAGAGTAAGCATAGTTCAGAGATGGGAGTGGATGCATCATAAGCAGTGCAGAACGATTGGAAGCAAAAGTATCATTTAAACCAATTAGAAATTGTATCAGTTTATGTTTCTCCTTCTTGGCCAAGGCTTGTGGAGAGATCAAGCAATCGTTACAGAGACCATCATCGTCTACAACAGACAACTCATCCCAAAGTGTCTTCAATTTCCCAAAGTAATTTGCAACAGAAAAAGAGCCTTGCTTGATTTGAGAGATTTCTCTAGTCAAATGATAAATTCTGGTACCATCGACTTTACTGAAACGCTCCCTAACATCCTGCCAAATTGCCCTAGCAGTTGGACTATAATGCATTCCATGTGTGAGATCCTTAGAAATAGAATTGATCAGCCACGACTTGACAACAGCATTACATCTATCCCAGGCTAACCTCTGTCCTTCTACTACAGAATCTCTAGCACAAGTTCCATCCACAAAGCAAAGCTTGTTCTTAACTAGCAATGCATCAGATATAGCATGTATCCATTCCTGGTAGTTCTCACTCCCTAAAAGCCTCAATTCAATCAATGAAACTACAGTTGAGTCAGAAGGATGAAGATAAAACCTGTCATCATATGAATTGGTGACAGATCCAGTGCCACCAGACCTGGTAGTGTTAGTCGCACCACCATTTCCTGACAAAGACGGCCATCCTTGCTGTGGTGTAGTCATGATCGAATCGGAAGCTCAGATAACCGAATCGAAGCTCAATCCAGCTGAATCAGATAGAAATCAATCGAACACCGGCGGAAAACTACAGATCGCATCCATGAGCTCTGATACCATGATGATTTCGGTAAAACAGAATGGGCAATACACAGAACAGATCGGAAATGGAAAAGAGAGCAGAGGGTCTCTCTAATTCCAGATCTCTAACTTCATTCAATCTCTCAGTTCATGATTAACGAAAATACAACATATCTAGGATATATATAGTGAGTTGTTAACAGACCCAACTAATTAACTTCCACTAGTGTATAAGTAACACTCTAAACTTATACTAGTGGAAATAGCCCTAATACTTCTTCAATGTGTCTATTTAAAAGTGAAGATACAATTTATCCATTACCGCCATATATATCTTGGAAATATGTTAATATTGTGATCTCTTTTTTATCCAAAAAAAACAAAACAAAATGTAGACTTTCACAGGAGACACCTAGCACAATCAGAAGAATTGATGAAGCATGAAGAAGTGAAAGTGAAGATGAATCAATGAATGATGAGATGAGATGAATATAGTTGATCAATATAAATAACATAATTAAATTATATAACGATATTAATCAATTTATTTTTTTACCTTCTAGAAGATGACGAGTCAATCAATATTTAATTAATTCATATAATGATATCAATTTTTATTTTTATTTTTTTTGCTGTCATTGAAGATGACGAGTTGATCAATATAAAGAACATAATGAAAGCAAACTGGAACCATTCCATTGGTGTAAATGAGTTTCAATCAAACTAAGTCTGCTCATTCCCATTTTGGATAAAATTTATTATCGAAATAGTATTAAGATCAAACACATCGAGTTCTAATCAAATTAACAACTTCATTGCGGTAAATGGTTACCAACCAAGGTAAGTTCGATTATTCTTGTGTTAACAAAAAATTGCAGAGTGATGTCATTCTTAACCTAGTGATATCAGTAGGGCAACACGCTATTTTGTATTAGATTAGTTTGTAAAATATAAAGTACTGGCTATGATTTTTTTAAAATATATTTTGGATTCAATGAAAATTCATATCTAATATTTTTAGTTAAGAAATGAAACACTGAACTACATATTTGATGATTATGATTTTTAATTTAAGAGACTTTTTATTTTATTTATTTCTCACATTGTGTTCCAGTACTAGGGGCCAGAATCGGATATAATCCCCACTTGCATTGAATGAATGAGATAAAATATTAATTACAAATATTTTTATATTTATAAGGTTTAGCGGGATTTGAAAAACATTTAGTGACAATACATACCAATAATTTTTTTTTTGAGAAAAATCACAAAATTAATTATATCAAATACATATATCAAAAGCATAAAAGAATGAGCCAGCTAATCTGACCCGTTTACATAATCCAAATGTGAGATTGATATCCATTGCTTGAAATCAAATATATATATATAAATGGAAGTGTTATATATATATATTAGTTTGGCAAGATAAAAAAAAAAAGAATCATTTAAAAAAATTGGTAAAATGGTGTTCAGCAAATTATTATTAGATTAAAAAAAAAAGCAAATTATTATTATAATAAAAAAAAGAAGGGTAAAAACCAAAACGATGTGCAATTTCAATTTCTAAATTTTGTTTGGTTGTTGTGTAGGACGTAGCAGAACACTAAAGGCATCGTCACCTAATTTGTCGACGCGTGGCCATCCATTCTTCTATCTACTTGATCAAGTTACGCAACTCTGTTATTTTCCCGGGCATCTCGGCTTTTTGCCCTTCATCCAACGGTCAAAAATCGTCCCTTATCTCACCACTCTGTCCGCACTTCCTGCAATCCCATTGGCTGTTGTCTCCACCACCTCGGTGATTTTATCACTCCTCCCAATTAAACAATTTACTTCGTCCATTCCATCCTGCCTGCCTCGTAATAACAGGACAAATCCTCTTCCCAGGATCAGAACAACAGAACAACTTTCCGTCTCTCTCCCAGACAAACCTCCGTTTCGTGTTACCCAATGAAATCCCGACACGTACTCCTTCTCTCTAACGCCGTTAGCTGTAACCGTCTCACGGACTTGTCTTAATGTCTCTGCTTGCCGGTCAGCCACTGGACAAGGAGGGCAGGTGCTGTACAGAAACCGGAACTACCGGTAGCCCTCTGGACACTGCAGTAAATTAATAATAATTAAATTAAATTTTTTTTTTATTGAAAATTAAAAAAGGGGAAAAGCTTTGACGCTTCTGCGAGACCACAGAGACACCCTCAATTAGCAGTGGCAGAACAAGTACTGGAAATGGTTGCAGAGAAGACGACCGTGCAGAGAAAAGGGACACTGCTGACTGCGACGGAGCTCAATTCGACCAGAAAATTGTGGTTCAGATCAGTCGCCATTATTAAGCTGCTTCTTTCTGGTTACTGCTTCCCAACTTGTTAGTTTGAAGCTCTTCCAGCTGCTGGTTAGGGTTTCTTTGTAGCAGAGCCGTGTTCTTTACATAATTTATAGCAGCCACCGCCGATCTGCCTCACCTAGGGTTTCTGGTTCGATTTCTTCTGTTATGGTCTCTCCTGAGACGAATTTAGCAATGATGAGGGACAAAAGTGAGTGAATTTGCATATTCTTTTGGCTGCTTACTGCTTTAATTTGGCGAATCTGGGTTTTGATTGCGGCTTCGTGGATGTTTCAGGCTGCGAGGACGCGCTCTACAAGGAGCTTTGGCACGCGTGTGCAGGGCCGCTAGTGACCGTGCCGCAGGAAGGAGAATTGGTGTTCTACTTCCCTCAGGGCCATATCGAGCAGGTAATTCAGTGTCTGATGCTAATTCTCAGTGGCTCGAGGGTTTTGAAATTCTTGATTTTGAAGGTAACATCTTGGTTACAGATAGAAGCATCGATGAACCAGAGGACTGATCAGCAAATGCCTGCATACGATCTTCCCTCCAAAATTCTCTGTCGTGTTATCAATGTCATGTTGAAGGTAATTCGAAGCGTGATGTCGTTTTTCAGTCGAAATCATACACATGGTAGCTTTACTTACATTACACTGAGCCCTGGTCTTCTCTCTCAGGCTGAACCGGACACAGATGAGCTGTTTGCGCAAGTGACCTTACTTCCTGAACCTAAAGTATGTTTCTGTGTATGGCTTTTGGCTGTTGAGTCTTTCATTTGTCAATCTCATGGTTCTTTAACTGCTTATTTGCAATGGCAGCAAGATGAGGACACAGCAGCGGCAAAAGAAGCTGCACCAGCCCAACCTCCACGCCCTCGGGTCCATTCATTTTGCAAAACACTTACAGCTTCAGATACTAGCACTCATGGTGGATTCTCTGTTTTGAGGCGTCATGCTGATGAGTGCTTGCCTCCATTGGTAAGATCTGTTCTATCTACCGTACCAGTGTATCTGAATTGTTGATTTAGTGTTGTAGCTTGAAGAGCATACTCTCTTTTTTTTGCAGGATATGTCCAAGCAGCCCCCAACTCAGGAGTTGGTAGCCAAAGATTTACATAGTACAGAGTGGCGATTCCGCCATATTTTTCGAGGTGATTGCTTCTATTTTTTTCTCTTGTTTAGTAGATGTCTTTGTTCAGAGAAACAACTGTCAGTTCATTTGTTTTATACATCAGCCTACCTGCTGATACTTTTGCGATATGAATATGATCATTCAAGTGGAGATCGACTTGCTTATCTGACAGCGCCTTGTGTCCTTGTTATTAGCTAATTTCACCTACTTCTCCTTATACCTTCCAAGAAAAAAAAAAACCTTACCTTGCACTGGTCTTGCTTCAACTTGTTTCTCTGAAAGCATAGTTTTAGAGGTCATGTTAAAGATCATCTTTTGCCATGTTTCTGCCCTTGCAAGTGTGTGCATGTCTAGCTGTTATTCCAGTCCAGATGTAATAATCACAGTTTTGCAAGAGCTGTGAATTTGAAAACGAATTATTCTGATGGAAATATAAATTCCAAATGCCAGGTCAACCAAGGAGACACCTTCTTCAGAGTGGCTGGTCACTGTTTGTCAGCTCCAAGAAGCTTGTTGCTGGAGATGCTTTCATCTTCCTCAGGTATTGTTGTTCTTTATAGTAGAAATATGTAGTTTTTAACTAAAAAGTTGCAGTTTCACATGTAAGAGTTAGGTGAGCTTACCATTGAGGAAGAAATGTGACTCTTATTTGCAGTGACTAACTCTATGACCACTGTTAACTCTTTTACAATTCATTCTTTGTAGAGGTGAATCTGGTGAACTTAGGGTTGGGGTTAGACGTGCAATGCGGCAACCGACGAATGTCCCATCTTCAATCATGCCCAGTCACAGCATGCATATCGGTGTCCTTGCAACAGCATGGCATGCCATCTCCACGGGTACAATGTTCACTGTGTACTACAAACCAAGGTATGTAGTTAACCTCCTTATAAACACAATATAAATCCAGCCAGGTTTTATACTGGTGTACCCTTTTCTTGTTCATGGATGGATTATATGTTTCTCTCTTGCTCCTTCCTTGTCTAGTGAAGGAGGGAGAATTTCCATCGAATTCTTTCTAACTCTCTTCCACATCGTGGCTAGTGTTTTCTATTTGTTTTTCTTAGCCATGATAATGCTGATTTTACTTTGTTCTCCCATCAAGTGATTAGACTATTGTATACACTCTCCAAGATTCTATCTTGATTAACAATGAAATGCAACAGGACTAGCCCTGCGGAGTTCATCATTCCATACGACAGATATATGGATTCTGTGAAGTTTGATTGTTCAATTGGCTTGAGGTTCAAAATGAAGTTTGAAGGTGAAGAAGCTCCAGAACAGAGGTTTGGCCTCTTCCAACATGTATTCTTGGAGAAGACTTGCTATATATAATACCCAAATGATCTCTGAACTCATGCTTTGGTAAAACAGGTTTTCTGGTACAGTTATTGGAAATGAAGACTCTGATCCTGCTAGATGGCCTGGGTCAAAATGGAGATGCCTTAAGGTACCAACGTTTCTGTAACAGAGCAATATATGAATTTTCCATTACTAATACCTATTTTCTTTTTTCAGATTCGATGGGATGAAGTATCTTCTATTCATCGTCCTGATAGAGTTTCGCCTTGGAATATAGAACCCGCCACAACATCTGCTCCACAACCAATTCCTACTCCCCGACTGAAGAGACCACGTGCAAACATGGCACCTTCTACTGAATCCTCAGTCTTAACTAAGGAAGGTATGGTTATATCATTGAATACTTCATCAATTTGATTTTCCTAGTTTGTGAAAATTCCAATGCATATGACGTCTTTTTGGAATCTTCAGGTCCTTCTAGGATCAGTGTGGACTCCTCATCAGAAAAGGGGCTTTCGAAGGCCTTGCAAGGTCAAGAAGTTCCGACCTTGAAGGACATGTTGACATTGAATAATGATAGCGAGATGGTGGAGATCCCTTCTGCGCGAGCTGCATTTCAGAACGATGATCATATGAGCATGAGTAGCAGCCCCAGGGTTATAGATTTAGTCTCGGATTCTCGTGCAATGAACTCAAATTACAGGGTAGTCCCACCCTTCTTTCACCAGAATGATGTTGCTGAATCATTGAAGAAACGTAGTTTCAATAACGAAGAAAGCAAGATGTCTCCTCTATCCATGATGCATTCAAGTCACTCATTGAACATAATGGGAACTGGAATGAGAGTTCCGATGGACATTGAGAGGAAACAGCCATCCCAAATGTATTTTAGATGCAGCCCATTTACTGGGTATGATCGAGTCCACGGTCTTGATAGTATGCAGCAGCAGCAGCATCATCCGGGAGGTTGGGTCTATCCTTTGCTTCCTGCATCAGCAGTGGAGGGTTCAACCATGTTTGATAAGTCAAAGATGATGATACATGCACAGCAATCACCAAAGACACCCACCAGTAGTGGCAATTGTAAGATTTTTGGTATATCTCTGAATAGCAAGTCAATGACAACAGCTGATCCACCAAGGCAGCAGTTGGATCCAAATAATCAGGACTCAGGCCACTTGCATTATTCTGAGTCAAATTTGCAGCCGGGTCTAAATGGAGGATCTGAACAAAATGCAATTCCATCAGGTGAACCTGGAAAAGGATTTGAATCTTTGGAGCAGCTCACCAGAGATGTGCACGCAAAGCAACAGTCCGTTTCTACTAGAAGTTGTGTCAAGGTATTGAAAATTTCTCTTAAGCCTTGCTGCTTTACGACTCTGATATTCATAGTTTTATCTAGTCACAGCATGTTGGTTAATGGAATGATTTGGTTGATTTAGGTGCACAAACAAGGGATAGCTGTTGGAAGATCTGTGGATCTGACCAAGTTCAATGGCTATACCGAACTGATTGCAGAGCTGGACAGGATTTTTGAATTTAATGGTGAACTAGTGGGTGGCAGCAAGGACTGGATGGTTGTTTTCACCGATGACGAGGGAGATATGATGCTTGTAGGAGATGACCCATGGCAGTAAGCTCTAATAACTAACATCTCCATCCTCTTTCACCATGCAATATTAGATTTTATCATTATAATTTGCATAGCATTTTGTTAAAAAAAAACTGTTAATGTTGAATGAAGGGAATTCTGTGGGATGGTGAGGAAGATCTTTGTCTACACAAGAGAGGAAGTAAAGAAGATGTCTCCTCGACATTCTTCTGGTGCAGATGCAAAAATGAACTCAGAGGAAACTTCTGAAGATGATTAGAGATTCATGGTAAACATTCAACTCGTACTTTAAGACTTAGCAGCGGTGTATATTCAATGATGACTTTATTAGGGTGGTGGGTATTTGAGATATGCAACCTTCAATTTTCTTCTCCATGGAGAGACCAGTAGTTAAAATGGGAAGAAGGTATTGTAAATGGCAGGAAGTAGTAAGAAGTAAGTAGTGTCTATATATATATATATATATAATATAATATGATGATGCGGAGTGGATATGACCCTAGGGTTTCGATGATGCCCTTTTGGTATGAATGATTATTATAACAGTAATTGTGCTGCTACTTTGGTTAGAGAGCAAGCGATGTAAATATGGTACCCTTTTATTTAGTGTGTTGTCAAGTCTTGTTGTGTTGCAGCAAACAGGAGATTGATTAACAGAGAGCTATTAGTATTATATGTTTATGCTGCTGTCATTTTATTTTCAGATGTTTGGTTTGGTTAGCTAAATATTTATTAGATATATATACAGTTATAAGTTATAACAATTGATTACAAAACTTATTATCATAACTGCATTGCACCAAAGAACCACATGGGATGGGGACTGGAGAGTGAACAACAGCCATATAGGGACTCAGGCTTACTTTTTTTTTTTTGTTCTTTTTTTTCCCCTTGTTAAAGAAAATGTATTAATTTAAGTAAACCAGTTACAACAAACTAAAAACACAAATAACTGAGGCTACAACAAGAAACAACAAATAAACTAACGTCTTATCTAGAATAATATTTACTTGCACTAAATAATTTAGTTATGAACATTTTTCAATTTAAAGAAATAAAAATAGGGTTAAGAACACAATAGGAGTTTGAATGTTTGCCCATGTTGTCCGGAGAGGTTTGAATGTTAAAATGATATTATTAAGGGCCTAAATTTTGAGTTATGTTTATATGAGTCTCCGTCTATTTTTTCTGTTAAAAGTGACGAAAAGTGGTCATATGTTTGGCATGTGACCGAAAATAAACTGAAAACCCGAAAATGCCCTCCGACCAAAGTGTGTCCCTCACATGCTTGACCTAAAAAGAAGAAAATGCCCTTTAAGCCACCACAGCTCTGGCGACCACCACCCCGACTCCGGCGACCACCACCCCAGCTCCGGCGACCACCACCCAACTCCGGTGATCGCCACCACGGCTCCGATTGGGTCCAAATCGGAGCTACCGGCCCCGATTGGCCCGAATCGGAGCTCCAAAGCTTCGATCAGAGCTCTGTGGCTCCGACCGGAGCTTTGGAGCTCCGATTTGGAGTTGAGTGGTGGTCGATGGAGCTGGGTGGTGGTCGCCGGAGCCGGATGGCGGTTGCCGGAGTCGGGGTGGTGGTCGCCGGGTGGCAGTGGCCGGAGCCGAGGTGGCTTTAAGGGCACAATTAGTGTGCATGGGTATTTTAGACATTTCACATTTCATTAATTAAACTGATAAATTGTATAATAATTGCAAAATGGTAATTATGTTATTTCACGTGGTTCCGTTACATTTAACAGAAAATTTGGACGGAAAACTGAAAAATAACAAATATGATAATTAAGACACTTAATAGCAATATTTTTCAATTCAGACCTCTCCGATCAAAATGGACAAACATTCAGACCCTATTGTGTTCATAACCCATAAAAATAACATATTATAGTAACATACAAAGCAAGTTATGCAACATAACATAATTCAGTTATCACGTGTCCGATAGAAAAGTTGAGATCTTTGATGTCAGAATAGATTGCTGTGTTCGATGCACAATCTTTGTTCCACTTTTTTTTCCTTATTTATTGGGGAAGTAGAATCCAGAAATTAAATTGCTTCTTAGTTAAATTAAGATCTTTAATGTCAGATTCTTTTAAAATAGGGTTAAAATTTATTTTTCGCACTATATGTTTGACCATATGTGGTATTTAGTATTGAATGTTTGGTTTTGTATATTTTTTGTACTGAACGTTCGAAAAAATGTGGTTTTTGGTACATCCTTTAGTTGACCGTTAGTTTTTTTACGTTAAATGACATATGCATGTCACGTGTTTTGGCATTGGTGAATGGGTCGCCGTAATAAGAGCCATTTAATATAAGCGCAACACCTAAGTTATTGGGTAATGTCATATTAAGGGATTGGGTCTTACCTGAAATCTCAATTGACATGAGAGGTCCAAAATTGGGACTCCCCTTTAACACATCGGCCGTTCGAATATGGTGTTAGGGATGAGGTGGGTTTTGCCCCCTCCTCTATAAATATAGAGTGTCAGAGATTTCTTTATGATTAATCACTTTCTCCCTTTTAGTTGAACCTAAAGAAATCCCTATCCTTCACACCATAAAGTTTCGACCGAACTCCTTATACCTAGGAGGTACCAAATTGTTTTGAGCAATCAACCCGGAGATCCATCCTGTTGAAGAATCGAAAGAGGCTTTGTTGTAGAGACAATTCCGTGTAGGTAATTTCTTAACAAGAATCCTTACAGGAGCCGTCCGGCGGACCGCGGACTCCCCTCAAGATCTTGGGTCTACGAAAAGCAAGAAATTGGTATGTATTCCTATTCCGCTGCGTAATTAGTTTACTTGGCACGTACACGTGTTTTGTTCCGTAGTATATATCCCCTATTTCCAACGTTAGTATCAGAGTCTGTGTATGAAGTTCAAGATTTTGATAAAATTGGTGTTCTTGAATTTTAGGTAAAACTGATATTCATGAAATTGAGTGTTTTTTATAAAACTGATGTTCATGATTTTCAAGAAAAACGTGATATTTATCAAAATTGAACATTTGATTATTGATCTTAGTAAAATTTGATCTTGAAATTTGACCACTAACCCTAATTGACTGGCTTCAGTGACGCCGACCACGGTGGCGATCCGGATGATCGTAAGTCTACATCAGGAGGAATATTCCTCCTTGTTAATGCCGCCATTTCATGGATAATCAAGAAGCAATCATGTGTCACGCTGTCTACGATGGAATCTGAATTCATGGCCCTCTTTAAGAATGCACAGGAAGCGGTCTGGCTTAATAGGCTCTTAACTGCATTGCTTGGCGTCCAGGACGACAGTAAGCATGTGAATGTATACTCTGACAGTCAAGCAGCAATTACGGCAGTAAGAACCCTAAGTACCATAACATGACGAAACACATTGATGTAAACTATAATTATGCTAAGAATATGGTTGATGACAAATTAATCACATTGGAATATTTGTCTACTGAAAGTTGGCTGATCCATTAACTAAACCTTTACGCAAGGATGTTTTCGAAAAGCATGTTAAAATGCTAGGACTGCGTAGGGTTTAAGTGGCTTGTATTTTTATGTGACTTACTCTTAGATTCGATTAAGATTGGGTTAGCTTAGAGTCTGTAACCGGTTTCATGTCATAGTTTTGACTCCAAAAATCCTGATGAAAACATTTTGAGATTTAAAGTAATACTTGAATAAAATGAATTGCAATTTTGAGTTTATGATTCTTACGACGTCATAATGTTTAAATTACATCGGATTTTTACGGTCTATAAACTAGTCGTAGGAGGGTCAACCTCCAAAATGAAATAATGTCGAATGTGGGCCAAGCCTCGTCACATAGGCTCGGCCGTCTTGACGGAGAGGGGGACCTCTACCATAACAAGACCGGCTAAGAACCACAGTGGCAAACCTGGTTAAGCATAACGATAATTTGGTTTCGGGGTAACACGACATGATCTAAGTTCTGCAAATTGTCGTAACGAACTTTATTCGTTAAATAACCACATTATGGGCCAGATGTCGAATCTGCGACAGCATATGACATTTCTCACTCCTATTTAAATTCAGGTTATTCTATCGACGCGCACTTCATAGTGCGCGTTCCATGTTCGACCACGGGGTTAGGCTCGGTTGTGCTGGGTAGAGTCCACGAGATTCTAATGACCCAAACTTCTTCACATTGAACGTGTGACTGATCCCGGATGCTATATGAAGAAGCATCCAAAGTATCATCACGGACTCAGAACTCATATCTAAGGTCAGGCTCAATGTTCGATTCCCGGCGTACGAGCGTAGTGCTGAACAAAAAGGCAAAGTGACCACGTCTTTGGAAACCGGTTGGGTTTGACTAAGGGTATGAGCGATGGGGATGGGCAAGTACACATGTAATTCTCCGACTCTTGTATTCACTAGGTGGCCACCCAGCCTGATATTAGTTGAAGTTTGTGAATACTTGTACGGATGCCTCGAAGGAGTATTCCTATGTGGGAACTAGACAATTGGAGAATGACGGTTGACCTAGGATACAACACGACACTTTATTATTTTTCCACAGGTTGATTAGACATGGAGAATCAACGTTCCGCGGGTGCTACAACACTCATAACAGATGAGTAGCACGATGCCCGTCGTGTCCGCCGGTCGCACGACAAACCTCGTATGAACTATTCGGAGCAGGGACTGAATCGAAGAACAAATGCTGATGTGTTGGTCGACGACATATTAATAGGCACCCTCCTATTCCGGCGAGTGGGAGCTGGTATCCAATATTACGGGGCTAAATAAAACAATAATAACTATAGACATAGTTTCCAATATTTACACACACACACACACACATATATATATATATATATATATATATATATATATATATATATATTGTTAATAAATTTATATCTCTAAATATAGAATTTTTACAATATATATATATATATATATATATATATATATTCTCAATCTTTAGGCAACTAATATCTATCAATATTGACAATATTATCTATATTATCGATATTCATAATATTGTGCTAAATATATTGATAGTTTCTATCCACAATTATCTTGTGAATCTAACCCTAGTTGTAGCCTAAACCCTAGGAAAAAATTCGGCCGAAACATGTAAATAAATTTGAGTAAAAATTTTGGTCGCCATTAGGTTACTTGTTGACTAAGAAATTAAAATTTTCATCTTGTAAACCTAAAGGGGTTCGGCCGAATAACACATAATTAGGGTTTGTGATCAAATTTCAAGATCAAATCTTGCAAAGATCAAGAATCCAATGTTTAATCTTGATATAAGTTATAGTTTTCTTAAAGATCGTGAACATCAAATTTTATTATGAACATTATGAAATTTTCGGCCAAGATGATTTTAAAAAATCGAAATTTTAAACTCTTTTAAAATTTTATGCCGATGATATGTAAACTCAAGAACACCAATTTTATCAAAATCATGAACTCCTAACACAAGCTCTAATACCAATGTAGGATTACAAGGTTAAATACTATGGAAACAAAACCCTAGATACGTGCATGGTAACTAATACGTAGCAGAAGATAGTGCACATACCTACAATGTTTCATGTAGTCCCAAGATCACCGAGGGGAGTTCTCGATCCGCCGGACGGTTCCCGTAGAGTTTCTGGTTAAGAAAGCCATACGCGGATTATGCCTCAAAGCCAAGTCTCTGTCGATTCTTCGGCGGGATGGATCACTGGAGTAAATTGCTTGACGCAATTTGGCACCTCCTAGGTAGTGGAGTATTTCGGCCGAACCACTAGGTTATTAGGGATGATGAGTTTCTTTTAATATCACCACAAAGGAGTAGAGAATTAGCTTCTAATAAATCACCTAGCACTCCCTATTTATAAGAGGAGCAAAGTGGACAAAAGTCCAATTTGCCCTCTATAAAAGTCGGCTGGCCTATTTAAGCAAGAGAGGCCCAATTTTGGGCTTCTCATGTCAATTTGATTTTAGGCCTAGCCCAAAATCTCTAACGTGACATAACTCAATTGTCTTAGGTCACAGACTTATATTAATGGGCTCCTAATTACGGCGGTCCAATCTCCATATTCCAACACAAACAACTTTTTTAAAGATTAGATATGTGATTAAAACTATAGTCTTTTATGAATCATAAAGACTAAATATTTAAACTCAGTACACACAACTACTAAATTTCCATAAATTAAAACATTATATACAATTTTATAAGATAAATTTTATTAAAAAAAGTAACGGAAAAACTTACTTATTTTATACGTACATTATGTGTATTATTATTTATTATAATAATGAGTTATTATGTATATAAAAATAAAAAGCTAATAACAATAACAATTTTATTATCATAATAAACTATAACGATAATACAAAATATTTTATCTATTTAATAAATAATAATAAAATAATAACACTCGGTAATGTTGGACGTATTACATCCGTTTTTGGATGTAATTTCACATTACGTTGAATGAAGTTTGGACGTAATCTCATATTACAATAAATATTACATTACAATACACATTACGTCGTTTGGAAAACCAAACAACACAAGGTAGATGTAATGTGCGACGTAATGTGAGATTACCTCTCACATTATATCCATCCAAACACCCTATTTGATTTTGTTTAAGTAGTCTTATAACATTCACATTTATCATTTATTATATTTATCATTTCTTATATGTGCTTCTATATATATTTAATTTGTATATATTCATGACGCTGTCCAAAGCAAATTGTCACGGGCTTGGAGCTTTGACGCTCCAAGCGAAATACGCCAGCGGGGCATCCGGTCTTCTCACATCCGGATCAGCCCTCTTTACTCCCATGATCAGTTTTCAAAGCCCAACTCGCACTGCGCATACGGACGGAACGGGTCGTGGCTAGGGGTCTTTGCTCCTAAGAGCAGTTTAACTGATTTTCAGCATGACCATCATCAGGAGAGCGACATTAGCTCCCGAACCAGCAGGATCCCAAATGATATGCAACGTCTTACCGATAACAACCAGGACATTGGAAACCAGCCATTGTATTTTAAGCGACACCCCATGTATGGGGAGGGAGAGATCCACATCCATCACGTCTTGGCTTGGCTTCCAACTACTACTCCCTCCTAAAAAGCTTTATATACAAAAACTCTCTTGGACGTAGTAGACGTTGGTGTGCTCCAACTTGCACACTTTTCCAGGTCTGTGACATTCTCCCACACCCAACTTACGCAACGTCCTCGTTGCGTCATCCCGCTGCCTTCAAGGAATCTTCAATTCTTCCACAGCAGGACACACTTCACCACGCCATCAACATCTTCTGCCTTCTTGGGTATGATCAAAGTTGCTTTTTGCGCATTGACCCATCGATTGAGAATATCAACTTATAATCGTTGGTCACAGTCACGAGTCTACGTGAGCCACCACTACGACCCCGTGAAAAGGTCTCCTCCTCAGTCCAGAGAAACGGCTACCGCGCCTAAGAAACATCTCAACCCATGGGCACGCTACTTAGCAACTTGTCTCCGCCCTTTCAGCAGTCGATATCATCTGCTTTCTCGGGTATGGTCAAAGTTGGCATTTGACAACTTTCCTCCGCCCTTCTAGCAGTGATTCCCACAGTAGTGCAACTCAACCCTCCTCGTTGGACATTTTTTCTTCAAGAATCGTAGCAGCCAATATGTGCACATGACTACACTCTTCTCTAGTGCAACCACTCCTCATGGTGGCAACGCCACCGCACATTCTTGATCTCTCGGATTGAAGGCAACCCTCCGCGGTCATGTCTTCCGAGTTCTTTAGAGTCACACCACCTAATGACATTCTGTGGTAAAACAACAACCACTATCATTTCAGAGTCAGCAACAGTAATCCTTCTATCTTGAAGCTCTCATGGGACAAACGAGAACTTTGCTCTGATACCACTTGTCACGGGCTTGGAGCTTTGACGCTCCTAGCGAAATTCGCCCGCGGGGCATCCGACCTTCCCACATGCGGATCAGCCCTCTTTACTCCCAATATCAGTTCTCGAAACCCAACTCGCACTGCGCATATGGACGGAACGAGTCGTGGTTAGGGGTCGTTGCTCCTAAGAGCAGCTTAACTGGTTTTCGGTCTGCCCTGGCCATCATCAGGAGAGCGGCATTAGCTCCCGAACCAGTAGGATCCCGAAGAATATGCAACGTCTTACCGATAACAACCAAGACATTGGAAACCAGCAATTGGCTTTCAAGCGACAAAAACTATTACTCCCCCATAAAGAGCTTTATATGCAAAAACTCTTTTGGACGTAGTAGACGTTGGTGTGCTCCAACTTGTATCACTTTTCCAAGTCCGTGACACAATCCTCGTATTGGATCTTTTAAGTAAGATGATAAATTAAATAAGTGAAAATTCCAACTTTGAGGTTTTGAAAAAATATTTAGGGTCAGCAACTTACTCCTAATAGGATAACTCTGACCCTATAAATAATGAGTATTCTAGTTTCAAGTAACCATGGTGCTCTACAAGTACAGTAGGAAAATTATAGGATATTCCACGGAAAAAAAGGTTAAAGGATTAATTTAGAATTTTTGTACGAAAAACTGTTGGGGTAAAAACAAAACAAAAGGTAGTTGAGGGGACTAACGTGTAATTTTTCTTTTAAAATAATAACGATATAAAAACTTTGAAATCTTTGGAAACCTTGCACAAGTCTTTTCTGCAGGGACTTTCCCGCTAACCATCATCATCCACCACCGTCTGCCGCGAAATTCGTCCGCTGCAATCGCAAGCTTCTTGCGCCGCCGGAAATGGTCGAGAAAAAGAAACATGACCAACCGGTAAAGGCTTATCCTTTATTCTCTGGCGTGAATCAGTATTTGGCAGGAGAAGTTCCTAAAAATGCCATTCTCGGCGATCCCATGGGCGCCCCGATCCAACAAACCTTTTTCAGAGACACTCCCGCTCCCTTCCACTGCGTTTTCTGTGGTAACTCTGGCGTCACCTTCCTCAGGTAATTTTGTCGCGTCTTTCTCTTTGAGATTTTCAGCCTTGATTTCTTATTGCTGATTGATTCTGTACGATTTTTGGTATGATGATGGTACGATTGTGCAGAAAGTATAAATCCCTAGATTTTCATTGACAAATAGTTGGCCAATGGAGGTGATATCGTTTTCCCCTCCAAATCAAGATATGTAAGAGGAATTAAAATATTACAGAGCCAAATTATCATTGCCATTATGGAGATTTGGGAAGGTGACAGCGATCATTTCACTAGTAGCAGCACCCAAAATTTTCCGTTTAATAGATATTTCGATATAAGAGAGGAAAGGGCTGTTTTCTTGTACAAAATTGTGGTTCATTGAAATATCAGCTGCTAATGCCAGTTTTCTTCACAAGTTATCCTCTCAGTCTCATGGAAATTGATTTCCATAGGATGGGAGCCATTAACAATATTTAAATCCAGAGAGAACCAATGGATAGTTTCCTTGACAAACAAGCATAGATAAGATTTACACATGCAAGCTACTGCTACATCAGTGAGTTTTGCTTATATATTATAGTAATAAAAGAAGAACCTGTTGCATTTTCCTTTTTTTTTTTTCTAAAAAAGTTTGCTGCTAGCTACAAACATAGAGAGTGTGACTAGATTATTAGGGCATGACGAACTTTGTTCTTCCATCAGGTGGCATATGAAAGTTGTCCAATTTATAACAAGTTTCTTTTAGAGAGCTCCTTTTAACTTATGGGATGTCCCTCAGATATTGTAGCAGATAGACATTTTCTTGTTTTGTTGGATAAGCACAAGGGCAATCCTTTTTTCTTCAACCGCAAGAACCGACCTCTCTTGAAGACCTAAATAATTTCTAGTTAGCAGACTGAAAGTAGCATTAGAATCAACAACTCATGAACACAGTATGCATTATTTGTTATAACCAAATCAAAATCTTGCAATAATATATCTGCTCTGTCATGAATAGGATTGTGCTGGTTTCTTTAGACTTGGATATGGCAGCAACTGGTGTTTGATTTTTCATGATAATAATACTAGCTCCTCCTCCTTCTCCTGTTTCATTGTATTCCAGATCAAAGCCAAGCCCTGCAGCAGTTATGGGTTGTGTGCTACCTATGATGCTCGGAGTTTGCTTCTTGTGTCCTGCAATGGATTGTCTCTGGCACAAGTATCATTACTGTCAAATCTGCAAACAAAAGGTATGACATTCTTGTATGCTTTGGCCTTTCTCTCTTTATATTGTAATGTTGGGTATATTAGAGCAGAAACAAACAGTATAAACACTACTATTATTAGGATTAACAGGTATTTTTGTCCAACATCTTTGACAACTTTTAGGTTTTGGTTTTTGTCTAGTTTTGGTACTATATGTTTGACAACTTTTAGCTTTTGGTCAATCCGTTAGTTGACCGTCAATTTAACCATTAAATATTCACGTGGCTTGTACATGCCTAGCCCAAATTTTTATTTTATTCAGTCTAATTCTCAAATTTATTGTTCTAACTTTTTATTTTTGCAATTTAACCCCTAAATATTATCAACCGCACCCTATGACTAAATTGACCTAGCTATGGTCCGATTCATGATTAGGTCGGACCATGGCTAGGTCGGACCATGGTTAAGGTCCTCCAGGTCCTGCGACCCTAGCCATGGGTCGGACCATGACTAGGTCAATTTAGTACTAGGTGCGGTTGATAATGTTTAAGGGCTAAATTACAAAAATAAAAAGTTAGAACAATAAATTTGAGGATTAAACTGAACAAAATGAAAATTAGGGACTAGGCATGTGTAAGTCACGTGACTATTTAACGGTCAAACTGACGGTCAACTAACGGATGGACCAAAAGTTGTGTACAAAACTAGGCAAAAAAAAAATTATTGGACCAAAACTCGTAATTTGCGAAAGATATTGGACCAAAACCTATTAACCCTTATTATTATTATCATTATTCAGGTTGCTGATTTTGAGAAATCAGACCCGTTTGCTTTAGTGGATCTACCACAGTGGAAGCAGAAGAGTTTTGCATTACCTGCGTAGAAATCAAGTGATGCCTGCTTAATGCGTGTTGTCTGATTATGTAAATAAAGACTTGTAAAGGAATGTATATATATTCAAAATCACCAATCTTGTAAGCCCAATGGGCAATGGGAATCCAAAGCCTTTATAGAGGTTTTTTTTTTCTTCTATTGTAGGGTGTAAAATGTAAATGGGAGTCAAACGGTAAATACGCTTATACAACAGAAATTTACACGTTTTTTTCCTAAAATCATAAGTTTAATAGGAAAATACTTTAAATGTGAGATTACAAGAACTAATGTATTGGTAGATTGTATTATTTGGTTGTGCTGTAATATAAAGTGCAATGATATATTATAGTTATATACATTGTAATGTTAATTTATTATTATAATACTAATCTATATGACAATATCTTATATCTTAGTATGATTATATTTAAACTAGTATTTATTTTGAGAGCAATTACTTTACTTCTTAAACTTATATTTATGTATAATGAGTATAATTTATTCCTAAACTATAAAAAAAAAATCAAATATTAAAACTAAATTCGCATTGTTATTAATTTGAATATTTTTGTATAATTTTATAAGACAATTTTGATAAAAATGTCATGCAAAAGACTTAAATTATTTTGTACAAACATCGTGCGTATTATTTTTTTACTATAATAATGAGTTATAAAGTATATAAAAATTACAACTATAATAATAAAAATAGTAGTAGTAGAATAAAAACTAGACAATGTAATTTATATATTTAATGAATAAAAACACTTATTAATCTTGAATGTAATCTTGTATAGCATCATTTTTTAGATGCAATCTCACATTATGTAGTAAGTTCTGAAATAATCTGATATTACAATAGAATTCATATTATAATGTAAATTACATTATTTAGCAAACCAAACAACTAAAGATATAATTCGAGACGTAATGTATCTCACATTACAACCATCCAAACACCCCTAAGAACATATTTGTTTTAACATATTAGTTAAGTATCGACTAAGATATCATAATCAATATTTAGCTAATATAATATTTGAATGAAACATATATTATAATATTTTAATATAATATTTGAATAAAATATGTATTAAAATATATTTATAAAGTGGCTAGAAGATCTATCTGTGCAAAAGTCCAAGAAATGTTATTATTTCAAAATGATTATAGTAATTAACCCTACTTATCTACTTGTTTTATAATAATAGAATAGAATAATAGAAAAGGATGCATGAAGAGTTGATTATGAATATGCCAGATTAGGATAATAGATTCCAATTCAAAGTTGATTCCGTTTATAGATACTACTTTTAGCAACATGCATGTTCCTTTCCTTTGCCCTAATCAGACTATATATATATATAGCAATTAATCTGATTCTAAAAATAGTCTCATAATGAATGAATTCAGACAGGATCATGTATGGTTTTCTTCTCGGAGATGCTGTGGAAAGATCTAAATTGTGAAAGATCCCCCCGTATTTTGATCTAAATCTCCAATATTTATATCTACATTCCACCCTGTCACTACTCACTCAGTCATTACAGCCGCCAAACCAGATTGTTATAAATTCCGACATATCAACAAATTCCGATTGACTGTGGTATTAAGAGATGTGATACACGTTCCGAAGATGGAGTCCCGACAAGATCCGACACTGAGACAATGGCAACATGTGTAATTGTCATCAACTTGAATGACATTTCTGTTGCAGACACAATCGGACTATGACGGAGAATAAGTTTCGGAACTTGTATCAATTTTCTGGTATTAAATATTACAGCAGTGATAGTAATTCCGACGACGGAGAGGTTCCGATATGTTCCGACACAGTCTTAGTGGTAAGGGCAGTATATATTAGCAACTTTGATGATATTTATATTCCCACTTATAATCAGAACTTATCGGAATAACAATCTCGGAATCATAATCATTTATGTAAATATTAATATGCCTCAAAAATTGTAACTTTTTTTTATCAGTTTTGAACTTTAAATCATAAAACAAAATTTACATCATTAAATAATATATATATATATATATATATATATAATTTTAATATCTATATGAATATATCTGATTACTTTTACTTTGTCATCAACTCTTAAATATCATAATAATAAAAAATCATAATATTTTTTACGATAATCTGATTTACAAATAGTATTTTTTTCAAGTGAAAATAGATATGACGACCTTTTAAACGATATGCATTATCATATATATTTTAAGTTTATATACAGTCTGCAATAGATTGATATATATATATATATATTATTTTAATAATATATTACATTTTTAAATAAATTTCCATACAAACTTTGAGTTAATTCATTATAATATACATACATTTTTCGTATATGCTGAAATAGAATTATGCGCAAATACGCATGTATTGCATAATAATTAAAAATAATTAGATTTAATTGAAAAATTCCTAAATATTTGGAAGAAGGTGCACAAAACTTGAATCGGTTGACAAATTTTGGAAAGACAATCGAAAATAGTAAAATTCCTCCAAAGGCGCCCCTCTCCTCTGCAAGTAAAAGTCTCCAATCCATACATAGAGACCTATACGTACATACATATATATACTGTCAGAGCCAAGCCGATAACGAACAATCCAGTCTCTTTCACTTTTGTTCATCCTCCACTCCGACAACACCATCAATAACGCTCTCCATTTCTAGGGTTAGCAAATGCTCCGGTATAAGGAGAAGAAGAAGAATTGCAGGTTTCATTATCTATACCTATTTTATTATAAATATACTCGTGTTAAGAACCTAAAAACTTGCTAATCGTTGTCTCTGATTTAAAATATTAATATTCAGTATCTCAAACATCACCATCACGTGGGTTGATTTCAACATTTTATCGGAAAAAAATATGTTTTTAAAGCATCAAATAAGTTTAGACCATGAGCCATAAATTCGAAAAACTGAAATATAATATGTTTTTGTTGTTTAAAACGTCACTTTTAACCCCAAACCAGTCGAACAACATAACATATAGTTGAGACTGATTTTACTTTCTAAACCCTATATACTCTTCAGCTAGTTATTACTGCCAACCTCTGCTGATATGAGGAAGCGTGAGAAGGGTCGTTTCGTTTTTGGTTATCACACGCATACATCGTCCCACGCAAATTAGTGAGTGCTCTATGGGGTGGGTGCACTGACAAACAAAACCCCAAGTTAGTCCAATCGACTATTGGGCCTTATGGGCCCGAAGCATAGGGGTCGTTTTGGGCTCGGAGCTTCACTTAGCTGATTTCTTTTCTTTCGGGTCAACCCATTTTTTAATATGCCTACATAAATCTGCTGATGTTTTTTTTTTGGCAGTCGTTCTTTGTTGCCAAGTTTTAGGAGATCAGATCCAGCACGTGCGCTGATGTGTTGTCCCTTCAATCAACCAAATCTTGATATGTATCTTTGTCCACTCTCTCACTTGTCACATAGCACGATTTGATTGGTTGAAGGGGTACACATCAGCGCCACATGGTGGAACCGATGTATATAAAAATTTCTCTAAGTTTTAGACGGCAACTTTACTCATAAATAAATTATTATTTTTTCGCATCTGCAGTTGATGACAATTTGAGTATTTGACCTCTCCTTTAAATGTTACGGTTTTTATTTTTCTACTGTAGCTCGGAAAGATGAGTGCATCTTAATGTACGTATATAAAAAGCGGCAATTTGTCGATTCACTAAAAAGAACTAGTAAAATGACAATTGACAGCAAAACGCTTTTTTTTTTTTTCAATGCAGAATGGTAATACTTGTAACATGCGTACTTCACCTCTAGACTAATTCCTACTCGCTTTAGATCAATCTACAATGCTGATAAAGTGACAATGAATATTTTTCAATTCCCAAGGTTCTCAGCGAGGTTTGAACATTCTGAACTCTAGCTATGGATGAAACGCGAAACCGCTACACCATAGTATATGGTTACATCAGCACATAGATCTAACTTCTACACGGTTCCTTTCTTTGGATGTATATATACAATTACCTTGATAATGTAACTATGTGGACTGTATGACCATAATATCTAGATCGAATTTACCTACCAATAACAGTAGTGCTTCAAAACTACCCTTCCGAGATGGGGGATAGGTTGCTTGATTCCTACGTTTACAGAGACAACAATAGCCTGCACCTGCAGCCACCCAAAACATGTTTTACTCTTTAACACTATTTGTCCATGACTCATAGAAACAAACGATCAACTCCCTAATACTATTAGAACAATTGGGGGAAGGTAAAAGAGCAAATCTGTGGACGGGTTCATAGTTAATAAATTACCTGCTATCATCCATCAGCCGGTTGGCCCTAATCAGCTGGAATAATCCAGACATTAGAAAATGATAAAGGCTTCAATACAGGCGAGATAACTTCTTCTTCATCCATTTTTTCTGGTTCCAGTGAATCTTTGAACGGCTTACCATATCGAGGCATCAATATGGAACCACCACTCACATGCATGGATGAACTCCTTGGCAGACCTTCAGGAGGTGGTGGTGGTCTAGGCAGTGGAGATGCTGTGGTGGATTCATTAATTCTACTAGGAGGATCTCGCTCACCTCTGGATACTAACGGAGCTGAGTAACCAACAAATCCCGATGGCCTCTTGGACATGGCAAGTGGGGGTGGTCTTGGAAGTTCATGGAGCTCACTTATTTTAGGCGATGATGTGAGGGGTGGAGAAGAAGCTCTTACTTTAGGAGGTGATGACAAGGGGTTTCGTAACAGGGGTCCAGAGTACAAGTTTGGACGGTCTGATCTTATTTGGGGGTTGGATTGTGGCTTGTTGTTAATCAGAGGACCAGAAAATGCTTGTCTTTTGATCTTTTTGGAACTGGAAGTGGTAAATCGATCAAACTGTGAAAACAGAAGGCTCTCTGCCCCCCGTGGAGAAGGTAGTGGTGTAGGGGAGGTGTTCTTGTCTATGATCTCTGTATGCTTATTCGGTCCCAATGGTGAGGAATGCCACTGTTTTTGGAAATTAGGGTTTGACAGTGATGAAGGAAAAGGAGCAACTTTTTTTGCAGAGATGGAAGTAGTCTGAGGATCACCTGGAGTTGGCAAGACGTAGGTTTGAAGCTTCCGAGTGGATGATTGTCTCATCACCGGGCCTGGAAGGATGTCTGGTTTCTTATCTGCAAACAATGGGGCAGATTGGGTATATGACCTAATATTTCCACTTGAAGCAAATGACTCTCCAGGAATCCTACTGTTGGAGTTTTTCTGCAAGAGCAAGTATTTTCATGTGTCAGTTTATGGAACAAGTAAATGTTGGTCAGGTTCTCATTTGTTAAAAAAGTTAATTAGTACCTTAAATGTTTCCGATGCAGCAAGCTTAGGAAATGTTAGATCCACTTGGTCCAACTGCATAAAACAAAATCTATCATTCGGCGAAATAACTAAGGAAATTAATCAACTTGTAAAGAAACGTCTCAGTTTAAGATGTTTGATTACAATGGCAGAAACTGATACTTACCTCCATCGGATACCGAAGTGTGGAACTGGGATCGTTCTGTCCATACTCAAAACTCAACTCCCCGTCGCCATTCATATCATCACTGTCATCGTCGTTGTCACCATAATCATCATCAATGACAAAACTATCATCATCTTCAAGTTCATTGAGCTGGTAATCAATATGGTACTGCTCTGCCACAAACTTTACATGTGGCTCCACAGCCTCAATAGCCTTCAATGCCTTCTTGAATAGGTGCATCTATTACTCAAAAAAAATATAATAATCAGTAGTTCGGTAAATTCCACCTTGAACTATGAATGTATCCAGAGGGAGAGAGAGACCTGAGCAGCATGGTGACGTGCTGCCTGAGTAAGGAGACTTCGAGATTGTCCTTGTTTTAGTGACTTTAATCTGAAAATGAATATGGTGGCTTCCTCTTCATACTGTTCACGAGCTTCTTGTAGCTGCTGCACTGAAAATCTCTCCCCTTTCCCAGTCTTCCTTCCCTTTTCTTTCTGTTTCGCTAACATGGACTCATATATGCTTCTATGAACCATGAAACAGAGATAATTATAAAGAGAACTACACTGGCATTAGAATAACTGAGCTGCATAATAAATAAATGCAATTTCAAACCTTTTTTCATCACAAAGTTGCTTCATCTCCTGCACTAGCATGAACAAGAAAGCTTTAGTGGATGTCATAACGCCCAAGCGGTGGAATAAAAGCTAAAGAAACTAAAGAGCGGTAATTCCAACGTGCTGAGAAATCTTAATCCATAGTCGAAAAAAATGTATTGAATTCATATCTTCTTTCCTACTGCCTGGCTGGAAAAGTATATAAAATCCTCTTCCAGTTTGTTGTTAGCAATAAAATATACCTAATTTAGATGTTCAAGAAAAAGCAGGTGATAAAGGAGACATACTAAAAAGAAAAACAACTCACCTCAACTGTTCGAAGTTCATCAAGAAGAGATTGAGAAGGGACTGTGATTGTACGAGATAGATGAGAACGCTGAAACAGAACAGACGAACCAATAAAATACGTCAAAAGTAATAAATAATTACTAGCTAACAATAAATAAGCACTCAGATAAAAGGATTTACATAGCTATCCAGCCCATTTTGAAGTTCAAATTGTAGTTTACCAAGCTTCAGTAGAACTTTACCTACACATATGCAACAGGCGTAAGGAAACAGAATTTCAGTATCAGGTTTCAGTATGGATCATAAGGTGCTTCTCGAAAGGACGCAAATCCATTTACATGTATCATCACAGCCAAAAATAGTCTGAACTGCTAATACATAGATTTTGAACCAAATACTCAGCAGCAATTTTCCAACTCAATTGAAGACCTTATCAAGGAGTTAAATTCAACATCGCTAGTAGTGGATACATGATTAAACTACAGGAAAGGGAGACACAACCTCTAGTCGTCCATGAAATAAATAAGCAGACCAAGCAAGTTCAAGTTTCTTTTTAGAAATTTACAGCAAACTTATAATGTAGGATAATAAACTAAGAGAGGTCTCCTTTTATGATCACAAAACGAATCAAAAGAGAGACGGTGTCAGTCTGTGAATTTCAAATGCACTAGTAACTACCAGCAGAAGTCATTATCATGTGAATGCTTGCTTTCAGATATTGCATGTGTTCGCCCCAAGCTACCTAAAACCCAAGCCCTTTTCATTTACAAAACAATCACACATACACATGCACAATTATTATACAAAAAGTGCAAAGAAAAGTCTCACTCACCACTTTCTTCATCATCATTCAATGATGTCTTCTCCAAAAGGCAAGAACCATATTCCCCCAATGATACCGAGAACTCTGAGAAAATATCAACAGTTGCATAAGATTAGTTGCCAATGACAGGAGGAAACTTGAAATATACTAGCACTACAGTGTTCCCCCCACCCAAAAAAAAAAAATAATAAACAATGTACTCTGGCACTAAGGCTAATTATCCTTATATCCACATCAGGAATAAGAAACACACTGAAGGAATTTATCATATTGTTACAAAGAAAAAAAAACATAGGTACCTAATTAGGTAGACACTGAGTTGATCTTTTCAAACAATTGGAAATCTATTATTAATTTAAATTTTCTTCTCTAGAACTCAGCATATACATTAATCCAGAGATATTGGTTTCCTTTATATACAATTCAAGTGTGCATCTTTATCAGTAAAATAGTTTTCCAGCATACTGTGAGACTCGGAATAGTTTGTATGAACATCTCTATTTGCTTTAAAGACATGCCAAGTCTAACTTAAGAATCATAGACCATGCACAGCAGAATGTAGTGTAGCTATGCTCTTGAGCAAAAAAAGAACACGGGAGTGCCATTTTGGAAGGAATTCAATAATCAAAATTTATCCAAACAAGTAAGAAGTACCGTAGACGGTGTTGGTGGTAGCAGCAGCAGCATCAAGCAAACTATTGTAGCAGTTTTTCATGTCTTCGAGGTCCCGCTGAAAAAAAGAAAAGAAAAGGAAAACAGTATTAGCTCTACAAACACTTCCGATCAGCGCTCTATTTGAATTCCAGACCACAAAAATCAGCAAGTATAAAGGCAAGTATAGCTAAGAGAATCTAATCATGCCAGATACAATAAACATCAGTCACAGAGCCTAGCAGGCAGCTTACTATTGATAAATTTAGGGTTCAAACTGCCAAAATCAATCTCAAGCAACCTGCTATGATTTGCTCATCTAAACGAGAGAATGTGCTATGTAAAGGGTTTTGTGTGTTAGAGAGAGTGAGTTACCTGAGAATCCTGGAGCTCCTCCAATAGAGAGAGAGATTGGAGATCCTTCCGGCTCCGGCGATCGTCAGCCCCACTTTGTTTGTGAATTGTAAATCCCCGCAACTTCCTCAACGAAGTTTTCATTGCCGTTACTAGTTTGTTTCCTACTAGCACAAAAACGGAGACAACAAAATCCGATGACAATGGAGTCGAGGAAGGTAAGGTCGCACAATAAAGAGCGCGGAAACGCTGAGTAGTAGAAGACGACGAGGAAGAAGAGGAAGTAATGGAGGGATTATGGGATTGTTCGACGAGATTGTTGCTGCTGGTAAACGGTCAATCGAGACCCCTTGCTTTGGCCCTCTCTCGCTCGCTCTGCGATCTTGGTGAAGAAGAGAGAGAAGAAAGAGAGCGAAGCGTGTGGTCAAAGAGTCTGTAATCTGCATGATGCAGTGAGTTTTTTTTTATTTCTTCTTTATTTTATTTATTATTTTTTGTGCTTATAAAAAATTTCATTGCGTTATTGGATTTGCCTTTTTTTGACTCGGGGAAACCTAATGCCTTACGTCAGTCTTTTTTTAATCTAAGAAATATAATCCGACTAAGCTAGTCGGGCTAACTCCGCTTACCTGGTTGGCTTTTTTTTTTTTGGCCAATACTTACCTGGTTGGTTAAAATATCGAAATGCATAAACAATAAAATGAGTTGTTTGTAATTAGTTTTACCTGGTTGGTTAAAATACCGAAATGGATGGTCATCATAAACAATAAAATGAGTTGTTTATATTTTACAGTTATAATTAATTGTAATTTATATAATTATTATTTGATACAGGCTAAATCTTTATTGAAAAGTATGAAAAAGTTGTCATATGTTTACTTAATATATTTGGTTGTAACATTTTTCCGAACGTGTTTTTTAGATGTAACATGTTTTTAAACGGTTGTTTTAAATAGAACTGTTAAAATTTCTGTTAATTTTGTTTAGGCGGCTCAAGAATAAGACAATAAACAATGACTTTAGGCCCTGAATTTTAAGAGATCTCATATGTCGTAGTAACATTTTATATTTTTGATTGAATGTCTTGTGCAATTAAATTTATAATCACGAAAAATACCGGAATTGAAAGCTCAAAAAAATAATTTTTTAATAAAAAAATTATTTTTAATTGTCAATTTAAGGTTTGAACAAAAAAAATACTTCTAATAAAATGGTCTTAAATTAAAAATGGGGCTCAGACCTCAAATTCTTTTGGATCGGACTAGATTTTGCTGATTATACAAAGTTTCCTAACGTGCAACACATGATTATATATTATTATATTATGTTAAAAAATGTAATACTTTATTTAAAATAGGGAGAAAGCTTTAAAAAATCGAAAATTTATGAATTTTTTATGTAATATATAATTAAGTATTAGATTTAAAATACCCTTTTTAAACCAAATTAAAAAAAATCTGAAATTTAAAAATACTACAAAATTTCAACAAAAAAAATAGTGAAAATATTAAAATGAAATTCTAAACATAGATAATTTATTTTAAAAAATGATATATAATCGGGACCCTTGGATTTTTTTTTCATTTTTAAATAAGGTTTTATTTTTTTAAGATTCAAAAATCATTTTAGGATATTAAGAATTTATTTTCTATTTTTGGTCAATATTTACTCATTTTCTGTTTTATTATTTTCCCATAGTAATTTAGTTTTCCTTACTAATTTTTAAGCTAGTTTTTTGTCTTTATTTTATAATATTTGCATAGTTATAATTTTTTTAACATTTTAAAAAATTGGTTTTACCATTTTTAGATGATTTTTTTAATTATTTTCATATATATTGTTATTATTTGTTACATTTTAAAATAATTAAATTTTGTTTAAAAAAATCATATTTTTCTAGCTTTTATATATATTTTCCCTATTTTTTGTTTTTAATTTATTTTTTTAAATAATAACAATTATTGATGTTATCTTTCAATCTGTCACATCATCTCCAGTTAGTCATATTTAACGGACTTTATCTAAAACAACCACAACGAAATATGTTATATAAACATGTTATATTTTTTACAACTGTAGTCATATTACATCATTTTCATACTTTTCTCAAAACTTTATACATAAAATAGTATGAATTTGTCAATTATATTTGTATAACAAAATTTTATAATTGAATTGACGAATTTTATCGTACTCATTAATAAATCAAATTATGTACACCATTTTTATAAATTAATCAACTAATAATGAAATGCATATGTTGTTATATATGATATTAACTTTAAAAACGAATTTCTACTTAAAATGTGAGTGAATGATATAAATGTATATGCTTTCATCAAATCAAACTATAATTCAACGATTAAATTACTAATAATATAAGATAGATCCGTTTGATTTGCTGGAGAACCAGAAAATTCAGTGCATAGGATAGAACGCTATGTCGACTAGATTACTCAGATGATGCCTTAAGTTAGCTCCGTTGGAATAGAAAATGAATAAAAGATACATATCATGCTTAAATTAATGTATTCTCTATTAATTCCAATTTCAAGTCAACCAACATCATTCTCAATATTTAATAATACACATTATCAACCTCTTTAGTATAATTTGTGGGATTTCTTTTACGTTTTTATTAATGAATCATTATGATGATTTTTTCAGAGTCTTTGACTTAGAATGTTGCAATTGAATACCAACTACCTAATGTTCGAAAACTTATATACTTGAGAGATATGATAGTCCATTATATACTTATAAATATATATATGAAAGAAAATAGAAATTCATTTCTTAACTGTATTATAATAAAGTTTTTTTTTAAAAAAAAAAATTAGTAGGAAGTTGTTTGATGTTGTTGGTCTAGTCTAGTCTAGTCTTTCTGTGGTCGTAGTTTGGAACTCTCACCTTAAAACGAGGAAATCAATGTTTGACCATTGACCGTCGCAATAGAATCTAATCTATCTTGTCTTGAACTATAAGGCATGGCCGGCTTTGACCACCACATGCGAATGCTCAATCAGGGTCGGTATCTTGTCAGGCGGCCCAAGTCCTAGCTAAGACTCAGAGCCTAGTCAGAGTCACACTCAAATAAGGCTTAACCATGACTATGTCAATTGAGACTTTAAATCAAATTAGGTCCAAAAGGATCGAGGGTTCCTAACTAATCCAGCCAGGGTCGAGCACTTGGCTGGATCCGACCCTGACACTAGTTCGAGTCGTACCGAGCCTGGCTGGGTCCATCGAGTCAAAAGTCTAATTGATCCACTTCAAGGACTAAACTATGGCAAAATAAAAAGTTAGCGATGTATTAATAATAATTTTTTTTAATAAGGTTCTAATTTTAAACAATGGAATTTTAGCTTTTTTTTAAATATGTATAACGGTTTCTATCCTATTTTAACATAAAAAGATAATAATACACAAGGTTTACTTAAGTGAGTAAATAAATAGCTCAACTTACTTTTCCGTAAAAAAATAACGGAATCAGCACGTGCACAGCACGTGATTACCTAATAATAGTTTTATTTGAAGATGAGTTCATTTTGTTCTCCCTATTAAATTTAGATATAAAGTATTTTTTTAAGAACTTTTAATATTACAAGAGGTTGAAGAATAATAAAAGTCCCCGACTTAAGTTTCTATTCAAAAAGGTTGAGTCACCAATTTTGAAAGATGACGGTTGATGGCTTTTTGATCATTTTGCATAATCACTTGCCGTGCATACATTGATTTCGTAAAAATATATCAAAAAAGCAAACGAAACTAGTTATTTGTTCATTTATAGAAACTTAAGCTAATTATTTATTCAGAAATAAACATAAGCTAGCAATTTTTTCGCGGGCCGAAAAGTGGACTAGCACTTTGATATTTAATCCTAATACATACTTTAAAAACATAAATATTGAAAATCTTGATTATAGGCCAACATGACAACATATATGTTAATATGTTATCTCTAGAAGGAGTGTATCACTTTTGAGATTTTTATGTTACTCAATCTATATGTAATTGTATTTAAATAGTGTAACCTATTCTTCGAGTAAATAACAAGAACGAATATACTACCTTAAATAGCTATAATACACCAAAAAAAAACCTTAAATAAGAGTAACAGTTGTTCAGTAACTTAGAGGTCTGAAGTTTGGGCTATGTGAATTTGAAAGGTCTGAAGTTTGAATTGGTGATAATAGAGGTCTGGAATTTCGACTTGTAGATGATAGAGGTCTCCATTAGTTTTTTCCGTTAAAATTAACGGAAATTGGTCATGTGCTTGACATGTGACCAGAATTAAAATTAAATTCCAAAAATGTCATTCTTTCACCTCACATGCTTGAATGAAAAGACGAAAATGCCCTTAATGCCACCACCAACTCCGGCGACCACCACTCAGCTCCGGCGACCACCATCCGGCTCCCACAACCACCACCCAACTCCGGCGACCACAACTGCGGCCCCGATTGGGCCCACATCGGAGCCACAGAGCTCCGATCCGGGGTCACCGAGCTCCGATCGGAGCTTTGTAGCTCCGATGTGGGCCCAATCGGGACTGATGGCTTAGATTTGGGCCCAATCGGGGCCGTGGTGGCGGTCGTCGGAGTTGGGTGGGGTCGCCGGACTGTGAGTGGTGGTCGTCGGAGTTGGGTGGTGGCCGGCGGGAACCGTGGTTGTGGCCAGAGTTGGGTTATGTTTTAATTAGTGAAAGGGGTATTTTTGTCATTTCATGTTCCATTAATTAAACTTTAATTTGTTTAAATTATTATCAATTTCACATGGTTCTGTTAAATTTAACAGAAAATTTGGACTGAAAACCTCAAAATCACAAAGTCCAAACTTCAGACATCAGTTGTCACTATTTCAATCTTCGGACCTCTCAAATTCACAAGGAACAATCTTCAGATCTCTCCCAGGATATTGACCCTAAACTAAAGCATCTTGAATAGCAGAATATGAGCTTTTGTGGTGCCTCTTCAGCAGCCATGAATGGAAGCAAACGTAAGTCGATCAATGCTTACAAACAGCTCTTTTATTGACAAACAATATCCTCACTTTCATCCTTCACAAAACAATTTAGGAGAGGCTCCTCCTTATGGTAAGAATGACACCTCGGAGGATAAGAGAAAAACAATTTTCTTCTTTACCCGACCCGATTAGAGTTTTTCCTAATCTACAACTAGTAAGCCAATGCAATGCAATGCAATTCCTCTTATGTTCAGAGGGTCACGCCACTAATAAGCCCAATAAAAACTTATCTCAGACTTTGTAAACTTCACCGCTTCTTAAGCAGCTGCAGCCATTGGCACTGCTCTGTAGCACGCCCTCTTTGCAGCACGAACAATATCTTCGATCTGAATTAATGATAGAGAACAGATTCTAAGCAGCAGTTCTATAGTTTCATTCAATCTACAGTTAAGAACCTAAAAACATTCTCAACAATAGGTCATGTTGCTAATCGATGTCACAGATTTAAAATGTTGATATTCCGTGTCCCAACTACCATATTTGTTGCTTTTCACTTTTTTCGACTGATTTTGGCGTTTTAAGCAACAAAACATGTTGTTTTCCAATTTTCCAAAGTATCAGATGTGTTGCTAATCGTTGTCACGGATTTAAAATGTTGATACTCCGTGTCCCAACTATCAGATTTGTTGTTTTTCATTTTTTTCCGAATGTTTTGGCGTTTTAAGTAACAAAAACATTTTTTTCCCAATTTTCCGAAGTATCAGATGCGTTGGTCATGGAATAGGTTTATTTGATGCTTAAAAAACATGTTTTTGTTCCGTCAAATTTAAGAGAAAAAACTGGATATCAACCAATCTGATAGTTGGTACATCGAATATCAACATTTTAAATTGGGACACTGATTATCAACATGGCATGTAGTTGCGACTGTTTTTAGGTTCTTAACCCTTCAATCTATGTAAATAAGGAGTAGCATAACATGAACTAATTAACTGAGGGTAGCAAACCTGAGGAACAGCATTTCTTTCCAAGTTAGCAGCATAAGGCATGGGAACATCAGCTCCAGCGATCCTTTCAACTGGTGCATCGAGATATCCAAAGCTCTCCTCAACAACTGATGCACTGCGCTCAATAAGATTCATCTTTTAAACTTTAGACAAACAAAAACAAAAAATGAATGAATGAATGAATGATAAGAAATAAGTAGCAAGGATAGGAAACTAACCAGATTTCCGCACCAACACCATGTTGAGGAAACCCTTCCTCAAGAGTAACAAGCCTGTTAGTCTTCCTAACAGAAGCATTGATAGTGTCTCTATCGAGGGGTCGGATAGAGCGCAAATTTATAACCTGCCATGCAAGATATCAGGTTAGTATATGTGAAACATTTGGTAAAAGAACTGGGAATCATGTATGTTAATACTGATTTACCTCAGCGCTAATTCCTTCCTTTGCAAGTATCTCAGCTGCCTGAACATTATTAAGACAAGCTATTAGAACAAAGTTAATACAATAGCACAACTATCAAGAAAAATGAGGCCATAAGAAATCGTATCGCTGTGAAATCTGTTCATCACTAGCCAAACAAACAATACTTAAATAATCTCCATCTCATCATGTTAGAATTTTTTTGGAAAGAATGAAGTCTGCACTAGTATAAACTAAAAGATAAATTTTTCAATAACCAACTCCAGCAACTCGTGTTTCCTAAAAAAGTAGACGGCTATAATAACGCTCATAGCATCTCAGATGTTAAAGCATGCTATAATACTAACCTTGAGGGCCGAGCCCACCATTTTTGAGAAAGCTGTTATGGTCACATCTTTCCCTTCCCTCTCAATCTATTAACAGCACATAACACCCGAAAATTATGAGAAAAAAATTAAGTTAATCTTTGTTGAGTCAGTTTTGCCAAATGACTGAATGACAAACCTTTGCTTTCCCAATAGGAAGGCAGAAACTGGAATCAAGGACTTCGGCTGAAACAGGGAATGACTCACCATATCTGCCAGATGGGAATCTCTGGTCAGTGTGCACTAGAAAAGCATGGAAGTTACAGTTTGAACAAAAGGCTACTTACAACAACTCGTTCTCAAGGAAAACCACTGGATCAGGGTCTCTGATAGCAGCTTTCAGTAGTCCACGAGCATCTTCTGATGAGTATGGGGCCAGAACTTTCAAGCCTGGGCAAGCAGAAAACCAGGCTGCATAGCACTACAAACAAAGAGTAAATTAAGATGAAATCAGCAATTTCAGTCACTATTTCTGAAAATGGGAAGTCGATATCTGTGATCAATATGGGAAGTGAATGATCATACTTGGGAGTGCTGAGCACCAACTCCAGCAGCAGCTCCATTAGGTCCTCTGAAAACAATAGGAACTGATATCTGGCCCGCAGACATGTAGTTTGACTTTGCAGCTGAATTTATTATATGGTCAATTGCCTGCATCGGGATCATAATTTATCATGCTGTCAATTGCCTTTATACTATTATCTAGTTTGATGATGGCACTGAAATGAAACATGAAAAGTGGGGGAAAGAGGATAAATTCAGATTGTAGAAACAAGGCAGGAGTTAATGTACTCAGAAGACAGCTCACGAAGAGAAATCTTAATCAGACCCCATAATTCTCACACCCATAGAAGCATTACCACTCACTGATACATTTAGTTGGTAGGAAGATTGTAGAGTACAGAGCTTAATTGTTCTAAAAATTTGAGAAGAAAAATTCCAACCTGCATAGAGAAGTTAAACGTCATAAACTCCACAACAGGCTTCAAACCATAGTAAGCAGCACCAACTCCAATCCCAGTAAAACCAGCCTGTTCAAAGCACAAAAATTAGAAATGTTAGAACTTTAATACTCTAATTAGCATGAGGCGCACCCACTTGGTGTGTTTTTAGTGCTATCTAGACCATTACTATTCCATATGAACATAGCTACTTCCTATATAATACTGTCGTAAATATAAATCGAGAACATCTTCAACCATGATGGCATTAATCAGAAACAAACCTCTGTAATTGGTGTATCACGAACCCTCTCAGGACCATACTTATCCAAAAGTCCTTTGGTTATCTACACAGGTGGAACAAAAAGACTATAAGAAAAGACAGCTAATACAGCTAAAACGATATGACTTCTCAAATAACACCAGAGCAGAAAAAATGGCTAAAGCTAACCTTGTAGGCACCTTGATATTCCCCAACCTGAAAATGAGGTGAAAGTTAAATTAGAAATGGCACTGAAGAATTAAGTTCACGCGGTAAGAGTAATCTTCACCTCTTCACCCATCAGGAAAACCTTAGGATCTGCCGACATTTCTTCATCAAGAGCAGAGTTAAGAGCATCTCTCACAGTCATCTGCATCAATAAGCAGTTATGCACTTTCTTAATGTGATAAATGATCCTATATGGAGGAGCTCTTCTAAACCAGAGTAGACACAGATTAAAGAATAATGCTGAACTCAATCTCCTAATGAATTACATATATTTCTGATTCCTGAAATGTCAACACATACTCATGATGCATAATCTAATCTGCCAACTACAACAGGACAATGAGAATGCATTCCTATGCAAGAACTTGAATACATACTGAAGCATACCATGCAATTGTGAGTCCAAAAAACTCCCAGAACAGAGAGATAAACCAATGCAAGTTTCTTGAGGACACAAAAAAGAGCAGGAATAGCATATCACTCAAAATATAGTCTTGGATATACAAATTAAAAATAGATAGGTCAAATATCAGTAGAATTTTTTTACGAAAATTGCTTTCTTTAGTAGAACTATCAAAGGTCAATAACTATCGACATGGTCAACACAATCCTATAGGCTATACCTACCTCTTTGGCTGCAGCTGAGTAACTCCTAGCAGCTGCTGCTGCTGGGCGAATACCCTGCAACGTCTGCCCAACAACCTAAGCATAAAACGATCAAATTTGAGCTTAGTATGAACAAGCGCGGTCGAAATCTAGATGCAAATTTTTATAATACAAAAGAGAGTGCCACTGCAGACCTTTTGCCTTAAGACATTCAACATCTTCGCGAACTCGCCTGATCCAAAAACGATAGCTCAGAGATTCAGCGAATACCACAAAAATCGAATAACTAAAGAGGAGATGCTTAAAATTCGTAAATGAAAACATTTTGAGAGCTATCCGCAGCACCAAAACTATCCATTAAAACGCCCTCAGGGACCATTAGCAATTCCATGGTGCAGATCGGCGATTCAGACAGTGCAAGTGACGCAAATTGTAAAAATAAATCTATGCAATTGTAACAACATCGAAAGCAAAGCAATTAACCTCCAGAAACCTGATCACGAAGATTTGGATTCGCGAAGAGGATCGAGAGAAGGTACCTAGATTCGAAGAGGAGAACAAATTTGTTAACTTCTATTCAGGCTGCGGGCGTGTCGCGAAGGAGGTTGGTTGAACTAAAGAATTTGCAAGTGGTGGAGGTGACAGGTGCAAATGATTCCACTGATATTTAAGGAGCTGTTTGGGTCTCTCAAGAGGCATATATACACTATTTCGTTAAGGTATTTTATAAATCTATTATATCCTTATAATATTTGTGATGAGGGTTATGAAAATTACAATACGCACAAACACAAAATTTTAACTTATTCGAAGGAACAGTCTTGACTCTTGATAAAAGAATCATACTCCAACAACACCATTTTTTTTTCTATTGCCCTTATCTGTGTTTATAATTTTATTTTTTTTTCTAATCACACCATATACATTGAAAATGTGTCCATTACGATCACATGCTCCATGTTCGGATGCAAACTAGGTTGTGATGCAGTGTGATGGATAACATGCGCAGAATATCAAAAATCGAAAAATTTGACGTAGAGTTTGAGGAAAAAGCTCGGTTTTTTTATATATCAATCAACTGAATACAAACGACGGCTAATAGAGTCTTAAATACTGAAAACAAAAATCCTAACCCTAGGAATTAAATCCGAAAATAACAACCATGTCCAAACAAATAAAAAAATACGAAAGACACGAAATATCACTAAAATGCGATTTTAACCCTCGAAACGATGGCGAAGCTATGGTTTTTTTTTCTAGGCACCGTTTCCGCGTAAAAAACACTATCCGTACACCAAAATCCTACACTATACGGAACTAGAAATCGAAATTAATCAGTTATGCTCGCATCAGGTTGCTAGTCATCTACCATTCATATGTTTTTTTGTTAGATTTTTAAATAATAAATGTTTTGAGGACTATTCTATTATTAATTTTTTTTCAGAAGGTTTATGCAATTGCGACGAAAAAATGCTAAATATATAAGTAATTAGGTATTATTTTAAGTAAAAAAACTTAGATTGGGACATTTTCCTTTTCCGCACAAACATAAGGGCCGTGCACCTTTTCATGTAATATTTAAAATTTTCATTTTCGACAGCATCGGTCAAAAGAGTTCTGCTACTTCGCCAACCACAATAGCTGCCGCTCGTGGCCTACCAATCAATACTATAGTAGCATACCAAGATCTTATCAATTTTAAAAAATTAGAATTCTGTTTAATTCTGCTCAATTAAATTAAAAAAATTATAATTCTATTTAATTTCATTTCATTTGACTGACTTCTTAATTATATTATATAAAGTTATTGGTCGGTACAAATATCAATGGAGCGGGGCCAGGCGGGTTTGACCAATCTCGGACCCGCCATACGGATTAAAAGTCTTATCTCATATATGGGTGTCAACGGGTTAATGGTATCATTCGATCCGCTGATACCCACCCCGATTTCGCCCGCGATCCGTGAGATATGGAATGGGGTACGAATTTGGGGTGCAAGATCCGCATAATAACCCTGTCCCGCGCGTGTATTATATATATATATATATATATATAAAAGTATATGTGTAATATAACACATATTCAAAATATCAATGATTCTAATGAGTTTGGTGATATAGATTTGGTGTTAAATTTATAATTTATGATTCGAATTTGGATACGCTGAACATAGATTTTAGGGTTTAGAGTTTGTAATAATAGATTATGTCCATTGTGAGGCGGGTTGACCCGTCCGGCGAGATGTATGAGACAGATACAGGTCAACCATGTCGACCCGTGGGGCGGGTCCGGTTTGGTGATATCCGCCTGCCCCATTGACACACCCTAATCTCATATATGTGTCATCTATTTCGGGGGGCGGAGCCCTGAGGATCGCTCCGCGGAGGACATATCTTATCATCATCAATCACAAACCCTAAATTCACCACATTCAAATTCAACTTCAAATTTGAATCACAAATTACGAATACAAACCACCAAACAAATCACAAATAGAATCACAAATTACAAATTCAACTCCAAACACGAATCACCAAACACATCAAACTCATCATAATCCTTGTTATTTTGACTATGTGTTATATTACCCTAAAATTTATATAATTTACATATGATATATATATATATATATATATATATATATATATATATATATATATATCAGGGCGAGGCGTGGCGGGGTCGCGGCCCTACAGCCCCAAACCCGCACTTGTCCCTTATCCCACAGGAAGCAGATCTGCGGGGCGGGCCCGGCGGTATCCATTGACACCCCTATTGGTCGGGTTACACTAACATGGTCAATGTATGATAGATTCTTCATTAAGTCTGGTCGGGGGGAAAAAACAACAGAAGAGAAGAGACCGAACATTACGTAGCAGGATGAGTCTAGGGTCGTCACCACTAGCACACTCATTTTTTTTTTTCCAAAACAAGGTTAAAAAATTGTATATAACAAAATATGTGATTTTAAGCTTTAAAACACACCAAAATCAATGTGGTGTCACATTAGCATCCAAATCATTAATAGTTTACAATTTAAATATTTATAAAAAAACATATTTGTTTCATTTAAGTTACTATAATATTATTTACTTTTTAATATCGCAATAAAAGTTGCATTTTCTACGAAACTCTGATTTATGAATGGACTTTTTCACTTTAAAGTAAATCTGAAGACCCTTTAAAGTATATTTTAAATATAAATATGTTTTACATTATTACAGAGTTTTTTTACTCTCATATATTCCAGGGTTTTTCTACCATACTCCAAGAGCACCTTGCTTTTGAGTTTTTTATTACTAGGGTGGACTTAATTGTAACATATGTAAAACTTTAAAAGTATGGAAAAAATATGGTTTTTTTAATCAAATCTAATATTTGCATTGTACTATTAATAATATCAATTTCCCTCTAGGGTTCACCTTTAGGGCAATAGAAAAATACCAAAAAAAGGTACCAAAAACATGGTGTTCTTGGAGCATGGTAGAAATATCTTATATTCCATGTACGGACTTAAATTTTTGAGTGGAATCAGTGGCATAATCCCCACCTCTTTTTAGGTCCTCGCCAAAACCGAAGTCCCTAAAGGAATCTAAGTGCTCGTTTGAAGTCACAAAGACACCAAAGGCAACCGAAGACGATATCCTGAAGTTCTCTTCCGAATAGTGCCGGACAGACTGTTGGAAATAATGAGGGTAAATATGCAAATTTACAAATTCCGAGGAACAAAATGCAATATTCTAAAATTCAATGATTAAAATGCAATTAGTCAAATTTTGGTTAGTTACAAGTAATTGCTCCAATTATCATGCAAGAAATATGCTAATCCGAAATTATACGTAAAATCAACACAAAAACGACTATGTATTTTTTTTTATATTGAGGCCCGTGCGGATCACGGTCTCCTTAAGGCAATTTCGCTCCACATCATCCTCAGATTATGCAAAGTGGTTTAAACATGGGCCGATCACCTCTTAGGATTCAGCAGTGTCATCGAATCGCGATATGCATGCAACACGCTCGACTGAACCGAACTCAAACAAAAGATAGGAAAGCTGACGACAACGGCTAGAGACAAGAATAACTAGAAATGTCGAACGCGACATAACTCGAAATCAACCTAGGAAGAACTCTGCAATTCGTCAACACGAAAAACAGAAGAGGAAAAAAATATAACTTGGATTCCAAAAAATATGGATTCCGAAAATATTGGATACTCAACCAAAAGGAAGAGATAACATTTTCTAATATAAGTTGTGCAAAAAAAAGGAGAAGGAATAGACTTTTTTATATAGGAGAGGAGAAGGAAAGAGGAGAAGTAAGCTATTCGAAGTTGGTAAAAACATCTTCACCAATTTCATTCACAAATAAATTTGGTGTTGAGAAAAGAGTTGGACTCAATCTAAAAATTGGGCACTAATAAGAGTTGTCCAGAAACTAGCTCAAACATAATTTTATTAAAATAAAACTCAATTTTCTAACACAAACTTGATCCATTAGCTACTCAATTTCATTTTTTACCTCTACATGAACTTTTCAATAGAATACTAAATTTTTACACTATTTTAATTTTTGTGAAATCGGACGGAATTGTCTTGTGTCAGCTAATTGAGCTATTTTTGCGGCTAATGAGATTAAATTACAAATTAATGCAACAAAATTTCTTTAACTAGAGTGGTAATTGAAAAATTGAAGCTAGATATAATTTTCAAGTTAATTATCATGCAATTGAAGCATTTCGATTCATGTTCAATGAAATTTCATTAATCACAAAAAAGTATTTGTGTTGTGCAGTTGTTTCTTTCTATTTAATTTAACAGTAATTATAAATGAAATACCAAATTGTGTAATTGAAAATTCAAATTATTATTTTATATAAAATTGAGATCGCAATTTTATAAATAGATCAAATTTAAATAGTAATTCTCTAGGATTGAAAAATGTTTTGAGCCCAAAAAAGAATAAAGTGGGTTGGGCTGTAGAGTAACTTCGCGGCGCAAAGCCCAATCAGCTAATATCGAAGAAGTGGCGGCGCCGGCGGCGAGAGCATCTCTCGCTGAAGTAAAATACTCTTTGCTTCGAAAGGCGACTGTTCGTTGAATCGTTGTGGGGAAAGATGGCATTCTGGGGTACGAAGGTGCTGGAGATAGTGAAGAAGCACGATTCTGGAGGTCTTGTTTGGAAGAGGATAAAGCTAACATCCACCCGCAAATTGAACGCCAAGAAGCGTCTTCTCCGCGTCTGGCAGGTCTCTTTATCTCTCTCTCACTGACCTAATCTCTTTTAGCTAAATACAAACTGTTAATTTTGTAGAGATTCATAATGTGTATAGATTGAAAGATTGTTGGCATTGGATTGATAGGAGGAAACTGAATTAAAAATTAAAATGGAGGGAATGAATATGGAAGAACTGGAGGATTGATTGATGCTGAAATTGGTCGTGCTATGTGCTACGAATTTTGTTTCAGTTAGGTTAGATTTCTATCCAGACAACAAGATTAATGTTGGATGATGGATGATTCCATACCGTTTTCAGATTGGAGATTAACTTGAAGAGTTCATTTTCAATAGCAGGAGATTAAGAAGTAAGAACACAATTTTCAGTATAAGGTTGGAATAGACATTAGAATCTTATAATTGCCTTTTGAATTTAGTCTAGCTTTGTTTTTTTCATGATAAGTAGTTTGAGCTCAGAAGTGAAAAGAACACAAGCATCGATCTTGATGTGCTTACTTGCAAGTTAAGTCTCCTTGGTTATGTTTGTGGGTTCGCACACTATTGAGAACATTCTGATTTGTAAAAAATCACGAGCGTCAACTATTAACTGTCAATGTAAGTGCATAACATTATGTGATCTGATTTCTGTTAAATGGCTCTGCAATCTGCATGCCAAATATGTGCCCTTCAGATAGAAAACCCACTCTTCCTTGTAATCCCTTTTTTTATTGAGAGATCTGGAGAATACCTGGCTACAGATCTTTACATGGAAAATAATTTTCTTAGAATAGGATAAATACTTGAGAGAATCATTCATCATCATCACAGAAAAGGATTGTCGATTTGCAAAAAATTTGTTGTTGACATTTATCTTTTATGAGATTATATGTGTAGTGATCTTCAGTACGCCTTCCTCCATTACCCTCGTATCAAAAAACTGAAAGCCTTCAATTCATCGTTTATTTAGTTTATGGTTTTTGACTGCTGCTTGGTATTTCCCATTTATCGGGTTTATAATGATGGTACAAATGTTCCATGATTGTTGTTTTTATGCTGCAGAATGAAGCTGTGTTGAAAGCATGTGCAGAAGCACCTCCTTCAAAATCTACAGAGACTTCTACTGGTGCTACCCTGGATACTGTCAATTAAGAAGCAGAGCTGCAATTGCATCAGTGGTCTAACAATTCAAGGTAGATACTAATCATTCAAGAGAATATTGCCATGCTAGGTAGTTCTTGCTTGCTCTTGTTGCCTTTGATGAAGCTCGTGCTGTTAGTGCTTGTTGTATGTTTTTGAACTACTCTGCTACAATACGAAGCTCTGGTATGATTTTGTTTGTCTTTCGAAAGTTATTACAACCCGATTAAAATGGAACCACAGAACATCAATATCACATACATTAGATTAGATGGCATTAGATTTTTCTGTCTATTTTTGGCCAAACGGTTGGTTCTTGCGGTCGAAGATTATCTGCATACTGATAATTCCCGATCACGCATCACTCTTGATCCAATGCCGAAAGGCTAAAAAAACTGTTAAGATTGATTTTGACATTTTGGGATAAAGTTTAAAGAAAGAGAGGTTTGTATCTATCTGGGATGAGTTTTGAGTTTGCTTCTCTGTGCTTCCTATCTATCTACTTTGCAATCTGAATTGGTTGTAATTAACTGAAGAAGAAGATGACACATAAGAAAGGAGATATCTTTGTTGCGGAGATCCCAAGCAACCTCCGAACTTTATTGGGCCCCACTAAAAGACGTTTAGATTTAGCGGTTGATTTTCGGAAGCAGTCAACGTCCTCATTATTGTGTACTCTCATCAATATCCTCGTAAAATAATACGTTTTTTTTTTTTTTTTTTTTTTTGGCGGGTTGTTCTAAGGGGCCTCAACTGGAGGGCAGCACTTGTATCATGCTCGCTCTACACCTAGGCTAATCCTCAATTGGCCGAAGAGGCACTACATATTTGATGTGTTAACACGGTGACATTCAATAATTTCTACTAAAATTGGACCTCGTTCTATTATAGATTCTAATCACCTTTGAAACACTTTTAGTTTTAATCTATCAGTTAAACTATACGTTTATTTATTGAGAAAATATTACATATTTTTAAATTATTGTGATTATTGATTGATATATGGCTTGATTCACCTATTTCGGAGCTCGCATTGATTCGAGCCCATGCTAGACCTAACCACCAAGTCTTGGAAACCATGTCAAACACGAGCTAAGGTTAAAACGAGTCCTCTAGCTCAGCATGAGACTTCTAGCTCGTTCAATTGAACTAAGATCGATTTAGAGTTTTTTTTTTAAAAAAATCACTCAATGTGAGCTAGGTGACTTGTGCTAGACATGGTCTCCCATGCTAGGTGATCAGGTCTAGCGTGCGCTTATGCCAATGCGAGCCCCCTAACTATGTGAACCGAGTCACACGTTATTAAACAAATCACACTTCGAACAGTTGAAACACATAAAAACGTAATAAAAGTTAAGGTACTAAAAAGTTAATGATCGATAGTTGATATACTAAAAATGTAATTATATTAATTGAGAATTTAGGACAATTGATTATATAGTTTATCTAAATATTGCATAGTATATAGAAGAGCAAACTAATTTGAAACTCAATGATGTTGTTATTGCTAGATATGCATTCACCTAGTATGAATTTTTAGAACAAGTGTAATCCAACTACATTTTAGTTGGGATTAGAGTAGCATTTGTGTTTATGAGCCAACAACTTCTAAAAGGAAAGCTAAATAAATATGTTAATTATCAAATTGTTAGTTTAAGTATTTTTAATGTTCATAACTCAGGTTTCGATTGTAAATAAATTGTTAGTTCCGTTAAATATTTTATTTAATCTAAGTAATCACGTAGCTTCCACGTGATTGAAGAAAAACTAAAAAGTTATCCCAAAACAAACATACTGTCATTGGTTTCTTTTTATTATTATGCGTCTAATCATTAGAATCCTAAAATATTTAAATTATAAAGGAAATATATAGCTTTATAAGTAAATTCCGTTATTTTAGATAGTTTATCGGGTTTTCTTCAATTAAGTGTAACTGATGTGATTATATTTGTTCATATTAAAAAGAATATTTAATAGATGCATTTGTACACAAATAAAATATAGGCTAATAAATTGTAAAAAAAACAAAAAAAAACTTAAATTAGGCATTTGATAATTAAACAAAATGAATAATAGTTTTATTTTTGGTAATCAATCATCATCAACAATAAATAATTAAATATAATAAATAAAAAAAAAAGCTAGAGTGGGGTGATCTAGGTAGCTAGCTGTATAGTGACGTGACAAGACGAACATCCTTAGAATTGGTTTCTCTAATTGGATTGGATTGGGTTTGCCCTGTCTCACAAGAAACTTTGGTCGGCTACAATGTCTTTGAATTTCCATCACTCTTTGTCATCTTCCATAACTAGTTAGTTCTTTCTTCCCCTTCCTTCCTGTTAGGGCATATGAGGATATATATATATGCCGTCCTTCTTTCTCATACTCTTAGTCTTTATTTATTTGCCGGTGCGATGCCCTACCAATTATATATTAACTAATATAATCTTTTCAAAATTGACATAGAAACTATTAACAACTTAATCCTCTAAAAAAGTAATTACAAATTAGCCATTCACTACGGTCAATGATCGCAGCCATAGATAAACGGTTTTGATTAACAGGAAACCGCATCCATTATTTGGGACACGGTCAAGACTCAAGAGACCATGTCCCTAATTAATATGGATTATCTCTGTTAATTATAGGTTGCGGTCACCGACCACAACCAAGAACTATTTTATAATTTTTTTTTTAGAGGAATAATTTGTTACTAGTTTTAATAATTGTGGCAATTTTAATAAATTTTTTAACTAATAATACTACTGGATCAGTTCCCCCTAATTAAGGGTTAAAGTTACTTTTCACACAAAATGTTTGGCCGAATGCGACTTTTAGTACCGGATTTTGGTTTTGTATACTTTTGGTACCAAACGTTTGAAAAAAAATGTGGCTTTTGGTACATCCGTAAGTTGGCCGTTAGTTTTTTTTTTCCGTTAAATGACATGTGCAAGTCACGTGACCGAACCTAAACTTTCGATTTTGTTCAATTTAGTCCCTTTAATATATTCATAACATTTAATTTGTTTAATTTAGTTCCAAAACTTCAAAATTGATTCCAATTGAACCATTGAACCCAATTGACCTAGCCGGAGGGCTAAGTCCGACCCTGGGTCAGGGTCGCCAGACCCAGCCGACCCTGACCCAGGGTCGGACCTATCCCTAGGCTAGGTCCGGCTAGGTCAATTGGGACCTAGCCCAATTTGGATCCAATTGGGGCTAGGTGCCAATTGATCACCTAGCCTAGGGTTAGGTCTGACCCTGGGTCAGGGTCGGTTGGGTCCGGCGACCCCGACCCAGGGTCGGACCTAGGCTAGGTCCGGCTAGGTCAATTGGGTTCGATGGTTTAATTGGAATTGATTTTGAAGTTTTGGGAGTAAATTAAACAAATTAAAAGTTATGAATATATTTGAGGGATTAGATTGAACAAAATCAAAAGTTTAGGGTTGGTCACGTGACTTGCACATGTCATTTAACGGAAAAAAACTAACGGCAAACTAACGGATATACCAAAAGCCACATTTTTTCAAACGTTTGGTACCAAAAGTATATAAAACCAAATATCCGATACTAAAATTCGCATTCGACCAAACATGTGGTGTGAAAAATACATTTATCCCCTAATTAATGACCGATACCGAATTAGACTAGCTAAGCCAAAATTTAGTGATTCAGAGTATTTAGTTTCACAGACTAACTAATAGTCTGTTTTTATATTGGTAAAATTAAAAATAATAATTAAAGAAAGAAGTCATGATATGTGAAATGATATATCATAAATAGTTTAATTTCTAAAATATAATGAGAGGGAAGGAAGTTGTTGCGGGCACAGTACGTACGTTGGTGTTATATATATATATTGTGTATATGACAAATTAAGCAGTTTGATGTAATTAAAGAGGAGTTGGAGAAGAGATGATCAACGGTGTGGTTTCACCACCAAGGAAGCTGGAATTTCCAGTTTTAGTTAAAGTAGTTGGAAGGACACATACATATTGGATTCGATGGACCCTTTTCAATTCCTCGCACGCTAACATTATCTTGTTATATAATATACACTATTCATTATGTTGTGCATTTTTCTATTTAAAAATGAAAATTTAAACTGTAGTAACGTATTATTCACATTTTTTTATGGGAATTTTATTTAAAATAATATATTTAGAAGAAAAAAATATAAGTCTTTATCTTATTATTCGTTTATTAGCAATATCGTAAATTCAAAATATAATATTATATGTTATTAGGAAGCTCCACATATACTTTTCTATGAAAAAAAAGATATTGTTTATAATCAGAATACTATATAAAAATTATGAATTTTTTGTATTAATAAATATTTAAATAGATATATCTACCTGCCAAAAAAAGTGTACATTAGATGGTGCTAGCTATATGTTAGAATTGATCATCCATGCATGGAATAAAATAAAATAATTTTCTTTGGATTTAGTAAAATCTAAAGTGAAGATGGTGCTATGTGTTCGTACGTATAACTTTGTACTAATTTGGGTTTCTTTTATGAGGGTTTAGGGTTTAGACAAAGGGAAAACCAAAGTAACCTGAAAAAGAAGAAGCTTTCTCCAAAGCTTAGCACCAAGAGACTTTTTATACTTATTATATATCAACGATGCGGATTCGCAAGAAACTATGCAATCGGCATTTTGATGCAATCGGCATTTTGATATATTAACTTTTACATATATTTACCATATTTTTTTTTCTAATATATTTCTTGTATTATTTCTGTTTACGGTCAATTGTAACAAAATATAAACTTTGGGATGTAAAATGAAAAATATATCTAATTAAAAAAAATAGAAAAATGTAGGTTGGGAATTAGTTTCTGAAAAAGCCTATTTTGGGAGTAAGTTTGACAAACGAACCTATTTTGGGAATTCACTCTAGGAGGAATGCAAATGAATACAAGAAGAAAGCTTAATATGGAAAGTCGACATTTTCGTAATATCGAATTAAGTTATCTCGGTTTCTTAACTCATTAATTAAATCAAGATACATTAATGATAAAGTGTTGAACATTAATAGTTTTTCGTTATTATTATTTTTTCATTCATAACATTCGAATGCAAGAACTCTAATTAATGGATGTAATACAGTTAATTAAAACCTACTTACTTGCACTAGTTAGCATTCCCTAGAAAAGGAATGTTTTTTTTTTTGCCATAAACACACATGCATTACGAAGTAAGTGTTCGTACAAAGTTTACGGGGGAATAAACTCCCTATCTATAACAAGAAGAAATAACAAAGAGGGCGGGGGTAACGAAACCCAATTAGTAAACACGACCTCTTCCTAGCTTGGATCGAAATCCAATTAGCACAGCCATTGGCGGTACGCGGTATAGACGCCCATGTAATCGTTCAATTCCGTCGCCCGAAAACGTAAATTCTCCACCTGAGTTTTACTACACCAGTCTAACCCCCGATGTGGTTTGGTGATAGCTTGGATAGCCATTTGAGAGTCCGACTCCAAGATAACCCGAGGCCAGCCATTACGAATTTCCAATTCCACCCCTTCCGCAAGAGCAGCAACCTCAAGTTCGAGAATACCTTGCTCTGACGATAATCGACTGAATCCAGCAATAACCTGCCCCTTCGAATCTCGTGCAAGACCACCTATACCACCAATCTTTCCTCTCATATCCCAAGATGCGTCGCAATTGATCTTGATGACACCAATGGTCGGAGCCCGCCATTTCCCGTGGCCCGATTCCGCCATTTTACCCATATCCCAACAATGTTTCTTTAGAACAAGATTCTACTTATATTTTTCAAAATGCTTTATAGTTTGGAGTACTTATGAAGATTGACTTCATGTGAAAGGGGTTGGGAGATTCCATAGCCCTTGAGCATTGTAAAACCAAGGAATCTATTTTAATTTAGTGGCTAAGATTCACATTGGAGTATAGTTAAAGATTGCAGCCTCTGACTTATATAATATAAATTAGGGTTTCCGAGGTCAGCGTGCTAAAAAATGAAACCGCTAGAGGTTGACAACATTAAAGGAATTAATTAGGTAATGTAAAGTGATATGTCAACATGCGAAAATCAACTTTTCTAATTATATACATTATTATAATTATGTGTTAAAGAACTCATGCGGCTTGTTCTTTGCCTTTACTTTTATTTTTCGGCTTTAACTTTTTTTTCCTCCGAAAAATATTTTTCCTTTTAGTAAAGATGCATAAGTACTATACTTGTATATCAAGCTTAGCCGCATGAAAATTGCATGAAACATAGATTCGATAGCGTAATAAGATTACTGATTTTGGCCAAATAATAATAATAAGATTACTGATAACTACCGGACATTAACTTTTCATTGGTCGAAAAAGATAGAAACTTCTATAATACAAGAATGTTGATATCCGCTAATTAAAATGAATATTTTGGAGGATAAACAGATGTCGTGCTCAAGCTACGGTTTGTGAAGTCATGTTAACGGTTAGCGGTTAATTAATCATCAAAATTTACTATCCTAACGCGACGGATAACTCTAATAATTAGGGCACCCAAAATAAAATGCTTTTAACTGATACATGTTAGATATAGTATATAGGTCTTAATTTTATAATAATGAGGGGAAATTAGTAGAATGTGATAGTTTGTGGGTGAAAAGGTAATTAAGGGTTAGTTGTTCTTTTCACCCACCCATAATATATATATATATAAACAACTAACCCTTAATTACATTTTCACCCACAAACTATCACATTCTATTACTTTCCCCTCATTATTATAATAAGCTCCTCAACATTCATTCATAATTTTCATAGTTGTTTTCTTCACCCACCCATAACATATATATAAACAACTAACCCTTAATTACCTTTTCACCCACAAACTATCACATTCTACTACTTTCTCCTTATTATTATAATATTAAGACTCATATACTATATCTAACCCATATCATAAACATTATAAAATAGTGCACAAAATTCTACTTTAAAGAAAATATAATAATAATGGCAAAAAATAATAATAATAATAATAATAATAATACAATAAAAGTCTCTCCCGCTTTGTGTAATAGTACATTTTTAATATTAATATATTGAAAGAATGTTTATATATATATATTTTTTTACAATATGTAAATCAGAAATATACAGTGTTAATTACACATGTCTTTAAAAAAGCCGGGACGCTTAATTTCTCATAAAAAGACAGTTTGTTAACCGTTGTACGGAAGAAAAAATTATAACTATTTGATTATGATATTTAAAAATATATAATATATTATGGTAGTAAATAACTATTTTTTTGTGCTTGTAAAATTATATAATATTTATTAACATAGATTATTTTGTTGCATTTTAAATCTAAAAATTAATTGTTGTGCCATTAGGTAAAATACTATGCATGATTTAACTTAATGAAGCTGTAAATTAATTTTAAACCTATGGATTGTCAATTTTTTTACATGTTATGATTTAACTTAATCAAGCAGAGGGCAAAAAAAAAAAAAAAACTTAATCAAGCAGAATTATATTTCTTTAAATTAGATTACTCTAATATCCAAACCGATTTTTTTCCGTATGAGGACGAAACTAGATACAAAAATAACAATAACACGAATACATAAATTCAAATACATTATTAATTGCGTGAATCTATAATTGTAACCACCAACGAATATAACCGAACTTAATTATTTTTTGATACAAAAATAATAGTGGCGCGAAACGAAAATTTAAAACATTAGGAATGACGCGAATCTATAACTGTAACCGCTAACGAATATAATGAACTTCATTAGTTTTGTATACAAAAATAAAAATGGCGCGAAACGAAAATTCAAAACTATTAGCAACGGCGTAAATCTCTAACTGTAACCGTCAACGAATATAACTGAACTTCATTAGTTTTGAATACAAAAATAACAATGGCGCGAAACAGAAATTCAAAACCATTAGTAATGGCGCTGTTGGATCACATTAATAATCCTCTTCTGTCTGGACCCAGATGGGCCCTCCGAAGGCTCTCCGTCGGACCTCCTTTTCCTGGGGGACCTCGATCGAGATTTGGACCTTGACCGAGATCGTGAGCGGGGCTTGCAGCGCGAGTCTCCTACGAACTCCTTCAGCTTACCCCTCTGGATAAGCTTCTCTATTTCCTTCTTCAGCTCCCGACACTGGTCAGTGTCATGACCGGAGGCCCGATGGAATCGGCAGTAACGGTCGGTGCGGGAGCCCAACTTTTCTCCTTCCTTTTTCTTGGGGAAGCGAGCGAGGCCTTGTTTCTCCATTACCGCCAAGACCTCCTTCAAAGGCCTATTGAGGGGGGTAAACTCCTCCCTCTGATTGTCCCTCTTGGTCGGACGCCTATCCTCCCTCCGATCGGAGCGTCCACGATTCCGACTACCCTCGGAGCTATCCTTCCGGTGTCGGTTATCCAATGGTTTGAACAACTGCTTTCGTTCGTGCCCCTTAGGAGGGGCCAATTCTCCGGCGGCAATCTTCGACTCCTGGACGTCGATTTGCTGTTTTACTCTCGCCTGGAGTGCCTCCATGTTCCAGACTTTCTTGGCCGCGACACTGTGGAGTAAGTCGGAGCCGTAGGGGGATTGAGGTTTTTTATGAAGGTGCGGATGGCCTCGCCCTCCGATATCTCCTCATCTAGCTCGGTCATGCCAGCCGTGTAACGCTGGTAGTATTGGGCCAGCGATTCGTCAGGCCTCTGAACCACCTCATGCAGGGTCCGAACACTCTTCAGCAGCCGTCGACGCCCTTGGTACTGGGCGATGAATCGCTGATGCATGTCCTTCCAACAGGTTATACATCCGGTGGGCAGACTGTAAAACCATGTCATCGCCTTCTCTCCCAAGGTGCTCGGGAACAACGCACAGATAACATCCTCATCGGGGGTCCTGCCCATGCACGCTGTTAGGTGCTTCTGCACATGGCGAACCGGGTCCGCGACCCCATCGTACTCGTCTATCTTCGGGATACCCAAGCCTGGAGGGGCCAAGGTATGGATCAACCTGGGAACGAAAGGATGGGTCTCCTGACTCCCCAATTCCGACATCATGGGCTTCTGATCTCCCATGCAGATACCCACGATCTTTACTACCTGGTCGGCAGTGAGGGGACCATTCAGGGGAATAGTCCTTTGTTGTACTGGCCCTGGTCCATCGACCACAAAATTCTCCGCCGGTGCTGGATGAGGGGGAATGGGTTGTTCCCTCAACGGAGGGGGTGGCGGCAGGTTGTCGTCCACCTGCCTTCTGGGGGCGTCTCGCCGCGGAGGGAGCGGCGGGAGATCTGCCTGCCTTCTAGCAGCTTCTCTTCGGTCTAGGAGGGCCTCCATGGCCTCCATGAATAGGGGCATGGCCTCTGCCACTACCCTGGCTAGCTCCGGATTCTGGGAAGGTGCTTCGTTCCGGCGAGTGCTGTCACCCTCATCTCCCAGATCCTGATGCCGGGCAACATCCTCAGGGGGATTGCTGGTGGCCGGTACTTGCTTGCCTGAACGTTGCGATCTGTTGCCAGCCATGGAGTGAAATCAGAGGGAAGCAAACTTACTTTTTGGCTTTTTGTTGCGTTCCCACAGACGGCGCCAATGTTGGATCACGGCAGGAGCTCCGGTTACGGTGACGAATTCCTTAGCTCCTCGCAATCCTGCAGAAGGGGAATAGAGGGCAGTGGCCCAGAATCCCTCTCCGATGATTAACGTAAGTACGGCGGCCACAGAGCAAGCAAGCAATATTTGTGTGTGTATCAAGCGTAACCCTAATCTGGAATAACTTCCCTCCTTTTATAGAGGAAAAGCTATCCCAGTTACCTGATTCGGCGGTTGGATTGTGATCCATTATCCCACATATCTCGCCGTATATCTTGCCACGTATCTTGTACAGTTATTCGTATCCCACATATCTCGCCCATTATACCACTACTGCGATCATGGCGAGATTTCCGGGATTGTGCTCTTACTGGCGAGTCTCGATCATTATCGGAGGCTCCCAGGTTGCATCGTTGAGGATTCGGTGTCGGGGAGTGGTATCAACTCCCATATCGGGACCGACTACGTCCAGGTCCGATATCTTCAGGGCTCTCCCCTGTCGGAGCCATACTTACTCGGGGCTATTCAATGTCGGGACCTCCTTCCGTCGGAGCCCTTATCCTTCCAGCAGCCCAGCTCCTAGCCCAACGGGCCTAATCGCCGTTTGCTAATCGTTAAGGGGCCTAACGGCCTTCGCCGGGGCCCATCATTAAACAAATTAAACAACGCTCCATATATTTCTCTTTGCCGAAAAAGTCGTAACAACCCGCTTCGAGGACGTGTGGAATTTCCCCTCGAAGGATATTTTTGACATCCCTGACCCGTCCTTTCATGTCGGAGGCTTGAAGGTCTTGAGGTACCAACTCCCTATACCTTTTTATAGCACGAAAAACTTCCTTACCTTCCTTTTCGGAGCGGACGTTGAAGGCGGTCTTGACCACATCCACATTAGTTCGCCCCTCGGAGGTGGGGGCAGATACGGAAGCCTCGGAGGTCTTCGCCTTCTTCCGAGAGGGTCCCGATTGGGCAGAAGCCTTCCGATGGGAGGGCTTCTTCTTGCGCTTCAGGGAGTGGGAGGCATCGGTATCCTCCTGAAACAGACGGATGGTCAGCGATGTTCGAGGGGCTGTAAACAATGGAAACAAGAAATAATTAGAAGATTACCCAGAGAATTACATTGGAAACACCATCATGAACTTTCCCCCCAGCCTTGGGATCAATCAGCATAATCCCAATTTCAATCCGCTGCTGATCAGTGACAGAAGTGGCCTCGAAGGGTTGGTAACCCTCCTCCCAACGACGGGCCTGGATAAGCATCAGGGCCCTCTTGGTCTGCTCCGACCATGAACGGAAAGGCACGGGGGGATCAGCTTCCACGGTGGTCCTCGGCCACTCGATGGGACCAGGCTGGATGAAGAAGTATTGCTCCTTCCAGTTAGCATTATCGTTCCCCTTATCGGAGATGACGGCCCGTTCCTTGCAAATCTTCCAGGACACCTTCTTGTCCCAGCCCATCTCCCTATACTGCTCATCGGTCCCTTCGGGTTGGCGGGGGGAAAAGGAGCAGATTCCGTCCTTGTTGCAGGTCATCTTGTAAAGAACCCGCCAGAGCTCCAGGGAATAGCTCCAGTCCTCCTTATTGATATCACACCACACTTGGAAGGCAATCCATGTACGGATTGCATGTGGAGAGAAGGTCGTGGGGTACGTCTTATAGTGGTTGCACAGCTCCACCCAACTTGGACAGAAAGGAAGTCGAATTCCTGCACGAATCTGCCCTGGGGAGATAAACACCTCGTCCCCTTTGGGGAGCGTAATCTGGGCCTCGCGAGAATTGAACTGCTCATAAGGATAGCGGGCCCCGAAGGAGGATTCAAAGATGCCGCACTCTATACAGGCCCTATCGTAGCTAATAGGTGCAAGCGTGTTCTTGAGATACTTGAAGACGAAAGGTTGGCCAACAGTAGCAGATCCCTCGGCTGAAAATCGTCGAGGGAAGGAAGGAGGGGAAAATTGAAGCCTAAGAAAACCAAAGATGAAAGAGAAAAGAGCAATAAGGTGAAGAACCTTACCAGACATGGTGGTTGAAGTGATCGCGATCGGAAAATCTGGAAGCTGGAAACGCCGGTAAAACCCTGAAGTGATCGTGATCGGAAAATTTGGAAGCTGGAAACGCCGGGGAAACCTTGGAGTGATCGTGATCGGAAAATCTGGATGCTGAAAACGCCGATAAAACCTTGAAGTAAGAAGAATTAGGGTTCTTGGGATCGCAGAGAAGAAAAAGTAAGGGAAAAGTAAAACAAGGTCTGGATTTAGGGTTTTATAAGGGAAGGAAAAGGAAACTGAAGAGGCGGGCAATCTGAGCCACAGAATTCAAAACGATTCGATCATGAGCGTCCAAGGGGGAAACGTGCCAATTCGACGAAGGCGAAACGGTTTCAATTTGAACCATCAGGACGCATGGGACAGATAAGACAAGAGTAATGACGTACCGGGTGGTTGAAAAGCGCTTTTTCAGAAAGCAGGCATGCGAAACCCGAAACGTTCCTTCACCTCCTATCAGCATTTAATGCTGGTCTGATCAAGAAAACCCATCGAATTCAAGCAGGATCCTAAAGGATCTTAAAGAGATCCAAGGCAAAGGCCTCCGACAGAAGTAGGGCAATGGCCTCCGACGTCTCAAACAAAGACCCCCGACTGGGATGTAGAAAAGTCTGATACTGAAAGACGCGACTTACTATAAGTCCCTCACGCCTTGGGGGCAAATGATGGGCCCCGGCGAAGGCCGTTAGGCCCCTTAACGATTAGCAAACGGCGATTAGGCCCGTTGGGCTAGGAGCTGGGCTGCTGGAAGGATAAGGGCTCCGACGGAAGGAGGTCCCGACATTGAATAGCCCCGAGTAAGTATGGCTCCGACAGGGGAGAGCCCTGAAGATATCGGACCTGGACGTAGTCGGTCCCGATATGGGAGTTGATACCACTCCCCGACACCGAATCCTCAACGATGCAACCTGGGAGCCTCCGATAATGATCGAGACTCGCCAGTAAGAGTACAATCCCGGAAATCTCGCCATGATCGCAGTAGTGGTATAATGGGCGAGATATGTGGGATACGAATAACTGTACAAGATACGTGGCAAGATATACGGCGAGATATGTGGGATAATGGATCACAATCCAACCGTCGAATCAGGTAACTGGGATAGCTTTTCCTCTATAAAAGGAGGGAAGTTATTCCAGATTAGGGTTACGCTTGATACACACACAAATATTGCTTGCTTGCTCTGTGGCCGCCGTACTTACGTTAATCATCGGAGAGGGATTCTGGGCCACTGCCCTCTATTCCCCTTCTGCAGGATTGCGAGGAGCTAAGGAATCCGTCACCGTAACCGGAGCTCCTGCCGTGATCCAACAGGCGCGAATTTCTAACTGTAACCGCCAACGACCGATCTTCATTAGTTTTGAATACAAAAATAATAATGGCGCGAAACGAAAATTCACAACCATTAGCAATGGTGCGAATCTCTAACTGTAACCGCTAGCGGATATAACTGAACTTCATTTTTTGAATACCGAAATAACAATGGTTAAAAGTACTTTTCACACCACATGTTTGACCGAATATGGCTTTTAGTACTGAATGTTTGGTTTTGTATACTTTTGGTAGCAAACGTTTGAAAAAATGTGGCTTTTGGTACATCCGTTAGTTGGGCTTTAAATGACATGTGCAAGTTTCGTGACCGACCCTAAACTTTTGATTTTGTTAAATTTAGTCCCTCAAATATATTCATAACTTTTATTTTGTTTAATTTTGTCATAAAACTTCAAAATCGAACCCAGCTGACCTAGACAGACTTAGCTTAGGCCTAGGTCCGACCCTAGGTTGGGTCGCTAGACCCAGCCAACCGGACCCAGGGTCGGAGCTAAGTCCGGCTTGGTCAATTGAAACCTAGCCTCAATTGGGTCAGTTGACCTAGCCGAATCTAGAATAGGGTTAGGTCCGACCTTGGGTCTGGGACCGGCAACCCCGACCCAGGGTCGGATCTAGGTCCGGCTAGGTCAATTGAGTTTGACTGGTTCAATGGTGTGGAACAGAAATTTAAAACCATTAGCAATGACGCGAATCTATAACTATAACCACCAACGAATATTACCGAACTTTATTAACTTTGGAATGAAAATAACAATAGCGCGAAACGGAAATTCAAAATCATTAACAATAGCGCGAAAGTATAACGGTATTAGAAAATATCGAAACTTTATAAAAAGAACATCAGTTCAATATTCACTAAAAGAAACTTAAAATTGGACATATATATATATAATAACTATATAAGACCTTAGTCGATTTTGAGATCGAGCTAACATAATTTCATCCCACCTATGTTAGCTACTGACTATCGATAAATTACTCTCTCAACACGACATAGCTAGCTAGCTACTACTTATAATGCACAGGAAATTAAGAGCTAAATTCATTAAACTCTACTACTTAGTAACTATTTATTTACTCATCAGCTAGATCGGTGAAACCGAAACTATTACTACTGCTGCTCTCCTCATTATCCTCCGAGGTGGTGTTGTTGCGGTCGGCAGAAACGCGCGTGACCCCACTCGACCCCGAAGACGACGAAGACGGTACGAGGTTGAGGTCCGCCGGAGACTTTTTATCCGTCGACAAAAACTCATAAAAAACAGGGTCGTTATTGACATTGTCGGATCTCTGGATTTCGAACACTTTGCATATCGCATCGTCGGTCTTGTCTCCGTCGTCGGCCTTCGAGCTCCTCTTCTTCAAGAAAATCCGACAAAGAACCCAATTCCCGACCGGTGCAGCCGCCACAGGGATCTGTGAACGAATTAAACGATAAATTAAGCAGAAAGCCGTTCTGAAACTGGACAATGTTTGATTAATAGGTGAAATCGAAGCCCACCTGGTTCAAATTCATCTTTAAACGTTCATCGCGCGGCGGCGCCGGCGGCGGAGCTTGTGGGCTAGCGAGGCGGTACTCGTGCATGATCCAATCGGTCTTGATGCCGGTTGGGGGCTTACCTCTGTAGAAAACCAGAGTCTTCTTCAACCCAACGACGGCGTTTCTTCTGGAGTCGACGATCTGGCGGTCGACTCCGGTGGCCTTCCAGTACCCAGAGACGGTGGCTCTGTTTGCTCTGTTTCCGCTAGGGTACTTGGCTTCCCTCGTGCTGAAAAAGTACCTCTCCTGCTCTGCATCCCCTGAGAATCCGACAAAACGTGACGAAAAGCTCCGAGACAAGAATGTACTTCGTATTCAATACTGAACAACAGTAAAAAATGGATTTTTAATTACCGGGTAAGTCCCAGGGGTCGGATTTGCAGACGTCGACGTCGGGGATAATGGAGGACGGCAAGGGAAGGGAGAGAACCCTGCGGCGGAGGTACTGCATGACGAGCTCCTCGTCGGAGGGGTGGAAACGGAACCCAGGAGGCAAGCTTAAAACGCCGTTCTTGACGAAATTGTGTCGTTCAGCCATGGATGCTCTGTTTTTCTCTGTGTTGCAGTAGAACAGAGGAGATTGAAGAATTGCAGAGAAAGGCGAGGGAGGGGATAGTATTTATAGTAGGTGGAGGAGTGAAAAAGTTGCTGAAAATGGGTGGCGTGAACAAGACTCAAGCTTGCTGCTATGTTTCTCACATTTCTGTGACGCCATTTTTAAAATTAATTTAGGGTTTTTATTTTTATATTTTGGGGTAAAGTTTAGTTGAGGAAGAAAGGGAAGAGGTTAATAAAAAATAGGGGTTAGATTTTAGAAGTTGAAGATGAATACGAAACTGAACGCAGATGAATCTAAAGAAACCGCTTAGTTGGGTTGGACATAGACATAGTTTCGTATTGGGTTTGGAAAATCCGATGCTGTTCAGTCAGTCTCCAGTATCTGTAAACTCTTGTGCATTGATCCCTAGGAACCTGACCTTTGGACTGGTCATGTCCAATGTTAAATTACCATAAAATCCCTTTCACATTTTATCTTTATTAACAAATATAAGATGCAACCTTTTTCATAATTTCGATATTTCTTAATGAAGTTATCCATCATAATCTTAACTATTTGGATGTACGTATAACGTGATAATAGTTAAAATTTAACATTACAAATAATGTGACTTAAGTAATATTAAATAATAGTATTTTGTTGCGTTGCAATATAGAGTGTAATATTAGATTACCGTGTTTGGTATACTTTGTAATATGCAATATAATGTGACCTTTTTTATTTATTTTATCTATGTGAAAATATATTATATAAGGATATGATAAGATTTTAAAGAGTATTTATTTTGAGAACAGCTAATCATGTGTACTTTATATTTTCTGTTTAATATGTATAATCTATTAATAAATTATAAAAACCAAATATTAAACTAAATTCACGTAACTATTAAAATTCAGTTGATTGAAATATTTTGTATAATTTTATAAGATAATTTTCATAAAGAAAGTTAGGAAAAAAGACTTTACTCATAAAGTCAACGTCGTTGACGATACAAGCAACTTTTAATTTGACCGACACCGCTATTAAGGAAAGTCTCCAAAGTCTTCCACACGTCCAAAAGAAAGCGACATCAGTATATATATATTCAGACATAGAACAACCGACGACTTACTTTTCATCATGACAACAATCACCGTTTCTCTCAACCAATAAGAGGTCGGCTGCCACCGCCTTATGATGACCAATCATAAATAAAAGAGTTACTACCTTAATATCGGTTTGAGTATCCTGTAAATAGTAAGCTTAAGCATTCAGTAGGAAGATTACCGATAACTCTCTACTAATTTGAGCACCAGAGAGGAATTGTAGGGCATAAACTTACACTTCATTCTTCCAGATGTTAGTCGCGGCAGAGGTAAATGAGTACAAACTTTCACAATCCAACACACTTAACACCCTATTTTAAACCGATGTTCACGAATAACTTTTTATATAAGACTCATCACTTGATTCGTACTACTTCAAAACCCGAACTCTTTACTTGGTCTGCACATACGTGTTTCATCCCGACCACCTTAGCCTTTATCCAAGAGGTTTCAACTTCGTTTCCACTTTATTATTCTTTGTGTTTTTTTCCACTTTTTCAACAACGTCATTATGCTTTGAACATATGCGTTTTGATATTACTTTTTAGAAAATAAGACGTACACATTAATTAATTATCTTAACATCACATATGCGTTATGAAGTTACTTTAAATGGAATTTTACCATTGACTGATTATCTTCCACATATTTTTAATTTTTTTTTTCGTTAAGGTTAAGGTTAAAAATATGCCGTGATACTATGTATGATCATATCACGAAATGAAACACGTAAATGTTTAAGATTAATGATGACGAATTGTAGCAAAATGTTGAATGTAGATAGAAGATCTAAAGTTGAAGACTTGAAGTTATCCTATCACGTGGAAGAGATGAGAAAAGTTAACAGCTGGAGCTAATAATAATAACTTATAATAATAGCTTTTAATGGTGGTAAGGTAACTAAGAAAGACGAAATTACCCCTATCTTTACTGCTGAACTAACGGCGCACTGCTGTGTTGCTCACGCAACAGGGAACAGAAATCGTCGGCCGTTGGTTTTGAGATTTGGCTCGCCAAGAAAGATGACGGCGGCGGCGGCGGCTGCAGCTGCGATCTGCTCTGCCCCTATTGACGGACGGGAGTCGTACATTATCGTACCTTGTTGCCTTCTCTCAAAAGTTACTCATAATGGACGTGGCTTCTTTTGAAAAAAAAAACAAAATAGAAATCTTAATTAATAATTTTTATATTTATTTAAAAGGAAAAAATGAAGATAAAAAATAAAATTATCCAACATTAATTTCTGGATGGATAAAAATCGTGGTTAGTTTGGGTAATTTAAATAGTACTCAATAACAATTTTATATGAATAAAACTGATGTAAATGGAAATATTGATACCATTATTGTGTAACTAATGAACATTTTAAAGTATATTACTATTACTATTAAAAAATTATTTTGGACAAACATAGTGAACGTTTTACAAAATTTGTTAATTAGGTATTTTTATATAAAAAATAAAGAGACCAACTAAATACAAATCGGACCAACCAAACGATCGGCAGCAGGAGTCCGTATTTATGATAGTAGTGCAATACTCATATTATTCTTACTTTACTGATAGAATAAAATTTACACATCTATTAAATCAGGCCGTAAAAAGTAAAATATTAGTAATAATTTTTTTTTTTTAATTTTCAGTACCTAATATAATTTGAATATGGAACATCTATTAAAAAAATGAAATGTTATACTGCAGCGATAAGATATATTTGTTGTTATTATATATATAGTATAGTTGATTAATGGATGAGACGAGATGAAAAATCTTCTTGTGACACATCAATGTCCGTCCTAGCTTAAATCTCCACCATTGGATTGACCATCATGCCCTTTGAATTTTGGAAGACATATACAATACGACGCCTATATCTCCCCATCTTTTTCTATCCATAGAACAGCTATATACGCTAAGCCTAGCCTTTAATATCAGTAGCTTGCATGAAAGTAACTTCTTCAACAATCGAAAGATGATTTTGATTAATTTTTTTAATATATATATTGAAAATCGAGCTGCTGGTGTTGGTTAAATTCAAGGACCAATTAGCCATATTAAGAAAGTTAAGGGTGTTTGTTTCTATCTGTTGTAATTCTGAATTGTTCATAGTGTTTAAGTATTTACAAGTGATTATGTTTTTTTTTTTGTTTTTTGTTAATGATTTAGATAGTTTTATAACTTTTTTTTTCAAAACATCTTTTGGTTACGGTGAACGGTACAGTCGGGTGAACCATATAGAATAATTGAGTTTAATTTTTTTATTTAAAAAATCTATTGAATTTGGCGAATGGTATGACCGAATGTATAGTTCACTCGGTCATATCATTCCTGAAATTCAATAGATTTTTGGAAGAATTTTTTTTACATAAATTCGTTTATCATTTAGAGGTTCACCCGGTCATACCGTTCACCCAAATTACATATATGTAGAAAAAAATCATAACATTATGGCTACAAGTTTTAATATACAAATCTATTCTTGTTATTACTTTTCATTGTACTAGCGTTTTAGAAAATTAAGCGTACGTATATTGGTATGTCTTGTCTACGGTAGTTCCAACATGTATATACCAATCGTAGAACTAACATCATCTGTATATATATGTACATAGAAGCTAATTAGAGAAATAGCTAGATTCATGATTAACCAAAAATGGATAATAACGTTGGCTAGTAAGCTATCAAATTAAAGAAACATGGCTCATTCGGTTCCTTTTCGTAGGGAGAAGGGAAACCACTCTCTATCAGCCCCATTAATTTCGTGATGAGCCACATTTCACTTTCAAATGAATTAAAGTAGTCTCATCTCATTGTCACTTAATTATTTTATTTATCTATTTTACAAGATATATTTAATTGTTTAAGTAATTTTATTAATTGGACCGACCGGAAATTATTATATATGTAGACACGGTTCAATAATTCTTAGATTTGTTTCATTTCATTCTTAGGATATGATGATGTGTATCAAATATGACACTTAAAATTGGTCAAACTTTAGCATAAAACTCGACTTATTGTAGATATATTCGTTTTGTGGGAATAATAATTGATGTATTTATTTTGGCACAATAATAATTGATATTAAATGTGGAAAATAAGAGGGTTTTCATTGCGGCTGGATGTGATTTTCTTTTCGTGCGTTGTTTAAGGGGTCAAAATGGACATAAAGTTGCGTGTGGGAGATCGACATTTGAGGTTTTTAAGGAGCATAATATATATATATATATATATATATATATATATATATATATATATATATATATAGATGCATTAGCTAGAGTAGTTAGTAGAAGTCTAGAAGGACGTTTTGGTTTTGGATGTTTGTTCTAAATTGGCTTATCCTATATTTGGGGTTGCCCATCTTTGAAGCCTTCTGGTTTCCCATTGGCATCATGCGGTTCATGCATCCAATACATATATATATACTTTGTTTTTGGTAAAATTATATATACATATGTACGTATATGTATATACATTTTTTTTTTGGGTTTGGGAAGGTTACGTTGATTTGAGTTCATGTACTTGTACTATAAGAAAATTGATAATTTTGTGACGACATTATTTTAAGAGAATCAAATCCCTTATAAATTATAAGCATTTTCTAGGGTTATATTTTAAGGGAAAATCCTTATAAAATTAAAAAAATTATAAAATATTTTTAAGGAAGTTTCTAGCCAAACTTTTTATTAGGAGTCATTCTTTTAAATAAAAAATTAAATGTTGTATTTTTAAGGAATTTTCACATTTCTCTAAATTTCTTGTAGTGTTTATTAACATAATAAGTACAATAGAGATATCGAGTTAATTAATTTGTTAAAAAAAAGCAAAAAGGGTTTAATGGGGTTTCTTATACGTCGTCTATGATGTATTATTACATTTACCTCTCGAATAAAATTAATTGCTTTACGTGGAAAGTGTCAAATCAAAGCTCGCCTTAAAGTTTTGTCATTACTCATTATCCCGCACACTAGCTTAAGCAGCTGTATTAGTAATTTCACATTATATATAAGTCATCTCTAATATATATGGCTAGTAGAGTGCTTTCGAAGGAACATCTTTGTATTTGACTTAACAACTAAACACCTTATAATAACAATAAAATAAATATAATACATATCAACACAATTTATTTATGACGAATAAACCATTATAAACTGCGCACCTAGTATTCTTTCTAATGTTTATTTCGATGTGGTTGAGCCACGAGATTCTTATTTAACAGAATAATTATCATTAGAGCATCACAATATTATTACGTTTAACATATTTTTTTATGCAAAGTGTAAAAAAACGATTTTACAGTGGTTTTACATATTATTATCTTTAAAAATAAGACCCATCTATTTTTTAAATTTAAGAAATATTACATACTATGTATTATGTAACTAACTTTTAATTATAAATTAATTCATTTTATAATTAATAATGTTATTTTTATTGGTAGTTGTTAGGAAATTTAACAATAAAATATATTTAATGAATATACTTAAGTAAAACCATTGTAGCAGAGCAAATATTATTTACATATATTAATTTCATAAATGTCTATGTGACAATTTAAAAAAAATACAATTTATGTAAATATTGAGTTTATTATTATGATCTACAAAACCCTAAAGTAGCATATTACGGATCTAACTAGCGGTAAATGTACTTTTTTTTTTGGCCAAGGTAAATGTACCTAATAAAAAGACGAAAAAATGGACAGGCATTCACTCACAATCTAGCTGTCTGTTGGAGATTTGAATAAGAAAGCTGATATCGTATACGAAACATACGTAATACATGACCAATATCAAGATTATTCACGTTTTTGCAACACCCATATATGTAGCTCTGCATATACAGACCAAACACAACCTAACAATGAAACCGTATAAAAAAACTATATAAAAAAATTAGGAGGCGTAAATTTGAGGTTTTAAAATATCGAATAAGAACAATTACATTTTTACGGTAAAAAAAATGTCCATGGCCGAACCTTGAACAAATAATGTTCAAGGTGAGATATTCTTGTATGTGCGTTTAAATAAAACAAATGTTTTGAAAACCGAACCTTGTACCGGTAAGATGATCGGTTCTTTATCCAATCGGTCTGATTCAGTTCGACCGGTTCCAGCAGAAAATCCCCATTCCAAGCTTCAGTTATAAACCTATAGGTCTTAGTCCATTTTTTTTAAAAAAATATGAACTGGCGAACCGGTCCGATCCTATCCAATTCATCAGTTCAGCCCGGTTTTTACCATCCAAATCTGGTTCTTTATGTATCCAACTATTTTAACAAACCAGACCGTTTGTGTGAGCGGTTCACGATCCGGTCCGACCGCTGGTCTGGTTTTTAAAAAAATGAAACTAGCAGTTCTAAAACGAAGCACTTTCCTAGGTATTACATAGCGTAAGAAGGATAGCTTGAACAAAGTTTCAAAAGTATCCATTGATTATTTGAGTTGACTAGAAGGTATCAATCAATTTTGATGATGGCAATAACTTCAGGGTGTAAATCAATCACCACATCATGCATTTAAGAATGTATGTATATACAGTTGATGATTTCATTTTCTTGAACTCCAAGCTAGGTAAATGTTGTTTTGTCAACCTGACAACAGTATATGAGTTTTTTTTTTTTTTTTTTTTTTTATTATTATTATTATTTATCAAATATATACGAGCTGTATAATCACATATAAATACATTTTTAAAAGGTAATAAAAAATGAGCTCCAAACGACATAAATTCTATTTACTCCTGAAAGGGCTTCTTCATGAATGAGAATCATCTCCAATTCTCTATTTTTCCTCCAAATTAATTAGGGTTTTCAGGGATGCTTGGATTCGACATGATTAGCGTCTAAACGAAACTCTAGCTCCCACAATTGACAAAAGTATCGTAAATTGTCGCGACGACAAAACGTTCGGGCTAATCAGTTTCAGGATCAATGACCAAAATAACTGATGATGACAAGAAGAAGTGACTGAAGTTGATGAAATTTCCAGCTAGCTACCAAACATTAAAATAGATTCCTTATCAAACTTTCGATATGTAAGCCATACAAATAAATACATTTACAAGGTAATAATACTAGGCTATGCGTACAAAATTAACCTTTTGGAGAACTACAATATAGCTAGCTATGAATTAATGGGATTGCATAAAATGTAAGAGAACGAAATGTTAATTATGAGAATATATATATAACAAAAAAGAGTTCCAAACGGCGAAATTTCAGACTGATCACTTGATTAAATGTCCTAAATTGTTAATGTGATAGGTCAATGCATGGTTTAGCCTTTATATACTTGATCAGCACAAACGATATCCGACTTTTCAAATGAGAATCATCGATGTATATATTATAACACAAACTAGCTAGGGTTTTTATAGATGCGTGGGCTCGACATGAAACTATCCTATAAAACCGACAAAAGTATCGTAAAATGGCGTAACGACAAAACGTTCGAGGTTTTATCGTATTCCGAAACCTAGGACATACTAATAACTGACAAGAAGTGACTGAAGTTGATAGAAATTTCCAGCTACCAAACATTAGATGTTCATATGAAACATTTGATATATGGTCCCTAAAAATCTACCCTTATATATTATGTACTATATAGAAGTAGACGACAGTGGCTACTCCAAGCAATGTTAAAGTTGCGCACCCATGAAAACAACGGATCCAGTAAAGAAGCAAGCAATAGAATAAAACCCTAAAGAGAGAGAAGTTTCCTAATTATCGTAACTGGTCCCGAAACGAAACAGCTAGCGGTCGCTCACTCGGTCTCTACCTGCTTCTTATTTCCATGAATTAATCATACATATAATATATAAGCTCACAAAGCATAATTAATTAACTAATTAGTTAATTAATGTCCTTAAAAATATCAGTCGTTGCTGTCACTATCGGGTATTCCCATGCAAGGCATACACAACGATCCCTCCAATTTATAAGCTTCTTACGTATTGTTTGTAAAGGGAAATAGTATTCAGGTTCCTTCTAGGAAACTTGCAAAGATTGAAATTGAAATCCAATATGTTGCTTCACTTTCTCTACCACTGTAAACAGCACATATAGTTAGCTAGCAAGAGAGGGTTATAATTATAAAGAAAGTGACATATATATGTATTTAGTACTTCAACTATATTGGCTATTAATTTTTTAGTACCTTAAGTTTTAATGTGTCTCAACTATTAGAATTGTGATTATTCAATAACGTATAACTCAATTCACTTAGTTTTTTAGCTAGGGGCGGAGCCATCCACTATAATGGGAGGATATATGTCCTCATTCCTAGTCAAGTTTAGTTAAGTTTTGTAAAATATATATCTATATGTAAGCTTAATTTGATATACAATAGGATAATGAACCCCCGTTATGTACGTTTTTAGCTGTAAATGTTATATATTTTCTAAACTTGTACTTTTTACCTTCAATCTTTACGTTCTTTACATAATATGTAATGAATATTAAACCCCCATTATTTAATATCTGGCTATGCCACTGGTTTGGGCTTGTACTTATGCTAGACCTGATCACATGTACTGTATAGCACAAGCTCAGCTCAAGGCGAGTCTCTAGCTTGGCTAATTGAGCCATGAACGATCTAAAGATTTGATTGGTTAAAGTGAGCTGGGGGCTCGACATGACACAGGCTCGTGCTAGTCTATACATGGTCTCCAATACTAGGTGATCAGGTCTAGCATCGGATCAATGCAAGCCCTCTAAGTATGTAAATCGAGTCATGTGTCATTGAATTATCAAACTTTAGATAGTTGAGACACCTAAAAGTCAGAAATAAAAAGTTGAGTACTAAAATGTCGATGAATGATAGTTGATGTGCTAAAGATAATTTTTTTTTCTATATATATATATGTGTCTCCATTTTAATTTAAATTAGGACAGCTTTAATTACTTACCAACTTTTGATGTGTGTTTATGCCAACATAATTAATTAAAGGCAAAGACGCAAGGATTTTATGTGCCTTGTGAGCTAAGTTAACTATCTGAGTTTGGAAATTAAGAGTGTGCAACCTAATTTTACACCATTATTGCCGATTAATGGACGACGTTCCCTATATATATCTCTGCTTATTTTCTCATTAGTGGCAACTTACACTCCGCTTAATTAGAGATACAAGTATATATATGCATGCTTCAGTGTCATTATTAATCTATATTTACTAGGTTAATTAGAATTCAATAGCCTCTTTTTACCTAATTAATTAGATTCGGTAGAGCCATCTTAATCCAACACCATTAATTGCATAAGACCCCGTCTCAAAGTTCATTTTAATAGAGGGGGCATTCTTGTAGTGATTATATATATAGTTGTTGTATATACACAAATTCTCATGCACATTTTAATACTTTATTACATCAGTTAATTAAGGTACGGCAGGCTAATTAAGTCACGGCTTAATTATGTTAGTTAATATTAATGAAAAAAAGGGGCATAATTGGGGTAGGTCAGGTAAAGAGCACTTAAAGATATGCATTCATAATTTTATCTTAATGATTAAGTTAATTGCTTAATTCGACATGCATTGCAATTTGCATATGGTTGTTGGAGGTGACTGACATGACTGTTTAGCCAAAAAAATTGTTCGTACATAGACGTCTTAACATGTGCTCTATCATTGTACATACACAATGCATCCCCACACAAATCTAACGTTAAATCGATCAACAAACATACAAATTGGCCACGTCTGGACCACAACGTACATGCATGATTGCTACATTACATAAAAAGAAATGCAAGGCTCATATAGCTTCTTGTTCTTTTCTCCCTTTTCTATCTCTCCAAGAAGGTTGTGAAACCCTAACCATGCCTAATATTGTGTAGCAAAGAATTACACTTCATTATTTAATTAGAAATTATATATTCAAACTCTATCGAGTCATGGGAGAATGGAAAAATATCCATGATTAGCATTTCACCTTCACCTCGTACGAACTGACTCAGTGCGAGTTGAAATTATTCTAGATATAAATTAAGCAGAGATGAAGCCAGAAACTCAGTTCAGGTGACAATAATTGAGTTAGGGGCAAATAACTAGTATAAAAAGTTTTCAGAGGCAAATGTAAGACTTTAAAGGTCAAATTGATAATAATTACAAATTTTAGGGTTCAAATTGCTTATCACAAAAAGTTGAATGAGGAAATTGCTCATTGTCTACCATGGCTTCGTCCCTGAGAACAAGCATGCTACGATCTGATGGCCCAGAACACTTGGTTGGATAGTTTTTTTATTTTTGTAAAACCCTAGAATGGAGAGGGAGCTGACTCGGTGTGAGTGAAAATTATATTGATTTAGAACAAGCATGACTACACATTTCTAATATCCTCTAGGAAAAAAGAAATTGTGAAACCCTAATTTGGTTGGAGCGGTCAATTCAATTCAATTACGTTCAAATCATACCATCATCACTCGTTAGACACATTTGTACACACAATCTACACTGGTACTCCTAGTTACAACTAAGTGTGTACATAATCAGGACCGAATCAGCTCAGGGATTAGCTTTAGTAAGAAGGATAGTTCATTTTGTGAAAAACTCAGCTTCTTCTTTGCTTCTAATTCACCTTTATTCTCTAACATTCCATCCAAGCACTTTTCTTCATCTTCTTCCTCAACCGGGTCCATGAAATCGGAAACTGCTTTGGTGATTTCCGGAACTAGATCGACTATAACTCCATCGACCCCCATTAGATTCTGCATGTACACAACCTCAGGAACATTGCTGCACAATAAACCAATACCAAAAAAATTACAACTTTAATGTAGTGATTAGATACAGATTGGGAGTTCAGGTGATTAATTGCTCACTTTAATTGGCCATAGGTAATGATGGAGAGACCGGACTCTTTGATTTTGGTTATGGCATTCGGGTTTCGGAACACCGCCTTCACTTCTGACACGATTCCTTGCAGTCCACCGGATCCACATACCTTGATGGCCTCATCCAAAGAGTTCCTCCTTGTGTCCACGAAAAGTTCCGATCCTCCATTAGTGAGGAAGTACACCTGGAAGTTGTATATATCGAACTTTTAGACTCGTTATCTAACAATTAGTTAAGAATCTCAAAACAGCCTCAATTATAGGTCATGTTGCTGATCACTGTCCTAAATTTGAAATGTTGATATTCGGTGTCTCAACTATCAGAATGGTTGAATAAACTGAGAGGGTTGTTAGATTTGAACTTGAGACTGTTGAAGATCCAATTAATCTTGAATGCCAAGCAACATTATAATATAAGGCAACAATTATCAAGCTAAAATGAGGTGCCTTTGTTTCCAAGAAATCATTGATTTTGAACAAAAAAGTTTGTGATTTAGAAACTTACAGGGTATGCGCTCTGCAGCTTCTGGATCAACAGAGCTGCATCTGGGTGGAAACTCGAAAACATGACAGGTCTCTCCTTTGCATAATCATTCACTACCTATAACCCCATTAATTACACAAATGATTACTGTAATTACGTTTAGTTCGATCAACATAGTTTTAATTAAGAGGTAGGAAATTAAACATACCCGCAAAATGAGTTTGAGAACACAAGTTAGATCATCTTCACTATACTCTACGTGATCATCAAACTTTAACTCGATATTGAATCCAACTGAACGATCCACTTTCTCGAAAACCTCTCCCAATGTGCAAAAAGGAGCATCTTCCTCAACAATCCACTCGAAAATCCTACCATCTTTCGTTTTCCTCAAGAGGGGCAGACCTTTCTGGAGACATTATTTCAACAAACACCACAATCATTTTAATTTCGAGTTTTTGAAAGATATAATATAATTGTAAGATGTTTAATAGAACAAGATAATTACGTGGCCGGAGTCAATCTGAGGTCCATATGAGAGGAATTGTTCCAATGTGAGCTCCGTAACTCTTTTCTCAATAACTTGGCCCTGAAGTAAATGAACAATATTAAGCACAACGGTCAAAACTCCATTATTACATTTATAAAAACAAGTGTTTGAAGGAATGATGGATTTACCGGGGATTGAGTGAGGATGAAGCTGTCGTGGAAAATGACGGGGCAGTCATCTTTGGTAACCTACAAAAATATATAGGTTTTGTTTGGTTTTACCGTCTATTTGCATACTCTTCGTTCACCAATAGTAACTAAATTCATCAAAGAAGATAGCAGGGGCAAAGATAGGAAAAATAAACTCGATCAGTAATCTCGATATTATGTGATATGATAATATTTCATGCTAAAATAATTAGGCTTACTAGATAGTTTGCATTTTTTTCTTTCTATTTCATTATATATATATAAAAGATAGAACTTGCCGTATAACAAATTTTTAACATATATTTATAGAAGAATGAGAATTGTATTATTGGTCTTGTTTAGTGTTGAGTACATATACTTATATATATAGATACAAGACTATATCTATAGCAATATAATAAGAAACATAATCTGATAATATACTAAGAATATATCTATTCCTAATCTAGATATATTCATCTAAATAAAATAAGATATATTTATCTATAATATATCTTATTCCCTTATACGCCCCCGCAAGACGGACGTTCTGACAAGAATGACCGATCTTGATACGAAAAATATTAATGAATGCCCCAATAGTCCATTCTTCATCGGAGGATGCCCGAAGAGGTCCAATCGGCAACGGCGGAAGCCCGGAGATGTCCAGTCGGCACGGCGGTAGCCCGGAAATATCCATCCAGTCGGCACGGCGGTAGCCCGGAGGTCCAGTCGGCAATGGCGGAGACCCGGAGAAGTCCAGTCGGTCAGGATGCTGCTGGTCACGATGTTCACGTTGGTGAACGATAAGCAAACGACGGAGGTGAATTTGCTCGTTGGAGCAAACCTCTTAATTCCAAGAGAAAGGCAGCAAAAAGGCAGCAAGTCTCAATCAAAAACTTGAAGCTAGTCACGGAGCCACGGAAGAGTCCTCAGGTGTAGCGATCAGATACTTTCGCTCGTTGGAGCTAGTAGGATCGAGGATGCTGGTAGATAGAAATACCGCTATGAGCATGGGCCGATAAAAAAATTACGCTCGTTGGAGCGGGTACCAAAAGATCGGTGCAGAAATCGTCGATACGGAAGCAGGGATTTATTGTCTTATTAGAAAAGAAGAAAAAAAAAACTGAAATTAGAATTGGCCAGGGGGCGGCCGGCATGACATCTCATAGTTGACGGCGGTGCCGACCGCCTCTGGACAGCGGCGATGGTGGGCGGCGGCTTGTAAGTTGTACTCGTTGGAGTTAGAAAGGCTCTGATACCATATAGAAGAATGAGAATTGTATTATTGGTCTTGTTTAGGGTTGAGTACATGTACCTATATATATAGATACAAGACTATATCTATAGCAATATAATAAGAAACATAATCTGATAATATACTAAGAATATATCTATTCCTAATCTAGATATATTCATCTAAATATAATAAGATATATTTATCTATAATATATCTTATTCCCTTATACTATTATGCTGGAAATGATATGCATTCTGACATTTGACATTCCGAAAATCAAAATGTGAGAAAGCACAGAAAAGTCCGTTACCAAATGGTCATTTCACATATTCTAAATACTAAAATGTAAATTAATAAAAAAAAAAAAAAAAATCAAAATGTCTGTCAGGCTCTTTGAAAGAGCGGCGGATGAACAGTACTGCGACTGATTGCAGTGTTCATGGAAATAACAACAACAAATGTAGTTGGAAATAACAGCAGCAAACCTTCATCGCAAGAGCGGCAGACATTTTGGTAATTTTTTTTAATGAATTTATATTTTAGTATTTGAGATATGTTAGATGATTATTTAGGTAAGGGAAAATTATACTATTGTCTCATATTTCGAAATTTGTAGGATCTTAAATTTGGAATTACTATCACAACAAATCCTATTAAGAAAATGGGCTTGTATGGCTGAAAATATAAGAAACGGGCCTGGACAGTAAAAATAAAGCCATTAATCGACGTATAAAGTTTTATTGGGCCGAATAATGGGCCTAGGCAGGCCCAATGCCTAGGTCAACCATGCCAATAGACATTCGCGGCGAATGGAAACAGACTAGCAATCTTTTATGACCGGTGGCAAAGATCTGACCGGCCGGCGAAGACCACGGGGAGAATTCTATTCTCCGTGTAAAGCGCTGGAAAAAAGAAGAAGATAATGTTCCTGACCTGAACGTCGAATTCGATGAAGTCGATAGGGAACTTGGCGGCGGCGTTGAAGGAGGCGATTGAGTTCTCCTTGACGGATTTCATCTTCTGATCCGGCGACTGCATCATGTTCATGCCGCTTCCTCTGTGCCCCATCACCAAGAACTTCTTCTTCTCCGATCTCATCGTCACATCGTCAACACCTTCAAGAAATAGCCACAATCAAATTCAATCATCAAATTGAAAATACGCGGAGATACGGAAATTGAAATTAACAGATATACGTGCCTTGTAATTAATCTCATATCCAAATTACCTCGGGGGAAGACGGCGGCGGCGGAGCGGTTGAGTGCAGTGGCGGCGTCGTCGGGGACCTTAACGAATCTAGGGATGTCGGTGACGTGTACGGCTTTGAGAGCCATGGCCGATATTGTAATGTGAGAAAGAGAAGAAGATACTGTTGGGGTTTAATAATGGCGCGGTGTAGAGGAGGTGAATGCAGAAAACCGGTATTTAAAATGAGGCCATGGAAAGAGGATGATGAAGAAGAAAAAGAGGAGAAATATTTTTCTGGGTTTACTTTTTTAGTTTTGGGTTTTCTTATAATCTTCAATGGAGTTTCAAGAATAATGGAGGGAATATTCGAGGGGTGGAATAGAAAATAGAAATGCGAGATGACTTTTGGAAAGATCTGGTACAGTTAGTTATTTTCTCGGGTGCTCTAAGGATGAAAATAATTAGATATTTTTTTCTATCCGGTTAGTTTATAAAAAATAGGGTTAATGGTACACTTCATATCATATGTTTGTACGAAATATATTGTTGTGCACGTTACTTTTATTGACCAAAATAGACGGAACTTTAACGAAAATATGAAAACGATACAAATGGAAACATTTGGTATCAATCTGGTACAAAAAAACATATAATATATTTCGTGCAAACATATGGTATAAAGTTTACTCTTAACTCTAAAAAATAATATACTGACTATAAATATTTTTTTAACTTCAGCACTCTTAGCCGTTTTAAACCTAATATTTGATAAATTGCTGAATCAGTACACCCAATTATTAGTGCTGGTTGACACCCAATTATAAGTGCTGGTTGACGAGGTTTTGGGTAGAGTTTTGTTTACTTTAATTAACGAATCGTCCGTGTTCATGGCACGGCAGGAGGAACTTGCGGCGTCACCATCTGTTTTGAGTTTGCATGCAAATATATTGTCATGTGGAATTTTTGCATGCTAATTATAATGACTGCATATTTATAATTAATTAATGAGATTATAATACCATATATTTTTTTTTATTTCTATATAAAAACATATATTTAGATATATGATTTCTTGAAAATGACACATGATTATTTTGTGGGTATCTCATATTTTTTTTATGTGAAAACTTTACATATATATATAACCCTAAAGAACCACAAAAGTTGTCACAATCCTCCGATAAAACTTGTCAAAATCCTGTCACGTGCTTTATATTTCAGCTAACTTTATTTTTGGTAAAAATATTTCAGCTAACTTAGTTCAGATATATGATGTCTAAGTCTAATTGAAACTTTTGGTATCCATTTGCGTATAATATTATGCATCGACAAGAAAAATAAAAGTAAAAATTTGCCATTTTCACTCATACTTGCAGCGCATTATTAGGAATTGTTTTTGCGTGTTGGTTTTTATTCTTAACACGCATAATTAAATAACCACCATATTAAGTGTACATAGTCTACTATTTAAAAAAAAAAAAAAACTTACAAATCACGCGTACGTTGCTTTAAATCCATGAAATAATATATTGATGTATGAAATCTCTAAAAGACTAGCTCTCAAATTATCAAAATCTTTCAAGATTAACCTCAGACATATAATGAGAGATATAAGGCTCTCTCTACATCATAATATGATAAACAGTATATAATTAATTTTTTTTTTCGATAACGTAATTCATTTTAGGGTTAATAACTAAAAAACTGTCCAAGGTTTACCCTATGTTAAAATTAGGTGTCCGAAGTTTGAAATGTTAAAATGGACTGTCCCAAGTTTCATTTTGTTGAAATTTGGTGTCTCTGCGCGTCTTTTCATATCTATTCAATCATTTTCATCAACCTACACACCCACTCTTAATCCACCACTATTTACTTTTTACAAAATCGTCAAATTTCACCCAAAATTTGAACATTAAAAATAAAGTTTCTAGAAGAGTGGTGTGGAGCCATTTTCCAAGGACAATACAGCGAAATTTACTTGCGCGGATGTGGTCAACTTCATAGGTGACGGTCCCGGCAAGATGACGTGAAGGGAGTGTGTATGGGAGCTCGAATTTGACAGAAGGTTTCGTCGTAATTGACTTCTCTAAAGTAATCACACCGAGACACCACATTTTAACAAAATTGAAACCTTGGACATTACAGTTTAACATTTGAAATTTCAGACACCTAATTTTAATATAGGGTAAACCTAGGATAGTTTTTTAGTTATTAACCCTTCGTCTTAACATATTTGAAAATTCAGAATCATCAGTTTCACCGTATGTTATTATTTAACTTAATTGTGTTAATTTAGTTAGTTCGGTATGAATTAAAATGATTTAGATTATCATTTATTAAGGAGTCAAAATAAAAACGTCCCAACATGACATTTTTATTCTCTACCCATCTATAATGTTCGATATACTTCTAGAAGCTACTCTTATTCGTGTCGATTTTGGGCAAAATAATTTTCAGAATAACCATCGATTAACTCATAGATCGACCCCTCAATTAATTATGGGCAAATTAAGTCACGTGACCACGCTTTTGCTCTAAATAATACAAAAGAACCTATAATTAGAGACGGATCTAGTATAGAATTATGAGTAATTGACCCACTAGTTCTTAACTTAACTTTTTATAATGTGCAATTTTAATTATAATTTTTTTTTCATTATTATCAGTTTGACACGTTAAAACCTTACATTCGCCCCCTCCCTAATTTTTTATACTAGTTAATTGCCCCCGAATAAAATTTATGACTCTATCCCTGCATATAATATATATGTATAATATCATGACATAATTTAATTCACTAAAATATTTTAGTGTACGAATAAACACCATATTGTATATATATATATATATATATAGTTTTAATTATTCGGTAAAATGTCGAGGCTCAATGACATTTAAACTTGCTTGGATCACACGGTATCTTAGTGTAGGGGTTGGATGGCTCAGGAAGACAGCTTTTTCCATTGGGGCTTCCGCAAGGCGCGCCTTGGCCCCTCTTCAGCGCGTCATAGTCGATCGACATTACACGCGTCCCCAACAATGTGCGTCGGGGCGTCCCGATCGGCTTTTCGTAGTCGATATCTCTAGTCACCGAAGCCAATGACGTGTCAATTGAACCAGCCATAACAATTGTTATGATCATGAATGACAGGATTACTGCAATGTTGGACGCTGTCATTTTGTCTGGTTTTCTATTTCAATGTCGTTAATTTGAGCAAAGTATGATAAAATGTGAGTATTAGGTGTTTTGCGGTGGTAGTCGGATTGAGTTTGAACTTTGATGATGATTATTATATATATATGTGTGGAAATAACAACATTTGTTGTAGATGAATGGTGTGGCGATGTTTGAGACGACTTTGAGTTGGATGTCTTAACTTACATAGGGTGAACTCTTGACAGCTTAAGATAATAATATTCTATTAAAGAACTTGTAATTTTATTCTCACTGCGTTAGTAGTTTTGTATGTACCAACTAAATAAACTATAACATTTTATATTTATATATAGACCCAAAGCAATTTACACGAATTTTACGTTTTAATTTTTTTTTGTCAGGTTTTAAAAAAAATGATATGGCTGTAATGAATTTATTATAATATATATGTTAAAAAAATGATAAAGGTTTTAATTCTTTTAACTGTGCGACTCTAATCAATGTTGCGTCTTGATTTACTTATGCACCACATCCTTGTTGGAACGTACTTCCAAGGCATTCTGAATTTTTCAGCTTGCTTGAAATAAATTCGTCAACTAATCATGCATACGCTTCTACAACTATTCACAAATCATGTCATATTGCCAAGGACGGAGCGTTCATCGCATAATACGCGACTTTAATAGTATCTGAAGGTATATATAGTGCCACATCTTAACTACAACACACGGTCCGATTGGGATAGATCGGGCATAACATTACTGGGATACATTCTTAGGCAGTGTTAGGGTTCTATTGGATATGCAATAAATGTCAAAATTAGTAAATGTTGTGTGTGTTAGCATAAGGTGTACGGGCGCCGTAAATGGTAGCCCGTAATATATGTATATGTTTCCTAAGACAATTAGGTAAATGTCACATTAGGGTAATTGGGCCAGACTCAATTCCCTAATGACATGAGAGGCCCAAAATTGGGCCTCCCTTATACATTGAAGTGACCGGCCGAAACATAGAGTACCAATATATAGTGGTGTCTTGAGATTTTCCTAAACATTCTCACAACTCTTCTTAAGAGTAAATTGGAGTCAATTCCTTCACTCCTAATAGTAAAGTTTCGGCTGAACCACACCTTCACCAAGGGTGTGCCAAATTACTTTCGAGCAATCAATCCGAGGATCTGTCCCCGCTGAAGAACTGATCAGAGGATTTGCTGTAGAGCCATACTTCGTGGGACTTCCTTCTAGGAACTTGCACGAGGTCCCGATCGGTGGATCGTGAACTCCCTCCACAACATCTTGGGCAAATGATTCATCTTTGAGGTACGTGCGAATTCTTCCGCTGCGTAATTTAGATTACTAGCACATACATGTTTTAGTGTTTCCTAGTATTACGTCCTCGTAATCCAACAGTGTGTCCAGGCAAGCCAAAAAAACTTCAATGGTCGGTTTCATCTATACTTTACTGTTTCGACCCAGGTAACGCATGTGTCAGCATATCCATTTAATGTGCGAACATGTTTAGTGGTTCTGCAACAAACGATCTGTTTGCAGGTAAAAACGGTCGGTCAGTTCAAATGTCGGTATGTAAAACGTTTCGACACTGCTGGGGCAAAGTTCAGCCAGATATAGGTAGGGAATTCTCTGACCGGCCAAGGTGTTCAAATGTGAGTGAGTATTTTTCATCTCGTAAACACCGTTCTTTGACCGTCAAAATCGGTAGGAGAAATCGGTCAGCAAATGGTAATGAGCCGTTTTTTCATCAAATCAGTCGAAATCCGATCGGGAAGCCTTAGTACATTCCCAATTGATGGATCAGTAAGTAAATCACCCGTATGTAATCGTCTCTTTTCTTGTAGTGAATAGGCTCTCTCGACATCTTAACTGTCAATATATTTATTTCGGTATGAATTATAACTCTTTAGATTACCATTCATTAAGGAGTCAAAATAAAAACGTTCCCCACATGACATCTTTATTCTCTACCCATCTATCTTGGTCGATATATACTTCTAGAAGCTACTCTTATTCGTGTCGAATTTGGGCAAGATAATTTTCAGAATAACCATAAAGTACTACTATGGCCGGCTTGGGTAAGCCATCATCCACCCATCAATCGAGTCATAGCTCGACCCATCAATTAATGGCAAATTGCGTCACATAACCACATTTCTGATTTAGATTCTAGTATAGAACGAAGAGTAATTCATTGGCCCTCAACTTTTTGTGATGAGTAATTTTTACTATACAATTTGTAATTATTCTCAGTTTGACACGTTAAAATCTTACATTTGCCTCCCCTTAAATTTTTTTACTAAACAGTTTCCCCGAATTTTTTTTTCGACTTTGCCCTTAAATATAATATTGTGAGATAATTTAATTCACTAAAAAAGAATAAAATGAATTTAAAACAATTTAGTACATCGAATAAACACCATATATATTGTATATAGTTTAAATTATTTGGTTAAAGGTTGAGACTCAATGACATTTAAACTTGCTTGAATCACACGGTATCTTAGTGTAAGGGTTAGATGGCTCAGGAAGACAACTTTTTCCATTGGGGCCTCCGCAAGGCGTGCCTTGGCCCTTCTTCAGTGCATCATAGTCAATCGACATTACGCCCATCCCCAACAACGTGCGTCTGGGCTTTCCGATCGGCTTTTCATAGTCGATATCTCTCGTCATCGAAGCTGACGACGTGTCCATTGAACCGGCCACAACAATGGCTATGATCAAGAATGATAAGATTACTACAACGTTGGACGCTGTCATTTTGTCTGATTTTTTTTATTTTTTATTTTTGTATTTCAATGTCGATAATTTGAGGTAAGTGTGATAAAAACGTGAGTGTTAAGTGTGGTGGTGGTAGTCGAATTAATGAGTTTGAACTTTGATGATGACGATTATTATATATATGGAGTGGAAATAACAAAATTTGTTGTAGATGAATGGTGTGGCGATGTTTGAGACGATTTTGAGTTGGATCATGGATGCACGTTACATAAGGGTGAAATCTTGATAGCTTAAAATAATAATATTCTGTTAAAAGATCTTGTAATTTTTCTTCTCATTCCGTTAGTAGTTTTGTATTTACCAAATAAATTATAAAATATAACATTTTCTATTTATATATAGACCCGTAGCAATTTACACGAATTTTTTGTTTTATTTTTTGCCCGATTTAAAAAAAAAAAAAAAGGTATCCTCTATAAAAATATATGCATTTTAGGTTTAATGAATTTATTATGATATCTATGTTAAAAAGTTTTTTTTTTTGTAATATATATATATATATATATATAAAGTCATAACTTGTATAAAAAGAGCATCAAGCAAATGATGCCAACGATGCAACATCTTATTACATATATTGATATACACTCAAATTGCGGTCCACATTAGTAACTAATTTATTATTTTTAATTTTAAAAAATTATTGCTTAAATAATTCACACTTTATAAACTAGCTGCTTTTGAAATTAATTTTTGTGTGATGATATTCGAACTAGATGTGTTAATGTGCCTACCGTCGGTCCTCCCCCTATTTTACCCACAAACCCACTTCTTGTAGGATATGGAACATGTATGGATTTAGATATGGAACGGATATGATTTTAATTTCCTACTGTTTGTGTTCAGGTATGGAGTCGTGGGCCCTATGAATCTGTCCCGTCCATTATATATATACTAGTTATTAACGCGTGCGTTGCACGCGTATTAATCGTCTAAGTTTTAAAATTCATAATTTATTTTAAGTTTTCTAATATGATAATATTCAGTTAATACATGCGGAAGTTGAGAGGCTGCGATAAATGAATCTGTGTGACAGAGAAGAACGACACAATGTAAGTCAAAACGGGAGAAATAGAAGATGATAGTTAGGTACAAAATTAATTATTGTTTTTAATTACTGTACTAAATTAGCATTGCATGTATATATATTTACGATTACAACTAACAATGATTTGGATTGCGCGTAACGTGAGTTATTAACGACAAAGTTGTATCTAACTCAACTTGGGGAGCGAAGAATGTAAATTCGTATTTAAACACTAACTCATCAACTTTGGGAGTGAAGAATGTAAACCAGTACTTAACCACTCAGAGTCATCGGTAGAGTAGTTTGACCTATACAAGAGCTAGTAAATATACAATTTCCATACAATTTTATACCATAATACCAACAAAAATTGATTTAGCGCAAAGGAAAATTCAATTCATTAAAATCTAAAGTTTATACTTGACTTTATGTCAATTACTTATTAGATTGTACGCAATTTGATTAAATTGATAGATGGAAGAACTAAATTAATAGTTTGAGACCCTAAATGATGGACGAGTAATATGTTATCTGTAAAAGGTCGAAATTCAAGAATCGTGGCTGACCCATGTTTTGACACATTGTATGATTTGACAAGGGTCTGATCTATGTAATACAAAAAATCTCCACATGTACTTGAAGTTTGCACGAGTTGAGTACATATCATACTTTGGGAGTGACTCCACTCAAATTTATATGTATATTGTATTAAGAAGTAATGATAATTAATGTAACATGTCAGTTAAATGACCTTAATAAAAAAAAATTATTGTAATTTAACTAATGAAAAATTTAATAATACTCAAATATAGTATGGAATAAATCATCAATTTTTTTAAATCACTAACGTCTGAAGTTTATACTTGAATTCACATTAACTATTTATTCAACTACTAATTAGGATATACCTAATATAGTTGAAATTACAAACACAAGAAGTAGATCAATAGTTCGAGTCAATAAGTATTGAATATTGAGTAAATGCATGGACCCAAATCTATGATATGGTGAACGGAAGAATGCATGGACCCGACATTTGCACATATTGAATGCATATGGTATGTTAAGGCTGACTTTGATTGATAAGTATATTGGATTTAGAAATTAATAATAACTGCGGTGACTTGCCAATTAAGCGACATTAATAAATAAAAATAACAAAATCTAACTAAATAATTTGTTTAGTAATAATAAAGATAAATAGATGGATCTAAGAAATATTAAGGAATGAATCATCAATTTTATAAAATTTTGGGAACTAAATAATAATAATAATAATAATAATAATAATAATAATAATAATAATAATAATAATAATAATAAAAAGGTACCTATTGGGGGTGAGGACAACCTTCACTTTTCATATTGGTATAAAGATAAGTCTATTGCTATCTAGTAACATGTGTAGAATTTGGTGATCATCATTTTGGAAAAAATCGGGATTTTTGCATGATTGTCCCTTGATAGTTGAGACATCATACATAATTAAACGGTCAGCTTCATTGAGCGTGTTTTTAAAATTCTGAACCGCATACATAAAAATAAAGGGAATATAACCTATTTACTGTCTCAATTTTGACGCATGTGTCAGTTTGGTGTCTGAAGTTGAAATTCAATGTCCCAATTTTCATATGTGTTGGTATTTGATGTCTCCATTAAATTTTGGGGTTAAGTTGAACAGAATCCGGTCTCACGTGATGGTCACGTGGGTGAACAATTTTCAAAATTTCAAAAATACCCCCTGACCAGAATTAGGGCTTTAGCCAATTACGGCCAACCCACCCCGATTACGGCCTATTGCGACCAAACTCATCCAGATTCTGGCCGATTAGGGCCAAACCCACCCCAATTACGGCCTAATCCATCCCGATTCCGGCAAAACCCATCCCGATTCCGGCCGATTACGACCAAACCCACCCCGATTTCGGCCAATTACGGCCAAACCCCCTGGTTACGACTAATTCCTACCAATTACGGCCACACCCACCCAAATTACGGCCGATTTAGGGTTCTCTTTTCCTCTTGTGGCAAGGAATCGGAGGTGGGTGACTCGGAATCAGAGGTTGGTGGCCGGAATCGGATGTGGGTGGCCGAAATTGGAGGTGTGTGGCCGGAATCGGAGGCTCTAAAAAGAAGAAGGACAAAATAGTCATTTCAACTTAGTCTGTTAAAATTAACCCACAAAATCTAACGGAAAACTAAATAGCAACAATACTGAAAAATTGGGACACTAAATATCAACAATTTAAATTTGAGACAACAAACTGACACGTGGGTCAAAATTGAGACAGTTTTTAGGTTCTATAAAAATAAAATTGCGACCCTAAGTACGTTGTATCGTTAATGCGTCACATATCATATATTAAATCGATCATAGTTTAGAGTTACAACAGTTAGAGATTTTTTCGGCTTATCGGCGTTTATAATTGTGCAAGTTTAGTTCTATATTCAAAGGACCTACTTTTTTAACATTTAGAGATTTTTTCGGCTTATCGGCGTTTATAATTGTGCAAGTTTGGTTCTATATTCAAAGGACCTACTTTTTTTTCATATATTGTACCGGTTCGGTAAGATTTCGGTCTAATCCGGTTTGATAACAAAATTTAATCCAAACCGGCTGAATTTTAACTTTAGAAAGTAGGTGACTTTTGGAAGATAAGTGTAGAACCTTTTGAAGATAGGTGACTTTTAGGGTTGAGGACCCAACACAAATTATATATATATATATATAACATGACTAATGAAACACACTCAAAATATTAAGAATTAAAATATAAAGAAAGTCAATAAATTTTTTTTTTCCAAACAGAAGTTAATAAAGTTAGGTTTGTGATTTGAATTTGGAGTTGAATTTGTAATTTAATTTTAATAAGTGATGAATTTGATGATATAACAGACTTGCATGGCGGTGCTGGGACCTGCAAATTGGCCAGCATAAATATTTTTCAGATGATACCCGCCCTGCGAGATATATGGAACGGGTATGAGACTCATATGTTAACTCGAGGGGTGGGTCCTAAGTTGGCGAAACACGCCTCGACCCATTGACACCCTAATAAGAACTTTACTTATTTAGATCGACATTGGAATTTCCAATTGTTAATTTCACGGTCTAGGTCTACATATATTGGGTATATGGTCCATAATCAATCATGACAACGATATGTTCGTTTACAAGAATAATATTTTGATAAATTCAAATCTTAGAAAAAATAACCATTTTTAACCTTCCGTATAAAAATGACTATTATTATTCATTACTCTATATTTATGTTCTATATTTCTTATTCAATTTACTATTAATTTTTAATTTTGAGCAATACAAATATACTCGCACTTTAAAGAAAATCAATTTCACATATCAGTTCATCGAATCAGCTAACTTCATTAAACTTCAAGTTAGTTACAAGCTGACTATTATAGTAAGTCAGTCAACTAACCAAATTTATCTATTAAGTACAAAATTTCTCTTATTCTATTATTGACGAAACTAAATCCCTCAACTCTAATTACTCCAACATTCTAATAACCAACGATCTTCTTCTTCACCTCTTTCTGCTTTTCTGAAAATGTTCTTGATTCCCAATCCATCTAGTAATAACCGGTGCTGCTGTTTTTCCAATGTTTTTGTGAACAAGTCAGCTGGTTGTTCCTTGGACGCCATGTTATCAGTAACAATTATTCCATTAATGATTTTGTCACGACTGAAGTGGAAATCGATTTTGATATGCTTCGTTATCTCGTGAAACATTGGATTAGCAGCTATTTGGAGTACAACTTTGTTGTAAACTACTTTATCTCACCATGACACGCCCGGATATAACTTTTGCTATACAAAGGCTAAGTCAATTTATTGATAAGCCAAAGAAATCACATTACGAAGCTGCTATACGAGTTATCAGATACATAAAGAACAACCATTGACAAGGTTTGCTTTATCCTGTAAACAATTCATTGCAGGTTTGTTTGTTATGTGATTCAGATTGGGCTTCATGCCCTTATAGCAGGAAATCTCTTAGTGCTTATTGTGTTAAGCTTGAAAATTCCATTGTGACTCGAAAAGCAAAGAAGCATGACACTATCTCGATCTCAAGTGCTGAAGCTGAATATATAAGTCTTAGAGTTGCAGTTCAAGAAGCCATTTGAATAGAAAGACTCATGGAAGAGCTGGGTTTAAAGATTCAAACACCAGTTCCCATTTTTACTGATAGTGAAGCTGCGATTAAGATTGCGAAGAATCAAATGTTCTATGAGAGAACAAAAATATCGAACTTGACTGACATTTCATAAGGAATCATATACATCATGGGAATATGACAACTCTCCACATTGGTTCCAAGAATCAGCTAGCTGATCTTCTAACCAAAGCTTTGGTAAAACAACAGCAAATTGCTCTCCTAAAGCATTATGAGATTAAAGATGTCTTTAGGGAAGGAAAGATTGAAGATAAAGACGAGGAGAAAAGTGGGGGAATGTAAATATATCAGCAGAAGTTAGTTAAAGATGTTAGTTGTTGTTAGTTACTTACTTCCTAAGTTACGTAGCTAAACTCAGTATAAATAGTAATCTGTAATGTTGTACTGATTGATTGATGATTACTAAAGTACAAAGTATTATTCAATCTAAATTCTCTCATCAGCTTATAATGACTCGACCCCTCAATTAATTATGGGCAAATTAAGTCACGTGACCACGCTTTTGCTCTAAATAATACACAACGACATGTACTTACAGACGAATCTAGTATAGAACGAGGAGTAATTGACCCACTGACCCTCAACTTTTATGATGTGCAATTTTAACTATAAAATTTGTAATTATTGTCAGTTTGACATCCTAAAATCTTACATTCGCTCCCCCCCCTCCCTAAATTTTTATATAGTTAATTGCCCCCGAAAAAAATTTATGACTCTGTCCTGCATATAATATATATGTATAATATCGTGACATAATTTAATTCACTAGAAATGAGAATATAAAATGAATTTAAAACATTTTAGTACATCGAATAAACACCATATTGTACATATTAATTATTCGGTTAAAGGTTGAGACTCAATGACATTTAAACTTGCTTGGATCACACGGTATCTTGGTGTAAGGGTTGGATGGCTCAAGAAGACAGCTTTTTCCATTGGGGCCTCCGCAAGGCGCACCTTGGCCTCTCTTCAGCGCTTCATAGTCGATCGACGTTACGCGCATCCCCAACAAAGTGCGTCGGGGCTTCCCAATTGGCTTTTCGTAGTCGATATCTCTTGTCATCGAAGCTGATGACGTGTCCACCGAACCAGCAATAACAAAGGCTATGATCATGAATGACAAGATTACTACAAAGTTAGACGCTGTCATTTTGTCTGATTTTCTATTTCAATGTCGTTAATTTGAGCAAAGTATGATAAAATGTGAGTATTAGGTGTGTTGTGGTGGTAGTCGAATTGAGTTTGAACTTTGATGATGATTATTATATATATATGTGTGGAAATAACAACATTTGTTGTAGATGAATGGTGTGGCGATGTTTGAAACGACTTTGAGTTGGATGTACGTACTTACTTACATAAGGGTGAATTCTTGATAGCTTAAAATAATAATATTCTGTTAAAAGAACTTGTAATTTTCTTCTCATTTACCAAATAAATAAAATATAAAATTTTCTAATTATAGACCCAAAGCAATTTACACGAATTTTTTATTTTAATATTTTGTTTGCCGGGTTTTAAAAAAAAAACGTATTATAAAATTATATGCATTTTGACTTTGATGATTTTATTATAATATATATGTTAAAAAGTTTTTTTTTTTTAATAAATTACATCTGATGTATATAAAAGTCATAACTTGTATGAAAAGAGCATCAAGAAATAAAAAGAGCATCAAGCAAATGATGACCATGAATAGTGGAGACAGCCAACGATGCAACATCTTATTACATATACACCTGTTGAAATTGTGGTCCACATTTGTAACTAATTTTTTTATTTTAAATATTGCTTAAATAATTCACACTTTATAAACTAGCTTTTTGAGCTTGAGTTTAATATATACCTATTTTTTTGTGATGATAAGAACCTGATGACAGGCCAAAACCGGTTCTAACCAGTCCAGTTTTTTTTAGACCAACCTAAGCCAATATATAACCCTAGTCATTACTGGACCGGACCGTTTAAAACAGTTCCGGTCCGGTTCGGAACCGGTTCGGGCTGAACCAGTTCGGAACCGGTTCGGGCTGAACCGGTTCAGTGCCCACCCCTAATTAATACGATGTTGTTTCGTTGACATGATGAATATGGAATAAGGATTCCAAATCCGATGTTTGGTTGAATTTTTTTTTTATAGTAAATGAATGGAATAAGTCTTAATTGACAAATATACTATTTTGTTATTTTATTAATTAAATTAATATTATGAAACATGAAAAGGGAAAATAATGTATTATTAAACGAAAATTGATTTTTTTTTCTTAAAAACGATTATATTTTACAAAAAATTATTAATTTTGTAGATACTGTAAAATTCACTATAACTAATAAACGAAAATGTAAGAATATGAATTCGGGATAGTGAACAAAATGTATGAATACAAATAAAATTTTAATATTATGAATGATTCTAAGCATATGACAATGCCGTCCTGATGTGGGTGAAGTGTTGGATTTTGGCGTGCAAATATAATTTTTATGCGGAAACGGTGATCTAAACAAAATCCAATGATTTATAATGGTGCTTACGTTTTTCGGCCAAATTCCTTCGTTTAGAGGGTCAAAGTCGCAATTTTATGTTTTTTTTTTTGTATTTTTTGCAATTTATCGGTTTTGTTTGGACTTAGTTGTTAATTTAGGTCTTATGCGACGGTTAGAGTTTTGTTTTCAGTATTTAAGCTGTATTTAGCCGTCGTTGATATTCAGTTCTTGAGTATTGATTGATTAATGAAAAAAAATCGAGGTGTTCCTCAACCCTGCGTCAAATTCTCGACATTCTTTGAATCAACGAGCTTTTGTGCAATTTATCCTCATCACGCTGCATCAGAGTGCTGTCAGAGCCATTCGGTTCTGCGCGATGCCGCCCCAATGACGTTCACAGGTTGCCGATAACAGCGAACTGCAACATTTGATCGAAGAACATCAACGTCGGATTGATGAACGACAACGTCGGATCGAAGAATGGCAACTTACGAACAAAATTCTAACACAACGATTAGATGAGCTCGAATTTCAGGATGATGAGTTCGAATTTCAGGATGGTGAGTTCGAATATCAGGAGGATGAGTTCAAATTCCAGGAGTTCTTATCGCATGAAGAGGATGACGAGACTGCCTCAGATGCGAACCCTTTCGATAATCCTATTTAAGATGAGTACGCTAACGATGATGAATTTGATTAGGAGTACGTCGCTGGTGATACCGGTGTCGAATTCGAGTACGAGAATAAGAAGTTCAACAAGGATCTTGCTGCTGCTCAATCGAAGATCGCAGCTCTTGGCAGCCATGATCAGAGGGCCTCTAATGGAGAATACCAAAGCCCTAAGTTTAAAGACATTCGGGAATTGATTGCAAAGAAAGTCGAGATTCTGAAAGTGATGAAAAAAGTACCAAATAATACAGTTTCGAAGACTACACAAACTTCGGCCCCGCCGAATCTGATACCTAAAGTTAGTGTGGATGGGGAAAGAAAATCCTCCCACCAAAATCTTCCCTCCCACCAGATTGGAAATCAACTAATTAGGCTTATGTGTGCTGAAAGTCGACCTATTAACAAGATCACGATACACTATTGTGGTTTTCTCTTTCGTGGCATCCAGATTCGAGGACGAATCTTCTCTTCCCCAGAGAGAATGATGTGGGTGAGGCGTCAGATTTGGTGTGCGAATATAGTTTTTCATGCGGAAACGGCAATCTAAGTAATATTCATTGATTTCCAATGGAGTTTGACGTTTTTCGGCAAAATTCTTTCGTTTGGAGGTTCAAAATCGAAGTTTTATGTTTTTTTAGTCTTTTTTGCAATTTGTCGGTTTTGTATGGACTTAATTGTTAATTTCGGATTTATGCTATGGTTATGGTTTTGTTTTCAGTATTTAAGTTATATTTTAGCCGTTCTTGATATTCAATTATTGAGCATTGTTGATTGATTAATGAAAAAAATTGAGATTTTTTTTAACCCTTGTGTTGAATTCACGACATTTTTTTTAATCAACAAACTCTTGTTTATTTTATCTCCATCACGCTGCACCACGTCCTAATTCATTTTTGTGGAAGCCAAAATTAGTCTTAATCCTCTCTATAAAACGATTATTTACATTCATTGCTCTCTAATCCTATTCTATATTTCTTATATTCAGTTTACCATTAATTTTTAATTTTGAGTTATATGAATATACATATACACTTAAAAAGTCTCTCGTGTTAGTAGTGCTAAGCATATATGGTGGGTTTTGGCTGCTTCTGCAAATACTTAAGTGAATATACGTGTCATTCAATTGCAACCGCTGCACCCGATCGAATATAAGGACATGAGGAATTCTGCAGACACATAAAGTGGAGAGTAAAGATGAATGAGATTCATAGTTTAGAGAACCAATAATACTTTGGAAATGTGCAGCAAATGGAATCCATCACTCCACAGTGCTTTCTGCTTCAGCTTCTGCTAGCTGTAAAAGCTCTCCTACCACACTCTTTTTAATTTTTATATAACATTTAGGGACAATAAACTGGGAGAGGTCTAAAGTTTGACCCTTATTAATTTGAAAAGTCTGAAGATTGAAATGGTGATACTGAGGTCTGAAGTTTGGACTTTGTGATTTTTAGGTTTTCCGTCCAAATTTTCTGTCAAATTTAACAGAACCGCGTGAAATGTCAAAAATACCATTTTGTAATATTTGAATTAATAAAAAGTTTAATTAATATAAAGATGAAATGACAAAAATACCTCTGTCCATAATTTAAACCTAACCCAACTCCGGCCACCACCACGGCTCCGGCCGGCCACCACCCAACTCCGGCGACCACCACTCACAACTCCGAAGACAGCCACCCAACTCCGACGACCGCCACCACGGCCCCAATTGGGCTCAAATCGGAGCCACAAAGCTCCGATCGGAGCTCGGTGGCTCCGATTTGGGTCCAATCAGAGCCACCGGCTCCGATTGGGTCCAATCGGGACCGCGGTTGTGGTCGCCGGAGTTGGGCGATGGTCGTCGGAGTCGGGTTGTGGTCGCCGGAGTTGGGTGGCGGTCGCCGGAGCTGTGAGTGGTGGTCGTCGGAGTTGGGTGGTGGCCTTAAGGGCATTTCGTCTTTTCATTCAAACATGTGAGATGCAAGAAGGGTATTTTTGGAATTTTATTTTATTTCTGGTCACATGCAATGCACATGACCAACTTCTGTCAGTTTTAACGGAAAAAACTAACGGAGACCTCTATTATCTACAAGTCGAAACTTCAGACCTTTGTTATCACCATTTCAATCTTCAGACCTCTCAAATTAACAAGGGCCAAACTTCAGACCTCTCCTAGGTTATTGACCCTAACATTTATATTATTATATAAGGTATATAATATATTAGTGTCGATTATATATATATGAAAAATGATTTAGATTCTAATGGATTGAATCCAACATGTTCCTATAAGAGATACCCCTTATAGTTCCGAAACTGAGGAAAAATATTAATACCTAAAAATTGACAATAATTACTAATGTGCCACTGTGATACATTCCAATTCTCTGACTTCTGGCATCATCTCTGTATATACAAAATTACTTTCGTAATTTTGAATCAAGATCATTAAAGATATTTATAAATAGCAATTTACCCACTAAGAACTGATTCGATACGAATAAATATTAGTCTAGCCTCTAAATGTAAAAGAAACATCTACGAATGATATACCCAAATAAGGCCCAACAAAAAAAAAATGTGTATAAAGTTGTGACCTTATTTTTTAGAAGAAAAAAAAAACTGATGATCTGACAGAATCTAATCCTAGCCCAATACATCATTGTCAGAAACCGAACCATCTACGATCTGACTTTCGGATATCTTTACTTCCACAACTAAGTAAAAGTTGCAATACAAGAATGATATGTAAATCAGTAAATGATACTATTAGTTAGAACCAAACCTACTAGTACTACTAGCCACATCCAATTCATATTCAATCCCATTCTCATATAATTCCACGCCTAACAACAATTCAGGCACGAATTTTCCCCATTGTTCGATTTCGATACATGACGAAAGGATGGGCTCGAGGTCGAAAATACAAAGCACCTACATAAACCCTAAAATGAACTTAACCATCGTTGGCCTCGTCAAAGCTGCCACCTTGCTCACTTTGCCGTCTCTTCTCTCTCAAATTCTCCCCCCACGACTTCGCCTCAGCCACCATTCGTTCCCTCTCCAACTCCTTGTTTAGAATCCGAGCTGTGTCTCTCGGTGAATCGTCTTTCTCCGAACCTTCAAAGTCCCACTTCCGTCCTGACCCTTCTCCTTCCTCGTTTCTCAGAATCGGAATCTTACCTTCTCCATTGCTCTTTGAATCCTTCGATCCTTTACTGTTGGAGTTCGGGTCGTATGCTTGGTTTGCAAGGTAAGAAAGAGCGGTCACTACGTCACCTATGAGAGGTCGAGCGGCGGCTTGTTCTTGAATGCACATTGATGCTATGGCGAGTGCCTGATAGAGCCCGCGCATCGGGTATTTACCCTGGAGTCGTGGGTCTGCCAGCTTGGAAAATCTCCTCCGGTCGTTAAAATATGGTCGTGCCTGCACATGCCAACTGTTAGGATTGATTCACTCAACACTCACAGACAATTATGAAAAAAAGTAAAAGAGAAAACACAATTTTACGTGGTTCGATCAACTGACTTACGTCCACGGACAATGACAGCTAGCGATTTTATTGATTGCCTCTAGTATCACTAAATATAGCTATAGAGAATGATTATATCGCAAAAGGAACAGAACCTAGCACCAATAAGAGGAACAGAATCATAATAACTAAGAAGCTTACAGGGTTGTCTGTCTCGACGGTTCGCTAAAAAGATTTAATTTTTCACACTGTAAGATTCACATTGCCCTTCTCATGAAAGCTTATGGGGGTGTCTGTCTCGCCAGTTCGCTAAAAAGACCTCATTTTTCACACTCATAAGATTCACATTGTCATTGTCATGAAGCTTACGGGGTGTCTGTCTCGACGGTTCGCTAAAAAGATCTCATTTTTCACATTGTAAGATTCACACTGCCCTTATCATGGAGCTTACGGGTATTTGTTTAGACGGTTCGCTAAAAAGATCTCATTTTTCACATTATTAAGATTCACATTGCCCTTCTCATGAAGCTTACGGGTGTCTGTCTCGACGGTTCGCTAAAAAGATTTTATTTTTCACTCTGTAAGGTTCACATTGCCATTCTCATGAAGTTTGACATGCTGCAATATTGCTATACAGAAAACTCTAGTACATGAAGCTGTCCAAGGAGAAATTTTAGCATGACAAAATGAACGAGGTTAAATTACGTACCCATGTAACGAGATTCTGTTCTCCGTGAGGAAGAGTGCTATCAATGGCTTTTCGGCCAGTGATGAGCTCCAAGAAAACAACACCGAAGCTATAGACATCAGATTTGACTGTAAGTTGGCCAGTCATGGCATACTCTGGAGCACAATATCCATAAGTGCCCATGACCCTTGTGGATACATGTGACTTGTCACCAACCGGACCCAGTTTGGCCAACCCGAAATCTGAGAGCTTTGGGTGGAACCCTTCGGCTAACAATATGTTGGATGATTTGAAGTCCCTATAAATAACGGGCGGGTTAGCTTTATCGTGAAGAAATTCCAAACCTTTAGCTGCACCCGATGCTATTTTCATTCGGGTATTCCAATCTAAGGGCTCCTTGTCCGGGGGAAGATCTGCAAAAAAAGTACGTAAAAACCGAAGCATCATGAGGGAATAATTCCTTACTTTTTCAAATCCAATGCCTCGAAGTTTAGAAGGGAATGTGCTTTACCATGAAGGTGATCTTCAAGTGATCCCAATGCCATAAATTCATAGACAAGAAGTCGTTGATCCCCATCAGCGCAATACCCTATAAGATTGACTAAGTTCGGGTGGTGTAGAAGGCTAAGCATCAAAACTTCAACCAAGAACTCCCTATTACCCTGAAGTCCATTTTGGTCCAGCTGTTTCACAGCAACAACCTGCAAAATCAAAAGAAATTTACGGTTGCATCATGTATAGCTGCTGAAACAATGCATAATTTCTAAAATGGTGCAAAATCTAGGAGCAAGAAAAAGTTGTCATTTTTAAGCAATGTCACTAACTAAACATACACAAGATGAATTTTACCTTACATCTCGATTACTTGAGATAATTTTACCTGACCAGTGGTCTCGAGCCTCCCTTTATATACAGAGCCAAAGCCTCCTTCCCCCAAGAAACATTCGGGGCGGAAATTTCTAGTTGCCGCTGCAAGCTCACGGAAGGTAAAGGTTTGCGCAGCAATTTGACCAAATGGGCCATCCTTTAGTCCAGGCATTTCCCTCTTAGATCCACCGAGGCTTCTCATTCCGAGTCTATCTGCTCTCATTGACACCAATATCATTCTAAATTAGACATAACTTAGCTCAGATGCTACCATTCTTGCAAGTTGCAACTACTCAATCTGATCTTTAAAAGTCATTTGTTATTTCACTACAGCAAGAGCTATAAGCAATTACATAATGCATGACATGCAGAAAATGTTGATTTATATGTAATTGTCAAACAATGTTCACTTAAACCAATCAAATTTAGAGTTAAGAACCTAAAAACAGTCTCAATTATAGGTTATGTTGCTAACCGCTGTCTCGGATTTAAAATGTTGATATTTGGTGTACCAACTATTAAATTGGTCGATTTCCACTTTCTCTCTTAAAACTGACGAAACAAAAACATGTTTTTAAGCAACAAATAAGTCTAAATCATGAGCAACAAATCTGATACTTCAGAAAAGTGGAAAATAATATGTTTTTATTTCTTAAAACGTCAATTTTAACATCAAAATTAGTAGAAAAAGTGGAAAACAACAAATATGATAGTTTGCAAACCGAATATCAACATTTCAAATATGGGATGTCCTATAGTTGGGACTGTTTTAAACCTCAAATTTATCATGATAATCCAAGATCCCAGTATCCCAGCAAACCAGTCAATATTCACTGATGAAATCTTACTGGTTATGAGCTTCCCAACAAAGAAAGCACCACATCTTGCCTGCAGAAAGCTTTGATTGGATAGCATCTGATCAAAACTAAGCTTTTAATGGCTGAACTAGCTAGCAAAACTGTATTTTCGGTCAAATTCAGCAAGACCCAGATCAGATCAAGAAACAGACGACATTAAGGAGCAGAAATTGATCAATACCAGAAGGCAATCGCGAAGTGGCAGATGAAACAGTAACTGGAGGGTCCCCTGGCTTGAGTTTCCGATCATCGCCGTCTCTCTCCGGATTCAGCTTCACTTCTTTCCTCGAATCGAAACATGGGAAGCAACCCATTTCGCCAATTGATGATTGAAATTTGTTTCTCACTGAAAACGTATGTCCGCCTTTTCTCTCCCCGACAATAATCCGATTATCAGGATGTTTACATGTAAAAATGCCGACTTTTAAGAAGATGCAAAGTGACAGAACAAAAGAACCCAAGGAAAAGTGGAAGAGACAGAGATGATGCTCCCCAACCAAAAAAAAAAAAAAAAGTTTTTTGGATAGATTTGTCGATAGATCCTCGTTGAAAGAACGAGTATACAGAAATCTAGAGTGTATATAAGCTTAGATGGATGAATGGAAGAGGGAGAGGGGTTTCGCTCACACTGTCTGGATATTTGTTTTGGTGTATTCAGTTGTGATTCAACAATTAATCAACTTGTGCTTGACTGATGACCAAAAAGAAGTAAATGTTCACCAAAAACAATAAAATGGCAGAGAAATAGATAGAAGAGTAGATTAGGGAAGTTACAAACGTAGCTGAGCCGTTATCAAGAGAGGAGGGCAATTAAGGTTTGCTAAGTATGGAGAGGAAACCGGAATTAGACATATCCAGAGGGCGGCTGTCGCGGTAAATTTAACTCTATGAGCCTATTACCAAAAGAAATAGAATCCTCTTCTGTCCCTATTTGGAAGAAAATTTGTCACCATATTTTATATTTATTTATAACAATTAATAATTGACAAATTGATCAAGTGAAATTTTTACTATTTCCTGCTACGTGGATGTCCAAACGCCTCAACTGTGTCATATATGATATACCTCTCTCTGGTTTATTTAAATGCAGCATATTATATCATAGTATTCATAATAATTTTACATTTTTTTTAAATTACCACATAAAGACATTGTATAGACTATAAATAATATTTAAAATTAAAACACACTGAAATGATATTTTTCAATGATTTTACTTAATCATGTTTTTAAGTAAATTATATTATTAAATCCTCAAACAATCATTAATAAGTTATTAACATTAATTTGAAATGGATTATTATATTGTTAAAAAATTAAAATATGTAATGAATAATGATGTATTAACATAGTATATTCATTAATTTGAAGGTATGCATTATGAAAAAATAAGTGCACCCTATTTTTAAATAATTAAATTATATGCAAACTATTATTACAACTTTTTTCATATATAGAAAGAAGTTTACTCTTAAAAGAATACTATGTAACACTAAATTAATGCTCTAAATAATTCTACGCAACTATTGGTGCAAAATTCATCCACTTACCAAATACTAATAATAATAATATAGCAAACTTTTCCTTTTATATAGTTGAATGCAAATCTTAATATTAAATCTCAATGGCAATCCGTGGATTTCTTTTATGAAATGGCGATGCTTATACTTCACAAAGAATCACTGCGAATGGGGATAAGCATGTATTATATGTTACGTCATAAACATTAATCTGCACAACAAATCTATCATATAAATATTTTTAGTCTCAAAGTGTGGCTATTTCGAAATGATATATATATAATTATAACAAAATGCAATGATACTCGTCTTTTCAAAAAGATTCAGCTATTGCCTTAGGCTTGAGAATTTACTGAACTATTAGTCCTTGAGTTTGTCTTCTACATACTATAGGGACTTATTTGCTATTTTACAAAGTTAGTTAGTTTGTTAGGATTTATATAACTATTTTTTGTCGTTGTTTTTCTATTTTGTGTTGAACGATTGAGCTTCCCTGATGCTCTTTGAAATTAGGTTCTCTTCTCCTTCGATCAAGATCTTTGGAGTCTCGATTTCTCATCTGATTTTCTATGGTATCAGAGTATTGGCTTCTGATTGTCTGATTCAAGCTTCCACGATCTTTATCTGGAGATTTCTGAAATGGCGCATCAGAATCCATCGGCAAATACTCCACCTCTGGCGCCGGTTTGGCCGCGGCTTGGAGGTAATCTTCACGAGCTTTCATCAGATGACAGATTGTATCTACACCCAGGCGATACGTCGGGGACTATGCTGGTCAATTATCAGTTAGTTGGTTGCGACAACTATCAGATCTGGATTCGAGATATCACTGATGCTCTTATTGCTAAGAACAAGTTCTGTTTCGTGGATGGTAGCTGTACGAGAGAATCGTGCCTATAAATCAACAATTTCACTGGGATAAGTGTAACGCGATCGTGAAAGGTTGGTTGCGAAGCTCCGTTTCGAAGGATTTGGACAGTAGTTCCTCTTCCTCGAGATAAGAAGTCAATTGGCTGCAAATGGGTGTATAGGGTTAAATATGCTGCAGATGGATCCATTGATCGTTACAAGGCGAGGCTCGTAGCAAATGGTTATACGCAGAAAGAAGGGATAGACTTTAAAGAGACCTTCTCTCCTGTAGTTAAAATGGTGACAGTGAGAGCAATTCTTAGCATTGCAGCTGTGCAGCATTGACCCTTGTATTAATTAGACGTCAACAATGCATTTTTGCAAGGAGATTTGGTGGAAGAAGTCTACATGGATGTACCATAAGGTTTCAATGATCAGAAATGGAATCACGAAGATGGAAAACCAGTATGCAAGCTCATCAAGTCGCTATATGGATTAAAGCAAGCATCACGTCAATGGAACATAAAACTCACTGATGCTTTGCTACTTCATGGATACAATCAAAGCAAATTTGATTACTCTCTTTTCAGCAAAGTAGAAGGAGGAAAGCAGGTGCATCTTTTGGTGTTTGTAGACGACTTATTGTTCACAGGGTCAGATGAATGAATGATTAACCAGTTGAAGAAAGAGTTAAAATCTCATTTCAAGCTGAAAGACCTTGGAATTCTAAGATACTTTCTGGGGCTGAAAATTGCTTGTTCTAAGCAGGGAATCATTCTGAATCAAAGAAATATGTTATGGAGTTGATAGAAGATGCATGATTAATGCAGTCAAAATCAGCAGATACTCCCATGGAACTTAACTTGAAGCCGACAACACCTGCTTTTGATGAGCTATTTGATCTGAATAAAGGAAGATAAGCTGCTGACAGACATAGAGCAGTATAGGAGAGTTGTTGGAAGATTGCTCTACTTGACGATGACGCGGCCTGACATTGCCTTTTCCGTTCAATGTCTCAGTCAGTTTATACATGCCCCAAAACAGTCACTTTTAAGAGCAACAATGTGAGTGATACGATATGTGAATAAGAATCCGGGACAAGGCTTGTTCTTCAGTGCAGCAAACAAGTTAGATCATATGTATGCTTACTGTGATAGCGACTGGGCATCTTGTCCAATTACATGAAAATCTGTCAGTGGGTACTGCATCAAATTAGGAAGCTCAGTCATTTTATGGAAATCTAAAAAGCAAGTAACCATCTCACGATCCAGTGCAGAGGCGGAATATCGGAGCATGGGGACTACTACAGCAGAGATAGTGTGGCTACGTGGTCTGCTTAAAGAATTACGATTTGAGCTAACAAAGCCTACAAAGCTATTTTGTGACAATGAAGCCGTGATTAAAATTGTAGGGAATCCGATGTTCCACGAGAGGACTAAACACATCGAAATTGACTGTCATTTCGTTCGAGAGAAGTTAGTTCAAGGAGTGCTGAAAACAGAGTATGTTTCAACGAATGAACAATTGGCAGATTTGTTAACGAAAGCTTTAGGAGTCCAGCATCATGAAGAGCTTTTGAAACGCATTGGGGTCAAAGATATATTCACAAAGCAAGAAGAGCAGCATTGACAGAAAGAGGAGCTCACAAACGAGAAGATGAAGAAGAGGAGCAGAAAGATGAAGAGGGGGGCAGAAAAGAAAATAATGGCGAATATTGAACTATTAGTCCTTGAGTTTGTCTTCTACATACTATAGGGACTTATTTGCTATTTTACAAAGTTAGTTAGGATTCATATTATAAGGGAATAATATATATTAGAGATAAATATATCTTATTATATTTAAATATATCTAGATTAGGAATAGATATATTCTTAGTATATTATCAGTTTTTTTTTTTTTAGAAGAATGAGAATATAACTATTTTTTGTCGCTGCTTTCCTATTTTGTATTGAACAATTGAGCTTCCCTGATGCTCTCTGAAATTAGGTTCTCTTCTCCTTCGATCAAAATCTTTGATGTCTCGATTTCTCATCTGAATTGATAGAATTGAGATAGTTGAAGAGGACGTGCAAACACATGATGTATTAACAACAATATATATCTATATAATTACATTAAATTAAACATAAACTTAAATACAAATTACAATACAATAATGCGAAAAAAAAAAAAATTAAAACCTCAAATGGACACCACATTTCCCATGTTACTTAATAGTTAATACTTATATATTTATATATGCCGACCAATAAAAATAAATTTAACGTTTATGTATATAATAAACAATAAAAATAAATTATTCATTGTCCTCCCTGAAAGCACAAGAAAAAGTTTGACTAGCTAGCTAATGAAGGTGGTCTGCCGAATATTGTTTCATGCAATATGAAAATGACGTTTTAGCCGTGTGATCATAGCAAAGTCAACACCGCCCGACCCTCTATAGTCGTGTTTTTATTGACAAAAAAATTTCCCCGTTTTTTAATGAATACGGATTCAATTTCGAGATTTCAACAGGCTAGACACCTATTTCCATTTTGGAAAAAAAAAAATAATAATAATAAGCGAGTCTTTTTTTTTTTTTTTTTTTTTTTTTTTTTTTTTATCGGCTGGGGCATTGAAATAAAATTGATATCCTATTTATTATTATATCTATTTGTAAATTATGTGATTATCAAATTGTTAATAATGTTTAAACATTTATTATTTTAAGTTTCACATGTGTAAAAATTGCTAGTTTTATTATGACTTCCATCTAATTTGAATAAATGTGTCAAATTATTCGTTAATGTTTGTTCAGTCGAACAAATTACTAATTGATATTTAGATACTCAAACAAATTACTAAATAACATTTGGACAGTTAAAATAAACTAATTGTTTTTTTTTTTTTCTAACATGTCTGTCAGATGAATAATTCCGTATAAAAAGACTAAGGGGTTGTTTGGATGGATGTAGTGTGGGATGTAATCTCACATTACGTCCCACATTACGTCAACATTACTTGTTTGGTTTGTCAAACGACGTAATGTTCATTGTAATGTAATGTCCATTGTAATTGCAGATTACGTTCAAACTTCATTCAACATAATGTGAGATTACATCAAAAAACGGATGTAATGTGTGATTACGTCCAACATTACGGAGTGTTATTATTTTATTAATATTTATTAAACAGACAAAATACCTTGTTTTATCATTATAGCTTATTATGATAATAATTATGTTATTATTAGTAGTTTTTCATTTTTTATCTACTTCATAACTCATTATTATAATAAATAATAATGCACATGATGTTCGTATAAAATGAGTAAAGTATTTTCAATACATTTTTTTATGAAATTTATCGTATAAAACTACATATTATGTTTTAACTATTAATATTTTAATAGTTGTGCATATTGAGTTTACATTTTTTTTTAGAATTCTTAATTGATTATAGTATAAATCACAACACTTAAACTTTAAGAAGTTAGTAGTTGTCATAATATATTTTCTTTTTTAAATCTTATCATATTAAGATATAATATATCATCTATAAATTAATATAATAATAATAAAGTCACATAACAATGCGCATTACAACACATATCAAACACTGTAATCTAGCATTACACTTCACATTACAGCACAATCAAACACAGTAATCTAACATTTCAAGTAATCTCACATTACAGCTCATATTACTTGTAATCTCACATTTCAAGTAATCTCATATTACGTCCATCTAAACGCCCTCTAAAATCATATTACGTTAATAACTTGTACACACTAAACTTAAACAATCAAAATATATTTTTAAAAAAAAGTAATAAAACTCGATAACTATTTGTCTTCCTGAATAATGAATATCACTAGGCCTAGATTTCTGTCTCTATTTTCTTAGGCCTTAAATTCTTTAGGCTCTCACTTCTTGGGCCTCTAATTGGCCATTGAGGAGTCTCCCTCACCTATTATTTATTTATTTATTATTATATATTATAGAAAGATTATAGACCTATTATTTATTTATTATTATAATATATATATATATAGAAAGATTATAGTTGGGACGGACGTGGGGATATGATTCTAGGGACGTGGCGACCACCTATATACATGATCAACAACTAGAAAACCAAATTATATATATTTTTTAAAAATCTATTTAAAAAAAAAAATATATACTTAATAAATAATAAATTAAACATTTGGAAGAATAGTCAACGGTCAACCACACACCGGAGCAGTACAGGCCCTTCACATTTCCCACCAAAATAGTCATCTTGTCGTTCCTCTATTCCTTCGCTAACCGTCTTCTTCCTTCTCCGATTCCACCTCCCATCTCCATCCCCGTTACTCTCCACAAACATAACTCGATAATGGACCAGTCTCCGCCATCGCCACCTCCCGAAGCGCACCGTACCGAAAATGCAGACGCCGTGGCTCCCAAATCACCGTCCGCTGCCGCCACCTCACCGGAGACAAAAGAAAACGCGACCGATGAAGATAAGACGGAAGAATCGAACGGCGGCGACGCCGACAGGGTACTGCCGGTCGACATTGGGGTTCTTTCGGAGGTGGACGAATTCATCGGAGTACTGTCGGAAATGAAAAGCAAGGACGAGGTGGTCTCCGAAGTGCCCAAATCGGTAGAGCTTCTGCCGGAGGCGGTGGAGTCCATGATGGAGAAGTACTCCACGGCGGAAACCGGATCTAAGTTCGGGGATAATCCCGAGGCCGACAAGTCGTTCTTAGATTCAGTCGACCGCCTCTCCAAACTCGCCGACAGGTTCGAGGATCTCTCCTCCTCTCCGACCGTTTCAACTTCCGTGAACAAAGTCAGCGCTGTGCTTCAACGCAGCATGTCGTTTCTGGAAGACGAGTTCCGCACTGTTCTGGAAACCTCCACAGGCTGCGGCACCCCTGCCGCCGATGAGCCCAACCATCTGTCGGCTAACAAATCTTTCATGACGAAGTACACGTCGTTCACTCCTCACCATGAGAGTTCCAGCTCCACAGCGATCGAACCCGAATCGAAACCATTGGTAAAACAAGAATTCCCGGGTTTCTCCGACGAGGACGTCACGAAAATGCACCGGATCGCAAAATCGATGATTTCGGCGGGATACGAGAACGAATGCTCGATGATATACACCTTCCTCCGACGAAACGCGTTCAAGTCTGAGCTGGCGGATCTAGGTTTCGAGATAATCAGCATCGACGATCTCCAGAAGATGCAGTGGGAAGCCCTCGAGGGCGAGATAACCTCGTGGATCAAGATTGTTAAGGAATGTTCTAGTAACTTGCTTCCCAAGGAACAAAAACTTTGTGCATCGATATTCCCTAACACTAACCCGATCTTATTCGGCGAACTCGTCCAATCAGTCTGTTTCCAGCTAGTCAACTTCGCTGAAGCTATCTTGCTCGCCAAGCAATCCGTCGAAAAACTATTCAAGATCCTCGACATGTACGAGGCCGTCCGTGACTTAACCGAATCCATCCCCGATTCACTCGAAGACTTAAAAACCGAACTATCGACCATGAAGAAACGGTTAGCCGAAGCGGCTCTGAACATGCTCGATGACCTTGAGAACTCCATCCGTAACGATAGTGGCCGAACCCCGGTACCGAGCGGTGCGGTCCACCCACTAACCCGATTCACCATGAACTACTTAATATACGCGTGCGATCAATACAAAGACACATTAGGTGAAGTCTTCCGAATCGGGACCCACGGACCGAACCCCGACCGAACCCTAGCCGGCCAGTTCACTACCGTGATGGAACTGCTCGACTCAAACCTCGACATGAAGTCTCGGCTCTACAAAGACCCATCTCTCCGCTACATCTTCCTAATGAACAATGGCCGGTACAATTAGAAAATAAATATATTAGAAAAATATATTTTATCCGAATACAATAAAACTTTATCTGAATATAATAAATATATTTATTTCCTAATAGGTACATCATCCAGAAAATTAAAGGCTCGCCGGAGATTCGTGAGCTGATGGGTGACACGTGGTACCGGAAACGATCGTCGGATCTTCGAGGGTACCATAAGAGTTACCAGAGAGAAACTTGGTACCGGCTTTTGCAGTGTTTGAGTCACGAGAAATTACAGGTGAACGGGAAGGTTTCGAAACCGGTTCTGAAGGAGCGGTTCAAGAGCTTTAATACGATGTTTGAGGATATTCATAAGACGCAGAGCACGTGGGTGGTGAGTGACGAGCAGTTGCAGTCGGAGCTTAGGGTTTCGATAGCGGCGGTAGTGACGCCGGCGTATAGGTCTTTTCTGGGGAGGTTTAATCAGCATCTTGATGCGGGGAGGCAGACAGAGAAGTACGTTAAGTACCAGCCGGAGGATATTGAGACGCTGATTGAGGATTTATTTGCGGGAAACCCTAATTCAATGGCAAGAAGGAGAGCATGATTGTGATGAGGTAAAAAAAAACACTGATTTTAACGTTGACATGCATTGCTTTTGTGTTGTTCCCGCTGTTTATAAATTTGTTGAGAAGACATGTATTATATGTTCAATGTTATTTGAGAAACTTCATACAAATTAGAAATTACACATATTGTTGATGTTTTTTTTTGTCCACGTGTAAGAAAACAATCCGTCGGGGAAATTGAACATGACATGTGTTTGCGCAATCCTTTGTGTGCACCCTTAATAAATTAATGGGTTAATAAGTATTTTAGTACAACTTATTTGACTATTTTTTTGTTTTTAGTGCAACATTTTTTTATATATTTTTAGTGTAATACGTTTGTAATTTGTATACTTTTAGTGTATCTGTTAGTTGACCGTTTATTTGACCAGTTAAATAGTCACGTGACTTGCACATGTCTAGCCCCAAATTTCTATTTTATTCAGTTTAGTCATCAAATTTATTGTCCTAACTTTTTATTTTTGCAATTTAGCTCCTAAACATTTTCAATCACACCCTAGGCTAAATTGACCTAGTCATGGGTCGAACCGTGGCTAGGTCAATTTAGACTTAGGGTTTGACCTAATTGGACCTAAGGCTAAATTGACCTAGTCATGGTTCAACTCATGCCTAGTTCGGACCATGGTTAAGGTAGCCTAGGTCCGGCGACCCTAGCCATGGTCCGACCTAGCCATGGGTCGGACCATGATTAAGTCAATTTAGCCCTAGGGTGGGGTTAAAAATGTTTAGGGTTAAATTGCAAAAATAAAAAGTTTGGATAATAAATTTGAGGACTAAAATGAATAAAATAGAAATTTGGGGTTAGGTGTGTGCAAGTCACGTGACTATTTAACAGTCAAACTAACTGTCAACTAACGGATGCACCAAAAGTATACAAATTGCAAGCGTATTGCACCAAAAGTATACAAAAAAAAAAAGTTGCACCAAAAGCAAAAAAAACGTCAAACATGTTGTACCAAAAGAACTATTAACCCTAAATTAATAATATAAACGCGTATTATAGTGTAACATGTGGGGAATTAAGGTACGTACTAAGATATAATATTATTAGTCACGATAATAAAAACGGATTATAATCAAATTGGTTCCTAAGTTAACACTCCAAGACGAATTGGTACCCGATATGATTTTTGTGACAAATTGGTACCTGAAACTCAGGTGTTGCACCATTAATAATTTCGTTAGTTTTTTTACAGAAGGGATCACATGCGGCACACATGACCATATTTTTCCTTCAGAGATTCAAAATGTATTTCCAATTGAAATGACTAAAATACCATCGTAATGAAAAAAGAAGAAACACTTTGTTTTCCCTCATTTTCCTTCTGTCTCGTCATCATTTCTCTCTAACCAGTCTCGTCATCTCCAAACCAGACCCTCCCTTAAACTTCTCTTTCCAAAATTCTTAAGGTTTCGGCAATTGTAACAAATTTCACCTATTTTGTGGTTTTAATTTGCCGAAATCGTGGTTTAGTTTTCAAGAAGTGAATTTTATTGGGTAGATCATAGTCTCGGCTGAAATTTGGTGAAGACCCACAAATATTCTCTTCTTTGATGAGTCAAGACAGGTTCATTTTTACTTTTTCTTGCTTAATATCTGTCGTGGTTGCTCAATCGTTGTGGAAATTAACTTCAATTGCTTGGTTTTAGGGTGTTAGGGTACTGGGTTTGTCCGATCATATCGTGTAGGGGGAATTTGTGTTCTGCAATTTAGATCATGTTCAGTACAAATTGTCTTAGGTATTCTCTTGGAAAAAAAAAATCCCAGGTACTTAATTGACACATAATGGTTTTCATATATGAAGTTCCATCATGGAAGATTCTAATGTTGTTGCTGCAAATGTTGTGTACCAGAATGGGGTATGTTGTGTACTTGAATGGGTGTACCAGATTAAAACATTTAAACATAATTTGTTTACTGCTTTGCAACAACTATACACACTCAGGTACCACATTGCAACACTCCTAAAAATTACATATACCACAATGAAACATTTAGCATAGTTTATATACCAACTTGAAACAGCTTAACATATTCTCATTTTGTTGATATTTCTTAAGTTTTTCATCTGAAGCACTCATCATCTTCTTCACCATGACAGAAAATCTCTTAGCATAAGGACAAACATTTACACCGCACCATTCGAAATACGGACAACATACTTTCTTTTGTAATCGGCTAATGCAAAGAGTATAATCAGCAATTGGGGAGTAACGAACAAAAACTTTTCTAAATTACAACACACAAACACTTATATTCCATATAGGGTACGTATAAAACCTCCATTCAAATTTTTTCCAAGTACCCGATAAGTTTTCACAACAACAACCAGTCCACAACCGCATTTTTTTCACTGGGTGTGACCATCGAGCTACTAGAAGTCATTGAAGATATCAATTTGAGGTGCGACAACGAAAATCGCAGTTGGTGGTGGAGAGAGTTCAGAAAAACTGAACATGCAAAACCCTAATTGGAATGACGAAGAAGAAAGATGGTTGATTCTATTTCTTTACCGCATAAAAATATTTTCTTCACTTTAGGCCAATCAATTTCTTAATTTTGCGCTAAAAATGATCACGTGCGACGCACATGACCATGTGTGTAAAAAAAAAAAAATTATCGAAATTATTGACGGTGCAACACTTGTGTTATCTCGGGTACCAATTTGTCACAAAAATCACGTCGGATACCAATTTGTTTTGAAGTGTTATCTCAGATACCAATTTGATTATAATCCCTATAAAATTAATTTAGAAAGACTAACATGGAATGACAAATAGTGGTTTCCTATTTGATAACTTCTTGTTAGATTATTAGAGTATCCGCACTTTTAGTTGCATCTTGGTATATATATATAACAGAATTCAAATCTTTTGAAACTCATTAAATCAAGTTGTTACAATTATAATATATGAATATTAAAAGAAATGATGTATATTAATCTAAACATGTTTATTTGATACCATAAAATGTATTAATTATAAATAGTCTGATACCATAACAGTCAATCAAATATAAATAGTTAGCTACCATAATAGTAGTTTGCTTAAATATTTTGTTACCATAACAGTAATTGTCCATAAATGGTCATATACCATAATAGTTATTTTATAATAAATAATTCTCTTATTAATAAGGATGCATATTGTAAATTATGATATACAATCCATAATAGTGACCTCTCTCTTTTTACATGAACGGTGACTAATTTGACCGTCGGAGAATATCGCCGTGGTTCACCCTGGCATTATTCCTTTTTGTAGGTGCGTGCTCAGAATTTGAATACTGAGGAGGTTAGAGACACCGCGGAAACCTTCCCGGCAAATTCAGGTTTCAACATTGGCGATGTTTGTCGGAATCGAGCAAATAGCCATGATCGATTCTACTTCACGATTTAAAAAATAGGGTTCGTAATCCTAAACCCAGCCACACGCACCTGCACATTGGTGGGAGAAATACCCATGTACAGAGATCAGGAGACAACCTTCGTAAAGCTTCGTCGACCTCCATAGACACAAATGAAAAGGAAAAATATTACTCAAAGGGCCTCGTTCTTAACTTCTTGTTTGGTTCATTAGCTTTTTAATATATTATTATTATTATTATTATTATTGTTATTATCATTATCGTTAAAATTATATTTGTTCAAGATACAGCAGATTGCGTCCCGCTTGCCCCCGATTATCGCTTTGCTGCGCCAACGACTGAGCCGACCACCGCAGCCGCTCCGACGACGACTCAGATATGCTCTCACCTTCATCCCGCCTCTGATCTACCTGCTCTACTTTAAACAGATCCGTTCTCACCGTCATTGGAAGCCCAAGAACCTGGAGCTTGCTGTTGGTGTATGAATGTGTATGTGTGTGGGAGAGATGTAGAGATGGAATGAGAGACTTGTTGTTGTCAACTCAACTTGATGATTTCTCCTTCATTTGATCACATATATACATACATATGGAAGACCTTAGATGCTTTATATCTCTAAATGCATGAATCTAGTTTCTAGTAAATACATTGTAACTCTAAGTACATGAACTCACTAATGCATTGAAATTAATTAAATAAGTTTATTTCATTTTCCAACACCCCCCCCCCCCCCCTTAAACTTGTTTCTCCAATTACGGTTATGCCGAGCATTTCTCGTAAATGCTGAAAGATGTCGGTCTTGAGAGCCTTTGTAAAAATATCAGCAACTTGATCATTGGTCTTCACATGTACGAGCTCCACTTCCTTGGCCTTGAAATGTTCTCGAATGGAATGGAACATAGTGTCGATGTTCTTGGACCTCTCATGATGAACCAGATTATTGGCTAAGGCAATAGCGGACTTGTTGTTGACATGGATCTTGGCTGGGCCTTCTTATTGCACCTTGAGCTCCTCCAATAATCTTCTTAGCCATATAGCTTGGCATACACATGTTGATGCAGCTACATACTTCACTTCACAAGTAGATAATGGGACAATTTGTTGTTTCTTTGATGACCAAGTAAATGTCGTACCTCCAAGGTAGAAGACGAACCTGGTTGTGCTTTTTCGATCGCCGTAGCATCCAGCCCAATCACTATCGCAAAATCCAAAAAAGCTCCACGTCTTCTTTTGATGAACAGAAAAACTCATGCTCGAGCGTTCCCTTCACGCACTTGAGAATTCGCTTGGCTGCCTTCATGTGAGAGGTCTTCGGGGTCTCCATGTATCTACTCACCAAACCGACTCCAAAGAGCATGTCAGGCCGAGTACACCTCAGGTAGCGTAGGCATCCCACAAGGCTCTTGTAGTGAATCAGATTCACCAACTCTCATTCTCCTTCTCTTGTAAAGCATACTCCACATTCAACGGGGGTGTCAAACGGTTGGTAATCTTCCATTGAGAAATTCTTCAATATATTTCGTGCATACTTCTTTTGAGAGACGAATATTTCATCTTCTCTTTGCTGCACTTCAATGCCGAGGAAGTAGGCCATAAGGCCTATGTCGTTCATCTCGAACTCCTTCTCCATGGATTGCTTGAACTCTTGGATCATGGTTATTGCCGGTGAACACCAAATCATCTACGTATAAACACACAATAAAAACATCTCCATGGGAGTTAGTCTTTGAGTAAAGAGCATGTTCGTACGGGCACCGACTGAAACCACTTTGAATAAAGTGCCATTCTCAGTCGATACACCCTGTCTTCTTGACCTTTGACAATAAACTCCGAAGGTTGTTCAACGTAGACTTCCTCTTTGAGATTCATGTTTAGGAATGCTGATTTCACGTCCATTTGAAATATTCTCCACTTCTTTTGAGCGACAAGTGAAATGAGTAATCGTACCATCTCTAGCTGAGCCACCGGTGCAAATACTTCTTCATAGTCAATCCCGAACTTTTGCTTGTATCCCTTCACGACAAGCCTTGCTTTGTATTTCTCTACTTCTCCATTTACCTTTGTCTTCGTCTTGTACACCCATTTACTCAAATGGCATCGTGACCTCGAGGGAGTGTAGTAACCTCCCAAGTCTTGTTCTTCCGAGTGGATCCGATCTCTTCTTCAGTTTTGTCTCCTTAGGGGCTTCCTCAAATGTTAATGATCATATCCTACGAAGAGACAAAGGTTACTGTATAGTTCTTCATCATTTACATCAACTTCCTCCGTAGAGGTATATATGTCCCGTATGTGCCTTGTCTTTCTCACCGACTGAGGAGGCGAGCACACATCGCGTGAATTTGACAAGTTTTGCAAAGAGAACGGGATTGTGCATCAACTCACCATGCCTCAAACTCCTAAAAAAACGGTGTCTCCGAGAGAAAGAATAGGACCATCTTGATTTTGGTTCGATGCATGCTCAAAGAGAGAGGAGTTTCGAAAGAATTTTGGGGAGACGCGGTTGCATGTGCCGTTTAGTTACTCAACGGTTTCCCTACGAAGAGGATTGAAGACATAACGTCGGAGGAAACATGGAGCAAGCGCAAGCCAAGTGTCGAGTATCTTCGTGTCTTCGGATGCGTGGCATATGAAAAAGTTTGTAATAATCGGTAAATTCAGTCTATTCATTTGAAAGATATTACATGAATATATAGTGAATACAATCAGCTAAACTAGGAAACAAGCTAGCTAAACTAGGAAACAAGCTAAAATAGGAAAACTATGATTACAGCATTATACATCTATATTTAACACTCCTCCTCAAGTTGGAGCGTATATGTCGAACATGCCCAACTTGTCACATATAGAATGAATTGAAGCTTTGCGGAGAGGCTTAGTTAGAATGTCTGCAAGCTGGTGATCTGTCATAACGTGAATGAGTTGTATACTCGGGGGACAAGTGTATGTTCCCATGACAAGGTCTCGAATCAGGTGACAATCTACCCCTATGTGCTTGGTCCTCTCGTGGAAGACTTGATTCTTAGCAATATATATGGCAGATTGGTTGTCACAATGTAGCCTCATCAGATCATTATGGAAAATACCCAACTCGCTGATTAAACGTTTCGTCCAGACTAGCTCGCAAGCTGTGATTGCCATTGCACGGTACTCTGATTCTGCACTGGACCGAGATACAACTGTTTGTTTCTTACTCTTCCATGATATAAGGTTACCACCGAAGAAGACACAATATCCAGTAGTAGACCGTCGACTAGTAGGACAACCCGCCCAATCAGCATCAGCGAATGCTGCGATCCTATTATGCCCCTTGTCAGAATATACGAGTCCTTTTCCTGGAGATCCCTTGAGATATCTAAGAATTCGAAGAGCTGCATCCCAGTGTGTTGTATGCGGTGCTGACATGAATTGGCTCACTACACTTACTGGAAAAGAAATGTCTGGTCGAGTAACTGTTAGATAATTAAGCTTCCCGACCAATCTTCGGTATTTTTCAGGATCATGTAGGGGTTCTCCATCATCAGGCATGAGCTTGGTCTCAGGAATCATTGGTGAATCAACAGGTTTGCATCCAAGAAGCCCGCACTCAGAAAGCATATAAAGAACATATTTTCTTTGGCAAATAAGTATCTTTCCAGAAGATCGTGATACTTCAATGCCAAGAAAGTACTTTAGTTTACCAAGGTCCGTGATCTGAAATTGTTGACTTAAAAACTTCTTCAATGCCGAGATGCCCTCCACATCATCACCAGTGATAATCAGGTCATCAATATACGCGACTAGGATGGTTGTCTTCCCTTTCAGGTGTCTATAAAATACGGAATGGTCATTAGCACTCCTGGTCATGCCAAACTGACTAAGTGCTTGAGAGAAACGCCCGAACCAAGCTCTGGGGGATTGCTTCAAACCATACAAAGATTTCCGCAAACGACAAACTTTGGAAGACTCCTCCTGAACAACGAAACCAGGTGGCTGAGTCATGTAAACCTCCTCCTCAAGAATGCCATTGAGAAATGCATTTTTGACATCCAGTTGGTGCAGTGGCCAGTGACGAATGGCAGCTAGAGAAAGACAGATGCGAACAGACGCCATCTTAGCAACCGGAGAAAATGTCTCATCACAATCAATGCCATATTCTTGAGAATATCCCTTCGCAACCAAACGGGCCTTGAGTCGATGCAGCGACCCGTCAGGATGAACCTTTATTGTGAAGACCCATTTACAACCGACTGCCTTTTTGCCAGGAGGAAGAGGGCATAGATCCCATGTCTGATTTTTCCAAAGGGCTGACATTTCCTCCTGCATAGCACTAAACCACCCTGGATTGGCCAAGGCTTCTGTCACATTTCTAGGAACATAGTAACTGTCAAGATTGATTTTAAAAGCACGGTGATCTGTAGATAGGGATGTATATGAACAGAAGCTATCTAGGGGATATCTGGTACTGGGGCAATGACGGGAGCCTTTTCGAATGGCAATGGGAAGATCAATATCAGGGGTGGATTCATTTCTGGGAGTTGGTGTGGGATCAACTGGTTGTGTAGGAGATGATGGAGATTCATATGGGGGTTCAATGTTTGGATCAAGGGATGCACGAGTCTCATGGTCCTGCATGGTCTGAACATAGTTAGTATTATTAGGAAGAGACTTATCCCTTCGAGTATATACCTGAGTAATAGGAGGCGTAGGAGGTGCATTATCAGTGTCGAGTGAAGAAGAGCGGACTTGAACTTCAGGATATATTAGAACAGACATGATAGGTGGAGAATTGTTGGACAAGTTTGGTTCAGATTTAGGAAAAAACGGCACAGACTCCATAAAAACAACATCAGATGAGACAAAGTATCTCCTAAGAGTGGGGCTATAACAACGATAACCTTTCTGAGTTCCAGAATAGCCAACAAAAATACAACGAACAGACTTTGCATCAAGTTTTGTACGCCCCGGTCGATTGTCGTACACATAACAAGTACAACCAAAGATTTTCGGTGAAACCGGGAACAAAGGTGCAGACGGAAATAGTACATTATAAGGTATTGCACCATCAAGAACAGAAGATGACATACGATTTATCAGATAACATGCAGTTAGAACTGCATCAGCCCAGAAACGATGAGGGACATGACCATGTATCATCATAGTGCGAGCCACCTCAAGTATGTGTCTGTTCTTTCGTTCAGCCACTTCATTTTGTTGAGGTGTATACGCACAAGATGATTCATGTATGATGCCATTATCACTCATATATTGAACAAATTTTCCTGCGAAATATTCTTTTGCATTGTCACTACGAAGTGTTTTAATGGTATTGCCAAACTGATTTTTCACATAAGAACAAAACGTCATAAACTTTGCAAAAACCTCTTGTCTAGATTTGATAACAAACATCCAAGTTGCATGAGAGAAATCATCCACAAAAGTGACGAAGTAACGAAAATCTGAGATAGATGTAACCGGGCAAGGACCCCATACATCTGAATGCACTAAATCAAAGATACTAACAGACCGACGAGTAATTCTAAGTGGATGAGAAGCACGGATATGCTTGCCCTGGATACATGACTCACAAATTAATTCAGAAACCGAACGAAATTCAGGACGGAGTGTTTTTAGAACCTGTAAAGATGGATGCCCCAACTGATAATGAACCTCCTCAGCACTACTAGTGCTCATGTACGCAACTCGTTGAGGCAAGCTCTCCATATAATACAGACCGCTGTGCTTATATGCAGTTCCAATCAACTTGTTAGTCCCCAATTCCTGAAAAAACGCATTTAGTTGGAGTGAAAGTAACTGAACAATATAATTGTTCTATTAATTTGCTCACAGACAAGAGATTTTCAGGAAAAGACGGAACATATAAGATAGATGATAATGACATATGTGGTGAAATTTGAGTGGATCCAATTCCTTCTATATGACAAGTGGAGCCATTGGCTATTTGGACAGGTGGTTGTGAGGTAGTGGTAAGTCCTGACAGTAAACTCTTGTTACCAGTCATGTGATCAGTAGCACCTGAATCAACAATCCATAATGATTTTGATGCTAATAAACAGTTGGAAGTCATACCTGAGGGGGCGATAATAGCCCTAGTTGTCTGAAGCTGATGTGTCGTGTTAACACGAGAGAAACCCAATTGAGCAAGTCGTTGAGCAATTGTAGCGATTTTATCCGAATCAATATGTTTGCCAACTGATTGTTCAATTGACTGACATGTGGTGCCCATGTAAGGTTTTAATACTGGTTTCTCCATAGAATACGAACAACAACAACTTTGAAACGAATCAGAAACGACTCAGCAGCCAGAAACGAAACAACAGTCACGAATCAGAAACGAACAGCAGTCACAGATCAGACACAAACAGCAGCTCAGAAACATCAGCAACAACTTACACACGGATCAGAAACGACCAGCAATTAGATCCGGACCAGAAATCCAAACCGAACCGGCAATCAGACCAGAAATCAGACCGGACCAACTATCAATCAATTGAAGGACGGTTGCAGCGGAATCAGATGCTTAATTAAAGGACGACAGCAGCGAAATCAGACCTTACAGAGGAGCAGGAATCAGGATTATCACACGGGGCTGGGCAGGTGCGTCGGATGTGCGTCAGTCACCGGCGTCGTGCTGAGTTTCCAGTGAGAACACGGAAAGCCGTGGGTAGCGATGAAATAAGACAGTCGTCAAGAACAGGACAGCAGGTAGGTACGGGCGGCAGTGACCACACAGCAGAGCAGAGACACAGATGAGCGGCGCCGGTGGAACGGACGGATCGGAGAGTGGTGCCGGTGAAGGCAGGTCGAAGCTCGGGCGAGAACGGAAGCCGGACGGGATGAGCAGACAAGCCGACGAGACTGGGCTGTGGCTGATTCGGTCGTAGAACTACAAGGTCCGAAACCGAAGCTGAAGGTGAAACGAAATGGAGGATAATCAGAGCTGGACGGAATGGAGAGTGGGTGTTCGTCGGAGGATGGTTGAAGGCTGGGCTGAGGTTTCGCCAGTGCAGCCGACAGTGAAGCTATAAGCCAGACGGGAACAGATTGAACTAATGTTGGCTCTGATACCATGTAATAATCGGTAAATTCAGTCTATTCATTTGAAAGATATTACATGAATATATAGTTAATACAATCAGCTAAACTAGGAAACAAGCTAGCTAAACTAGGAAACAAGCTAAAATAGGAAAACTATGATTACAGTATTATACTTCTATATTTAACAAAGTTCAAGAAGAAAAGCGGACGAAACTCGAGGATAAGAGTATGAAGTGTGTAATGCTAGGCAATGGAGAGAACTCTAATGGCTACAGGTTATACAATCCTCTCACAAAAAAGGGTTGTAATGTCACGGAAGATAAGGAGCGAGCGTGGAATTGAAAAAATAACAACCAAACAAAAGGAGATATTAGAAGCGGAGGAGTTGGAGCAAGAGAGTGTCCGAAATGAAAAAATTAAGGAGCCAATTTCACCCGTAAATCCTGGAGCCCAATCGAAAGGAGAAAGCTCAAGTGAATCACCCGTGAGAAAGACAAGGCGAATGCGAGACATATATACCTCTACGGAGGAAGTTGATGTTAATGATGAAGAACTATATGGTAACCTTTGTCTCTTCGCAGTATTTGATCCGTTAACATTTGAGGAAGCCTCTAAGGAGACAAAATGGAAGAAGGCGATGGAAGAAGAGATTAGATCCATTCAGAAGAACAAGACTTGGGAGCTTACTACACTCCCTCGAGGTCAAGATGTCATCAGAGTAAAATGGGTGTACAAGACGAAGACATAGGCAAATGGAGAAGTAGAGAAATACAAAGTAAGGCTTGTCGTGAAGGGATACAAGTAAAAGTTCGGGATCGACTATGAAGAAGTATTTGCACGGGTGGCTCGGCTAGAGACGGTATGATTACTCATTTCACTTGCCGCTCAAAAGAAGGAGAATATTTCAAATGGACGTGAAATCAGCCTTCGTACCGTCACTTGCCGAGTCACCGGTGCAAAGACTTCTTCATAGTCGATCCAGAACTTTTGCTTATTTCCCTTCACCACAAGCCTTGCTTTGTATTTCTCTACTTCTCCATTTGCCTTTCTCTTCGTCTTGTACACCCATTTTACTCTGATGGCATCGTGACTTCGAGGGAGTGCAGCAAGCTCCCAAGTCTTATTCTTCCGAATGGATCCGATCTCTTAAAAATATCACGGGTATTTAGTTTCTTTACATTTTATATCACAACTTTTTTTTTTATAATTTTTATCTTTAGCATAATTTATTTTTACAATTTTTTGCACAATTAATAATTTATTATTTTTAGTTTTTAACTTTTACATATAGTTACTTTATTTTTTTCAATTTTTCTAATATATTTCTTGTATTATTTCGGTTTAAGGTCAATTGCAACAAAATATAAGCTTTGGGATATAAAGTAAAAAATATATATGATTTAAACAAATAGAAAAACCTAATTTGGAAATTAATTTCTGAAAATGCCTAATTTGAGAATGATGGGCCCCGGCTAAGGCCGTTAGGCCCCTTAACGATTGACAAACGGCGACTAGGCCCGTTGGGCTAGGAGCTGGGTTGCTGGAAGGCTAAGGGCTCCGACGGACGGAGGCCCCGACAGGGAATAGCCCCGAGTGAGCATAGCCTCGATAGGGGAAAGCCCCGAAGATATCGGACCTGGACGTGGTCGGTCCCGATATGGGAGTTGACACCACTCCCCGACACCGAATCCTCAATGATGCAACTTGGGAGTCTCCGATAATGATCGAGACTCGCCAGTAAGAGCACAATCCCGGAAATCTCGCTATGATTACAATAGTGATATAGTGGGCGAGATATGTGGGATACGCATAACTGTACAGATACGTGGCGAGATATACGGCGAGATATGTGGGACAGTGGATCACAATCCAACCGCCTAATCAGGTAACTGGGATAGCCTTCCCCCTATAAAAGGAGGGAAGTTATCCCAAGTTAAGGTTACGTTTTTACACACATACACATACTGCTTGCTTGCCCGGTTGATCACCGTACTTACGTTAAGCATCGGAGAGGGATTCTGGGCCACCGCCCTCTATTCCCCTTCTGCAGGATTGCGAGGAGCTAAGGAATCCGTCACCGTAACCGGAGCTCCTGACGTGATCCAACATTGGCGCCGTCTGTGGGAATCGCAACAAAAAGCCAAAGTAAGTTTGCTTCCCTTTGACTCCATACCATGGCTGGCAACAGGCCGCAGCGATCAGGCAAGCAGGTGCAGACCACCAGCAATCCCCCTGAGGATGATACACAGCATCAGGATCTGAGAGATGATGGTGACAGCACTCACCGAGATGACGCCACCAGGGAGGTTGTTCCCCCGCGAAGAGAAACCAGGTCGATGACCAGGAACGAGCTCCCCGGTGGATCTAGGAACGAGGCGCCTTCCCAGAGCCCAGAGCTGGCCAGGGTAGTGGCAGAGGCCATGCCCTTATTCATGGAGGCCATGGAGGCCCTCTTAGACCGAAGAGAGGCTGCCAGAAGGCAGGCCGTAGATCTACCGCCGCTCCCTCCGCGGCGAGATGCTTCCAGAAGGCAGGTGGACGACAATCTGCCGCCACCTCCCCCGTTGAGGGAACAGCCCGTTCCCCCCAGGCATCCGAATCCAGCACCGGCGGAGAATTTTGTGGTCGATGGACCAGGGCCAGTACAGCAAAGGACTATTCCCCTGAATGGTCCCCTCACTGCTGATCAGGTGGTGAAGATTGTGGGTATTTGCATGGGAGATCAGAAGCCCATGATGTCGGAGTTGAGGAGTCGGGAGACCCATCCCTTCGTTCCCAGGCTGATCAATACCCTGGCCCCTCCAGGCTTGGGTATCCCGAAGATAGAGGAGTACGACGGGGACGCGGACCCGGTCCGCCACGTACAGAAGCACCTGACAGCGTGCATGGGCAGGACCCCAGATGAGGATGTTATCTGCGCGTTGTTCCCGAGTACCTTGGGAGAGAAGGCTTTGACATGGTTCTACAGTCTGCCCACCGGATGCATAACCTGTTGGGAGGATATGCATCAGCGATTCATCGCCCAGTACCAAGGGCGTCGACGGCTGCTGAAGAGTGTTCGGACCCTGCATGAGGTGGTCCAGAGGCCCGACGAATCGTTGGCCCAATACTACCAGCGTTACACGGCTGGCATGACCGAGCTGGATGAGGAGATATCGGAGGGCGAGGCCGTCCGTACCTTCTTGAAAAACCTCAAACCCCCCTACGGCTCCGACTTACTGCACAGCGTCGCGGCCAAAAACGTCTGGAGCATGGAGGCGCTTCAGGCGAGGGTGAAACAGCAAATCGACGTCCAAGAGTCGAAGATCGCTGCCGGAGAGTTGGCTCCTCCCAAGGGGCGCGGAGGAAAGCAGTTGTTCAAACCATTGGACAACCAAAACAAGAAGGATAGCTCCGAGAGTAGTCGGAGTCGTGGACGCCCTGATCGAAGGGAGGATAGGCGTCCGACAAAGAGAGACAGTCAGAGGGAGGAGTTTACCCCCCTCAACAGGCCTTTGAGAGAGTTCTTGGCCGTAATGGAGAGGCAAGGCCTCGCTCGTTTCCCCCAAAAAGAAGGAAGGCGAAAAGTTGGGCTCCCGCACCGACCGTTACTGCCGATTCCATCGGGCCACTGGTCACGACACTGACCAGTGTCGGGAGCTGAAGAAGGAAGTAGAGAAGCTTATCCAGAGGGGTAAGCTGAAGGAGTTCGTGGGGGATTCGCGCTGCAAGCCCCATTCCCGATCTCGGTCGAGATCCAAATCTCGATCGAGGTCCCCAAGGAAGAGAAGGTCCGAAGCGGAGCCTTCGGAGGGCCCATCAGGGTCCCGACAGAAAAGGGTCATTAATGTGATCCATGGAGGGTTCGCTGCGGGAGGAGACACATCGTCTTCTCGGGAGCGTTACGCCAACCAGGTGCCCGTAGCAGTGGCCTTGGGAAAAAGGTCCCGGTCATGGACCTCGAAGGAGGAAATGGAGATTACCTTCTCGGCGAAGGATCTGGAGGGAGTAGAGACCCCCCACGAGGATGCCCTAGTCGTGACGCTGGATGTAGGTGGATTCGAAATGAAGAGGATCCTCATTGATGGAGGAAGCTCCTCCGACATCCTCTTCTCCGACGCCCTGGAGCATATGGGGAAGAAGAAGAAAGACCTACGGGTAGTTAACTTCCCGATGGTAGGATTTTGCGGCACAACCTCTTATCCGTTGGGGGTTATTACGCTGCCTGTGTGGTTCGGCAGTGGCTGGAAAATGGAGAAGAGAGATGTGGAATTCGTGGTGGTCGAATCCATAGGGACGTACAATGCGATTATTGGGAGAACCACCATCAACCCGCTGATGGCAGTGGCCTCGACTGTCCATCAGAAAATGAAGTTCCCGACTGAGAATGGGGTCGGTGAAGTAAAAGGCGACCAGGTGGCGTCGAGACGGTGTTATGTCAACGCCACAAGGAGATCAAGGAGGGAGGCTATGTCGGTTCTCCAGAAAGACACTGATCCTCGAGAGGAGTTTGGGCGCCCCACCCCCATGGAGGACCTAAAAGAAGTCGAGATAGATGGGCCCGAGAGGAGGGTAAGGATCGGATCCGCCCTAACCAAGGAAAGGGCTCAGGAGTTGATCACGCTCTTGAAAGAATTCAAGGAGTTGTTTGCCTGGTCCCCGAGCGATATGCCAGGAATCAGCCGTGACGTGATCGAGCATGAACTGAATATCGACCCTACGATCAAGTCGATCGCGCAGAAGAGACGTCCGATGGGGACAGAAAAGAGGATCGCAATCCAGCAGGAGGTTGGCAGGTTGCTCGACGCTGGGTTCATTAGGGAGATCCGATTCCAGACTTGGGTCGCCAACCCAGTGCTGGTGAGGAAAAGTAACGGGAAGTGACGGATGTGTGTCGACTTCCGCGACCTGAACAAGGCTTGCCCGAAGGACTGTTATCCGCTCCCGCGGATCGACCAATTGGTGGATGCTACATCGGGGCATGAGCTGCTAAGCTTTATGGATGCTTATTCTGGTTATAACCAGATAAAGATGGCGAAAAAGGATGCCCCACACACCGCCTTCTACGCTGACAGTGAAGTCTTCCAGTACGATGTCATGCCTTTCGGCCTGGTGAATGCGGGGGCGACCTATCAGAGAATGGTGAACAAGCTGTTCGGGGATATGCTTGGAAGTACCATGGAAGCCTATGTAGATGACATGCTGGTGAAGTCCCGACGAGCATCGGACCACGTTGGTAACTTGGCAATGGCCTTCGAGAGGATGAGACTCCACCAAGTCCGCCTGAATCCAGCCAAATGTGCCTTCGGAGTACATTCAGGGAAGTTCTTAGGCTTCATGGTGAGCCAGAGGGGGATCGAGGTGAATCCCGAAAAACTAAGGGCGATAGAGGAGATGCAGTCCCCGACAAACCATAGGGAGGTGCAAGTGCTAAACGGTCGACTGGCTTCGATGAATCGCTTCCTATCCAAGGCAAGCGACCGGGCGATGCCATTTTTCAATGTGCTGAGGGCCAACAGACAGTTCGAATGGACCGCCGAATGCGAGGAGGCGTTCCAAGCGCTCAAACAACATCTCCGCACCCTCCCACCACTAGCAAAGCCAGTTCCAGGCGAGCCGCTCTATCTTTACTTGGCTGTTTCTTCGTTTGCAATAAGCTCTGTCTTAGTTAAAGCTGTCGAGGGCAATCAAATCCCCGTCTATTATGTAAGCAAGGCGTTTGCCAAGAGTGAAATGAATTACCCTCCGATTGAGAAGTACCTCTTTGCGTTGATTATTACCGCTAGAAAGTTACGGCCTTACTTCCATGCGCATGAAATTACGGTGTTGACTGATCAGCCATTGAAACACTTCTTGAACCGACCTGATGCGTCGGGGAGACTAGTAAAGTGGGCCGTGGAACTTAGCGAGTTTCGGATTCATTTCGCTCCGAGAACAGCTATCAAAGGGCAGGCATTGGCCGACTTTATAGTTGAATCTACTGTTCCCGATCCTGAAGCAACGGAAACAGTATAGGGGGCAACCGGGAATACTGAAGAGGTCCCGACGGTGGAGCAGTCGGAACAGCCAAATAAGGAGAACACCTGGGAGTTGTACACGGATGGCTCCTCAAGCTCGGATGGATCCGGTGCGGGGTTCGTATTGATTCCGCCAGGCGGGGCGGAGCCACTTCGATATGCATTGGCCCTAACATTTAGAGCCACCAATAACGAGGCGGAGTATGAGGCTCTTATAACGGGGCTGAAAATCGCAAAGGGCACTGGAATCGAACATTTGAAGGTGAAGTGTGATGCTAGCCTGATTGTAAATCAGGTCCGGGGGCAGTATGGAGCAAAGAACCCGATCATGAAGAAGTACCTTCAGGAGGCTCGGACCTTGAAGGAGAGCTTCAAAAGCTTTGATATCGAGGCAATTCCGAGGGGAGAGAATGTAGAGGTTGATGCCTTGAGCAAATTTGCCTTGGGGGCACCTTTGGAAGAGAGTCGGAAGGTACACTTCTTGGAGAAGGTGATTCTATCGACCACCGATCTGTCGGAGGTGTGTGCCATCGGAACGGGATCGAAGGAAGAACCCACTTGGATGACCCCGATAATCGCGTACTTAACTACGGGGGCACTCCCTGAAGATAAAGTGGCAGCGGAGCGACTGCGACGAATGTCAATTAATTACGCGATGGTGGATAACCAGTTGTACAAGAAGGGTCTGCTTTCGACTCCTTTCCTGAAATGCGTGGCCGAACCCGATACGACTCGGATTCTGAGGGAGTTGCATGAAGGAGTCGCGGCATGTCACGAAGGCGCTCGGTCTATCCTGAGGAAGGCGCTGAACTTGGGATATTACTGGCCCACGATGAATAAGGAAGCAACGGCGCTTGTCCGATCCTGTGACGCGTGTCAGAGATATGCTCCGAATATCACAGCCCCCGCTGCCGATTTGATGCCCATTGGGAGTGCTTGGCCCTTCGCGCAGTGGGGCATTGACCTGGTGGGACCCCTTCCGAAAGCAAAAGGCCAGTGCACACATTTGCTCGTCGCGATTGACTACTTCTCGAAGTGGATCGAGGCTAAGCCGTTAGCCAAGACAACAGCGGGACATATTATCAAGTTCCTTCAGACCCGAATTTTGTCGAGATATTGGGTGCCGAAGGTGATAATCAGCGACAATGGTCCTCCGTTTAATGGGGCCCAGGTGGAGAAGTTCCTAGACGAGTTCGGTATCGAGCATCGGACAGCATCCGTCCATCACGCTCAGACCAATGGGCAGGTGGAGGCTGCCAATAAAATCGTGATGGAGGGTTTGAAGAAGAGGGTCTATGCTTTGGACGGAAAATGGCTGGACGAACTGGAGAACGTGTTGTGGGCGGTCCGAACAACACCCAAGTGGTCAACAGGTGAAACCCCGTTTGCACTTGTTTATGGGAAGGAGGCGGTCGCTCCCGTGGAAATCGCTGTGGCGTCCCATCGGACCAGAAGCTATGAGCCCTCGACAAGTCCAGAAAGAGCCAGGATAGGACCTTTGACGAATGACGAAACAAGGCGCCTGGAGTTATCCTTGCTAGAGGAAAAACGGCTGGAGGCCGACATAGTGCAAGCTCGGATGCGCTTGGCGACGGCCAGGTACTATAATCGGAAGGTCAAGTCGCGACAGTTCTACGTGGGAGAACTGGTCCTGCGTCGGAATGAGTTCGCCCTACAAGATCGGATCAACAAGATGTCCCCGAAATGAGAAGGGCCTTACAAGATCGTGGGCATGCCGGCCTCGAATGCTTATAAGTTAGAAGACCTCGATGGAAATGTATTAAGAAACACCTTTAGTGGTGAACATCTGAAGAAATGTCATGTTTGACAAATAAGTCGTCCGTAGAGGCGCAAAGATGTAATTAAGTCGCCCTGAGTGGTGCATGCTATGTAAAAGATATCGATCAATAAAGAGGTTACTTCTGATCAAAGTATTCCTAAGTTGTTCTCGATTAAAAAGCGTCATAGGACATCCGAAAAGTCCTTAAGTTTTTAAGGTCCGATTAAAAGCGTCATTGGACGTCCGAAAAATCCTTAAGTTTTTAAGGTCCGATTAAAAGCGTCATTGGACGTCCGAAAAATCCTTAAGTTTTTAAGGTTCGATTAAAAAGCGTCATAGGACGTCCGAAAAGTCCTTAAGTTTTTAAGGTCCGATTAAAAGCGTCATTGGACGTCGAAAAATCCTTAAGTTTTTAAGGTCCGATTAAAAGCGTCATTGGACGTCCGAAAAATCCTTAAGTTTTTAAGGTCCGATTAAAAGCGTCATTGGACGTCCGAAAAATCCTTAAGTTTTTAAGGTCCGATTAAAAGCGTCATTGGACGTCCGAAAAATCCTTAAGTTTTTGATGTTCAATTAAAAAGCGTCTTAGGACGACGGAAAGCCTTAAGGTTCTTAGGGTCCGATAAAAGCGTTATGAAGAACATAATGTAATCGGAAACGATATTAATAAAAGGCTCGAAGGCCTAAGAGGTTCAATACAAGAGAGATAATGATAAAGGACTACAAGGACTTAAGTTATAAAATATTAAGCTCGGTCCTCGGATGCCTTAGGGTCGGATGCTGGATTTTCAGAGGGCATCGGAGAGGTAGGATCGGAGGGATCTGCAGGGGGGTCGTCGGCATCTTCGGAGGAACTCTCCGACGGGAGGCTAAAGTACATTTCTGTGGCTCGGACGAGAATCTTGGACTTCCTCAGGTCGATGGAGTCCCCGTAAGTTTCATTAAGCTCTTCGACAATGTCAAGGAAGGCATTCTGCAAGTCTTCCTGACAATGCTTCGCCGCATCCGCTTTGAAGTCCTCCGAGCTCCGATATTCTTCGCGGCCCTGGACCTTCGCGTTTGCTATTTGGGCGGAACGGTCCGCCTTTTCCTCCTCCAGCTCCGCGATAGCCCTTTGCTTCTCAAGCTTCAGCCGATCAGCAGTTTCCTTCAATTCCGTTTTATCAAAGGCGGCCTGATTCCGATCGGCTAGGGCCGTTTGCTGCTCCCGCCTAAGCGAGCTCTCAAGGCTTTGAATTCGCCTTTGCTGGGATTGAGCCTCTTGAACAAGCTTGGCCTTACCCTCCTCAGCCTGCTGCCTACCTTCTTCGGCTTGTATTCTGCCCTCTTCCGCTCGGAGTCTTGACGCCTCGGAGGTGGCCAGGTCCTCCTGGAGCTTAGTCAAGCTCTCGATGTTGGAGTTGGCCCGTTCTTGCTCCAAAGCCTCCTGCAGGGACAGGATGTAGCCGAAGCAACGATCCTGGTCCGCCATTTCCTGAGGACAAATATAGCTTAGTATTTGATAGTCGGAATACTTTCAGATGAGTAAAAGCAAAGTATAACCTACCTCTATCCGACGGACGGCCATTTGACGGATGTCCGCCTTGATGTCCTCCCCTTCCAGTGAAAGGGGATGTCTCAGTGATGGCGGGATCGAGCCTGACATCAAATGCAAGGCCAAGTTCTCCTCCTGGCACCCCCGATGTAGAGAAATCCCCTGCAGAGACTCCACCGGTTTCCAAGGCTCCGCACTCTGGTCCGAGGAGAAGGCCTGGTAATAGTCTCCATCCAAGGAGAATGGAGGTACTACCAGACGGGCTCCCCCATCCTCACTTGTCTGAGCTTCGGGGGTCGCGCTCCTAACAGGTGCCGATGTTAGCGCGAGGGGGAGTGGGGACGTCTCCTTAACATGAGTCGGCCTCGATTTTCGTCGGAGGACTAGGCCTTCCTCCTCAGCTTGGTCCTCGGAGAGGGAGTCCTCCAAGTTGACCACCCGACTGAATTGGCCACGGACTTCTGTCGGGGCGTCATCTACCCCCGGCTCCGCTGCAGGCACGGGGTCTAAGGCAGATGCAGTAGGTGCGACGTCCGTGTGACCTGCAGCGGGACGAACAAGGTGAGGAAGATTATTGATATCGGTGTACCAAAATAGAAAACGCTCCACATATTTCTCGCAGCCGAAAAAGTTGTAATAACCCGCTTCGAGGACGTGTGGAGTTTCCCCTCGAAGGACGAGCTTGACGTCCCTGATCCGCCCTTCCATGTCGGGGGCCTGAAGGTCCTGAGGAACCAACTGTCTATATCTTTTTATAGCACGAAAGACTTCCTTACCTTCCTTTTCGAAGCGGACACCGAAGGCGGCCCTAACCACGTCCGCTTTAGTCTGCTCCCCGGGTGTGGGGGCAGGCCTCGATGCCTCGGAGGTCTTCTTCTTCTTCTGAGACGGCTCCGACGCGTCGGAGGACTTTCTCCTGGACGATGACTTCTTCTTACGTTTCAGCGAGTGGGAGGCATCGGTATCCTCCTGAAACAGATGGGCGGTCAGCGATGATCGGTGGGCTGTAAGCAATGAAAACAAGAAATAATTAGAAGATTACCCAGGGAATTACATTGGAACGGCCATCACGAATCTTTCCCCCGGCTCGGGGATCAATCAGCATGATGGAAATTTTTATCCGTTGTCGGTCAGTAACAGAAGTGGCCTCGAAGGGCTGATAACCCTCCTCCCAGCGACGGGCTTGGATGAGCATCAAAGCCCTCTTAGTCTGTTCCGACCATTTACGGAAGGGCACAGGAGGGTCAGCTTCTACGGCGGTCTTCGGCCATTCGATGGGACCAGGCTTGATGAAAAAGTACTGTTCTTTCCAGTTGGCATTGTCATGCCCCTTGTCGTGGATGATGGCCCGTTCCTTGCAAATCCTCCAGGACACCTTCCTATCCCAACCCATCTCCTTATATTGCTCGTCGGTCCCCTCGGGTTGGCGGGGGTAAAGGAGCAGATCCCATCTTTGTTGCAGGTCATCTTATAGAGGACCCGCCAGAGCTCCAGAGTATAGCTCCAGTCCTCTTTGTTAAGATCACACCACACTTGAAAGGCAACCCATGTGCGGATTGCGTGTGGAGAGAAGGTCGTGGGGTAAGTCTTGTAGTGGTTACATAACTCCACCCAACTCGGACAAAACGGGAGTCGGATTCCCTCACGGATCTGCCCTGGGGAGATGAACACCTCGCCTTCATTAGGGAGTGTAACCCGGGTTTCGCGAGGATTGAATTTGAATTGCTCATAGGGATAGCGAGCCCCGAAGGAGGATTCGAAGATACCACCTTCTTGGCAAGCCTTATCGTAGTTAATAGGTGCAAGCGAGTTCATGGGAATCCGTCATGGGAAGGAGCGGCAGATCCCTCGGCTGAAAACAAAAGGTGGTCCATCATGGGAAGACCCGCTGTTGGTGGCAGATCCCTCGGCTGAAAATCGTCGATGGAAGGAAGGAGCGGAAATTGAAACCTAAGAAGATCAAAAATGGAGGAAAAAATGGTAATAAGGTGAAAAATCTTACCAGACATGGTGACTGAAGTCTTGATCGGAAAAGCTTGAGTGCTTAAAGCGCCGGTGAAAACTTGAAGTATGGAGGATCAAGGCTCTTGGGATCGCAGAGAAGAAGGAGTAGAGGAAAAGTGAAACAATGTCTGGGTTTAGGGTTTTATAAGAGAAGAAAGAGAGAACTGAAGGGGCGGGCAATCTGAGCCATAGAATTCAAAACGGTTCAATCGGAATCGTCCAAAGTGAAACGTGCTAATCTGAAGAAGGCGAAACGATTTTGATTTGAACCGTCGGGACGCATGGAAGACAGATAAGACAGGAATGATGACGTACCGTGGTGGTTGAAAAGTGCTTTTTCAGAAAGCAGGCGTGCAGAACCCGAGGCGTTCCTTCACCTTCTATCAGCATTTAATGCTGGTCTGATCGAGAAACCCTCTCGAATCCAAGCAGGATCCCAAAAGATCTTGAAGAGATCCGAGGCAAAGGCCTCCGACGAAAGTAGGGCAAAGGCCTCCGATGTTTTAAATAAAGACCCCCGACAGGGATGTTGAAGGGTCGATATTGGAAGACGCGACGCACTATAAGTCCCTCACGTCTTGGGGGCAAATGATGGTCCCCGGCTAAGGCCGTTAGGCCCCTTAACGATTGACAAACGGCGACTAGGCCCGTTGGGCTAGGAGCTGGGTTGCTGAAAGGCTAAGGGCTCCGACGGACGGAGGCCCCGACAGGGAATAGCCCCGAGTGAGCATAGCCTCGATAGGGGAAAGCCCCGAAGATATCAGACCTGGACGTGGTCGGTCCCGATATGGGAGTTGACACCACTCCCCGACACCGAATCCTCAATGATGCAACTTGGGAGTCTCCGATAATGATCGAGACTCGCCAGTAAGAGCACAATCCCGGAAATCTCGCTATGATTACAATAGTGATATAGTGGGCGAGATATGTGGGATACGCATAACTGTACAGATACGTGGCGAGATATACGGCGAGATATGTGGGACAGTGGATCACAATCCAACCGCCTAATCAGGTAACTGGGATAGCCTTCCCCCTATAAAAGGAGGGAAGTTATCCCAAGTTAAGGTTACGTTTTTACACACATACACATACTGCTTGCTTGCCCGGTTGATCACCGTACTTACGTTAAGCATCGGAGAGGGATTCTGGGCCACCGCCCTCTATTCCCCTTCTGCAGGATTGCGAGGAGCTAAGGAATCCGTCACCGTAACCGGAGCTCCTGACGTGATCCAACAGAGAATAAGTTTGGCAATCTGTAAATTCAATCTTTAGTTTGTTCTTTTTGGCCAGATGGGAGTAGTTTAGTTGAGAGATAGAAATTGGTTGCCTGTAATTTAGAGCGAGGAGAATCCCGAAACCCTAACTCATAGCTAGAAAGTAGTAGTATTATATGTAATGTAGGTAAAGGAGAAAAGTTAGCCATGCGCGTAAGGGTCACGTCAGAATCCACCCAATAAAAAGTAGAGAGTTCATGTTGGGTCAAACATATTATATATATAATAAAGACGATGAGATGAAGTCGGACCCAAAAAGCCACACCCGACAGCCAAGCCGTCTCTTCCTCCTCTAAACCCTCCACCAAATTTAAACCAAAAGCTGACTACAACCCCCTCTCTCTCTCTCTCTCTCTTTAGTAGACACACAAACAGAACAGCTACCTCTCTGTGATTTCTTCTCCAAATGGACATATATATATATAGCTAACTACCAACCAAAGCCGCCGTCTACGGCTGACATCGCCGCTTCTCTCCGACAACCACTAAAAGCACACTTACTATAAAGCAACTCAGACCCAGACCCAGGCCAGGCCAGCAGCTGCTAATTAAAGCTACTCTCTCTCTCTCTCTCTCTCTCTCTCTTTCTATTCTAGAGAGAGAAAACCGAGGGACAGTACAGACAAATATCCTTTTAAAGCAAAAAAACCTCGCACGCGCCGCGACAACATCAGACAAATCCTTCAATTCTATATCATAATGCTTCTCTCCCTGATTATCTCAATAACCCCTCTATAAAAACCAACCTCTTCCCCACCATATACACATCAACCAACCAACCAACATCCTCGGACCAAACCAGCAAAAAAAACATCCTCCCACTCCATAATTATTATTATTTAGGCGGAGCAAGCTAGAATATAATCATGTATTATTATCAGGCGGCGCCGATGGCGATGGCGGAGCATTGGGGCGGCGGGAATGGAGGGTACTACTCAACAACGGGGAGAGGCGGCGGAGGAGACCCGCTGGAGAGGGTGGCTCGGCTGGCCGGAGAGAGTGCGGTGGTGATATTCAGCCTGAGCAGCTGCTGCATGTGCCACGCCGTGAAGAGGCTGTTCTGCGGCATGGGGGTGAGCCCCACCGTCCATGAGCTGGACCTTGACCCGAGAGGCAAGGATATGGAGCGGGCATTGTTGAGGCTGCTTGGGAGCTCTGCGTCGGTCCCTGTGGTGTTCATCGGAGGGAAGCTCATCGGAGCCATGGACAGAGTCATGGCGTCGCATATCAACGGCACCCTTGTGCCGCTGCTCAAGGAAGCTGGGGCTCTTTGGCTTTGATAATTAGGCATAATACATTATCAAGGAGTTTAGGGTTTCTGGGTAGCTAAGCTAGGTCTAATTTGACACGAACAAACAAAACAAAAAAAATGTAGCTAATATTATGTCAAGAGTTGAATTAATCTCTTCTACTTTCAGAGTAATTTTGAAGAAAAAGGCCATAGAGTAGCACTGTTCTAACCTTGTATTGTAAAGAACTTCCCTACTAGAAAATATCTTTTTATGGGTGTAATGTCCGTTCATCCATTTTGCCGCAAGATTTATATATGTGCACGCATTTATATATTGTTCATCCCTTTATACATGTGCACGCATTTATATATTGTTCATCCCTTATGCCATGTCAATCAAATATCATAGAACAATACTCCTTCATAAAGATAAAATGTTCATGAGAATAGAGTCACGAGATATGTTATAGCAATACACATGTTAGTTCAACTCAATTAGCATAGAAATACACCATAAAAAAGTGACAATATTCATTCCTTTCCACGTAAAATAAATAATCCCACAATTATTAGAAAGACAAATAATGTAGCATCGGAAATTTCAGCCATAAAATACTTCATCTATTTGATGGTAGCGCATTTCTAAATAGAATGATCACATATGGAAACATGCAGCACTTTTAAATAGAATGATCACATATGAAAATATGCAGGCTTTTCTAATGGTAGTCACTCACTTATTTGTTATATGTGTAAATAACTAAATAAGTATGACTGAGTAAAAGCTAAATAACTAGGTCAAAAATGAAAGTAAAAGCTAAATAATAAAATATCAATATTAAATTTAAAAATTAACAACATATAATATATATATATATACCAATAATTTATAAACATATATTATTAGCCGCGTGGAATAATCACCTATTATTATTCATATTTCATATACCTATGAAGAAAATTGTCGCTTTAGCCTGAAAAGTGTTACTTTATTTAGTCATACCCGTTAATTAATGTAGTTGACTCGTTTTTTTGGCATTACTCCACAGGCCCTATGTTGAACCCATACCGATTTGCTTAAGCGTGGGGGACAATATCTGAGTTCAGAACCTGACCAGGGCCCCTTGGTTGGGGTCAAAACGCAGTCCAAGCCCAAAATTAAGTAAGGGCTAAGATGAAGCAAGTTAACAAGTTTCAGGACTGATTTCATTGATAAAAAAACTTGAATACCACCAATTTATAATATATATATGTAGGATGACATACAATAGAGAAGTAAGCCAATTACTTGGAGAAGAAACAAACCATTTTTGCAATTACTTTTCCATTGATAGAAGCAGGCCATTTCGAGCAAGCCAGTCGAAGATCAGAAGATCGAGGTGATGCTGCTTCAATTCCGGTACAACATCAGCTTCTCGCGTAATGCCTCGATCGTCTCAGAAGCCTCCTACAACATCACACACATCAACAATCTGATCTAAGTAACAGAAGAAGCAATAATTGTACGAGTTAATTAAAGAAAGAGTTGACATAATTAAATGGGTTAATAAGTCTTTTGGTGCAACATATCTGACCAATGTTGATTTTTGGTGCAACATATTTAAATAGACCAACCATAAGTCTCTTCCTCAATTTATGTTCTTCCTCTGCAGCCTTGCGACGTTCTTCCGCAAGCATGGTAGCAAGAACTTCTCCCAGTTTCTTGGTTTCCTTCAGCTGGTCAAGACTCAAGGTGAAGAAACCAAAACCAAGAAATGAGTGTTTTCATTATAGATATTGGCAACATATTGTTAGCCTTCTTTGTCACTGATAATGTATTGTCTACTTACTTTTTTCTCGAGTAAATCCGTCTTGTCTATCTCTGGAGCAGCATTTGGGTCTAATGCAGCAGCAGTAGCTGCTTCCACACTTATGCAGAAGAAATTAGAGATGATCATCAGTCATAAGTGACAAGCTAGCTCCATTTAGTTTGTTTATACAGATAAAAAGAGGGGTTTCCTTCTACCACCTTTCCCTCAAACCAGGATTCTCATCATCTTTGAATTTAATTGCACCATCTCTGACCCAAAATTCATGCTCATCATCCCCGGTGATAACTGTATCGAGTTCCTTAATCAAATGGTAACAGTAAGCTCGTGAGTGCACATAAACACACCAAGTGACAAAAGGGTAACTTGTGATTTGTTAATCATTGGATTTGAAAAGTTATTAAATGTACCTGCAAACATGAGACCAATTGGATATTACTTGAACTAATTGTGGATGCACAGTCTAGCATATGACTAGCTTTGGAGCTGGAAGGGGATTTCATATATCGCAGAGCACCTTCCCCCGAAGCAGTCTTCTTCCTAGGGCGACCTCGTTTCCTTGCTACTGCTTTTCAAAAATGGAAACTACTGTAAAGAATCGCCACATGAAGCAGATCGAGCACAAGCAAAGAGTCGTTTTAATGCAATTTCAACAAAGTAAACACGGAGAATAGATTTTTAATCAGTCGTTTACCTTCTATACATAATACATATGTGTCTCTATGAACAATCATTCAACTGACCATATCAGTAGCAATTCCGTCTTCATCATGCACACTATGTAAAAGTACATCACGTGTACGGCACATGACAATTTAACGGCATTTTTTTACGATAAGTTAACGGATGTATAAAAAATGTACAAAATGCAAAACGTTGGTACCAAAAGTGTAAAAAAATTAATCCGGTACCAAAAGTGGATTTCGGTCAAAGAAGTGGTATGAAATGAACCCTTAACCCGATTTTGAATCAGTCTTTTACCTTCTCTACATAATACATATTATTCAACTAACCATATCTAATCAGTAGCAATTCAGTGTTCGTTATATTCTTACACAAGCACTATATATAAAGAATCAAATTTCATATCGTAGAAAAATCGAGTTTCATTAGAGAAGTTTTTTGGACTTCTACATTGTATCACAGACATTATTATACTGATCTACCGATTCAGCATTACTAGCTCTGACTTTTTTTTAAAACAGTAAATTAGAGCAATATAATACTATTATCCAAGATGAAAAGTTCATCAATGTAAAAAAAATAAAAATAAAAATGCGATCACCTTTTATGAAAGAGGAACTTGCAGTTTTGCTGCTGCCGTAGTCCCCTGAAGCAGTCTTCTTCCTTGGGCGTCCTTGTTTCCTAGCTACTGCTTTACAAAAATGGAAATAACTGTAAAGAATCGCCACATGAAGCAGATCGAGCACAAGGAAAGAGTCATTTCAACGCGATTTCAACAGAGTAAACATCGATAATATATTTCGAATCGGTCTTTTACCTTCTATACATAAAACATATGTCTCTAGGAACAATCATTCAACTAACCATAGAATCAGTAGCAACTCCGTCTTCATCATGCACAATATACTTACACAAGCACTATATATAAAGAATCAGCTTTCATATCGTAGAAAATAACTCAGATCACCGCGAAGTTTCATTAGAGAATTTTTTTTGGACTTCTACATTGTTTCACACTCGCAGACATTATTATACTGATTCAGCAAATACTAGCTCTGATTTTTTTTTTTAATAAACAGTAAATTAGAGCAATATAATACTATAATTGGTTCGATCCTGAGACTAATCGAAGCAGTATTGATGAACAAACAGATCAATGTAAAAAAAATGCAATCACCTTTTGCGAAAGAGGAACTTGCAGTTTTGCTGCTGCCGTTATCTCCATAATTCAAGGACTGCTTCCTCGACGAATTAATGTTTTGGCGATCCAATGATTGTCCAGCTATCTCAGAAAGCGGTTGAAGAAAACCAGGAGGCACCACCACCGTGACCTTCGGTTTCTCCATTTTCAGCTTCTCGTCAACGGGGCCAATTTCTTGGATTTCCTTCAAGCTTCGTCGTTTGCGAGGTTTCCTCTTCCGAATCAACTGCCTTTTGACGGACTGAATCAGCGTCTCCACGTCTAGGTCATCGCCCCAAGATGAACTGCTGCTAGTATTGCCGCTGCTAGAATCAGAAGCTACCTCGCCGGTAGTAAAATCGATTGGCGATACACACGCCGGCGTTTGATCACTTTTCTGCTCCGTCAAGGTAGTGTGCTTGACAGCGAAAGTGGAGTCCTCCATGACCTTGATCACAAAATGCGACTAATAGAGGTTCAATGTGGAGATGGAGAAGGCGGTCTTTTGCAGACGGTTACCGTGCAGCTGAAGAACAAAAGCTCATAAGTTGCACTGCTGAAAACGAAAGAGATAGAAATGGCAGTTATATAGTACTGGTTTGATTGATCACGACAAAAGAAGGCGTGGTGACGTGGCCGTTATATTTTGTCCTTATATATAAAGAAATATAATTTTCATTAATTATATTTTCATAATAATAGATAGGAAGAAGTTAACAATTTATTTTAAAATTATAATTAAATTTTTTTGGTATAATTATCATGTAATTAAGAGCATCCACAGTGATATTATATGTATTACTTAAATTTTTGTTTAACATATTACATAACCAATTTTTAATTATAAATTAATTCATTTTATAATTAATGCTAATATTTTATTGGTGGTTGTTGGAAAATTTAATAAAAAAAATATATTTAAGTAATACGATTGCAGAGCAAATATTATTTACACGTGTCATAAGTTTACATATTACTTGAAGTATACATAAATGTATACGTGACAACTTTAAAGAATACAATTTAAGTAAAACCATTATGAATGCTCTAATTATTATTATTTTATAATCTCGATGTCCACAAATAAATTTATTTACTTATACTAATTATAATTAAAAAAAAAAAAGTCATATCAATTTTGATGTCTAAGATACTTTAATTTTGTATTATGAATTTAAAAATGTAAGTGATATTTTTTAATATCATATGAAATAATATATTTTTAATTTAAACACACTACTTAAGAAGTTAATCAGAATAGTTACATATTCTTTAATATCTTAAATTAAAACTGAATTCACGCATAAATAGATACCATTATTATATAACAAATTTTTCATTAAATAAAATCTCGTGAAAAATGCGATTTTGGTGACTATTATTTTAATTTCATCCAAAACACATAAATCTTGTGAGGCCCTGCCTCCCATTTTCATGGAGGGCTCGAGTTTTTTTCTTCTCCCAGACTCGATTCAACCGTTCGTCTAACTTAACAAAATTTTATAAAAATGTAATAAAATCTACAGAGTATATAAAAAAAAAGTTAATTGTGTGTTACAGGTGCAAACAAAAATAAAAATACTACAACATTGTTGGTAGTGGACCAGTGGTAACTCGTAGATACTATCAGATCGGTCCAAGGGTAAGGCCACTAAAACTAGGGTTTTTGGTCACGAAAAAATGAGGTTTCATATTATATTATTATATAACTAAGTCCAGTTTAGCCTATGATAAAAAAAAATATATCCAATTCAGAAAAAAATAAAAAAGTGACTTTCCATTATTTTTGGGTTACCAATAAAATTGACTTAAATTCAATTTAAGTAATTAACTCATTATTTATTGAGCCAGCTATAAGGCCTATTATAGTCAATGTAAGCAATTAATAATATATACATTATACTTTCTTTCGAAAATTTAATTTATATTGTCAATTGAAAAAAAAATAGAAAAAAATCGAGTATAAACATTTTTTTGGCCGAGTATAAACATTTAATTAGCGAATATGCTTTTTTAAAAGCTCACAAAATAATTTTAAATAAGAAATTACTAAATAGTCAACTTAAATAATTCATAAAAAAAATGTGAATGCCTCGAATTTAATTTTAGCCTTAGACCCCAGTCTCTCTTGGGCAGACTCTGGATACTATTTTAGTAAATAATTTTCAGACTTTATATTTCAGCATTTAGGTTTTATGATATTGTTATTTAGGATTTTTTTTAATAAAAAAATATCATATTATACGAAATAAAAATTCTAATCAACACAATCCTAGGTCAATACAAAGTTGCAAGTATGATCAGAGAGTTCTATCAAGATGGTAGCACTCGTAACATATTTGTTCATATTTAGAATAATTTCCACCTGTACCGAATTAACCTTTAAGGTTAAACTAAAAATGTTGTGCATAATTTTTTTTGCTTATTCTCAGGATAGTAGCGGAATTTGAATCTCATACTTTACACTGTCTGATTTTGATATCAGCTTAGAACAACGGTAACTCAAACAAATTATCTACGAACATTCTGGCGAAAAATCTAGACATTCGTTTAATAACATTAACAATTTATAATTCTACGGTCAAGAAATCTAGAATCTATACTTCTTCATTATGCTGCATTTCCATTCTTGAACTCAGCTTCTTGAACTCAGCTTCTTCAGAAGTTTATCAATGGTGTTTGAAGCATCCTGCATCAATAAAATTCACAATAATCCGTCACAAATCACATTGACAGAAATTGTAAATACAAAGTTAAAAGACTCATTTTTACGAAATTAAAAACATATTTTTTCCAACCGTTAGCTTCTTCCTCAGTCTCTCCTCCTCTCCGGCAGCTCGCTTCTTTTCCTCCTCAAGCATGTTAACAAGAAGGGCTTGCTCTTGTTCCGATTCCTGTAACTGTTTGTTCATGATCAAGAACCCAAACAAAATCAGAACTATTTCTAAAGTGCTCATCATCTTATATAGAGAATAGAAATTTCCATACTTTCTTCTGAAGCGATTTGTTTTTGTCCTTCTCGTAGTTCAATTCATTAAGCAATGTTATTGCATCTATCATCGCTCCTCCATTCACGTCGTCTCTGCACAAACATCGTTATGAATAAATTTAGAAAATCCTTTTTTTTAAAAAAAAAATTATTTATATACGGTATACCAAACTTACAATTTTCCGGTCGAATCAATGTTTTCTTGCTCCAACTTAACCAGTGCGAGACCAGAGTTATGACCACTTTCATGAACTGCAACACCCTATTCATCAAGAAACAAAAATTTGAAAAAAAAGAGCATGCTTGTATAACAAGTTTAGGTTCCAAAATGAGAAAAATGGAATTTACCATTGATGGATAAGATCTTAGTGGCTGAGGACTATCATGGGGAGGGTCGATATCCGAAGAATCTTGATCATCCTCAATTAGATTGCCATTAACATCAATTCTCTTGGCGTGCTGCTTGATGCCCCCGTTTTGAGTAGAATGTAAAGATGGGTTGGTTTTCTTAGATGGCAAGGCATCTTTCCGCTGAGTGTGTTTCTTTACATTTCTCCTTGGCGCATAACCAATTGACTGGCAATTTGAGCTCCTGTTATAAATATTTTGCAGTAAATCAACTGAATCTAACAAGTCAACAAAATCAGAAATAGATTTCCTGAACAAACCAATAGTTCTTTTGCATTGCCACTAAGCGAGCCTCTAGTCTTGACAGTCCTATAGTGCGCTCAAAGCTCTGCTTGTCATGAGCAGGTTCGACGAAATTTGCTTCCAAAACACCTATAACACCACGACCATCACTCCCCGCAGCATTCCAGACCCTCCAGAAAGGCTGAGATCCAAAAAAATCAATAATCACACATTGAAATAGAGATGACTTCTTTGCCAAGTAAAGAAACCAACCTTAATAAGTCGGTTCTTATGGTAGACATTAAACCCCTGGATATCAATGTGATAATGCGCATCCTTCGCAAACCCGACCTTAACTTGGGCAACCATCTGTTACGAAGATAGATGAGCTCAGATATAATGAAAGGCAAAAGAGTAAAAAATTAGAAAGGAAGATATCTATATGATATTACGTTCGAATCATTTGGAGACCCCTCAGCAATATGCATTGGTTTGTAAGTCAACTCCTGTGCCAGCATCATGTCATTCACTATATCATGATGTTCAACCTCTTTTCCACGGAGACTCATTTTGAAGTTTGCCGGGAGTCGAAGATAAAGGATAGATGCATAACTCTGAGGAAGAAGCAAATAAACACAATTAATTTGTCATGGTAAATTTCTATTAGGACAAAAAATCCAGATGTTATATGATTTACCCTTAGGGAATGACGATAGGTTAAGAAGTGCTTCGAGTTTGGATATTGCAAGGCCATTTTTAAGTTCTTTTCGTCACGGTTTACTCCACGGATTTGAATGTCCTGCAATACCAAAAAGGTTTTTAGTAAACAAAATGATCAGCAAAAGCTTCCATTTTTCACCTTTGGGAATTCATTCACTACCAGGAAATTGCAGGTATATATATATATACTCACATGAGGATCAGTTTCGAAATCCAGTTCCATCTGTCCCTCGTCATCTTCCCAAAGATTGTACACGATAATGCGTGTTCCTTGTTCTTTCAAGGTATCAAACTGCAGAGGCGTAGGAGAAATTAGAGCAGATCAACAAGGAGAAGAAGATGAATTTATCAATAGTCAGATAGAGATTTTACTTGCTGAAGAAGATCACTTTCAGTTACAAAGGGTGACCATTGCAATATGGTTTCTAAAACTCCATTCCAATCATCCACAGAAGACCTTATGTTCTTCTCCCAGCCTTCCTCACTTTTCTCATAATCGATCTGATCAAATCATATCGAAACACGATTCTAACAAAAAGTTAACTCTAAATCTCTTTCACCGTGGCACTTCATATATAACTACTGACATAAAAGAGAAAAACTGGTTCTCAGTTCTCACCATTGGAACCACGATATCTTCCTGTTGCGTGCTTCTTAGAAATGTGTAGGAGAGCATTCCAATACTCAGTGATTCTCTGAAAAATATGCAGCACCTTGTTATTATCAATAAGAGTACTCTGGATTTGATTTTTTAGGATAGTTAAAGGAATATATTAGATGCACGAAACAGAATACTGCAGCAGATTTCACCAACTATAGACATATTCAGCAAAATAAACTACAAAATACACCAACCTTCTTCCTCCACTGCTCCTGCAACGTGAAAAGACGATAACATCTGCTCCAAGCCTCATTGTACTCGTTTTAAATCCATTTCCATCTGTATGGAAAATATAGAAGTTATGTTAGAGAACGCTTTTAATCGTAGAGATTAAAGGGATTCTGCTTAAAATTATGGCCAGTCATGTTGAGTAATAAGAAATAACACTACTTACATTGACCAATTGTGTTTGCAATTTTACTTTTGGCAGAATATCCTAGAGACATGCACTGCCTCAGTTTATCAAGAGTCATCCCGCCTCCATTATCTGCAATAAGAAACTGCAAACTGTTAGCTTATCATATCCAATTCAAGACTTTTGTGAAATAAACTTTAACCAGATATAATTATATCCATAATAGACATCATCTCACATAACTTCTCTAGCTAAAATTTTATTTAGGACAATGATCAAGGTCATTTACATAAAGAAGTTGATTACTAATTCAAGGAAACACCCCTTTAACTTGGGGAAAATAGGATTGCTTCAAACTTGGAAGGAATTCACCAGCCTTAGAAAAATAATACTATAATAAGCCATGTGAATGAAGATGAATGATAAACATACCTTCTACAAGCAGCATTTTTGAATTATCTCTATTGTTGTTCAGCACATCTACAACAACATAAGTTGCTCCATTTCGAACCTATCAAAACTTCTATTATTAGTAACTAAAAGGCAATGTTAGGAGAACAATGCAGACTTATAACTCGTTACCTCATCCATAGCATTGTCAAGAAGCTCCGCTAATGCTGAAATTTGATATCAAAGTTAGCAAGATACTCACTGTCCGAGAAAATAAAATTGCTAGTACTGGTGATACAATACTGCAGAATATAGCCTGCCTTAAAAGGTATACCTCCTAGAGCCCACTTGTGGCTGGTGGCATTGGAATGTAGAAACTTCGGATGAACCCTGACGTGATCCATGCCAACTGCAAAGCAAAAGTAGCATAAGCAACACGATAAAGGTATGCTCGACATAAAAACATTTCTGCAACTCATTCAACATAGCTAAAAACCCGAAAAAATCCTGAAGCTTTTAGCATTACCAGACTCCAATACAATCGTAGTTTCTAGTTATAGCAACATTGTAAAAGAGAAAAGAATACGTTGTTCAATCTACCTCTGAATGAAGAAGAGTTCACATTAGCGTCTATCTCATAATCCCCAGCCTTCCAAAACTGCCTTGCACTTGGACGAGCCTGATTCTTATCGCTCTGGTCAAATAAAGCAAGAGATAAATCCTGCTGCATCGCTGGCCCTGTAGACTCCCTGGAGAGTGGCGCCAGAAATCCAAGAGGCACAACAACCTTCGGTTCCTCCAATTTCGGTTTCTTAGCCACGAAGGCATCCTCAATTTCATCCAAGCAGCGGGCTTTTGTGCGATTCACTTTCCTTTGAAGGTCGCTCTTGAGGGACTCAATGATTGCATCGTCTTCCGATTCGTCATTCTGCAGCAAGTTACTCGTATTGGGGCTGCTGCTCGCACTGTTACCGCCACTGCTGATATCGATCAAAGTTTGGCCTTGGGTGGTGGTAGTAACGTCAAGTTCCTGCTTGACTGTGACTTCCATGGATTGGGGCAAAGGAAAATTCATTGAAACCAGAAATTCTGCTTGAGAGGTGCTTCGTTCCGTCCGATTAAGGTTGAAGAACTTCGTCCGGAAATATTATTAATAATTAGGGTTTAAGAAGCATGAAGAATCTGATGATTGTGAAAAGGAAGAAGATTTAAGGAGAATCTTGATAGCCCACGCGCGTGAAGAGGACGTGATGGCGCCACCCTTATTCTCCACGTGAGGGCCACGTGATCTATGATTATATAATTATACTGTCTAGTCCGCAGCTTTTAATCAATATATTTCAAGCATTAAATAATAGACCTTAGGGTTAGGGGTGGGCCCATTTAGTCAATACAAGATATATATATTAATTTAATATTTATTTATACCAATATAAAATGTGAAGGTTGTCCTCACCCCAATAGATACCTTTTGAACATTTTTATTATTATTTCTATTGTTATTTTATTATTATTATTATTATTATTATTATTATATATATATATATATATTATATTTAGTTTCCATATTTTTATAAAATTGGTAAATTGGTCATTATTATCTCTAAGACCCATATATTTTTATCTTTACTATTACTAAAAAAATCATTTAGTTAAATTTGATTATTTTTATTTTTTAAGTTCGCTTAATTGACATGTCATTGTAGTTACTATTAACTTCTAAATCTAATATACTTATCAATTAGAGTCGACATTGAGTCATTGACATATGATACACATTCGGTATGTTAAAATGCCGGGTGCATGCATTTTTCTATTCACCATATCCCAGATTGGGGATGTTCCTCCTGTTGACATTTTGTATCACATAAATCAGTCACTTGTCAACTCATATAATAATATTTCAACATATAAATTAAATGTGGTTCTTGAAGTTTGACTTTACATATAACATGTTACTTAATGGATTGAATTATTAATTTAGTTCTTGTGTTTGTAAATTCAATCATAATAGGTATATCATAATTAGTAGTTGAATAGATAGTTAAGGCGAATTCAAGTATAAACTTCTGACATTGGTGATTTAAAAAATTGATGATTTAGTCCCTACTATATTTGAGAATTACTAAAATTTTCATTAGTTAAATTGCATTATTTTTTTTAGTTAAGGTCGCTTAACTGATATCCTACATTAATTATCATTAACTTCTTAATACAATATACCTATAAATTTGAGTTACCTTGAAAGTAGGATATGTACTCAACTCGTGCAAATTTTGAGTACATGTTGAGATTTTTTGTATCACATATATCAGTCAATTGTCAAATCATATAAAGTGTCAAAATATGGGTCAACCACAGTTCTTGAAATTTGACCTTACAGATAAATTACACATCGTCCAACATTTAGGGTCTCGAACTATTAATTTAGTTCTTCCGCCTATCAGTTCAAACGAACTGTGTACAACCTAATTAGTAGTTAAATAAGTAATTGACGTAAAGTTAAGTATAAAATTTATATTTTAATGAATTGAATTTCATTTAGCGTTAAATCGATTTTTGTTGGTATTATGGTATAAAATTGCAAGGAAAGTATATAGTTACGTTTGTATAGGTTAAACTGTTTCACCGATCACCGATGACTCTAAGTAGTTAAGTACTGGTTTACAATTTTCACTCCTCAAGTTGATGAGTTAGATACAACTTTGTCGTTAATAACCCACGTCATGCGCGATCCAACTCTGTATTAGTTCTAACCGTAAATGTATATACTTGTAAGGCTAATTTAGTACCGTAACTGAAACAATAGTTAATTTTGTACCTAATTAACCTCTTCTATTTTTCCCATTTTGAACTATATTGTGTCGTTTTTTTTTTATCATACATATTCATTTCTCGTAACCATTAATTTGACCATGTATTAATTAAATATTATCATATTAGAAAACTTAAGATAAATTATGTATCTTGAAACTTAGACATTCGATACGCGTGCTACGCACGCGTTAATAACTAGTTGTATAGAAAAGTATATATTTGGCAAATACATCTATAATATATATTCCTTATAGCCTAGGTTTCTAGAATTAGTAAACACATATTTTTCTCAAGCCGAAAGCGCAATACTTTGGCGAAAATAGGGTTCTTTCGAGGGATGATTTCGTGAAATGGAACCAAAATGCCATTGATGACCACATTAATGTCATTTTGATTTCATTTCATGAAATCATCCCTCGAAAAAAATCCTATTTTCGCCAAAGTAGTGCATAATGCAAAGTGAGTCTTAAAATAGAATTTTCTAAGAGAGTATGGAACTCTAATTATTGGGACACAATGATCCTCGCACAAGGAAAATATGAAACTGAATTTTAGAGATAATATTTACACATACTACCAATCAAGTATTTAGTGACTTTATGAGACCTAAAAAGTCATAAGTCAATTACCGACAGCAAATGCACCGTTTTTAATGTCCCGTTAGGACAAACTATAATGAAAATAACTCACGCCTGAAGCGTGTGAAATCGGTTCCAAAGAAATCTTATCGATAAAAGAATGGAGCATAGAAAGAAAATAGATAAATATGATCTTATTATGGAGGTGATTTCCCAAAAAGGAATAAAGACATAGCTAAATATGAAACCCCAGAAGTGGTTTAGATACCTGAAAATAATTACAAAAAAGAGATCTCGATAAGTTATGTCATTAATGGGAATTTATGGAACCAGACATATCAAGTTGTCGACAACTGTTTTGAATATTATTCATGAGTGAAAATTTAAAACAAGATGAAGATCTTGAGCTTAATATATCAAAGAATCATTATGATTAGCTGAAGTTTGGAAAGACGCAAGTATGAGCATGAAAAATGCAGAAGGTGATAGCCAGTGGATATAAATAATTTCTGCATAAATAAATTGCCTCGTGAGATAGGCACAACTCGTGGTACAAAGATTTTTATGCAGAAACATGACAAACTATTATACAAATCATTTGGTAGAGCAATAACCTTCAAATACATTATAATGTTGGCAGTACATAAAAAGTTTCAATATGCGTCTTATGAAGTGGATTATTTATAGCATATCGAGTGGCTAATTTGATAGTGAAATCAACGTAAAATAAACAGGTTGCTTATGGTATATTATCCCCACTATATAACACATTTTAGCTAAGTTGTAGCGAATGCTAATATAAGTATACGAATAAAGCAAATTGACATTGGATAAGCTGAGTTGATCACGTTATAGCTGAAAAGAGGCATCGCGTGAGGGGAGAATTATAAAATATTGAAACTCCTGAAGAATTTTAAGTACAATCAATTTATTGATAATGTTAAAATTTAGACGAAAAACATTGAAATGACAAAAGTTTGGCTCGGCCTGAAGATTGAGTATTTAAGAGATTGATCAGATTATTTTCCTAAAATAAAAATGTCTTAGAGCTATTTTGCATAGCTAAACACATCTATTGAGTACGTTAATGGTTGTAAAAATGATCGATTTTAATAAATATATTTTCCGTCCTCGTGAGATTAATGAAGAATATAAGGGTCTAGAAATACCTTATATAGTGCTACAAGAGCGCTAATATATCATGCTAATTACAAGGAACATGATGTATTATTGGTTATAAGCAAGAATTAGTTCTTCTCCAATATTGTGAAATTGTAACAAGGTTAATAAAATATTTATGTATCTCCGAGGGACGAATTACATGAGTTTATTATCGGATTGAATCAAGTCCTAAATCAGTTGGCTATGCAAAATGCAAGTTATATCATTAAGTGTACCATTATTTTGTATATATAAGGATAATGCAGGTTATATAGCTCCAATTGAAGAATAATGTTATATCAAAGGAGACAATACGAAACATATTTTCCCAAGTTATTTTTCATCCACGATGTTAAGAAGTAACGTGACGTTACCATCCGACAAATTTGTTCCAGTGATTATTTAGCAGATATTTTCACGGAGACTTTACCGATTGCAACATTTGGAATACTGGTGAACAAGATTGGATATCGCCCACTTAATATTATATGATGTCAACATCAGGGGATCTACATCGTTGCACTCTTTTTCCCTTAACCAAGTTTTATCCCACTGGGTTTTCCTGGTAAAGTTTTTAACGAGGGAGCTTACAAAAGGAATCCATAATTGTGTACTATTTTTCCTTCACTAGATTTTTATCCCAATGAGTTTTTTCTAGTAAGATTTTAACGAGGCACAATTCCCTTATGAACATCCAAGGGGGAGTGTTATGAATATATTAGGGTTAAGAACCTATGAAAGATCTGAACTATCACCCATGTTAACGGGAGATGTCTGAAATTTAAAAAGTTAATAACAGAGGTTTGAAATTTCTGTTTTGTTGATAACAGCGGTCTGCGTTAGTTTTTTCCGTTAAAACTAACGGAAGTTGGTCACATGCTTGGCATGTGACCGGAAATAAAATAAATTTTCAAAAATGCCCTTCTATCAAGTGTGCCCCTCACATGCTTGGAGTGAAAAGACCAAAATGCCCTTGAAGCCACCACGGTACTCCGGCGACCACCAATCGTACTCCGGCGACCACCACCGTACTCCGGCGACCACCACCGTAATCCGGCGACCACCACCAACGCTCCGATTGGGCCAAAATCGGAGCCACCGGCCCCGATTGGGCTCCGATCGGAGCCACCGGCCCCGATTGAGCTCCGATCGGAGCCACCGGCCCCGATTGAGCTCCGATCGGAGCAAAAAAAGCTCCGATCGGAGCTTTTTTGGCCCCGATCGGAGCTTTTTGGCCCCGATCGAGCTTTTTGGCCCCGATCGGAGCTTTTAGGCCCCGATCGGAGCTTTTTGGCTCCGATCGGGGCCGGAGTCGGGTCTCCGAAGTCGATGTGGTGGTCGTCGGAGTCGAGGTGGTGGTCGCCGGAGTCGGGTGGTGGTGGCCGGAGTCGGGTGGTGGTGGCCGGAGTCAGGTGGCGGTGGCCGGAGTTGGGTGGCTTTAGTTTGACTTTAGGGGTAAAATTGTCATTTCACATTTCCTTAAATAAGATATTAAATAAAACAAAATATTAAAGGGGCAAAAATGTCATTTCACACAATTCTGTTAAATTTAACCCTCAAAATGGACGGAAAACCTCAAATCAACAAAATTGAAATTTCAGACCTCTGTTATTAACTTTTTAAATTTCAGACCTCTCCCGTTAACATGAGTGATAGTTCAGACCTTTCATTGGTTCTTAACCCAATATATTATGTGATGTTCAATATTATTTGTATATATCATATTCATTATTTAGACCTTCCATATATTGATTTTATTTCATCTCCAAGTCTATGTAATCCCTATATAAGGGCCCCCTATGTGTGATAATAGTATCATCATCAAGTTCCCTCTTCTATTACATCTCTACTTTCGTAACAAGTATATATAATTAGATTACTTTGTATTTTATAATATATTTATTTCCTATTTTCTTATTTGTAATCTATAAATATATTCTCAATCTTTATTATAATACATTAAGTTAATTCAATACAATCTATCACTTCTTCATGATATCAGAGCATCGCATGCTCCAACGAGCAATCCGATCCAAAGTGAACTTTTTTTTTTCCCATTTCGTGCATCACGAAATTCTGTTGCGCCGCATCCCTCGTACCGGTTCCGGTGGACCTCAGTTCTTGTGTTAGGCATCATAGACATCAGATTGGGGGAGCCAACAAATAGAAATCCTAAAGAGGAGCAAATTGATATCCGTTCACGAGAGAATTGGGTGGTGTAGTGGTAACATAATTATTACCATCTTCGTAATCGGTCTTCATCCTCATCCCTTGTCCGTTTGTGCAGCAATTGCTTGATTCCAGTCAGCACTCCAGCAAACGACACAACAATTACTCATCGGCGCTCGGCCCCGTGCATCATGTCACAAGGGCTAAATTAGGGCTTATTTTTCGCCTAAGTATAGCACTTGTTGGCGTGATTCGCTCCACCAAACCACCAGCCAAACTCGAAGCCAACGCAGCCAACACGATCACGAACAAGCCAAAACGCAGCAAGGTACTTGGGACGCAGCAAGGATCTTGAATAACAAGGTAAAAATGCAGCAAACACAAAGGATAGTCACCAACAAACAATCAATAAAGTGGAACACTTGCCTTTATTACTCAATAGAGGGTACACGCCTGAATTACACCCACATAATTGAGACGCTCACAATCACTCTTCAGTTTTGCTCTAGATGGGTGAGGAAAAACTGATTTCAACACAAGGGAACTCTCCCTATATATAGATTTTCGGATTCCCTTAGAATCCTAGGAGAAATCCATCTATATCTATCCAATTCTATCTATACTTAGCTATGATATATATTTATATCATATGTATATCCATAGCCTTTACAAAACCCACAAATATATCTAAGTTCCCTTAATATATAGCTATATTAGTATAGATATATATTTATAATATATATATATATCTATAACTAATTAACAAAGCTCACAATATATCTAGTTCCCTTAAATATAGCTATAGATAGAATCTTCACATATCTTGGGCAGATTTGATCTTCATTGGCAGCTAAAAAACAGCTTGGCATCCCTTAATTTCGAAATCCCCTTCATCCTCACAGGCTTGGGATTGTCTTTTCCATCAAACATGGGTTTTCCACCATTCTGGTCCAATTCAGCCTTTCTGGTGCTGGGCACTTGCTGAGCACGGGCTGAACACACTAAAAGCACGGTCCATGCACATAAAAAGCACGGGTCAGGCACTGTCTGGGCATGAGCTGAGCAGCTTCGTCTGTAACATTTGCTAAGCACGGGACTGGCACTCACCAAGCACGGGTCAAGCACACAAAATGCACGGAACGAACACACAGAATGCGTGGGACAAGCACTGAGGCTGGTACGGGACAAGCACTTGGCTGGTACAAGACATTCGCTTCGCAGGTACGGGACAAACACTTGGCTGGTACGGGACAAAGCTCTTTGCTCGTACGGGAATCTCTTTGCTGGTACGGGATAATCTCTTTGCTCGTACGGGACAATCTCGGGATGGACACGGGAAAAGCACTCGATGACGCGGGCCAAACTCTAGACAGACGCGGGACAAACTCTTGTCCATGGATCGAATCCCACAAACTCCACTTTGCTGCCAATTATTCCAAAACACCCAAAACACGTCACACAATGCTACGATTCACTATTTTTACCTTCCAAACGCTTGCAAGGCTTGGGAAGCACGTCTATCATAGCCAAATTCGTACTTCCCAACAAGTCAGACTTTACAGGTCTGACACATCACTTCTATACTTCACCACGCGATTGATTAAATCAATCTTGGTGAATATATTATTGCAGTTGTTGCTTTGATTTCAGTCGGTCAGACCATCAGCACTCCTCTGGTAATTACTGTTACGTGATTATATTGTGATAATTATGTTGGAATAGATTGTAATATTAGATACATGTATGTATACGTATTGCCTATGTGTTATATATACCATGCAAGTAATTAAATGAATAAGTTGACTAAGTAATTGAGTGTAAATTTGCACACGTAATTGAGAGATTTTGGCACCACGTAAACTCTAGAAACATTGGTTTGTGTTTGAATATTGTACTGCTTCATTGTGACGCCAGAGTTGTGTCGATTCGGCTGTTAACCGAACGGCTCCATGCAAGTCTATAAATAGGCTTGCATAGTAGCCAATTAATCATCCGAAAAATCAACTTGCTTATAAGTATGGTTTATGTGATTATGTGGTGTCTATTATTATGTCGGTTCCGTGAGAAGTTCTTAAGTAGGTCTTCGAATTTTGCTACTCGTTAGGCCTAGTGATTTTGATGTATCCTCGGAGATGATTTGCTAGTAACCCGTTAGCAAAACTCGTTTACGAGTGGGGGAAAATATCATCTTTCGGAAAGAGACTATATGTATGCGCCTCAAAATCAACATATTGGATATCCCGTATCCCGTATCGTATTACTCGTGTTGGATTAATATATGTACCGTATCAGACAATTCATGTCGATTATATGTCCCGTATCGAATGATTCATTCTTGAATCAATGTCCCGTAGTGAATAATACATGTTGGCTTATAATATATTTAATTAATTGGTTGCTCGTACTCTAACCTAAGCCCCGAATTCCCAACAAATTACTGCACGTGAATATATTGTGGTAATGCTGCTGCAGATTAAATAATTTAAATATATTGTGGTAATTCTGTTGTGGAAAATTTCTGCTACTGTGGCGAATTTTTTTTTTTGTAATTCATGATTCAGCCCTTTATACCTTATTAAAATGTTATTCATCGGCTCACTTGTCAACTATGTTGTGTAAAAAATGAAACGGCTTTTACCATGAGCACGAATTAATTCTATGGCTGTTTTAGGTATGCAGTTTAATTAAAAGGTGATGAAATGAAGATCAATTATAACCAATTAAAGAAGAAGCTTCCCCTCAATGCTTCATTCAATTTCAACGCTTAGCCGCCACTCAACTTTATTGCAATATCGGCTTGCGATACAGATTACTTCTACGAACCAAATAATTATAAATTCTATACACATTTACGGAAAAAGTGTCCATTGTCCAAGTGGTAAAATTTATAACCATAGCGTGGTCCAAATAAAAATATCATTTTCTTTCATTTTAATAACTTATTCATATGAACATTAATATTTCCTTAGCTAAATCTAAAAATAATAATATAATTAGTTAATTCTCAGCAGAAGAACTCAATACCCAATTGATCAGTTCTCACACATAAACATGATTTTTGATGATCTAATCAAAGTCTTAAGTGATGATTTCGGGTAAGAAAATCCAGATCCCAACTTTCAGATACGTCTTCACCAGATACGGCTAAATATAAAGATGCAACTAGAGAGACTTCAAATATTATATTTAATTTCTTATTAAAATTCATTATCGGGGGATTTATAAATTAATTAATTAATAGTCAACCTTCGCATAAGTCTTAACGGAGAGGAATACTATTCATAGCATGTTTACTTCATATCTAGAATAATATATATTTACACCGGGTTATAAGAGGTAAAATTGACTATAATTAATATTTTTTTTTGTAGGACTCAAATATGAAATTTCAAGTAAAATGAAGAAGCGCTGAACCTTTAGATTATATTAGATGATTTTTCGATTGTAAATTTCTTTTAATTATAAATTGAGCTAGCTAACATATTTTATTTAATAAAAAATAAATATAAATGAATAATTGCCCACACGTTGGCCTTTATATACGAAAGCTAAATTTGTCCCTAAACACACAGAACTGTGAGCTGATCAACCGTCTCTTTCTTTCCATTTCCAATATTATTATTATTATTATCTCCGTCCCACCAAGACTTCCATCGATCTTCTCTGCAAATCTCATCTGGTTTCAGTCTTCAGCATGTTATCTTACAGGTAGATATTCATCGTCTGTGTTTGGTTTCCTAGGTAATTAAAACATGAGCAATACCATGAGGCCGAGGGTTCGGTCTGTTGTCCATCTTGTTTACGACAGAGGTTAAACTTAAACCCAGTTTCTGTATGTGTTTCTGAGTTTATAATTTACTACTGCACAACATAATATATAGAAACCCTAGCTAAGCACCAAAAATAATGGAGGAGCTTAAGGCTACCAAGAAATTAGGTCTATGGGAAAGGTGCAAGACGATCGGCCGAGGCAGCAGCATTGGTAGTCCTCCGGCAACCAGCCTTGGCCGGAAGAGCAAGTCGTGGCACGGTGGTCGCCGGAGCTCCGACGAGGACTCTTCAGGGCGGAATAAGAGGGTGGTGGGCTGCTTTCCGGTCTATGTAGGCCCCGAGAGGCGGAAGTTCATGATCAAGGCGGAGTACGTGAACCACCCGCTCTTCAGGGTCTTGCTCGAGGAAGCGGAGGCCGAGTACAGGTTCAGCGGCGATGGGGCCATCGAGCTGCCATGCCACGTGGACGTGTTTTATCAAGTGTTGGTGGAGATGGAATCTGATGATAAGCGGCTCGGGTGTGGGTTCGGCTAGGGCTACGTGTGGCTACGTATCAGCTTCTTAGTTCCTCAGAGTATTCACAATGGTTAAAATATTTTAGTTCCCATTTTGAGCCACGACACGTCCACTTCATTATTAATTGTTATAAAAAAGTTCATTTAATTTGAAAATGTTTTTATCTGACAAAGACACTTTAAAATGTTTGTATAATATAGATACGTATATAAACTAAGTAGAGATAGTAAATAAACCAATAAAATATGAGAATATAGTATAAAGTTAAAATGTTTATGAACAACTTAGATGAATGAGAATAAAAAAGAAGGAAAATAATTAGTGATAGAGACATAAATTGTTTTGTAATATCTCATCAATATAAATGTTTATATTGTACATCAAAATTTGTCCAAGTGTTATTACGTCTAATGTCTATAAATGATCAGTTTTAAAGTTTTAATCTTAAATGCTCCCCCGGTTTAGACTTTAGAGAATTGTCTCTTACTCTTACTAAATGAGTTCATATTATTTCTTGGATTGCCAAAAAGTATATAGCATATAGTATTTGTGTGGTGTTTTATGCTTTTTTTTTCTCGTTGGTTTATGCTAATATTTATCTTTCAACTAAAGTATGCATTTTGCTAACGGAAAATGATTGGAGTTCCGACTAGGAACCTCCGAAGGATTCCGACATGTGTGTTGGTGGCACACAATGTAATATTTATCAACTTTTAGGGTGAATTGGCTTAACACTCGGAACAACTCGGAGGTTCTATCACTACTCTTGCTAATAATAGAACTGAGCATAAAAGATACAGAGTCTCCGATAACTACTTTTCCTTAACAACGTATATACATAGTGCTTTTTTGAATAAGGTTTATTTTTGTGTGAAAGTTTTTGAATAAGGTTACAGCCACTCAGGCAGCTATTTATCTTTCTTTTTCCAATAAAGGAGGCGCGAAGCCTTAGATTTTAACCGTGTCCTTTTGAGGTTTACTAATCTCAGTAGACTTTTAAAAAATCATAAAAATATTTACATAAAGTATACGCACGCGTCAAATTCACAACAGCGTACCGGGATCATAAGTAACAAAAGTGGAACAGATGATCTAAATCAGTGTTAAAGGGACAAGTTATTCCACACATGGTATAATAATATTTGTATTAGCACAATCCACTAATCGGCGCAATTTCACTGGTGTTTGCTGATTATACTCAGGAACCTGTAAAAATAACGAAGTGCCGATTTGCACTTGCCCAAGACCGTATCTAGCAGCTAATGAAGAACTCTTATATATATAACTCTCTTACTCTAAATATGATATCTTAGAGACTCTTACAACTTGTGGTGGTGGATCTAGTTGTGGTGGTTTTCTTGCTTACACTTGACAAATGACTCCACTCCTATTTATACTATCCTAGAGAAAACTCTAGACTTGGATATTTCTAGAGTAAGAAATTCCTAGAAGTTATCTAGAACATCCTACAATTATTTGCCTTGGAATCATCTAGACACATGAGCTAAACTTTAGTCTCTAGAACTTGGCCCAATATCTCTTAACCAAAATCTTAAGTCTTGGCCCAATGATGACAAGTTAGTCCTAGCCCATAAATGTTAGTTCTTCTTGGCCCATGATGGCAAGTCAATGTTGATTTCTTAACACTCCCCCTCAACATTGACTTTCCTTCATGCTTCGTCTTATCAATGTTGCACTCCGGTCCGTGCCACACTCGATTCTCCAGTCGCACTTTTCTGCATCGATCATCTTGTGGCTTTGTACCTATTTTTCTCAGTTCCCTTGATGCCTTGTATTTTCCTCCTTTGTCGAAGACCAAATTATTAGTCAACGACGTAGTACCGTGTCGACGCTCCTCTCCAGGTGACGACGACATCACTTTAACTCCTGAAGACATTTCCAAGTCCGACTCTTCCTTATCTTCATCTTGAGAAATAAATTTATTGCGAATTACCGGACTTGCAAGGAAGCAAGAATAAGCGCATATGCTATTTTTATCCTGATCATGAACCGACTTAATGATCGATCTTCTCAATCCTTGATTCGCCACTTGTTTATCATCGGCTCCACCATGGATGTCTTCGCGAGGAATTGAACTCCCCCTTTTTCCATGAACATTTTTTGAAGAAGTCACCTTACTTGAAGCCGGTATCACGAACATGTCGTCTACTCGCTCTCCGATGTGAATTACGTCCGCCTTGATCATCTCAACATTCCTGAGAAACTTCACATCATTCGGACCAAATAAAACGTACATACCTGAATCGATTGCATTCGCCACTGAAATGAGATTTTTCTTCATACTCGGAACATGATAAACACTATCGAGCTTGATCGATGTCCCACCGCTACTGTTGATCACAACAGTGCCTTCTTTCTCAACATGGTGAACTGTGTCATCCGCCGTGAGTATAACTTCTTCTCCTCCATGACGACGAATAGTAGAGAACTGATCTTCATCTCCGGTAAGATGATGACCGCAACCTGAATCTACAATCCACTCCTTTCCCAAGTCTCGAGCTGAAAATGCACATGTGGGAGTGGTTTTGGCTAGAAAACATTTAGCCCATTCCTCATCTTCAGTTGAGGTCTTAGACTCCACCATGTTACTCTCCTTCAGTTTGGTCCGACAATTTCTTTTCAGATGTCCAGGTTTTCCACACCGGTAACACTTGAAATCTTTTCTGCGAGACGACTCTACATTCCCACCAACGTTTTTCCTGGCGTCATTCTTCTTTACATGAGCCACGAGTGCGCACTGATCTTCCTCTAGCGTTATTCCGGCCATTTGCTTAGCCAACGACTCCTGTGAAGCTAGAAGGTTCTCAAACTCCTCCAAGGATGGTTGTTGAACCCACCCTTGAATCGACGTAACAAACGGTATATACTCGGGACGTAATCCTCGAATAATGGACCGTTTCATCCGCGCCTCCGAAATTGGCTCCTCCGGGTTGAGTAGATTAATTTCCGAACACAAATTCTTCACCTTTAGAAAGAACTGGGAAATCGAAGACTCACCCTGTTTCGCATTCGCCAGATCCGTCTCCAACATCTGTAACCGCGCCTCGTTCTTCTTATTGTATAGCTGGTCTAGCGTCTTCCAGATCGAACGGGCAGAGGTGCATCGTGAAATATTCTCAAACACCTCTGACGATATCGACCTCTTCAAGGCAAACTCCGCCTTGGCATTCCTCCGCTTCCAGCGCTTGAACTCTTCACCATTTTTTGCGGTCTCCTCCGGGGCGGTTGCATCATTGCCTTCAACGACATCCCACAAGTCTTCGCTCACAAGATACGATTCCATGCAGGACTTCCAAATCCGGTAATTGGACGAGTTCAGCAGCTCCATTCCTTGTCCAATCACGCGACCGGCAGCATCCATATTTAGAGTACCCGAGTTCTTCAATCCCGATCTTGAATCGTTCCGCGTTAATGCGAAATTGGCTCTGATACCATGTAAAATAACGAAGTGCCGTTTTGCACTTGCCCAAGACCGTATCTAGCAGCTAATGAAGAACTCTTATATATATAACTCTCTTACTCTAAATATGATATCTTAGAGACTCTTACAACTTGTGGTGGTGGATCTAGTTGTGGTGGTTTTCTTGCTTACACTTGACAAATGACTCCACTCCTATTTATACTATCCTAGAGAAAACTCTAGACTTGGATATTTCTAGAGTAAGAAATTCCTAGAAGTTATCTAGAACATCCTACAATTATTTGCCTTGGAATCATCTAGACACATGAGCTAAACTTTAGTCTCTAGAACTTGGCCCAATATCTCTTAACCAAAATCTTAAGTCTTGGCCCAATGATGACAAGTTAGTCCTAGCCCATAAATGTTAGTTCTTCTTGGCCCATGATGGCAAGTCAATGTTGATTTCTTAACACTCCCCCTCAACATTGACTTTCCTTCATGCTTCGTCTTATCAATGTTGCACTCCGGTCCGTGCCACACTCGATTCTCCAGTCGCACTTTTCTGCATCGATCATCTTGTGGCTTTGTACCTATTTTTCTCAGTTCCCTTGATGCCTTGTATTTTCCTCCTTTGTCGAAGACCAAATTATTAGTCAACGACGTAGTACCGTGTCGACGCTCCTCTCCAGGTGACGACGACATCACTTTAACTCCTGAAGACATTTCCAAGTCCGACTCTTCCTTATCTTCATCTTGAGAAATAAATTTATTGCGAATTACCGGACTTGCAAGGAAGCAAGAATAAGCGCATATGCTATTTTTATCCTGATCATGAACCGACTTAATGATCGATCTTCTCAATCCTTGATTCGCCACTTGTTTATCATCGGCTCCACCATGGATGTCTTCGCGAGGAATTGAACTCCCCCTTTTTCCATGAACATTTTTTGAAGAAGTCACCTTACTTGAAGCCGGTATCACGAACATGTCGTCTACTCGCTCTCCGATGTGAATTACGTCCGCCTTGATCATCTCAACATTCCTGAGAAACTTCACATCATTCGGACCAAATAAAACGTACATACCTGAATCGATTGCATTCGCCACTGAAATGAGATTTTTCTTCATACTCGGAACATGATAAACACTATCGAGCTTGATCGATGTCCCACCGCTACTGTTGATCACAACAGTGCCTTCTTTCTCAACATGGTGAACTGTGTCATCCGCCGTGAGTATAACTTCTTCTCCTCCATGACGACGAATAGTAGAGAACTGATCTTCATCTCCGGTAAGATGATGACCGCAACCTGAATCTACAATCCACTCCTTTCCCAAGTCTCGAGCTGAAAATGCACATGTGGGAGTGGTTTTGGCTAGAAAACATTTAGCCCATTCCTCATCTTCAGTTGAGGTCTTAGACTCCACCATGTTACTCTCCTTCAGTTTGGTCCGACAATTTCTTTTCAGATGTCCAGGTTTTCCACACCGGTAACACTTGAAATCTTTTCTGCGAGACGACTCTACATTCCCACCAACGTTTTTCCTGGCGTCATTCTTCTTTACATGAGCCACGAGTGCGCACTGATCTTCCTCTAGCGTTATTCCGGCCATTTGCTTAGCCAACGACTCCTGTGAAGCTAGAAGGTTCTCAAACTCCTCCAAGGATGGTTGTTGAACCCACCCTTGAATCGACGTAACAAACGGTATATACTCGGGACGTAATCCTCGAATAATGGACCGTTTCATCCGCGCCTCCGAAATTGGCTCCTCCGGGTTGAGTAGATTAATTTCCGAACACAAATTCTTCACCTTTAGAAAGAACTGGGAAATCGAAGACTCACCCTGTTTCGCATTCGCCAGATCCGTCTCCAACATCTGTAACCGCGCCTCGTTCTTCTTATTGTATAGCTGGTCTAGCGTCTTCCAGATCGAACGGGCAGAGGTGCATCGTGAAATATTCTCAAACACCTCTGACGATATCGACCTCTTCAAGGCAAACTCCGCCTTGGCATTCCTCCGCTTCCAGCGCTTGAACTCTTCACCATTTTTTGCGGTCTCCTCCGGGGCGGTTGCATCATTGCCTTCAACGACATCCCACAAGTCTTCGCTCACAAGATACGATTCCATGCAGGACTTCCAAATCCGGTAATTGGACGAGTTCAGCAGCTCCATTCCTTGTCCAATCACGCGACCGGCAGCATCCATATTTAGAGTACCCGAGTTCTTCAATCCCGATCTTGAATCGTTCCGCGTTAATGCGAAATTGGCTCTGATACCATGTAAAATAACGAAGTGCCGTTTTGCACTTGCCCAAGACCGTATCTAGCAGCTAATGAAGAACTCTTATATATATAACTCTCTTACTCTAAATATGATATCTTAGAGACTCTTACAACTTGTGGTGGTGGATCTAGTTGTGGTGGTTTTCTTGCTTACACTTGACAAATGACTCCACTCCTATTTATACTATCCTAGAGAAAACTCTAGACTTGGATATTTCTAGAGTAAGAAATTCCTAGAAGTTATCTAGAACATCCTACAATTATTTGCCTTGGAATCATCTAGACACATGAGCTAAACTTTAGTCTCTAGAACTTGGCCCAATATCTCTTAACCAAAATCTTAAGTCTTGGCCCAATGATGACAAGTTAGTCCTAGCCCATAATGTTAGTTCTTCTTGGCCCATGATGGCAAGTCAATATTGATTTCTTAACAGAACCAACTAAAGAAAATTGCATTCTGTTCGAACTCTCGCCAAAAAAATGGCACATTGATGGATGATTTTAACTTAAATCCAAATGCGAAACTGCGGATATACTTTTCAATTTAGTTCTCCTCCCTCTATTTCAGTTACTATTGTAACATATTAGTTTTCTTTTTTCCATTATTGTAAATTATAGTTTTTTTTTTTTTTGCCAACAAAAAAGAATGAGCTAGTTAATTCGATCGATTTTTTGAAAATTGCATGTGTTTAATAGCAATAACTCAGATTTATTTGGAAATTTGTGTTGAAACGGGTTAATTGGCATGGGTTTTATATGGTATGTATCATCAGGATTAAAGATATGTATGGCCCATCTATTACCTCCCTACGCATTCCACAGCCACCGCAGTGCAGCCGACTGTATTTTTTCGGCCTTAATCTAAGTTTTCGATATATAGAGTTTTGATAATGAAAAAATATTTTTATTAACAACACTTTACTATTTCCAATTTGGTAAATATGAATTCTCATGACGAACACTTTTGGTGTGGATTCAGATTACTAATTCCACTTTTCGTGCCCCAATCGTGCCTCACCGTTAAGATCTTGACACGTATCATTAGATTTAATATTTTTTTTAGGGTTTACCAATTCTAATAAGGTTTTAGAAAAATACTACAAAATTAATTACACTTAGGATATATGTCAAAATCTTAACGGTGAGACACGATCTGGACATCCTCTAATGTGAGTAAAGTTATTATAGGTATAGCAAGCATGCTAATGATGGTGTACTCTTAATGTGAGCCCAAAGACATCTTGCAAAAATAAAATGGTTAACAGGTTTTTTGGTCCATGATGTTTGACAACTTTTGGGTTTTGGTCAATGATATTTTTTTTTACCTAGTTTTGGTACCATATGTTTGCAGATTTTTTCTAGTTTTGGTCTAACCGTTACATTCCGTCCGTTTTTCGACATGTACAAGTCACGTGATCCACCCTAAACTTTCAATTTTGTTCAATTTAGTCCCTCTAATACTTTTCTAACATTTTTTTGGTTCAATTTAGTCCCGAATTTTCAAAAATTCAATTTGACGTATTGTCCAATTGGGGTCAATTTTGAAACTTCGGGACTAAATTGAACAAAAAAAAGGTTAAGAAAGTATTAGAGAGACTAAATTTAAAGTTTAGAGTGAATCACGTGACTTGAACATGTCAAAAAATGGACAGAATGTAACGGTTAGACCAAAACTAGAAAAAATCTGCAAACATATGGTGCCAAAACTAGGTAAAAAGAAACATCATTGACCAAAACTCAAAAGTTGTCAAACATCATGGACCAAAAGAACTGTTAACCCGAAATAAAATCAGCATTCATCATCTAAGTCTAAGGGGTGTTTAGTGCAATACAAAATATTTCGGAGAGAGTAGAGACATAAGCATTATACACCGTGACGCTGTTGCGATATCAAAGCTAGGAGGCATCCTTTGATGCTAAAGATGGCCAAATCACTACATAACCTGTACAGCACTTAGGTTCTTTTCTTAACCTTTATCAAATATATATGGTAATGGTGCTAAACCAAGCAACTAAATATATACCCCTTACAAAACTGTATTACCGAACCATCTTCTGGTAAAGTTGGGTACCACAAAACAGACTAAATACAGTAAGTAATTTTTGGCCCACTAATCTAACCAACAACATAACTTCATTCTATCTTCACACACCACCCAGAAATCAAGAGTTGGTTCATCTTCACTTCACTTGCGATCCGATTCCAAACTTGTTCGTCGTCCAGACCAACACAAAATGCAATGCAACTCTTCTGTTCTACACATATACATTCTTCATGGGCTGCTTCTGGGATTGGATCCATCCATACATTGCTCATACTAACTCTATACAGTTAACTTCCAATCCAATATCCCCCTTCTTCAATTCTTCCATTTGTGAGCATCATGAATTGGATTAGCCCACAAATATAGTTCTAGTGTTCAATCACAGATTCAAATCAAACAGAAAGCAACCACTTTTTTTTAAAAAAAAAAAAAATGATTTCTCATCTTCTACCTCGATGATCTTCTTCATCATCATCGTTATCATCTTCTTCAATTATCTGGTGTTGCTTCTGACCAACCGGAGCTCCATTTTGGCCCTCATTGATCTGCTGCTGCTGATAAATCTGATTCAGCAAAGATTGAGTATTCAAAACACCGCCGCCACCACCTCCACCACCGCCGTGGTGGTTGTCCTGCTGCGACAGTCCAAGCTCCAACTCAGGAACTTGATGAGCCGCCGGAGATGAAAAGAACGCCTGGAAGTTCACCAGGCCCATATTCATGCCGGCAAAATCTAAACCGTGGAATCCGAAATTCGAAGGCGGTTGCTCCGAGTAAGAAACAAACCCTGGCCCAGTTCCACCGGTGGTTGGCCACAGTACCCCACCGCCGCCACCACCACCACCGGACTGAGATTTCCCCACCCCGAACCCACCTCCAACGATTGGCAACCCGGTCCTACCACTGAATCCAACCAATCCATCCATCTTGGAGTTCCCCTGATCCGACAAGGTCGGCCCCGTGATCGCCAGCACCGACGCCGGCACCGTACCCGTACCAGTGGCGGCGACGATCGACGGCTCAGCTTGCTGCAGAAGCCACTGGATGGTCTCACCGTCGGTTTTGTGCCCTAATTCCTTAGTCAATTGGAAAATCCTGGCGGCGCAGAGAGCAGGCATCCTTATCCTCCGCCCCCGTCCGTCCACTTTCTTGTGCCTGTCCTTGTTGGAGCTCCGCTTGGGCGCCAACAGCTGCTTCTTGTTATCATCGCCGCCGTCCTTCCTGGAGATGACAATCTGGAGGTCCCTGATCTCGCCGTGCTTGCCCGCCTTAGCGTCGCCGTCCGCCGTCGGATGAGTGTTGGAGCCGACTGGTTCCATGCCAAAATCAGATATAGATGAAAAGGAGCGGCGTTGATTGAGGAGGTGGAGATAGAGAGAAAGAGAGTATGGATGTGTGTATGTAAATGTATGATTGAAGACGAAGAAGATGATGAGGATGGAAGAAAAGCCCTAGACTTTTTGCGACCTCTGAGTGTCCCTTTCTTTCTTTGTCAAACAAATGAATAGAATGGGAAATGAAGAAGAAAGAGGGGAACTCTCAGCTCAAAAAGCTGCTCAAGTCTTAACCTTCAAGACTCCAATCAATCATCAACATGGATAATAGTCTAGCAACCATTTAATATGGCATACCGATTCAACATTTCGTTATTTAATCAGAAGTAAGAGTTTAAATTTTCTAAGTTCTAATAATCATACAAATAAAAAGATATCATATCTGATACTTTAAATATGGAGTAAACATACTACGGATTCAATTACAAATTTATTCAGATACATAATCATAAACTCGTAATTTGATAAGTAACTCGTATTTTTTTTCTAGCATACTTTTGAACTAAATTGAGTTGTTTAAAGAGTTAGAACGGTAAATTCATTGTCGGTAAAATATTAGTTTAGACGAGAGCTTCCAAAACATATCGTAAGTTAAAGTCTGTGCTAATGAATAATCAACCTGCAATGAATATGGAGGGTATAATAGTACTATTAATAATTATAATCAAATACCGGTAATAATATCAGCAAAAGAATGTCCTTATATACTTCAAGACATGATGAACTTGACATATTTTTGTATAACTTAAGGGAGTTGATTCCCTAAAAATGATATTAAGATGGAAAATTTTATATACTACATTGATTTTGTACGGTTAATGAGTGTTGAATTGGATGGTTAAAATTGTTTAAACCTTATTTGAGACCCAAATAATTTCGAAAAGATTGTTTACACTAGACATATCGTGTGTTAATTATAAAGATAAATGTTAAAATAAAAACGAATTCAATATTTTCTTCTCTCTATCTCGAGTCTATAAGTACTAATGTCTATATTATTTGAATTGAATTGTGTATATAGTACTACCCAATATATAAAAGTGTTTATAAATAATATATGAAAATAAAATATTACACAACATATATATATATATATACAAATCTTATTAAAAGAAAAATAACTTTGTTTATTTCCTATTATTCTAGATTGACTTCAATCGCGATTCTTTTCTTACTTCGATCCGCATTAATTAATCCACTATTGGTGAATGGATGTGCACCTACCATTCTGAAAGATAAGATTAATTATTATGTTTTAAGAGTATATATATTCGTTAAATAAATTATAAGCATATTAGTTGGTCAAAAAATTATAAGCATATTATATAGTTCCTATAACAAATATCACCCAATAGTAAAGATGAAGTCTGTGGTTGGTGTTGGTTTCGTTTTTGTTTTTCAAAGGGTGACGGTTTGTTATTTGTCAATCAGATAGTCAACTTATGCAACATTCTTTTTTAGCAAGATACTTTTTTTTAACATTGTTAATTATTTACTTTTTTCAACGGTCAAGACTCAAGAGTGTAAGTTTAGTGAATTAAATGATAGATAATGTGTGCCACGTATAAGATTGTTATGTTAAACGTAGGGTAGGGTAAGCATACTACAATTCCTCATTTTCTGATAGCATGGCAGCATCTTTTAAGACCGGCGGAAAAAAAAAAAACTATATTAAGATTACTACCAAAAAAGATTGTTAGGATAATGATTCTAATTAGAATCATTTTACTTAATTAGAATTATAATAAAATTGCAATTCTTTGAGATCCTAGCTAAGAGGGTATTCGGATAGTTTATTATAAATGTAATATTCTAATATTCGAATAGGGATTGTAAGTATATTGAGTCTCAAATACTTTGTTTTTTCTTAGCAATTGCATGGGGAGGAGGGTTGGAAGTTTACATAACATAAATAGTTGAAGAGAGTAAAATAATGAAGGATAGTTGTTGCCTTCATTATGGATCAGACAATGTTGGACCGGACCCACGTTAATTCATCATCCTTTTGACGTATCAATCCAATTGTCACCTAAAATCACCAAATGCTCATGTCAATGACATTTCTTTTTATCCCATTCCTTTAGTAAGCATGAAGAATGTTCCTCAGAAAGAAATTCTCACTCCATTCATCTTTCCCAGACTTTCAGATTTAATATGGGGCAAAGATACATAAAGTTGATGAAATAAATCACAATTACAGAATTTTTAGACTGAAATTTAGTCAGAAATTATTTTTAAAAAAATTATGAAATGACAAATCTTACAGTATTCTAAAATGAAATTAATGTTTTATTTTCATATTACCTGTCTTTACTATTAATTTCACACTTTATAACATTACTTGTCAGGTAATAACATATAGATACAATACAACTTGCTGACAATATTATTTAGTAAGATTGCCATGGTTTGAAGAATCAATAAAATGGTTTTATCTCTGAGTCCGCTATAGAATTGACGAATTCTGATACAAAGATGATACGAGCTTGAATTTCGAATTCTGATACAAAGATGATACGAGCTTGAATTTTGAGTAGCCGAGAATATAAGAGAATGTTTAGAAATTGAAGATTAGAAAGAAAAAAAAATGCTAACTTCCTAATAACTTTAATATCTTTGCGAGGCTAATCTTAATATGCTCTATATAAACCCTGAAATATATTTTAAAATGTACAAAATATATTCTAAAAATATTATTCTATCCTAAATATAGTATATAATTGTGATAATTAAAAGATATAGATAGTACATATATTATAATAAACTAAAATATAGATAATCCTTGTAGCTACTCTTAGGCTTATATCAGAAAGCCCATAGAAATGGCAAGTAACTCACTAATAATAAGGGGAGCAACAGCCTATTTAGAAATGAGAGGGAGAATCTTAGAAATCCTAAACTAAAGATGAAACTCATTTGTATTAACTAGAACAACCTTTGTTGTCAGGCCTTAAGTTTTTCTAGGCCCAACTGTTGTTGAATTTGCCAGGCCTTTGTTTGCTCAACCCAACGATCAACAACTTGAATATTTAAAACAGAAGTTTCCAAGAGTCATCATTGGTCGTCTCAAGCTGCTTACATCAATTTTTTAGATAGAGCAAAATTTAAGAGAGCAGTATGCATCTTTTTGTTGGAAAATATAGTACATAAAAAGAGAATTTTAGAGAATACTTTTCTGGATTAAATTAAGGGTTAACATGTCTTTTGGTCCATGATGTTTGACAACTTTTGAGTTTTGGTCAATGATATTTTTTTTACCTAGTTTTGGTACCATATGTTTGTAGATTTTTTCTAGTTTTGGTCCGACCGTTACATTCCGTCTATTTTTTTACATGTACAAGTCACGTGATCCACCCTAAACTTTCAATTTTGTTCAATTTAGTCCCTCTAATACTTTCCTAACCTTTTTTTGTTCAATTTAGTCCCGAAGTTTTAAAAATTCAATTGGACCTATTGTCCAATTAGGGTCAATTTTGAAACTCCGGGACTAAATTGAACAAAAAAAAAGGTTAAGAAAGTATTAGAGAGACTAAATTTAAAGTTTAGAGTGAATCACGTGACTTGAACATGTCAAAAAATGGACGGAATGTAACGGTCAGACCAAAACTAGAAAAAATCTGCAAACATATGGTACCAAAACTAGGTAAAAAAAACATCATTGACCAAAACACAAAAGTTGTCAAACATTATGAACCAAAAGACATGTTAACCCTTAAATTAATAAATAAATTTTTCGTGCATATTACGGTCTCTTTAAGACAATTTCGACCCATCACCAACTCGTTGGTTGTGCTAAATGATGATAATAGGCGATTGTCTTCCAGGATAAAAAGGACATTTCAGTGGAAAACTAGCACGAAACCCCACCAGTCGAACAGAGTCTTGCATGAACTCCATCAGAACATGACTTGCGGGTCGAAACGACCTAGAAAGCTATTGAATGTATTGAAGACAAATAAAGAGGATAATAGATTATTCTAAGTTGCAAAAACCTATAGAGAAGCCTCTCTATTTATAAGGAAGGGAAGTCGTGTATTAATAGCACGATAATAAATAAAAATTAAATGTCTATATTAATGAAGCAGTTACATACCATTAATACGTCAGATCAGTGAATCAGAACGAAGTCGGGATTAAGTTGACCGGGTGTACTAAGAATAACAATTTCTCATTCACCCGATCAGTAAAATATAATGTCGTTAACACATTTTTTTTCCAACATCATTTTCTTCCCCAAGACCCCGTATAAACTCATTCTCGGTAGGTATATTTGATTCCAATCTATAACAATTTTTTACAAACAAATAATCTACATGGATGATTAAAAAACCACTTTTAAGTTCTCATACTATTTTTAATTGGTTTTCATACTCAATAACGGTACATTCAGTCAAATAGTAACTACATAAAACTTTCATAAATTTATATACCTTACAAAAGATTTTAACTTTTAAGCTTCTCACCTCAAATTTTGAAATATTTTCATTTTTTCTTCTTTTTTATATTTGGATCAATATTAATTAGGGGTGAGCGGTTCCGGGTACCCAGTATTTTTAGGGTATCCCAGAACCAGACCAATACTAAACGGTTCCTAACTTTATTACCCAGAACCGTACCAGAACATTTAGGAACCGGAACCGTACCAGAACCGTTAAGAGCCAATCGGTTTCGGGTACCCGTTAAGGAACCGGTTACAAATTTTCAAACTAAATAATATAATTTTAGTCACCAGTTGGAACCAGGTTCTGGATACCAGTTGGAACCGGGTTCTCGGTAGCCAAGTGAATCATAAAAATAATTATAACATTTTCCACAAACCAATTTTAAATTTGTTAAATGTTTAGTGTTTTTTTAATTTATATATATATAACGGTTCTGGTTCCGGGTATTTGGGTACCCGAAACTTATCCCGGATCCGGAACCGAAAATACCGGTTCTTGAAATTTAATCCCAGAACCGTACCAGAACCATTTACATCTACCCGGAACCTACCAAATGACCGGTTCCGGACCGGTTCCGGTTCCAACTGGGTAATTTACTCACCCCTAATATTAATAGATCTTGCCCAAATAGTACCTATAGTTATATATATGTTGTTGGGCTAATATATATGTATTGTAAAGATGAATTAATTAAGAAGCATAAGAAATTAAAAAGCCCTAGCTTCAACCCATCTCTGTTCATTGACTCTAGCAATGAACTCCTCCACTCTTCTATTCAACTCCTCCTTCTCCAACCCATCATCATCATCTCCATCTTCTCTCTCCTCCGTCTTTCTCTCTCTAAATTCCACGTCACCATCCTTGTCTCTCTCTCCTCTAGCTGATCTTCTGATGCTTCGTGTCTTCGTCTCCACGTACTCATCGTACACGCCGTTATTATTATTATCTCCGGACGGCCGCTTCTTCTCCGATCTGAACCGGCGGCCGCCTCCGAGCCTCGACTCTCCGACGAGAACGGCGATGATGAGGTTGACGACGACGAACAAGCAGTTTGCATTGGCAATGGAGTTCTTCATGTCTGGTAATAAGGCGGTGGCGAGGACGAGACCTTCCATGGAGGGAAACCAGAAGGAAGAGAGAAAGAGGAGGATGCTAGTTAGTAGAGCACAGAGAATGATGCCGTGGAAGAAGTGATTCTTCTTCATGCAGCTCTGCATGGCTGTCATGGCTGCCATTAATGAAGCTTCTGTAAATGGAAACTTTAAGTTTTGGTGTGAGAGAGAGGGAGAGGGAGTCCCCTCTAGGTGATGAGGATTTTCCACAGATGAACAAAGAGGGTGGTGAAGATATACTGGCTTTTATAGTGGGATATGGATCTTGATGACATTTAAACAATTAATGATGGATTTATTTTAAATTAGATATTACAAAATTACTACTTCGATAGATATATAATCTTTTTTTTAATCTTATATTATAATTTTATTGAATCATTATTTATACATAAGCTTGTCTTTAATAATAATAATAATATATTTATTTTAAAATAAAAAGAATAATATATGCATATTATTATTTATTAATTTATTAAAAATATTATATTTAAATTAAAAAATAATATTATATGTTATTTAAAATGATTTACATCTATTTTCACATAAAAATGTTAGTAAATCACAACAAAGTAAAAAAATGATGCCTATTTAATTATAAAATCGAAAGTAATGTCATGAGGTACAATAATATTCATTTGAAACGACTTAGAAGCTATAAATTAATTTTAAATCTCTATATTATTATTGATTTCGTCATTCGTCTCTATCTAATTTAAGGGAGGAGAATTATATTTCTTTAGATTTAGTTTTAGGACCAACTATATGTATTTTATTATGTAATGTGTACTTTATAGAAAGGAGGAGCAGATTGCGAATGTAAGCATTACTCTTCTGTCAATTTCACGTCTCTTTCCTGTTCCATCCACTAGATCGTCGATCTATAGATGGTTTTGAAGTTTCCTGTGTTTTGAACTCATTATCCATATATATATAATTATTAAATCTAAATGAACCTTCTTGTTCATAGTACACGACCGGAATATTCAAATTTGATTCACATAATTGAGATTGAGATGTAACTATATATAGTTTTTGAGAAAACACCCTTATTAGCTCTGCTGCATATAGACGAGGCTGCCATGGAAAAGTACAAATGGAAAAATAAAGAAAATGGGGATTACCATGAAATAAATAGTGGGCGGGCGATAAAAAGAAAGCAACTTTAGGAGTCACAGTTACTTTTGCATAGAATTAGAGTGGAAGAAGTGGAGTTATGGTGTAAAGGTTAGCTTTGGTTAGATACAAGCCTATAAGAATTCGATCTATATATTGACAATTACTATGTATCAGTTTGTTAGTGATCAACATTTAATTTAAGACTTTGCTAAAATTGCACTCGGATTCACAGCTCATAAATCATGAGCTAAATTTTAAAAGAGAAAAATACGTAACACTTAACTAAAATACAGTCAAATTTGCAACTTTTAAATCATGTAAAAAAATGAACTAAGATTTCTTTTAAAAGAGAAGTCTAGCCAAATCTTAATTGTAGCACAGATCTGAAAGAGAGGTTCCTTAGACACCTTAATTGAAAATTACAATAATTGGACATAAAGAGTAGAAGATGAAGCTTCATTGAAGGCTCCTCCAAAAGCAAAAGGTCCAATAATATACAACTTACTTCTGTGCATCTTCCGTTTCCTGTTGTGGAGTATCAATTAAGACTGCCATTAACAATACAACAAAATATGAATCTTAAAGAAGATTCCTATGTGAGCCAAACGCAACATCAAACCACAAAGTCGGAAAGGCAAAGAAATGACAAAAAAAACTCATTTTCATCATTGAAAAATGAAGATCCAAATTGAGATACAACAAAAGCAACTATTTCTACCCAGATTGGGGCAAAACAGAGCTGAAGCTATAGAGAATAGCAGTATCCACTCAACAAGAAACTCAACCTTCAACAACAAAATACAACAATCGCCGTAAAAATAACCCGCCTCACTGATACAATACTACACAACTGCTCGAACAACACAACACCCTAATCTTCTGATTACTACTACCGACAAAACAATGGGGTTGAGGCTGTGCATAATCGACTTCTTCCTGTCTGAAATAAAAAGAAATTGCATCAAAAACATAAAAATGGTGGAGAAAAAGAATCAATGAGGTCTCTTTCTTTGTGATCTCCTCCTCTCTACATCTAACTCTAAGACACAAAAATTTCTGCTGAGAAGGTGGCCTTGGCTCGGCTTTCTCCTCACAGTACAAGAGCGACTTTCTCGGGTGAAACAATGGAAGGACTGGCAATTAGGGGCTCATAGTGGTCACCTCCTGCTCCACACCAACCTATCCATGAAGCACAAAACCATATCAGCTCTTGCTTTTTCACAATCAATACATCAACTGAAACTAGGGTAATAGATTTCCTTCAATCACCTGTTCCTTTCATGAAAAGGAAGAATGGGGGGTCACAAATTTGACTTCTGGGTCGATGAGGTAAGAAGAAAACACAGTTTTCTTCATCAACCATTGCATCTGATCCATGTGCTTGTACCTGGGAAACAACAAGGTTCAGAAACCCATCTTAGTAACATGATGATCTCTTCAAAAGCGGATACCGTAAGCAAGCATGTAAGTATCCCAACTAGAATGAAGGCGATAATCACGCAAAAAAGAATGAATTTTTGCTTTTCATTAGGGATAATGAACAACAGAAGGATGACATCAAACTCAACAAGGAACCGAATACATGGTTTAAGATCAAATACTTGAAACCATGACAGATTTGATGAAATGAAGCAAGATCAACAAGGAGAGTTTGCAGAAGTTGACCCTTACCACAAAGATTTCGCGCTTAAACTCTGTGGCGAGGCACTCAATTGCAATGTCATCCCCGAAAGCTGCAGCATGGCCTTCCCTGTTCTCTTCTACCGATAGAAGACCTTCCTCAGTGTACTGCAAGGTGATGATATCATATTCATCATCAGGTGAACCCGAGGTGGACATGTATTTGGCCCAACTTGAGCCATCATTCACAGCAATGCATCTCTCTTTGTAAATAGACTCTGCTGCCAATTCTCTTCAATAAGAAAACATAATTTATATCAAACGAAAATATTCCTAGTTTCATCACTCCAGGAACACATGCTACACGGTATAACGGAGCACAATGCTACACTTGAAATCCCATCAAATTACAGAAATGAAATTACATCTAAAAGATCGACCAATGACTAACAAACCGATTACATCACAAATTCTCATGTAATCGATCCTCTTCCGTGAGATAAAACAATCCCCAGTTGACAAAGACAGTTCATTTCGTTAGATTTGTACATGTAAGAGTCAAATACCTCTGCATGCCAAGCTGAACCAGCTCTTCGATAGCTGAATCCAACCCAACACGATCCGATTTCTTGGCGAGCAGCTTCACTTCCTGAACCACATGGACTCCCCACCCATTCTTCAGATCTGGAGAGTACATGTGTTTAATAGCCTCCTCCACCATCTCCTTCTCCTCCCAGCTCGCAGATCCGAGGTCCTGCGAAAATCTCTCCACCGTCCGCCGCCGGAGATCCCGCGCGTCGATCCCACGCGCCGACGCTCCCATCGCCTTGCTCGATGCGGTGAACAGGCAGTTACCGTCGGAGGAAACGTCTCCGCCGTGCGACAGGCTGAAAACAACAGGGGGTGACTCCTTATCCTGTGGGTTCTTCCAGAGAACGCCCTTGGAATGGAGCCTTTGGAGGTTCCGCCGCTGCTGGTCCTCCAGACCGAAGACGTCGTCCCAAGGAGTAGCGTCCCGGTCAACCGAAACGACGACGGCGCCGGTGGAATCTATAGACTCAGCCTTCGGATCTCTCCAAGGGACCGTCGGCGATGGCATCTGTAACGTCTCTGCAACCGCCGTCGATTCGCACATTAGCTTACCCATCTGAGCCTGCCCTTAGAACGATTCGTTGAACGTTTCTTCCTAAGAATTCGCAAAATCGTGGCTTTCTTGAATTGTTGTGGCCAATTTTCTTCAACGGAGGAATCGCAGAACAATAGAGAAATGGAGAGTGGGGTTCAACGGATAGATTATCAACGCGGGAGAGCCAATGGACACGTGGAAGAATCTCTGTGGTTTTCAAGAACCAAACGCACCGCAGTGCTACAATACACGCAGTGGGACCATTCTCGATTAACCTCAACCATATGGTATAATTATTCCTTTCGTTTTTTTATTATAAAATTTCAACTTTCAAGTGGCCGTTATTCCTATTAATTAATTTAAAAAAAAAATGGACGCACTAATTTGGTTTTTGGTTTTCTTGTTTTATCCGCTAATTAATATTTGGAATTTCCTGCTCTTGGTATGTAATTTTTTCCATGTAGATTCATTTAATCATTGTTATCAGAGTCGGACCGGACCTCAAACCGGCTAGATATTCGGTTCCTGAATCGTCCGATTGAATCGGTTCGAACCCGGTCAGACCGATTGCACAATAATTTCCTTACAAAGTAATAATTGTGTAGCTCAGCCCAATAATATATATAGCAACCCAATATATGTAGCCCATCCCAATAATATATATAGCATAACTCTTTTAATTAACTGTGAAGGCCTTGCGTTTTTGTTAAGGGTATAACTTGGTAGGCTGGTTCTTAGCAGTTGATACACGTTTCTTTCGACGATGCTCATCTTAAAGCAGAGGTAAGCATCATCTTCAGAGCAGAGGTAAGATTTGTTTCGACCAAGTTAACGCGGGTTGTCCGCTGAGTAACTTGTCGATGTCTTCAGGTTGGGTGCGAGCTTGTTAGGGCCAAGTCCGTCTCCTAGGATCGTGCACGGGCTTTTGGCTTCGTCTTCAAAATCACACTAAGTCCTTCGGGCTCTCTCGCTGACCATCCGTCCGTGCCTGCAAGAGGAGCATTACCGAGCAACTCCCGTGGGAAGGGGGGGTGCTTGGTGCGCTCACTCCGACGATCAACATTAGACAGTTCTAGAGAGAGAAAGTTTAGAGAGAGGTCAGAGCTTTTCCCAATTCTCACCCAAAGTGACTTGAAAATGTTTACCCCCAAGGTGGCTATTTATAGGCAACCTTGGACCGTAAGCCGGTTTTGACCCGGTTCAATGTGGAAATGTGAACCGGGATGCAGGGGAGAGCTTTTGGGAAGAGGACTCTGACGCGCGTCTCAGGCGGCTGTCACGAGCGGGACGCGCGCGCCTTTGAAACATAGGTCTCGGACACATAGGAGTTAGTTAAAAATTGGGTTTCCTATACATTCGAGACAAAATGGGGGGTGTGCGCGACACCCCCGGGGTGTTAAGCTTACCCGGAATTTTCCGGGTAAGCCCCCGGGGGTGCCGGGCAAGTTCGCGACTTGCCCGGTTTCCCCCGGTTAGCTCGAAATTGGGTTTCGTGGGTTTCGTGCGTGTACGAGGTCCGAATAATTTAAAACCGAGCCCGAATCATGCGTATATCCATCACTTGCCCCCGAGTTAAATAATGGCTTGACCTTTATTTAACTCTATTTTAAGATAGGGTGTACGCGTGATTCGGGTCGTCTGCTCACCTTGGGTCTTGACTTACCAAGGGTGGATACGCGCGGATCAGACGAGCTCCTTGCCTTAGTTTTTTGAGGTGGTCATGCTTGATAACTGCGCAAAGGGTTAGTAGCACAACGGACTACGAGTAATATGATAAATGTGATTTTGGAAGAAGTAAGGCGTGAGCGCACATGAAATTTTTCGGGTTTGTAAGATGATCAAATAAATATGGAACGTTCATGCCACGACTAATTGTATCCAAATGATAATAAATCATGAAAGTTTTGATAAAACGTTTTTCATGCAATATGATGGTTTTCGGGAGCCCGTTGTCCGAGATGGCCGTCTTGACGGCGAGACGACGGTTTTAGTAAATGAAATAATGCCGGGTTTGGAAAATCACATGTGATGGACTTGATACGAAAAATCATAAAAATAATGTTTTCAAGTAGTTGAGACCATTTGAAATAACTTAGTCAAATTTAGCTAAGTCACTTGATGGTGAAAATCCAAGTTATCAACAACTTTTAAAAAATGGAGGGTGGATGTGAGTGTACCTCTTGGATGTATGGTGCTTGTTAGGTGGTGTAGTCCCCCCTCTTTGTGATAGTTTATAAAACTATACACATTGAGAGGGTTTTGGGGAGGTTTTAGGGTAGTGATTTAGGAGAACCACCTTAGGGCCCTAGCACCACCCTATTCCGGCCGGCAACCACCAGGACCAGCACCGGCCAGAGCACGGCGGCCCAGGGGCGGCGCGGCGCGGCAGCAGCGGCGGCAGGAGCGGCGGCGACAGGCGGGGCGGCGGCTGCAGCTCGGCGGGCCGATTTCGGGCTCAATTCGACCCGTTTTCGGGTCCTTCTTGTCGGGTATTGATCGGTAATGTCATCTCCTTCCTTTTCTTGATGTTAATTGAACCTTTAGGGCTGCAAATTTCGAATTTTAATAAGGTGCATGATAGGTGTTCGATGAAATGCCTAAGTGAAATTTTGGCTCGATTTTTCAAAATTCGTTTTTGGCCAAACTTCAAATGTAGATAGATAGAGTTATGGTTAGTGAACTCCCTTTGTGAAGAGGCCCTTAGGTTTCGGTCAACCGAGGTGAAATCGTGGAGGTTCGAAATCGGACATATTCGAGCAAAAAGTTCGACCCTTTGTATTTTGATGCGGGTGACTTGATATGATGCCCCCGAGTGTGATAATGACTCATTGATTATTTGTGAGTAGATAGTCATGCCCCCGGAGTTTAGGTGATCGCTCGGTAGCTCGTGCTTATCGGTGGCTTAGTTGACCCGAGTGCTCTTTGAATTGTTCGGGTAGGAGTAAGTTTCCCTGTGACATGTAATGGGCTTACTTAAGTGTATTTGAGCTGCTTATATGTGCCCCCGGAGCCTTGAGCCGTTTTGGGGATAAAATTTGATCGAAATGTGGCCGGAGGGCATTTTGGTAATTATGACCAATTTTGCATGCTTTAGATTTCCTTAGCTCCTGAGCTCGTCGTTTAGTTGAATGCTTGAATACCTGTGTTATATTGTATAAGTATATGGAAATTTTGTTAGTGGGTGGCCTAGGCTTTTGGTGAGCGTAGAGACTTTTGACTCCCGAGCGGGAGGGTCCCTAGCTGTTTGCTCGCGGACAGTTGGTCCGTTGGGTTGGATGCCCTCGCAAAGGGCTTGGTGAATGGTGTTGATACGTGGCCCTGGTTTTTGATTGAGTTGTGTATGGTTTTTGCAGGGTTTGGTTGACGGGCTTGCAAGCGCGTGTCTTTGATACTTAGAGTGTTCCTGGTAGGCAACGGTTTCTGCTTCTTCACGCAATGAGTAAGTCTCATCACTCTGTTTCGGATAACATTGATGGGGAGGTTGATGAGGGCACTATGGATTCCGATTCCGGTCTCGAAGCGGTGTGCTTTTGGGACCGTCGGGTAACCGCGTAATACTGGAGAAGACCCAAATGTTTTTTTCCCAACAAGCTCCCACGTTCCAAGTTCGATCTCTATGTCTCGACCCGGGCTGGTGTCCCGGCATAGAGGTCTCGTATCCTTGGGACGTTGTGAAGGGGGTCGAATTTGGTCGGCCCACCGTTCCTCCGGCTGAATACGAGGCTGTTTATCTTTCACAGTTCCGAGAAGGGCTGCGCTTTCCTTATTGTCAGGATCTGGCCCGCCTTTGTCGACATTACAGGATTTCTCCCGTCTCTATCACTCCACCGGGGTTTAGAGCTTGGACATGTTTCCGAGTGTCATCTAAACTCTTTGGATTACTCGATAGTGCTTTTTCGAGCCTTCTATCGCCTGGGCAAGGCAGATGAGTCTGGGATGTGTACTTTCACCTTGCGTTGGCCTCACATGGCCGAGAAGGGATTCTCCTCCCTTGGCTTGCGCAGGGCGGGGTGGAATACTGAGGCGCGGTTCTGCGAAAGATCGGACACTTCCCAGAACAAATGGAAGTGTCAGTACTTTTTTTATAAAGGATGCGGGCACGACTTGGACGACTTCTCACATAGTGGATGCCGACCCCGTTCCGCGTTTTCAGGAGTTCTCCGATACAGACAAGGTTGCTTTGAAGAAGATTCACACGGCGAATAGGGCGGGGGAGTACAGCCCCCTTTATCGTGCTTCCGACGCCGAGCTGCTCGCGGCGGGCATTCATGTACGTCCTTCGGGGGATGAGTTGGTATGTTTTGAAGTTTCGTAACATTTGTTCATGTTTCCTTGTAGGTTGGTTTCTTAACAGACGCCCCTGTTTACAGGGCGGAGTCGCAGGCGGATCTCCTCAGACTGTTCCCGGCCTCGGCGACACTCCTCCTGTTGGCCCGGGTATGGGACTTGTGCCTTTAAAGGTTTCGTTGAGATTTTTCCCCATGCTAATCATGCTAATGGTCTTTTTGTGGTTGTCTTTGCAGGCTTGGTATTCCCGACGGCGGGGGGAGTTGCACCTATCCGAGAGAATGATGCTGACGTCCGTTCCCCGAGCGATCCTAAGAGGTCGACGTCTGCCGGCATGCCTCTTGCTCCTTCCTGCGACAAAGGGAAGGGGCCAATGTATGCGGATTCGACCATGCCTGTCCCCCGGTCGGGGAGCGGCCGTTCAGCGGAGGTGCCTTCCTTGGCAGGTGACTGTGGTTGACTTCTTGTTGTATTGGTATAGTTTGCCTTCTCCTAATGTGTTTGCTTTTGATGTGTAGTTGTTCCTACTACTCCAGCTCTTCGCAAGTCTGATCTGATGTGTCGGCTTGATCGGGATGTGTCCGGGAACGAGTGGACTCCCTACTCTCAGTCTGCTATTCGCTTTCCCAAGGATGTTTCCTTGAGCACACCTGCTGTCGGTGTGCGTGTGGTTCAGCGGTCTGTTCCGCCGGCTGACCGCAAGAAGTGCCCCCGTGACCCTGAGGCTGCTTTGAAGTGTGTTGAGGAGTCGCTCGCGCACTTTGCTCCTGTACGTTGTTTTCCTTTTATGTTGGATCTATCATGTTTGTCTGGCTTCTTTGTGTGTGATGTGCTTGTGTTGTTGTTGCTGCAGGTGAATGCCGTGATGACCAACCTTTCCTCCTTTGTTGTTGAGCTTGTTGAGGAGACGAGGGGTCTGCAGGGTCGTCATGAGCGCTTGTCTCAGGATGTCGTTGTGTTGAGGGAGAAGGCGCGCGCACATTCAGATGCTTCTTCCAAGGCTTCCGCTGATCTCAAGGGAAGTCAGGATTGCGCGTCTCAGCTGGAGGCGGAGCTGTTTGCCTTATTGCGCCAGGAGAAGGTCGACGAGGAGGCACATGCTGTGGCGCTGAAGGAGACTAAGGAGTCTCATGTTGCCCTGGGTGATCAGCTTGGGATGATTGAGTTTCCTACTACAGCTGATTACTCCAAACTTCTCGAGAAGGCACGTGATGATCGCATGGAGTCTTTCTCTGTGGATTACTTCAGGAGGATATACTCTCTTGCCCCCGATTTTCCTTTCCAGAGTACTGGGCCATATACTGGCTATGCCCTCGGGGCTATTGCGGGGATCCGAGCGGGCGATGTGGGCGGAGCGAGTGGTTTGACGGGACAGGTGTCCGTCCCTGTTGGTGACGATCGTCGTGTTGTTTTCAGCAGCCCTGCGCATGATGTTTTTATGGCTGACGCCTTTGGCTCTGGTTCTCCTGACGTTGGGTCAGGTTGATCTTTCTTTGTTTTATATGACTCTCTTGTGTATATATGGTTGCTCCCCTTGCATGGGTGAGATTTTGGCGGGTGAGTCCCGAGCTTGACTTTTTATGCTGGCTGGATGCCTTTACTTTTCAGACCTGCTATATTATATATATATATGTCTGACATGGGATGTTAGAAAGATATAATACTTAGTATTATTTTGCATCTTCCTTTATTGTTGTCTCTATAACTTGTTCTCTTTTGGAGGAGTGTAGCTCTGTTGACAGGTCGATTTCCTTAATCCGATGGTTTTCCTTAGGAAATTGCATCTCTATTGGTGGCGGGGTGCGGATGAATTAGTATTACCGGCACCTGTGGCTTTGTAAGGAGGAGGATCCATGTTGAACTGCTTGTCTTCCTTTACAAGGAGGTGAATAGATTAGTACGTTCACATACTTGATATAGTTGTTTGTTTGCGAAGTGTGGATAGATTAGTACGTCCGACACTTGCAATTTTAAAGAGAAGGGGGAACTCTTAAGGAACCGCTTGTCCTTTTGATTTTCATAAGAAGATAGTTCCTTACGGAACCGTGGATCTTCATTATGATATTTTGACAAGATGGTGGTTTCCTGAAGAGCCGCACGCCTATCTTGTTTATTGAGATGTGGATAGATTAGTACGTCCACATCGCTAGATGATGGCTAAGTGTGGATAGATTAGTACGTCCGACACTTGCATTTGTTTGCGAGGGAGGATTCCTAAGGAACCACTTGTCCCCCGACTTTTTGCAAGGATGTGAATAGATTAGTACGTTCACAACCTTGTATTGTGGCGAAGTGTGGATAGATTAGTACGTCCGACACTTGCATTTGTTTGCGAGGGAGGATTCCTAAGGAACCGCTTGTCCCCCGACTTTTTGCAAGGATGTGAATAGATTAGTACGTTCACATCCTTGTATTGTGGCGAAGTGTGGATAGATTAGTACATCCGACACTTGCATTTGTTTGCGAGGGAGGATTCCTAAGGAACCGCTTGTCCCCCGACTTTTTGCAAGGATGTGAATAGATTAGTACGTTCACATCCTTGTATTGTGGCGAAGTGTAGATAGATTAGTACGTCCGACACTTGCATTTGTTTGCGAGGGAGGATTCCTAAGGAACCGCTTGTCCCCCGCCTTTTTGCAAGGATGTGAATAGATTAGTACGTTCACATCCTTGTATTGTGGCGAAGTGTGGATAGATTAGTACGTCCGACACTTGCATTTGTTTGCGAGGGAGGATTCCTAAGGAACCGCTTGTCCCCCGACTTTTTGCAAGGATGTGAATAGATTAGTACTTTCACATCCTTGATGAAATTATTTTGTCTCCTTGCATGCGTCGCGCTCCCTTTGTTTTGAATACAGGCATGAGCTTTGCTTAGTCTTTCTTTTGATATCTTTTTTATGGCTTTTCTTGTTTTTTGCCCTTTCTGCGTGTAGAGTTAAGGCCTTTGTTGATGATGTATGTGGCTTGTTCCTGGTTTTGGGCCGGGGTAGCTTGCCATTACATAGTGAATTTTCCTACGCAAGGAGTGAACTTCATTAGTCTTCTTGTTTATTTACAAGGGATGTGCATGGATGGAGTCAACTGATCTCCCATCCTAAACGTTCTACTTAGTACTTGAAAAATAAAGATAGAGTATGTGCATGTCATAGGGGAAGGATTATTCCCTTAGTGACGGTTTGATAAAGCTGGTTTCTTGCATGCAATGTAGGAGTGCAGAGCTCCTTGTTCGATCAGTTCCTCGATTCTGTTGCGTAGAGAGGGGCATCAATTCGTGCTGTGACCCCATCTGTTGTGGTAGTGGCAACACATTTCTGGATTCTTCCCGAGGAAGGCAATCCGGATCTCGCTTGGAGGAGGTAAAACATCCTTCAGGATGGTCTTGAACAACTCCTCCACCTCTATGTTCAGAGGTGTATATTCGCCATCTTGGTTGTTGTTCAAGTCTTGTCTTGCACGCTTGTGTTTGCGCGCCTCCTCTTGTTCTGCAGGTGGGCTGAGCCACCCCAGCTCGTTAGCGACCTCGATTGCTGTCTCCATCTTCTCTTTTAAGTCAGCCATAGATTTGGTTGTTCTCCACCCTTGTGTTCGTCCAAATAGGAGGAATGTAGGTGAGTTCATGTTCAGGAAAAAGGCATTGATCACGGCTGACTTCTCTGCCAAACTTGAAGTTGCATTTATGGCGAATCGCTTGAAGTAACTCTGGATGGATTCCGACTCCCCTTGCTTGATGTCCCATATGCTTGGGAACATTGGGGTTTGAGGTACTGGGAGTCTTTCTCCTCTGCTCATCATTTCGTCAAATCGCATCTCAACTTCAGACTTGGAACATTGTCCCCTTTCAATGACTGCTATGTCCAGACGGTTCTTGCATCTTAGGGCGTTGACATAGCACTTTCGTGCTGTCGTCTGATCGCCCAAGACTTCACCAACTCCTCCCTTTAAGCGGTACTTCAGCTTTTGGTGTGCCGTTGAAGGCACCATCTCGTAGGGGTTTATCGTTGTTCTTCCGAGAATTCCGTTGTAAGCGCCAAGGCTCTCGACGATCACGAAAGTGATGTCGACTTTCATTGCGTTCCATCCTTCTCCTATCACAGTGGGAAGGGTGATCATCCCCAGTGGATATGTGGCAGCTCCTGCAAAGCTTACTAACGGGAAATTTCCCGGCTTCAGGTCCTCTCTCTTCAGTTTCATGGCCGTTGACTTCGTGGCTTTCACACCACTTGTCTTGCTCTTTCCCTAGCTGGCCCTTTCTGAAACCGAATGGCTCTTTCCAGAGGTTTTGCTCTTTCATTTCTTTCAGTATGACACTCAGGGGAGCGTTCAAAGGGATTAGCTCAATGGTGTTGACGTCTGGATTCTTGTCTTCTTCAATGTTGAATGTTCTCTTCTGGGGCGGAGTCCACTGTTTTTGTTGGGGGGTTTGGTTCTGCTTCAGGGGGCCTGGCTTACTCTCATCTTTCTTGTTGCCGGGCTTAACCCACTTGTCCCGGGCTGTCATCTTGTAGTGCTCAGCATCAATGTACTCTTTTACTCTTGCCACGAGTTCTTCCATTGTTTCCACCGGCCTTGTAGAAAGCTTTTGGCCCAAGTCGTACCCGTGCCTACCCAGGTTTCTGACAAAGGCATGGATGATTTCTATCTCTGCGATGTTCGTTTGAATTTCCGAGATGTTTTGATTAAACCGGATGTAGTAGTTTGCGAGGGACTCATTCCACTCCTGCTTGACGTCATCCAAGGCATTTGATCCTTTGACGATCGAACGTTCTCCCATGTAACGGTGGATGAACTTTTCTTTGAGGGACTGCCACGAGTCTATGCTCTTCTTTGGCAGGGAGAAGAGCCAGTGTGCAGCTGGTCCGCCTAATGTTTGGGGGAATGTCATGGCTATGTGGTGAGGGTTGTCTGTCCTCCCCAAAAGCATTGCTTCATGCTGCTGCACATGCTCTATCGGGTCTCCCTTGCCTCGGTACTTTTCGGGCCTTAGATTATACAGTGCGTCTGGGACGCGACTGTACACCGGCTCGTCTGTGAAAGGGTGGGATGTGGTGTCCACCAATGTGTTCATCCCTCTCATTTTCCTTTGCTTTATCTTCTTTTCAATCAGCTTTTCAAGCATCTCCTCCGTCAACCCGGTGACTGGGTTACCCTGATTTGGGGGGCATGCTTCTTGTCCCATGCTTGCGCCTTGTTGGGGAAATTGCGCATGCGTCGGGTTGTACTGAGAATATCCACCTTGATATCCCTGGAATGTCTGAGACGGCTGCCTCCAGGCTCCTTCATTGAATGGCCCTGCTTGGTAGGGTGTTTGGGAGTGCGAGAGCTCCTGTCTTGTCCCTTGTTGGGGGAACTGCCTGCTTTGCTGTGCATTCCCGTGAAAGGTCGGGGTTTTTGAGATTGTAGGGCCTCTCTGCTGAGGTGCATTCATTGGAGGCGCCTGCCTTGGTGGCGGGGGCATATTTGCTTGTTGCGCGGGAGGGGGCGGTGGCGCCCCGTATCCTTGGTTGCGCAGGGCCTCTCTCAGATGAAGCAGCTGTTCGAGTGCCGCCATCATTTCAGGGGTGACTGCAGGCGCAGCCTGTGCCCCTGGTGCCTGATTGTATGCCCCAGCATTTGGCATTCCGTATGGTTGCTCCTGCGTGTTGAAGGTTTGATGGGCGAAGCCTGGAGGAGCGTCGGTTTGCTGTGTGCCCCCTTGCGCGTTACTCCGAGAGTTTACGCTTCTTGTTGGCATAGACGAGGCGACTGAGGCCTCGCTTTGGCTCTGCGGGGGGTCTCTCTGCGGAGGAGGTATCGTGCTTGACTCCGGGGCCGGAGTTTTCCTTGGACGTCCTGGTCCTCTTTTCTTCGTCTTAGTCGGCGGTGGCTGCTCGTTGCTTGCCATGCTTTTGGTCTTGTGGGTGATCCACAGACGGCGCCAAGTGTTTCGACCAAGCTAACGCGGGTTGTCCGCTGAGTAACTTGTCGATGTATTCAGGTTGGGTGCGAGCTTGTTAGGGCCAAGTCCGTCTCCTAGGGTCGTGCACGGGCTTTTGGCTTCGTCTTCAAAATCGCACTAAGTCCTTCGGGCTCTCTCGCTGACCATCCGTCCGTGCCTGCAAGAGGAGCATTACCGAGCAACTCCCGTGGGAAGGGGGGGGGTGCTTGGTGCGCTCACTCCGACGATCAACATTAGACAGTTCTAGAGAGAGAAAGTTTAGAGAGAGGTCAAAGCTTTTCCCAATTCTCACCCAAAGTGACTTGAAAATGTTTACCCCCAAGGTGGCTATTTATAGGCAACCTTGGACCGTAAGCCGGCTTTGACCCGGTTCAATGTGGAAATGTGAACCGGGATGCAGGGGAGAGCTTTTGGGAAGAGGACTCTGACGCGCGTCTCAGGCGGCTGTCACGAGCGGGACGCGCGCGCCTTTGAAACATAGGTCTTGGACACATAGGAGTTAGTTAAAAATCGGGTTTCCTATACATTCGAGACAAAATGGGGGGTGTGCGCGACACCCCCGGGGTGTTAAGCTTACCCGGAATTTTCCGGGTAAGCCCCCGGGGGTGCCGGGCAAGTTCGCGACTTGCCCGGTTTCCCCCGGTTAGCTCGAAATTGGGTTTCGTGGGTTTCGTGCGTGTACGAGGTCCGAATAATTTAAAACCGAGCCCGAATCATGCGTATATCCATCAAGATTCGTTTACAAAGGCGGCGGGCATCAGCATCTCTTCAGAGGGGGCATCTAGTTAATCGGTGTAACTAGCGGGGAAACTCCGATTTGGGTGTGAATTTTGATGATTTGGGTGTAATTCTTGACGAAATCGGGTGTGAGCCGCTCTGACTGTGAATCATCAATTCTAAGAAATTTCTGAAGCTTTAAACTCCGATCTGGGTGTTTCTCTACTTCCTGAGGGACAAGCCGCTCGTCGTCAGCGGACCTGAAAAATACTGCTGGGATCTTCATCTTGTGTTTGAAACCCTAAATTCCAATAGATCCTTTTTTTTTCTTCATGAATTGTCAGACTGGTGAACCGCCCGGTTCCTTAAAAACCGGACGGTTCATTTAAAATTGGTCATGAGAATCGGGTTCGCTTCCTTAACGGTCTTTTATTCAGACTGAACCATTCATTAGTCTGGTTCCCAATTCAAACCGGTCGGATCGCCGGTCCGGCTCTGATAACACTGGATTTTACGGAATATAACGTGTATGTATTAATCTCGTTAGCATAGCATTAATTATTAGTAGCCTAATATAATTATAAAGCTGGTCTGTTAAACTTAGTTTTACTAATTTCCTCTAATATTTGAATCGGTATATATTTTAATAATATTTAATCAAATCCATCCGAAATAATATTTTAACAAAATTCGATATATGATTCAAAGGTAAATCACATAATACTAACCGTTTTTATCACTGCGACATCAACCGAAGATGAAGAATGGGCTAAATATTTTCTAGCCAAGACCATTCACACGTGTGCGTTCGTAGCTCGAAACTCGGAAAATGAGTGGATTGTCAATTCCAGTTGTCGTCATCATCTTGCTGAAGATGTGAAACAATTTCGAATCTTCGTCGTCATGAATGAGAAGAAGTTATAGTCACGGCTAGGGCCGGCAATGGTGCGGTGAAAATCAAATAATCATGGTTATTAGCGCCACTTACTGTAGTGGTTAACCGCACCATTTTGGCGAGGAGCGGTTATGGTGATGAGTTTTGTACCCACAATGGTTATGATTATTGTATTAAGTCCATAACCACGGTTATAACATCATCGCTCTATATGTTAGCATATGGTGACGTGGCGCCGTAATTGGTAGCCCGTTAATGCTAAGGAAATTACCTAAGTTAATTAGGTAATTGTCACATTATGGTAATTGGGCCAAACCCTAAGCTTAATTGACATGGGAGGCCCAAAATTGGGCCTCCCCTTTAATAGCATGGTTCAGCCGAAACTTGTCCCACATTGGTTGGAGTGGACTTTTGTCCACTCCACCAATCATATATATAGGGGACTCACCTAAGGGGTTCATTCATTCATTTAGAATAAGAAGTACCTCCATTAAGGAACTTGAGAGAAACCCTATCACCCCCTTAGTAGTGATTTTCGGTGCACATCTTGGTCCGAGGTTCTGTCCCCGTTGAAGAATCGATCAGAGGCTTTGTTGTGGAGCTTACACCGCATAGGACTTCTTCTTACGAAGAACTTGTACGTGGTTCCGACCGGAGGATCAGAACTCCCTCCACGGCGTTCTTGGGCAGGAAAGCTAAAAGGTATGTGTACATTATTCCACTACGTAGTTAGATTACTTGCATGTACACGTTTAGCATTCCGTAGTATTACGTCCCCGTAATCCAACAGTGGTATCAGAGCATGGTTAGGAGTTCTTAATTTTTTTGATAAACTGATGTTCTTGAGTTTTGAAAAATCCGAAATTTTCATGTTCATGAACACCATGAGTAATCCGAAATTTTTAAGTAAATTTCATGTGTTTGATCTTTAAAAACTTAAAATTTTCGAAATTTACATGTTTTTATAGATCAAAACCGAATTTTATGTTCGAATTTAAGTTTGATGTTCATGATCTTCAAGAACACCATGAGTTTTATCAAGAACACATTTTGGATTCATGATCAAGTTAGGGTTTGATCTTAATATTTGACAACTTTTCCAACTTTGCATGTTTGTGCCGAAAACCCTAGGGGTATTCTAGGTAAAAAAAAATTCTTGGTCACCAAGTTTTAAAAATTTCGGCCACATTAATTAGAGATATAGTTTGCCATTTTTAAATTTTATTAATAAGTAACTATATATCTATAAGTTGGAAATAAGGATATGTTCATAATATAATATTGTAAAAAATATTAACTATATATATAAAGATAGGGATAATATATATTGATAGATTTAGTTACTATAAAAGATTAAGAAAATATATTGTCTATATATTTTAATCCCTAAAGATATATTTGACAATAATATATATATATATATATGCCGAATAGTTTATGTATATATATCTATTGTTGATTGATTTACATCTTATAGATAGAATCTTGACAATATTTATATATATATATATGCCGAATTATATATATATATATATATATATATATATATATATATATATATATATATATATATATATATATATATATATATATATATATTAGCAATATTGGAAATTATTTTAAATAATTAATATTTATTGGTGGCTAAGTTAAGTTTTTAGTGGATTTTAAAACCCTACTTAGCCCACAAGACATATTTCGGCCGACCCCTAGGGACCTACAAACTAGATAAGCTCTGAAGTTCTTCTGTATTTTTGCCGCAGCATTGTAAAACGATATTTCCTATGCTTTCTTAATAGCCACATCTCTCCTTGCAAAAGCCTAATCTTGAGGTATCTCGACTCAGACATTCTTGACTTCCTGTTAACTTATCCTCAACAATTGTAGCCCAAACACTTGTATTTTTTATATTTTCATTATTATACTCATTTTTATGCTAATGTCTATCTTTCCCCCTGCCCTTGGGAGTCAAAGAAAATAACAATGCGTCGCACGCGCGAACATATGGTAAGATCATCAAAAGGTAAGCATCGAAATCAAATTGAGTGTCTCATCCCATATCAAAATAGAGCTAATCAAGGGCTAAGTCATTGTTTGACTCGAGGGCAAATGATGGATATACGCCAAATTTGAGCCCGTTTTAGTTCGGACTTAGTCTCCACGTCGACCCCGTACACAATTGCAAATCGAAACATTGACACAAACGCGCCACCCACGAGAAAAAACGGTCTGGACGGGAAAAAACGTCTGCTTGGATCGTAACTAGTCCGATCTTTGCATGCTAGGATAGGACTAGTCCTATCCTAGCACTCCTTCGGTCGGAGTATTCATCCGACCGAAAGGTGCAAGTGATGTCCAAGCTATTGTTGCCCGTACCGCGACTTTGAAGGACTCGTCGACGCTCCGCGCACGCGACCCTTGCACAACACTACGAACTCTCCCATGCTTAGAAGAGTTTAAACCCTTTGTTATCTATTAATAAAGTACGTTTATGGATTAGTGACGTCATTAGTTGGCTTAATCCCCTTGAGGCCTATAATTTCTCATTCTACACATTATGATCTTTTGCACAATTGAGCTCTGCTTTCTCTCTACTTTCTCTCTCTAGAAATACTGTACTCATTTAAGTATCAGAGATGGTTCGCCGGATCCACCCCGGGTTACCCTTCGTGTTGGATTGCAATGAAATAGTTACGAGAAAAATGCAAGAAAACATATTACGAAAATAAAGAGATTACACCAGTAGGATCAATATTCGGGATTGAAATTTAATCACCCCGACGTGCGCGTCCCAGCAATGCACTACCAGTTAAACTTCTCCTTTCTTCCGTGTTCATAATTTTTAGGGTTAGGATTACGAATTTCTATAATTATTAATTTATTATAATATGTAGAATCATGTTAGATGACACTATAAAGAGTTGACTACACCACGTCCATCTATAACCACAGATCTGTGATGGCCATGTTGTGCTGTTTGAATTAGCCCGTTGGCAAAAAAAAAAAAAAAAAGAAGAAGAAGAAGCCCGTCTTAATTAATTAATCAAGTGACCAATTGATTATTAATAGATCCAATCAGCAACATGTGTATCCATCCATTCCTCCAAACACATTGTTTTGTTTAATATTAATGGTGCCTGAATCTGCGGGTCATATTATATCGACGAAAAATTATGTGCTACAGCCGTTGTAAAGCTACAATATACCCCTTCGTATCACACAAAGGGGACCCACACTGTATGGACCCCACACCATTTGTGAGTGGAAGAGTTAAACTGTAGTCGACACTCCCCTACAAATTAGTCAACGTCCAGTTCATTGTCCAAAGTTTATATATTATGGAACTGATTAATGGTTTTAGGTCCCATTCTTTCTTCTTTTCATTCTAAAATATCAGCTGCAGCTCTCAAGCAATTCATTCATTTCTCTTGGTCAACTATAATATTCTCCAGCTTTCCCTTTCTACAAAACCAATATATCGAGATCAGATAGTAGCAAGTTTGGATCAACCTAGCAAATCAAAATCTCTATATATATATGTCGTCGTTGTCGGTGGAAGATTTTTCTCGTCCATGTCCGAGGGACGGTTACTACGATGTCTTTATAAGTTTTAGAGGCATTGAGACCCGCTCCGGTTTCACCGACAACCTCTATCATTCATTGCTAGAAAGCAAAGTCTACACTTTTATAGATGCAGATCTCGCAGGAAATGTCATCGAATCTCTATTGAAGATTATTGGAAGATCAAGGATGGCGGTTGTGGTCTACTCGGAAAAGTACGCTTCTTCGCATTGGTGCTTGAGAGAATTAGAGATGATCATACAACAGTGGGAGGAGAAGAAGATGCTGATGATCCCCATCTTTTACAAGGTAGATGCTCATGAACTGAAACACCCGACTGAAAAGACTAGAAAGTATTTTGATGAGCATATAATAAAATATGGCGAGCCTGTTGTGGGGAAATGGAAGGATGCTGTTACCAAAATTGGTAATGTCAGCGGATTTCCTTACACGGATATGTACGGCAGGTACGTCGAGTTTAATTCCATCTCTCTTGATATTAATGTTTGCAGGTATATATATATTTAAAATTAATGTGTAGATCTGAACATGATTTTATCACAAACGTGACCGTTGAAATCAAGAAAAAGCTAGGAGATCTCCTGCAACGGGAAACCGGCCTAGAAAGCAGTACTGCAAGTATACCATATTATTATGTTGATCCAGCAGCAAAGAATTATGACGTCTTTATAAGTTTCTTAGGAGAAGACACGCGGTATAGTCTTGTTAATCAACTTTACGATGCTTTAATCGTGAACGAAATTAAGACCTTCAAGCACCAAGGAGATTATTTTAAAGAAGACAGCATATTTGAGGTAATCCAGCGGTCGAAGATATCAGTAGTTGTCTTCTCTCCAAATTATGCTACCTCAAAATGGTGCTTGAATGAATTAGTCAAGATACTCCAATGTGGTAACACAACGGGTCAGGTGGTTCTGCCCATCTTTTACCGGGTACGACGCTAGCTAGCTAGTATGCATTTATAACAAATTTGGTTATATATATATAGTACATAATGTTCTCATGTATCATATATATATATATATTTTTTTTAAAATTGTGAACCCCGTTTATACCTAATTAAAATCAATTATGAATCTTGTTCCACCACCGCAGGTACGTTCTTGGGATTTGATAAACCAAGCAGCCAAAGGTTCAAAAATAACTCGCTATATGCCGGAGGAATCGGATAGTACAGTGCAGAGTTGGAGAGATGCAATTGCTGATTTGGGCAATATGGTCGGTTTGCACTTCTCGTCTATTTATGGCCGGTACAGCTTACTCATGCTACCATACTTATTTATAATTTAATTAATTAATATATCAGTTTATTACATCAATAAAAACAACTAAAAATTTGTCATTGTTATTAATTATAAGGGAATAAACACAATATTTTAATATTCTTCGCTAAATAAACTAATTTGTCATAGCTATTATTAATTATTATATACTTGTTCCAATTGTTCGCCTCACAAAATCTTCAATTCTCTCCACTAAAAAAATTTGAAAACTCATTTTTATCATAAAAACTGTTCGCACAAAAAGAGTGTACTCATCTAGAGAATATAGACACAATTATTTACTAAAAAATCTAACTTGTCATTATTATTAATAATTAGGTAATAAACACAAATTTCACTAAATAAACAATTTTTTTTTGTACTATTAATAACTAGATGGCTGACCCGCGCGTTGCGCGATAACTAATTTGTATATGTAATTGTTAGGGTATTATAAGGTTAATTTAAATTTTATACTAATAATTAATTTGATTGATCTCTTTTATTTTAAAGAATTTATTCAATGCAAATAAAACACTACAACATATTTAATGTGTATATATATAATCTTATATAATTCTATTTTAGCGTCTGTCAATAGATGTTCTATTTTTAATTAATAAATTTACACATATGATTTTATACCATATATATATATATTTTAAATATTTGTACCTAATCTTTATTTTCACATATTTTCTTATGTGTTTATTTATTTTATTTATTTATTCATATTTTAACACAATTTACTAAATAAATTTGTTAAGGTGCAAGTACAACTTTCTATTGTTAAAATGCAAAGTGACTAACATTTAAATGAAATGAAAATTGTGTTTTCTAAATTTATGTATTAAAAAATTGTTTTCACTTTCTTATTATCCTCATCTTTTTTTCTATATATATATTTTATAAATTCAAGAAGCTAAATATAGTTATATATTGATTGTCTTCACTAAAAATATATAAACTATGTATTATTTATTGTAAGATTGTTTTTATTGTTATTTATTTATTTATGATTTAAATGGTAACTCATATGAATTTTTAATACTTCTATCTAATCTTATTATGTTTAACTGATTTTATTATGTATTTATTTTATTTATTTGTGCAATCATATTTTAGTGCAATTTATTAAATAAATTCGATTGGGTGAAATTGAAACTTTATATTGTTAGAATAAAAATTTACTAATATGTAAAATGAACTGAAACTTGAACATGAATGAGAGTGGTAAAAAATAATAATTTTATATTAAAAACATATAAATATACATTCAAATTATATTATGTTATATTGTATTCTCATGATCATTTTTTTTATTATTATTTTTACATATAATATATATATATTAGTATTTATCCAAATTCATAAATTATTTTAAAATTAATATAATTGTACGAAGTGAAGCATAAATAAATTTTATTCATAAAATATTACTAACATGCCTAAATATTTGTATACTTATATTACGTTTGTAATGTTTTTGAGAGTTCTGATTAAAAATACATATTCTGAAAATGAATAAACCTTTTGGTGTCATGATAACTTGGGCATGTGTCTTGTCATCTAAGAATGATTATTGTATGTTTGACAGTGACAAATTATTATAAGTTATAAAATTGGATTTATGATAGAGAAAATGTAGTAAAAAAGTTAGTTGTCATGATTATATAACTTTTTTTGAAATTACGTTGTATATTGATATAGATCTTCAACCAAACACCTTAAAGTTCTTCTTATTTTACATTTTTTAATTTTTATCTGAAAAAGTCAATTTTATTAATTAATTATTAATTCTCAGTCATGGTTTAATAATAATAATACAACAACCATTTCAAAATTTGATAATGGATACAAAAATAAAAACTTAAAAACAATAAGAAAAGAACTGTTTCATATTTTTATAAATGCTGACAAAAAATGTAAATTAAGATAATAGCATATGTTAATTATTTTTATTTATTTTGTACTCGTGGTTGTTCTTCTGTTATTTATATTTATGAAATTGCTAAAAAAAATATCTACGTTTGTTTATTAATATGATGTAATGTTGTTAATTTATTATTTGATTTAATCATTTAAATTTTTCTAACTCTTTTTAAATCTGTTTTTTATCGTGTTATTTAAATTTAGGAAAATAATTTTGATATATTTATTATTATATCACCTAAATAATATATTCCCTTGTAATTTTATTATTTCATTATTTATTTATGTGAGTACAATTTTATTATGTTTTCATTTTTTCTGACCAAATTTTATTTCACTCTTCTGATTTAATTTGTTAGAGTGTAAACCCTTATATTCTTCTATTATATGGGGTTCAAAACTCAATTTCACCAACTTCAAAATGAATGGTTTTTGAAATATATAGTAATTCTACTTGCTAAAGTATATTTTGTATTAATTTACGTACAAACATGACATTTTTTTCAAAGTATATGTGTTTTAAAAATTGTGCTTTTTTATTTATTTTTTGTTAAGAAACTATTTAAAATTATGTACAATATTATTTTAATTTTTTTATGTTTTCACTTTCAGTATTATTATTTTCCCCATTTTAGTATAACAAAATAAATTAATTAGTTAATGTATAAAACTTGCACTTTTCTATTATTAGGGTTCTAAACTTAATTTAATCAACTTGTAAATGTAACTATTTTTTAAAATGCTTGAGGAGTTTTGCCTTGCATCTATAGTTCCATGTGGATGTGTGAGTTTAGTGACATTGATACAACTTAATCAAAAGTTGGCATGAACCAATTAAATTGATTTTTTTAATATCTAAGTAAGAGAAATTGGTATACAAATCATATTTGTCAATACTACAATAACAATACATCAAGATTATATTATATATAGATTCTATAAGATTTATCATCACTATATTAGCTCTAGTCAAATTATACTATACAGTATATATTATATATATATATATATATAATTGATTTATATAGATTGTGTGTTTTTTTACTAAAATTTACATGGTTTCCTTTCATACTCCAAATATATTTATTGATGTTTAAGTTTAGAGAATATTGAAAGAGCTTTAGAATGTGTAACGTTCATGAAGAAAAAAACGGTCTCTATGGATGAATGAGGATGCTTGGAGGTCATCCAAGCTATTAGAGATGTTTTGTTGGACAAATACACATCATCTATGAGAGACAATGAATGAGTTGGTCCAATTGTATTGAATTTTTTGTACAAATCATTATTCAAGTTTAGTACTTGTCAATCACATGCTAAACTCATCCAAATCTATATATAACATAATTTCAATGGAAGTTACGAATTGTTGACAAGTAATTAAACTCTCCGCTGACGTGTACAAATCTTAAAACATTATTGGTCCATCACATTCACTCTCTCTTCTAGGTGATATATCATTGTACAACTAAGCACCTCTCATTGCTTAGATGAGCTCCAAACTCTCTCATTGCATCTTGGAATCCGTTACGAATTTCTCTAAGTTTTTTTATACAAAATTAATTGATAATTATACATCTTGAGAACCGTTACAAATTTTTCAAATTTAATTTGTTGACAAGTAATTAAATTCTTCGCTGACGTGTACAGATCTTAAAACATTATTGGTCCATCACATTCACTCTCTCTTCTAGGTGATGTATCATTGTACAACTAAGCACCTCTCATTGCTTAGATGAGCTCCAAACTCTCTCATTGCATCTTGGGATCCGTTACGAATTTCTCTAAGTTTTTTTTATACAAAATTAATTGCTAATTATACATCTTGAGAACCGTTACAAATTTTTCGAATTTTTTTTTAAAATAAAATTTATTACCATGTATATGATCACTTTCTAATTCTATATTATGATAAAATTCACTTCTTCCAACTCTCATCACCTATTGACAGTCATTATTATTATCCTCATATTCAATCTCATTTACTTAAACATGGAAAAAATAAGTACACTAATAGAAATTTATAAATATATTTTTATTTTCTAATCTTCAATGTAGTTAAGTTAATACTAAGAAATATATCAAAATTTATATATATCATAAAAATATTGGTAGAAATTTATATATATAATATAAGTATGAATATTTCTAATTGTATTATCTTTTAAGTTTTAGTCCTAGATAGTATTTTTAGTAAGTTGTAATGTTTTCACCATAAAAAATAAATTAGTTTTATTTAAGTGTATTCATAGTGATAATTATTGATACATTTAGCCAATTTATTATGAAATTGAATATATAATTATTTGACATAACTGATATATAATATTTATCAAATAAAATTAAATATTATATTCAATAAATTTTCGTAATCTGTTTTTTAGTATTCATGTTTGAGTTTTTCATTCAGTAAATGAGCGTCGTTTTCAAAAGGATTTCTAATTAATATGGATGAATAAGAATATAAGTTGGTAAATAAATAAATGGTACATTATATTTTAAATCAAATAATATAAAATTTTATAATTTATTTCAAACTTATATCAATTGATATGCTTAGATGTAAAAAAAATCATCGTTCAAACATCTCTAATTCATTCTCACTGTACATTTTATTTTTGCTAAATATCACTCTTTCTGAATTTTTTTCTGTAAATAATTTCATCATACCATAATATTATATTTCATGACTAATAACTATATATGTAGATGTTATAATTTTATATGAACCATTATAATTCTAAAAATAAAATCAAGGATGATGGTGTGCATAAAATATCACTAAAAGACTAATTCAATATTGTTATATATAAACTATAATTGCATCTTAATTAAAATATTATACAAATTATATTTAATAATTAACTACTATGTTTCATAAATGATTTTTTAGGGTTGAACTATTACTTAACTTTAAATCATAAGTAATGAACATATGATAAATAATACACATTACAAAATCTAAAAATTAATTTAAATATCGTTAAATAAAAGCATATTATTTTCTTGGTTAAGTTAATCGTAATAATTAAACCAATATAGTATATACAAAGTGTAATATTATTTATTTTCTATTTATTGACATTTTATATATTCACCCTTAATTAACTTAAATTTATAAAATAATAAATTGAATAAATTTTATACTCCGCGCAAAGCGCGAATCAATTATCTAGATATATTATATATAGATATAGATTATAATTGTTCCATTTTTTGGGACAATCAATTCTCTTCACTATTAATAACGTATATTTTAATTACTACCCCTAGATTGTTACCCACTATGAGAAATTTTGTTTATTAAATTTATTCTATTGCACTCTAAATTGGTTACTGAATTATATAACATTGGAGAAAATGATTTTTGAATATATTATCACCATAAGAGTGTCCTAACAACGAATAGATGCCTCTTGTAATTTTTTTATTATTTATTATAAAAAATACATACTCTTCTCAAATGTGTGTTCTTATTCTGAGTGCTTTTAAAAAATTAAATTATACATTTCCCACAAAAAACAAAATCATAAATAATCAAGGGTCTCGAAGCAAGCAATAAATATTACAAAACATTTTAATCCATTAATTAATTAGGTACGTTCTAAATGCAATTACTATGTTCATAATAATACCATTATTTGAAGTGGACAAACATACAATGCATACACACGCGTGTTATATACTATATATGCATATTATGTTTATATATTTTTAAATCGATATTTGCTTATGCTTACCTATCCAAATCAAGTGATCATCATTTTGTCCACTCACAAATGTATTATACACACTCGGTTAAGATTCAAAAGAAAATCTTCCATTAATTATATTTTAAAATAGTTCATGTATTGTTAGAATATAATGCTAAATGATCTTTAATTTTTGCATAATAAGATAATTTAACTTTTGTATATATAACATTCTTTAGAGAAATTGCAAGTAAAATTTAAATTAAAAAGATATATTATTTGTTTTTACACTGACTAGTTGCACATACAACATGTGTACTACTCTTCTAGCAAGTTATTATTTCGGGTTAATAACCTAGGAGAGGTCTGAAGTTTACCCATGTTAACGGGAGAGGTCTGAAGTTTAAAATGTTGATTTGAGAGGGGCACACTTGATAGAAGGGTATTTTTGGAAATTTATTTTATTTCCGGTCACATGCCAAACATGTGACCAATTTCCGTCACAATTAACGGTAAAAACAGACGGAGACCGTTGTTATCAACAAAATTGAAACTTCAGATCTCTCAAATCAACATTTTAAACTTCAGACCTCTCCCGTTAACATGAGGTAAACCTCAGACCTCTTCTAGGTTATTAACCCTATTATTTCTCTATATCACTAAACGGAAAGCAGCAAAATTAATTAATTGATGTCATCTATCTATCTATATCTATATATATATATATATATATTCCTTAATTAATCTAACGTCTTTGTTTCATTGTGTAACTTAATTGTACGTAGTCAAGCAGAACTAGAATTCATCCGAGAAGTTGTTGGAAAAATATCGACCATACTGAATAGGTACTTAATTATTATCATTTCCTGCCTTATATTATTTAATTACATCTAAAACACCAATCTAGCCACGTACGTAATTAATGCAAGTTATGCAATCAGTTTGTATTCCTCACTGCTCATATATGTAGGCTTGATGAAAAGAAGGAATCAAGTGGGAATCAACAATCACATGGGTTGACCATAGAAGAAAAAGAACAAGCACTTGCAGTGCAAACAGATGTATGGGTACGTACATCGAGGACCTTTAACCACAATCTATCTATATTCTATCTATATATATTATATAATATATATAATGAGTTAATAACCCAATTATAATAATTATTCAATTTTCTAGTTAATGAGAATTAGTTTAGTTTTTTCTTTTACCAAATTGATTTGTGAAGTGGTAACTCCTCCTTAATTTACCTATATAATTAGCTCTTGTTGGAGTTTTGTATCACATCATCTATTTATAGGTAGTACATAATAAGATTTCTACATACTTCATTTAATGACACTTCCCAACTACTTATTCTTAATGACACTTCTCAATTACTTAAGTTTAATAATACTTCTCAATTCTTACTTAATTTTAATAATACTTCTCAACTAACTTATAGTTTCTAGAGTGTTCACCATTAACAAGTTTATTTTTCCACACTCTTTTCATTACCTTGGTTTTTTTTAGAACACATTCAATTCTAACTCTCTCTAGTTATCCAAAAGGTAAATATATTTTTGTTGCTGACACTCTAATTAATGGTAACTTATTAGGCTTTTGCAAGGATAGTTTGGGCTATGAGGAAAACAGAGGAAATGTCGTTTTATGATGCTGCAGTAATAATACAAAAAAACTTCAGAGCTCATCTAATTCGTACGTCCGAGGCTCTTCGTGCCTACAGAGAGCTCACAGTAAGTCCAATGTGTATGATTGACACTTAACTTTTTTTTTTTTTTTTGCAACTTAGCTGTAAAAAAAAACCATTTTAATAGTTGGTCGAACTTTTTTAGGTTATAATTAATTAGAAATGACTAAATTTGAACACCAATTAGTTGGACATAAAAAAACTTTAAAAATACACAATTACTTCTCATTAATAATTCTCACAACACCTTTTTTTTTCACATCCATTTTTTCTAAGATCAAAATCTAATATCTCATCTCCATCATCTTCTTTAAATATTTTTCGAAAAGAAAACAAGCAATTCTTCAATATCAAAATGATATCTACCGAACGATTAAAATTAAGTCAAATTTTAATAGTTAGATTCGAATCTTTCCTAAAATTCTCAGCAGTAGGATCTATTAGGATATGATGTTGGATCTTAGAATCCTTTAAAATTCGGATCTCCCATACTTTTCTACATGCTTGTGAAGTATTATGTTTTTTTTTTTTAATACTAGGGTAGACTTAATTGTAACATATGCAAAATTTTAAACTAAAAAACTGTCCAAGGTTTACCCTATGTTAAAATTGAGTGTCTGAAGTTTGAAATGTTAAAATGGACTGTCCCAAGTTTCATTTTTATTGAAATTTGGTGTCTTTGTGCGTCTTTTCATCTCCATTCAATCATTTCCATCAAACCACCAACCCACTCATGATCCATCACTCTTTACTTTTTACAAAATCGTCAAATTTCATCTAAAAATTGAACATTTTTTTAAAAAATTTCTATAAGAGTGGTGTGGAGCCATTTTCCAAGGACAATAGAGCGAGATTTACTTGCCCGGATGTGATCAAATTTTTAGGTGATGATCCCGGCAAGATGACGAGCATGAAGTGTGTATGAGAGCTAGAATTTGATCGACAGTTTCGTCGGAATTGACTTCTCTAAAGTAATCACACCGAGACACTAAATTTCAACAAAAATGAAACTTGGGACAGTGCATTTTAACATTTCAAACTTCAGACACCTAATTTTAACATAGGGTAAACATTGGACAGTTTTTTAGTTATTTTTTAACTACACCTCATATTTATATCATACTATTAATAATATCAATTTCCATATGAGATTCACCTTTAGAGGGCAATAGAAAAATATTTAAAAAAATGTCGTAAGTATGGTGCTTGTGGAACATAGTAGAAATACTTAAAATAGATCTGCATAAATTGAGTTCTATACATTTTATAACCCATCAATTGTAATTTTAAGGTCATTTTACTATATTTATGTCTAGATAGTGATATTTGTAATCATAACTTTCTAACCCTAATTTATCTGGAAATGATAAAAAAGAGAACAACAATAAAAAAAATTGTGATTGGCCAAAAAAAAAAATGTGGATCACTATATTAGTATATACTAAGAGAACCCAAATCACAATTCAAAGGTTAACCCACAAAGATTACAAATGAAGGAATTTAGTTGGCAACTTACAAAGCTAATAATAAAGGTCCTCGAACTTAACATAACACGTCTAGGGCCAAACTAAGCTCAAGAATCGCAAACTAAGGTCCTCTATAATGGACGAGGCTGGTTCACAGGGCCCCGACCAAAACCTGACCCGCCTTGTAGGAAATTAGACCCGTATCCATCTCATATCCCATGAGACGCGGGTTGGCATGACGAAATCGAGGTGGTGCCTCGCAGATCGGCGGCTGCCCGGATTCGTTGAAACCCATAATCCTGTGTTAGAAAATAAACTTGATTAGTGTTGAAGTGTCTAGAAATCTCTAAACTTGTCTAGGAGTCTAAGTAATTAATAGAGTCTAGAAAAGTCTAAGTGTGTAGAAGTATCCTAGAGTCAAGAAACCACTAGAACATGAATCTACTAGAAGATGAAATGTCTAGATAATCAAGCTACTAGAAAAATCTATATGTACCTATAAATAGATGATGAGATGAATGAGAATGCAACAAGTTGAGTAGACAAACAACAAGTCTCTCATATCCTCTCCACCTACCTCATACACATATATACATATTCAAACACCAACAAGTGGTATCAGAGCAAGGTTCAAAGATCGCGATGGCAACAACAAGCATGCAAGTGCCGAGATTGACGAAGGATAACTACGATAAATGGTGCATCCAAATGAAGGCCCTTTTGGGATCGCTTGACGTATGGGAGCTTGTGGAGACCGAGTTCGAGGAACACGAAGTGACGGCGGAAATGTCAAAAGAAGAGAAGGAAGAATTGAAGGAGCAACGGAAGAAGGAGAAGAAGGCCTTGTTTACAATATATCAAGGTCTTGATGAAGCCACGTTTGAGATAGTCGCTCCGGCCAAGACATCATACGAAGCATGGGGAATACTCCAAAAAGCTTTCGACGGCGTCGAAAAGGTAAAGAAAATTCGCCTACAAGCTCTCCGTGCTCAATTCGAGTCACTCCATCAAGAAAGTTCGGAGTCCATCTCCGACTATTTCACTAGGGTCATCTCAATCGCGCATCAAATGCGAAGAAATGGAGAAACTTTAGAAGATGTTCGTATCATAGAGAAGATCTTGAGATCTCTCGATCCAAAGTTCGATCTTGTTGCCGTGGCGATTGAAGAATCCAAGGACTTAGAAGAGATGTCCGTGGAGCAGCTCATGGGTTCTCTACAAGCCCACGAACAACGACTTATGAAGCGAGGAGAAGGAAATTCCTTGGAGCAAGCTTTACAAGCAAAGCTAACGTTGAAGAATCAAGGTTCACGCGGCGGCTTCCAAAGAGGAAGATTCACGACATGGAGAGGAAGAGATGGTCGAACAACAACCACCAATGAAGTCGACAACGATGATGGAGAGTCGATCCAAGAAGGAGATCGAGGAAGAGGTCGCGGTCGTGGTCGTGGTCGCGGACGAGCCCAAGGTGAATGGAGAAATAACAAATCAGGAGTCCAATGTTATGTGTGTAAAAAATACGGTCATTATGCAACAGAGTGTTGGTATAACACCGACAATGAGGGAGAAAATGCAAACTTCGCAGAGAAGATTGACGACAATGGAGTCCTTTTGATGGCCTACAATCAATTGAAGGAGACGGCGTCTAACACATGGTTCGTCGACACAGGAGCTTCCAACCATATGTGTGGAAGGAAGGAGTTCTTTGCGGAGCTTGATGAAAGACACGGTGGACATATCACCTTTGGCGATCTTACCCAACACCAAATTAAAGGGAAAGGTAAAGTTCTCTTTGAACTCAAGAACGGACGACACTTGTGCATCTCCAATGTCTATTTTGTTCCCGACATGAAGAACAATATTTTAAGTGTCGGACAATTGCTGAAGAAGGGATACGACGTCTGGATCAAGGAGAAAACACTTACCATCCGTGATAATAATAACAATGTTATCACGAATGTAGCCATGACGAAGAACCGAATGTTCCCGTTGGAGTTAAAGATCAATGAGAAGAATTGCTTGAAGGTGACAACCATAGACAACTCAGCTCTTTGGCATCTCCGGTATGGTCATCTAAATTTCAAGGCGCTGGAATTGATGGAGAAGAAAAACATGGTACGAGGTTTGCCCAAGATCAATCATCCCAACGGCGTGTGCGAAACTTGTGTCATCGGAAAGCAACAAAGGAAACCATTCAAGAAGTATCCTTCGAAGAGAGCAACCGGTCGTCTCGACTTAGTCCACTCGGATGTATGCGGGCCAATCACTCCCATCTCTATTGGTGGAAACAGGTACTTCTTGACCTTTACCGATGATTATAGTGGCAAGACTTGGATTTATATGATGAAGGAGAAGAGCGAAGTCTTGACGAAATTCAAGGAGTTTAAAAGCATGGTCGAGAAGCAAAGCAGTCGTCATTTGAAGTGTTTGCGAACCGACCGAGGAGGCGAGTATACATCGCGTGAATTTGACAGGTTTTGCAAAGAGAACGGGATCGTGCATCAGCTAACCATGCCGCAAACCCCACAACAAAATGGAGTCTCCGAGAGGAAGAACCGGACGATCTTGAATTTAGTTCGGTGCGTGTTGAAGGAGAGAAATGTTCCAAAGGAATTTTGGGGAGACGCTGTTAATACTGCAGTTTATTTGCTGAACAGGTTTTCGACAAAGCGGATTGGAGACATGACGCCGGAGGAAGCATGGAGCAAGCGCAAGCCAAGTGTCGATCATCTTCGAGTTTTCGGGTGCGTGGCGTATGCAAAATTGCAGAGAAGCCAGAAGTGCGTTATGCTTGGATATGACGAGAATACTAGCGGCTACAAGTTATACAATCCCATCACAAAGAGGGTTGTGATCTCAAGACATGTCGAATTCGACGAAGAACAAGCATGGAGCTGGGATACGAATAATGACCAACCAAAACAGGTTATTGAAGTTGAAGAGCCGCGAAGAAAAGAAGCTCGACGTGTTGAAGTTCAAGAACCGTTATCACCCCCACATGTTGATACTCATGAGGAAGAAGACGACTCGAGTGAATCACCCGTACTGAGGAGAAGACGGATCCAAGACGTATACAACTCTGCCCAAGTCGTTGAAGTGAATGACGATGAAGAATTCTACGGTAATTTATGTCTCTCTGCAGGATGTGATGGAGCAACACACAAAGAAGTTATCAAAGAGACAAAGTGGCGAAAGAAAAGGACGATGGCAAAACGAGAATACAAGGATCGTAGATTGTGAAGACCCGGATGGAGCACGAGTTGTCAACAAAGACAAGCTCGAAAAGACCACAAATCATACACGAGTGGTTATGCAAAGAAGCATAAGGAAGGATGAGTCACAAGGAGAAGTGATCATGAACATCGTACGGATGACATTAGAAAAATCAAGTTTAAGGGGGGGAATTGTTAGAAAATAAACTTGATTAGTGTTGAAGTGTCTAGAAATCTCTAAACTTGTCTAGGAGTCTAAGTAATTAATAGAGTCTAGAAAAGTCTAAGTGTGTAGAAGTATCCTAGAGTCAAGAAACCACTAGAACATGAATCTACTAGAAGATGAAATGTCTAGATAATCAAGCTACTAGAAAAATCTATATGTACCTATAAATAGATGATGAGATGAATGAGAATGCAACAAGTTGAGTAGACAAACAACAAGTCTCTCATATCCTCTCCACCTACCTCATACACATATATACATATTCAAACACCAACATCCTGAACACCTTCACTTGCATTCTCAATAAAAAAACATGTTGTTCATACCTAACTTACTTACCAAGAAATAATGTTGTCAAGCTGCAAATGCCTTGGTAAAAACGTCCATAACATGCTGAGTGGTCTTACTATATCTGATCTGAACAAAACCACCCAATAAACCTTTGTCTAGAAAAATAACAATCAAATTCAATATGTTTAGTTATTTCATGAAATATTGGATTATAGTCAATTTGGATTGCATCTTTGTTGTCACAATGTAACTACCGATAGAAAGCAATGGAATATGAAGTTAACCGAGTATTGTAGTTTAGTACTCTGATCTTGGTTGTGTCACTAGGTATATATTATACTAATAATGAAGTCATACATGAAGATATATAACCAAAAGGTAAATGTGTTTTTGTTACTGACACTCTAATGTTTATTTATTAGGCTTTTGCAAGGAGAGATGTGGCTATTAAGAAAGCAAAGAAAATATCGGTTTACAATGCTGCGGCAAAAATACAGAAGAACTTCAGAGCTTATCTTGTTCGTAGGTCGCAGGCTTTTCGTGCTTACAAAGAGCTCAAAACATTCAAGGCTAAGTTGAAGGAGATCAGGAGTCTGTGCAATAAGCTGTCATACCGCCATCGTATTGTTATTGATACTACGGAGCGCTTGAGATTAGCTGAGAAAATTATCATCTTACTGCTTACCGTTGAAGAGATTGAGGTATATACATATACCTATTAATTTTCACCGTTCCTTTTTCGACTGTATGCTCGTTTCTGAAACTGTGGATTCCTAGCGTTTGGCTAATGCTATAAAATGAATTGGGGAACACTAGTATTATTGGGTGTTGGTATCAAGTAATACATATTTCGTCATTGATGATGATGTTTTGTTTCAATGGCTCTCTACTAGGCTATCTTTATAGAGCTTCGTGCGGCTAAGAAGTCAATGGTGGATGAGCTACAAGCAATGCTCAAAGTGGTGGATTCAGAGCCACCTGAGAATTCTCTTCAAAAGGTATGAAGAACATTTGATAGCTCAATGGTTGGACAAAAACACAATGTCATGGTCGTAATCAAGATTAACAATCGGACTTGGAAAATCTGCGGCTTATTTATCTACCTCCCTACCTAATTGTAATATGATGACTATACTTGAAATAAATAGTGTTAAAGAAGAATATATATATTATACGGTTAATTTTGGTGTCATATGTTTGACAATGTTGACTTTGGATGCTATATATATATTTTTAAGGCTTTTGGTGCCTTATGTTTCCATTTTGTAGACTTTTTGTGCATCTGTTTGTCAACAGTTAAGTTTGACCGCTAAATATTTTTAGGGTCAATAACCTGGGAGATGTCTGAAGTTTGGCCCTTGTTAATTTGAGAGGTCTGAAGATTGAAATGGTGATAACTGAGGTCTGAAGTTTGGACTTTGTGATTTTTAGGTTTTCCGTCCAAATTTTCTGTCAAATTTAACAGAATCGTGTGAAATGTCAAAAATACCCTTCTGTAATATTTGAATTAATAAATTTTTTAATTAATATAAAGATGAAATGACAAAAATATCCCTGTCCATAATTTAAACCTAATCCAACTCCGGCCACCACCACGGCTCCGGCCGGCCACCACCCATTCCGGCGACCACCACTCACAACTCCGACGACCGCCACCCAACTCCGACGACCGCCGCCACGGACCCAATTGGGCCCAAATCGGAGCCACAAAGCTCCGATCGGAGCCACAGAGCTCCGATTTGGAGCTCTGTGGCCCCAGATCGGAGCCACAGAGCTCCAAATCGGAGCTTTGTGGCTCCGATCTGGGGCCACCGAGCTCCGATCGGAGCTTTGTGGCTCCGATTTGGGCCCAATCGGGGCCGGTGGCTCCGATTTGAGCCGTGGTGGCGGTCGTCGGTGTTGGGTGGCGGTCGTCGGAATTGTGAGTGTTGGTCGCCGGAGTTGGGTGGTGGCCGGCCGGAGCCGTGGTGGTGGCTGGAGTTGGATGGTGGCCTTAAGGGCATTTTCGTCTTTTCATTCAATCATGTGAGATGCAAGAAGGGTATTTTTGGAATTTTATTTTATTTCTGGTCACATGCAATGCACATGACCAACTTCCGTCAGATTTAACGGAAAAAACTAACGGATACCTCTATTATCTACAAGTCCAAACTTCAGACCTCAGTTATCACCATTTCAATCTTCAGACCTCTCAAATTAACAAGGGCCAAACTTCAGACCTCTCACAGGTTATTGACCCATATTTTTATTTTGTTCAATTTAGTCCTCCAATTTATATTTCTAACTTTTAATTTTTACAATTTAACCACGGTTGAGTCTGACCCAGGCTAGGGTCGCCCATGTCTGGGTAACCTAGCCAGGGTCCAACCAAGTAGTGGATCGAACCTTGGCTCGCTCAACTTCGACCTAGGTCCGATTTGTAATCTTTGGAGGCTAAATTGTTAAAACTAAAAGTTATAATATAAATTAGAGGACTAAATTGAACAAAATAAAAGTGTTTAACAATCAAGCTTAACTGGTAACAAACGAATACACCAAAAAACCTACAAAATGCAAACATATGACACCAAATGCTTAAAAAAAATATGGCACCAAAAGAACATTTAACCTATATAATATGAGACCAATGTTAGGGGTGAGCTCGGGACGGGACGGGCGGGCTTTTGCCTGAGCCCGAGCCCGAAAATTTCGGGACTCATTTTTTTAGCCCGAGCCCGAACCTAAAGGAAATGTCCCGCCCGAGTCGGGACATCGGGATTCGGGCTCGGGCTCGGGCTAGCCCGAATTTGAACCAAAAAATAAAAAATAAAAAATAAAAAATCCTAATATGAGGTCCATCCATTTCAAATACATGCAAGTTCAACACATCAATACAAAATTCAATAATTTCAAACATCATCCATAGTCTAATTCTAAGATTTTTTTATTTTAACTATAGTAAAGTTACTTAAACTATAGTTAGTAGACTTAGGTTAAACTTAAATATATATAATATATACATATATTCGGGCGGGCTCGGGACTTTCGGGCTTTTTAAGAAAAAGCCCGAGCCCGACTTGGGAAAAAAAATCCCGCCCGACCGGGCTCGGGCTACATCTCGGGACGGGATTTTCGGGACGGGCTCGGGTTGGGATTTTCGGGCCTTCGGGCTTTTCGGGCTTCTTGCTCAGCCCTAACTAATGTTAGGTGGTGGTTGCCACTAATTTTATTCAACTTTAATTACCCCCTTCTCAGTTACATTAAGTGCGTACTTGCTGTTATATCTACTATATCATCATCATCTTTACCAATATATAAATTGTGATGGGTTCTCACCCCCAAAGGTCACCACCTATCTTGAAAAGGTGCAATTTTTGGTCTGGTCTAATAAAATTTCAGACCACACTGAGATAAACCGGTTCTCCCTTCAACCCCATCAAGACGCAGTTACACACAGGAAAATAAAATTATCGCTCTCTGCCCTGCCCCTCCACCTTACTCTCCCCACCGCATGTCGCTACCCGCCGTCCACCGCTCCTTACCGTACGCCACCAGCCACACCGAGAAGCAAAATGTACTCGTCGTTTCTCTCAGTCGTTTCCTCTTCTAATTAAAGTTGCAATTAATTTGGGTGTTTCATTTGCAATCAAATGCCAACTATGTCTCTGTTAATTTGCACTGAGCACTCTAAAAGTTGTCTTCCAAATTGGGGAATATTTGCGGCAGTGGGGAAGTGGAATATCACCAGTAATCCTTGCACCGCGCATTGCTTGGTTCTTAAGGAACCACCGACGAAATCTTAGAGAATAAGACTCAGGGATAACAGATACGGCTTCGACGGGACGACATGTACGACTTCAAAATAATCAACTTTTCCACACTACTGCTGTCGGACCCTAAAATCTGACCTATGGCGAAGTTACGTTTTGAAACGTGCAATTTTAAAAGAGTCGCCACTAGTTAATTATTAGGCTAACTAGAATCCTAAATTACCTAAGCGAATAACTAATTAAACACCTAGGTATTAAATCAGTTTACGATCAGAAATACGAGTTCGGAGGTTCTGTTACGAATTAAAACTCATGGAATTAATCACGCCCTTTCGGTACTCAATTCACAAATTTGCCAATTTTATCTTTCAGTTATATATGACTTCAGATTAGTTAAATGGTAAAATAAAAATTAAATTACATCACTAATTTTTTTTTATCAAATATGAACCGATTCTACATAAATAAAATTATAATTCGTTACCCAGGTAAAATCTAAAAGCACTAACATTTATCAAACCTAATTAAATCAAATAAAAAAAACACCATGACATGGTTAATATATATAGATTAAAGTAATGGAAGCCACGATGTGCAGTTACAGTAATTGTATTAATCTAAACTACATACATAATAATAATAATATAATAATACTTAATTATATAATAATACCTATAGATGTAGAAGAATAATATTTAATTAATGTAATAATACTATAGATGTAGAAGACACTTAACTGAGCTGTACGAAGTGGGCGAGACACCAAGCAGCAGCAAACTGAAGCTTTGGCCGGAGCAATTGGTGACCTGATCGGAGCGAAGTTGTGGTGGTGGCCGGAGAAGTAGCGCGGTGCCGCTGGACCTGGTCGGAGCAGCAAGGAACCGTGGCTAGAGAACGATGGAGGTGCTGCAATGGCGCGTCGTGGAGGGACGTCGTCAACTGGATGAGCGCTCGCTGTCCGGAACTAAGGCTGGAGGAAGGCGGAACGGAGGCGGTCGTGGAGGGCGGAGCTCCGGACGGGGAGGTGGTCGCCGATACGAAGGAAGCTAAAACGGGAGAGAAGAGGGAGAGGGAAATGGCACGTTTTTTAAGAATCAGATTTTTTATTAATTTTCTGTGGTGTTTTTACATTGACAATGGATCCTTTTATAGCTAGATAAACCCCTAAAATTAGGAAAACAACATTTTCCCTAATATGCACTAATTAATTCCGAAAATTATGAATAAATATTTATTGCATATTGCCATAAATATTTATCACATATTTTCTGAATATTACACAATATTAAATGCATCTACACTATCCAAATTTAAACTTAGCCTATTTTTAGCAACCCCGTGACCTTCCATATTTAAATACTTCCTTTTTTAAACGCGTTACACATAACATTTTTGACGTGTTACGTACGTGTCGCGCGTACCAAAATTAGGTGTTTACAGCTTGCCCCTCTTTGGACGGACTCCCGTAGAATGCATTCGAGGGGGTTTGTCCAAAGACGAGTAAACACTAATTTTGGCTAGGAAGTATATCTTCTTCCGGGTCTTCAAGTCTCCAAGGCGGCCTTTGGCTTTATTGATGGTGCGAAAAAGTAGAACCTCGGTCGGCGGTGCCCCTGTTGGCGGTGCCTCCGTTGGCGTGCGGAAAATAGAACCTCCGTCGGCGGTGCCCCTGTTGGCGGTGCCTCCATTGGTAACGCAGAAAATAAAACCTCCGTCGGCGGTGCCCCTGTTGGCGGTGCCTCCATTGGTAGTGCAGAAAATAGAACCTCCGTCGGCGGTGCCCCTGTTGGCGGTGCCTCCATTGGTAATGCAGAAAGTAAAGCCTCCAGTGGCGTGCGGAAAAGTAAAGCCTCCAGTGGCGTGCAGAAAAGTAAAGCCTCCAGTGGCGTGCAGTAAAGTAAAACCTCAATCGACGTTGCCTCCAGTGGCGAGCGAAAAGGAAAAGCCTCCAGTGGCGTGCAATAAAGTAAAACCTTTGGTGATGATTGGTAACAGAAGACCTCTACGTCAGACAGTACCAACAACCTCTGGTGACGCCTCTAGTGGCGAGTGGTAACGGAAAAACCTCTACGTCAGACCGTACCGGAAAACCTCGGGTGATATCTCTGGTGACGGAAAACCTCTACGTCAGACCGTACCGGAGACCCTTTGGCGATGCCTCTAGTGGCGAGTAGTAACGGAAGACCTCTACGTCAGACCGTACGGGAAAACCTCTGGTGATATCTCTGGTGGCGGAAGACCTCTACGTCGGACCGTACCGGAGACCCTTTGGCGATGCCTCTAGCGGCGTATGTCGGAGAAACGCCTCTAGTGGCGTCCGTTGGAGAAGTGCCTCTAGTGGCGTAACTTGCGAAGGCTGAACACTAAGGCTTCGTTCGTCGGGGGTGACTCTCAGAAAGCTGGAAAACTTCAGATCCCGATCGTCGATTGATTTGTAGGAACAGACTGTAACAGTCCTACTCATCATTGGATGGCGACTCGCGAGAGCAGACTGTAACCGTCCCGCTTGCCGTGAAGTTGACTTTGGAAGGCGCTGTGTTGCGCATGAATGTTTGTCCCTAATTTTTGCCTAAATTGCGCGTGGCGCGACAACTTAGCGGGATCTTTCTCTTTTTTCTTCTTCTTCATCTTTTTTAATTTTTTTTTTTGAATATCTCTCATTTTCTTTCCTTTTGCCACGGCCGATTGAGAGATTTCCGACCGTGCCCCTCGATTTTTTTATTTTCTCTCCTTTTGCCATGATTGCAATTCCTGAATTTGCAACCATGCCCCTTATTTCCTGATTTTGTCTAGGCCGCCCTTTCGGGTTTTCAACCTAGCGGAAGCACTCTTTATTTGGTAGCCGATTAAACGGTGGCTGTGACCCGTACTTTATTTTTCGCCTCGATGCTTGAGTATTTGTAGCCATTTGAGAGTGGATGCGACCCTTTTCTTAACGTCTTCAATGTTGCGGGAGCTCTTTTGACTGTAGCCATTTGGAGGGTGGCTGTGGCCCTTCATTCCTCGTCTCTGATCCAGGAGACGCTCTTTGGTTGTGGCCCTTTCACTTAATATCCGTCATCGATGTTCCGGGAGCGCTCTTTTGATTGTAGCCGTTTGAGGGACGACTGTGACCCTTTCTTTTATTTTTCCGCTCTCACCGGGTTCGCGAGATCACTCTTTTTGTGTAGCCATTTTAAGGGTGGCTGTGGCCCTTTTTATTCTCCCGCCCTCACAGGGTTCGCGGGGTCACTCTTTTATCTGTAGCCGTTTGGAGGGTGGCTATGGCCCTTTCACCTATTTCCCGCTTTTGACGTTGCAGGAGCGCTCTTTATCTGTAGCCATTTGAAGGGTGGCTGTGGCCCTTTCATTTGTAGTCGTTTTAGGGACGACTGTGACCCTTTTTCTCTGTAGTTGATTTAGGGACAACTGTGACCCTTTTGCATGAGCACTCTCTTTATTCTTATCGGTAGCCAATTAAAGGGCGGCTGTGACCCTAAAATGAGTTTTTTTGCTTTTTTTTTTTGCTTTTTTTTTTTCCTTTTTTTTTAAGCGAAAATAATCAACAACAATTATGTACATGCCCCTAGTGGCAAATATGAAATTTCTCATTCAAAACATCTTCTAAAGAAGGACTCAGTTGATTGAGTCAAAATATGTCGATCGTGTCGACGCCCTGGATGGAACTTACAACCAATGGATGATATCGACAATGCTTTCTTCTCTCGGCTTCTCAAGTTCCCTAGCTATTGCTCAATCTCGTCTGGGGATGCCCCACAGCTAGCACCAATCGGGTTAGGCTCGTCACATTCTGTATGAATGGTCTTGTTGATGAACACACATGGATGGTGTTGAGTTCAGCACAGTAGTCCGCAAATGGTAAATTTGGGCATAGATATCGCCCGAGGTATCTGGGATAAATTCGACAGCTTGCGGCGAACAAAGGGTCACGCACGAGATGTGCTCTTCAGGGGCTTTGATTAGGATGATTATCCAAACTGCACAGTGATTAAGGAAAAACTCAGATTTCGGGGATAAAAATGATCACAACTTTTCTTACCTGGGTGTTGGATTTTTTTCTAGTGGGGAATGTGCTTGCTATGCGACTGGACCTGCTGCATGTCCTGATTTTCCCGCTCCATCTAGAAATCACAACTTGTATATGAACACCTGCCGGAAAGTAAATGCCCCTGGACCTCTGATGGAAGGCAGTAACAATAATCTTTTCTTTGCTTGACATCTAAATTCTTCACGAGACTCTCGATGATCTCTTGATATTTTGCCATCTCCGGACATGACCGATCTCAATAGGAGATGCCCCTTGGTTACCACCGACCGTTTTAGACCTTACCGTAAAACAGATGTACAGCTTAGTTCGGGGATACGTATGAATTCCACATACGGTGGGTGGAATTTTGACATGTAAGTTCTTTGGAGCAGTCACATTTCACGTGGTTGTGACCTCGTCGAAGTGGTCGTCTGATCTGCAAAAAAGAGTAGGGACACTCAAATCTCAAGGAAAAATCAAGTACAATTCATCGTACCTGAGCGTTGGATATCCTGAGTGTGTAATTTGTGCTTCGTGCAACTGGATGGTTGCACGTTTATGTTGCCCCATTTGGCCGACACAACTTGTATGTGCGGGATACCTTATCCAATGATACAACTTACAACCGGTTTACCTGAATGGCACATATGGAATGTATGTACAAGATGAAAAATCCAAGTGAAGTTTTTTTTTTTTTTTTGAGAATAAAAAAAAAAAATCAATGCATCCTAGTTGCTCAATATTAAAAAAAGATAATCAAGTGAAAAGTTTTTTTTTTTTAAAAATGCATATGAGATGCACAAAAAAATAAATAAATACAAGATGCAAACTTAAAAATGAAAGTTCTATAACTAAGAAAAATTACAATTTACCTGAAAGGTTCTTCCGAAAATAATGCATATGAGATGCACATCTTTTTTTTAAAAAAAAAAATCAGGTAAAAGGTTTATTTAAACAAAGAGCTCTAAAACTAAGAGAGTTTACGATTTATCTAAAAAGTTTTTTTAAATTAATGCATACTGGATGCATTATTTAAAATAAAACAATTCAGGTAAAAAGTTTTTGAAATGATGCATGTGGAATGCACGTTCGAAATTAGAAACTCTAATAGCTAAAGGGGAATTAAAATTTTCAAAAATGTTTTTTTTCAAAAAAAGTAATGCATACGTGACGCACTAACCAAAATTACAACTCACCTAAAAGTTTTTTTAAAAACAATGCGTATGAAACGCATGTTTTAAATAAAAATTCAGGTAAGAGGTTTTTTAAAAAAAACAATGCATGCGAAATGCAAGTTTGAAAAGAAAATGTATACAACTAAATGACTAACAATTAGCTGGAAAAAAAAAAGGTTTTTTTTTGTGTGTTTTTTTTTTTTAAAAAATGCAATGAAATGAATGCATGAGAATAAAAACTATACAAACAGTAATGATAACATTTACAACAAAAAACAGATCATGTTAGGGGGGTAAAAAATGTGTGGCTTTGCTATACAAGGTAGGTTCCACTGACAGGTTCCCGACAATGTGGTTTCCTCACCCCATCACAGGGATCATAAGACCTTCACAAGCGAGTATAGTTTTTCCGAGCCGTACCGGCGGCCCAGCCGCTCCGGTCGTACCGTACTAAACCTCCGGGGTTCCTAGTCGCCCTGGGTTTTAGGCGTTTTGGAGATTACGCTAAAGTGGTTGTGTGCAAATTTAAATAATACATACACAACAAAGAAAAATAGTTAGTTATAATAAAACTTAACTCCACACCTGAAATCACAAAAAAAAACAAGTTAGATCTGTGAAATAAAAATAAAAATTACAAAATTCTAACATGGCAAAAAGTGAACATACTGAGCCCGAACCCTCTAAATCTTCCCCAGCAGAGTCGCCAAATTGTCGGACCCTAAAATCTGACCTATGGCGAAGTTACGTTTTGAAACGTGCAATTTTAAAAGAGTCGCCACTAGTTAATTATTAGGCTAACTAGAATCCTAAATTACCTAAGCGAATAACTAATTAAACACCTAGGTATTAAATCAGTTTACGATCAGAAATACGAGTTCGGGGGTTCTGTTACGAATTAAAACTTATGGAATTAATCACGCCCTTTCGGTACTCAATTCACAAATTTGCCAATTTTATCTTTCAGTTATATATGACTTCAGATTAGTTAAATGGTGAAATAAAAATTAAATTACATCACTAAATTTTTTTATCAAATATGAACCGATTCTACATAAATAAAATTATAATTCGTTACCCAGGTAAAATCTAAAAGCACTAACATTTATCAAACCTAATTAAATCAAATAAAAAAAACACCATGACATGGTTAATATATATAGATTAAAGTAATGGAAGCCACGATGTGCAGTTACAGTAATTGTATTAATCTAAACTACATACATAATAATAATAATATAATAATACTTAATTATATAATAATACCTATAGATGTAGAAGAATAATATTTAATTAATGTAATAATACTATAGATGTAGAAGACACTTAACTGAGCTGTACGAAGTGGGCGAGACACCAAGCAGCAGCAAACTGAAGCTTTGGCCGGAGCAATTGGTGACCTGATCGGAGCGAAGTTGTGGTGGTGGCCGGAGAAGTAGCGCGGTGCCGCTGGACCTGGTCGGAGCAGCAAGGAACCGTGGCTAGAGAACGATGGAGGTGCTGCAATGGCGCGTCGTGGAGGGACGTCGTCAACTGGATGAGCGCTCGCTGTCCGGAACTAAGGCTGGAGGAAGGCGGAACGGAGGCGGTCGTGGAGGACGGAGCTCCGGACGGGGAGGTGGTCGCCGATACGAAGGAAGCTAAAACGGGAGAGAAGAGGGAGAGGGAAATGGCACGTTTTTTAAGAATCAGATTTTTTATTAATTTTCTGTGGTGTTTTTACATTGACAATAAGTCCTTTTATAGCTAGATAAATCCCTAAAATTAGGAAAACAACATTTTCCCTAATATGCACTAATTAATTCCGAAAATTATGAATAAATATTTATTGCATATTGCCATAAATATTTATCACATATTTTCTGAATATTACACAATATTAAATGCATCTACACTATCCAAATTTAAACTTAGCCTATTTTTAGCAACCTCGTGACCTTCCATATTTAAATACTTCCTTTTTTAAACGCGTTACACATAACATTTTTGACGTGTTACGTACGTGTCGCGCGTACCAAAATTAGGTGTTTACAACTGCGATTGGGTTTACTGCAAATCTGATCTATACCGATAAATTCTTAGAGTATAAGGCTAAGGGACAGCAGGTACGGCTTCACGAATTACGGGACGACAGGTACGGTTTCTACTCCTATAATGAAAAATAATCATTTCGCCCACAAATTTACTGCAATTGGGTTTATTTGCAGATCTGATCTGTAGTTCTCAATTCAGAACTGATAATGTATTACTTTTAAAAGTTTATGATGTGCTATTCAGGTCCTTAAGATCCACGTTGAATCTGATTTCGTGGAAATATTTTATTTCTTCAGTACCTTTTTGTTGAATGTGTTTAAATAAACAGATCCAAATTTGAAATTGGTTTGATTTCAAACCTGTTCTTGCACTAAAAAAACACCAAATTGACCTAAAAATATCAAACGTGTTTTGTGCTCAAGCCAACCCGATTAGAGGTTGTTCCTCTACTTCGTTGCCTGAGGCTGTCTATTTTTTTGGTTGGTTTTGCAATATGATATGTCTGAAGTACAGATGATATGCCTTCTAACCCTCAATTCACATGACAATTTGCTTCTTCAACGGCCTAATCATGGGTTTTGTTCTCCCTCCAATTTTTACTATTTGAAATTGTGTCGTTCTTGATTTTTGTACTGTAAGGGCATTGTCGACCACATAATTAGCTGAATATGAGTATACCTCATTATGAGAATTGTTCTCACTTTTAAGTTTCTGTCTCAGGTTTTTTACCTTGAGTTGATACTTTCTGTTACTGAGTTTCACGAGATTACTTTTAATTTTCTATCTCAGGTGTTTTAGCTTCAGTCACTGCTCAGTATGCCGTTTCTTTAAATCCATCAGGATGCTGTCAATTATTTTTTATTGAAGGCTTTCCGTTCAGATGATCATCGTCTGGTACTCATATTCGATCATTACTGCATTAGCATTTCATATGGTTCTCTGATTGAAGATACCAATGGTTTCCTTTTGCCTCTCCATCTTTAGCTCGTTTCATCGCTCTCCATAACCAGATCTCTTAAGTTCAATTCAAGATGTTTTGATTTACCACCCCTATAAAAGTTGATCCAAAGATCCAAACAGACAACGATGGGAAATCTACAATGAAACTGTAATTGAAACGAATACCGACACTGAATTGGGCGAACATCCTTGGCAATTCTCTCAACCTCGCTGTAAAGAAGCTTTCTGCAATCGACATCCAAAAGGTCTCGCCCACTACATCGGACCTTCCTACTTTTCATTCCGTTCTAATTAGAATTAGAGTTAGATTAAATGTGGTTGGCTGACCATTGATCTAGCTTCTTCCTTTTGTTGCAGGAGAATTTGCGATAGCACAATCAATTTACTGAGGTAAGTGTTTACAAAAAAAATTATTTACTTTGAAATGTTAAATGCCTGAGTAAGTATTACCTATTGTGCATTTGCCTTTATCGACTTTCTGATGTAAATTTGAAATTTTATTTGATAGATATGTTGGTACTACACTAATATTTAGGAGCAGTTTCACATCAATTACAGAGTCAAAATATTTAATGAAACTAATCCAAACAAGATGAGGCTTCGGATATTCAGTCATCCAAGGGAAGAATGAAAAGATCATGCATGTATATGTGATGAAATTTTTTGTATGAACTTATAAAATTATGTAATCCAGATAATGTGTGTTGCAAGTAGCTAATGTATGCTAATTTAGTGCGAGGAGTAGAAAATGATCATATGTTTTCGGAGTTATGTTCAACGAATTTCTCGGTGGTTTTGACACATTGAATTTTTAGTGTTCTATGAAACTCTTGCATTTTTGTGTTTAGTTTTTTAAATCTTGCGGGTGAAATGAAAAACTAGATGTTCTACGACATTTAGATTTAGCCTGATGTGGAAAACAAAGTATGCTTGGTAAGGAATAATTTGGACCTTTTAGGTCACAAACTGATTCCCTTTATGCAATGAAGAAAGAGGACACTCATCGCGCATGATGTAAAAAAACCATTGAGGGATTATCACTATTACCAAACTTTGAATAGGCGCTACATTGTTGGACACATCAAGTACCAAATTTTCTACGGTGTCTTGGATCCACCAGGTGGCACCCCTAATGGATCCGAGAGCTATTGAAGTTATTTTAATCAACTACCATGTATAAGCTATATGTAACAATTGGTTGTTTATATCAGATTGATTGATTATAATGTTATGTTGTTCCTCATATCGAAATAGACACATGCCTTGCTCTTACCACCTATAGCTTTTGTTATGATGTCCACATACTTGTTTATGTTGGATCACGGTGGAACTCCGGTACGGTCCTTGACGGCGATCCTAGCTCCTTTGCTCCACGTGGTCTTGCAAAGAGGGGATAGACCGGGCGGTGACCCAGAATCCCTCTCCGATGCTTAAATGAGTATCTCGTATGGACTGGCAAGCAGTAATCTCAAAGCGTATATCACAACATAATCGATCTGAGGTGACCTTTTCCCTTTTATAGGCGAAGAGGTACCTCAGTTACCCGGTGAACCGTTGGGGGTGGTTAGCCCGTATCCCGCGTATCTCGGGTGTGATCCCGCCTATCTAGGCCATGATCTCGCTTATCTCGGCCACGCCCCGCGTATCTCGGCCACGCTCCGTGTATCTTAACCACGTTCCGCGTATCTCGGCCACGCCCCGCGTATCTCGGCCTTATCCTCTGATAACGAGTCCCGACTAACGTCGGGGACTCCAGAGTTATCTCGTTGTGTCACCGATCGGGGCCCCTCGTCATCGTGACAGGGCCTATTGTTCTCAGGGATTCATCATCGGGGCCTACTCAGAGGCATCTCGTCGGGAGCGTTCAGCTTGCTTGTCAGGTCCGACTCTGTCGGGATCTCTTATCCTCGGACTCCCTTCGTCGGGATCCTTTGCCTGGGCCATCTTGGCCTTCGTTTAGGGCCCACCGGGCCTATTTGCCGTTTCCTCACCGTTAAAGGGCCTAACGGCTATAGTCGGACCCATCATTTGCCCCCCTAGACATGAGGGACTTTTAGTTCGTCGTGTCTTTCAACTCCCGACCTCCCGACATCGAAGTCGGGGGTCTTTCCCTTGGCATAGTCACTCAATACTAGTCTTCTCATTTACGTTTCTTCGATGCCTTGTGGATAACTGCCAAATCCGAGAGGACTTCTCGGTTCCCCAGTCATTAAATGCAACAGATAGTGAAGCGACGTCTTCGGCACTCGTGCCTAATTTTTCGCGCCTGCTTTCTCTGAAAAGTGCTTTTTAGGCCGTTTCATTATTACGCCCGTTGCAATTCTGCACGCTTCATCTCAACGGTCCAGATCAGAACGCTTCAACTTCGACGACTCAGATCGAAGCGTCCCTTCAACTGTCCTCTTCGCCTATAAAACCCTAACTGTGAGCACAGTTCCACTTTTACCGTCTCCGAATTTTCAAAAGCTCTCTGCAACCTCTGCGAATTCAAGCTCTTGCGATTCCGAAGACCTTAGTGCTTTTCTGATCATCTTCCCGGCAACGCCAAGTTCATTCCTTCAACTTCCAATCGTCATGTCTGGTAAGGATTTCTTCTTCGTTGCTTGCTCATCTTTTCCTTGTTTGCAGCTTTCTGAAAATCCCAATGTGCCTTCCTTGCCATTGCTACTTTTCAGACAGTGGATCTAGCTCTGAGGGAAGAAAGCCCTTCAACTTTGATTATGCTCTAAATGAAATCTCCAGCACCGCTTATGATGCAGCTCTCCGGGAGGGATGTATCACTTCTACTTGGGAACCTCGTTTCCCGTATCCCTGGCCTCGCCCCTCGGGTAACCTTGAGGTTACTCGTCCCCGAAAAGGGGAGGTATTTGTCTCTACGGGGCAAGTATCAGCGGGGATCAGATTCCCCTTCTGTGGTAATCTGGTCGAGATGTGCCGGCATTACAAAACTCATCCGACCACCTTCTCTCCGCACGCCATTCGCCTGTGGAACGCCTTCCAGGTCCTCTGCTTCCGACAGCAGTGGGTATACAACCTCAAGCTCTTCAGGACCTTCTACGGGATGAAGTGCAACGAGGCGGGGGTTTGCGCTTTCTACCCCCGGATGCCGAAGTGGAACAAGACGCAACTTGGGTTGTGCAACTGGACCACTGACACCTGGAAGGTGGTCAAGGGTCGGGGACTCCTGGTCGATACGGGGTCCGACAACAGCGGATGGAAAAGGAGCTACTTCTTCATCCAAAACTCTTCGATCCCATGGCCCCGATGGGAGGTGGAAGCAGACTCTCCTCCTGCCTTCCACACCTATACTGACGAAGATTTCCAAACTCTTCAACTCATCCAGCTCTACCGATGGGGGGGAGCCCTACACTCCCCTCGACGCCAATTCTCTCGTGGAGCGGGACCTGGTGAACGCCGGGATCCGACTCCTCGATATAATCTCCGGGGGGGGGGGGGGGGGGCAGCTTTTCGACGGCCCCTCCAATATGGTTCCTTGGGTACATCTCTAACCCTTTTTCTTCTACTGTTTGCAGCCAAGAAGGTATCCGTACTGACCAATCTGTTCCTTAAGCAGGGGGAGACCGACGCTGTCCGCCCTTCGCGGAAGAGGAAGTCCGCCAAGAAGGCTGCTGCTCCGTCGGGGTCTCCTTCTGCGGAGCAGCCGAAGCGGAAGCGTGTGGAGGTGGACCAGCTCTTCGACGTCCAGAACGCTGAAGAAGGTAAAAAGCTCCGTCTCGCTATTAAATCGTACAGGAGGATGGTCCCGAAGGAGTTGATTCCTTCGACCATGGAGGCTCGCATTGCTGACGTCTAACGAGTCCTTCGAGGGGAAATTCCTCGTGTCTTGAAGGCGGGCTACTACAATTACCACGGGAAGGACCAATATGTCTCCCGACGTATTGTTTGGTGTAAGAATCCTGATGAACTCCCCGATTACGTTTCTGAAGCCTCTCATCCTCTAGGTGCAGGTCGCTCAGGAGCTCCGTCGGGCGCTGAAGCTTCCGCGGGTGCACCACCCTCTGCAGGGGCGCCTCCCTCAACTGGGGAGGAAACCCCGACCGGCGAACAATTTCGTCGGGTGGAAACCTTGGACTCCTCCGAGGAGACTGATGAGGGTGGCTCCCTTCGTCATCGTCGGAGGACGGGGCAGTCCCCCTTGAAACCAACCTCTCAGGGGCTGCCCCCTCGTCTTCTCCGCAGCAGCGACAGCCGTCGCCCATCCACGACTTCACTCCTTCCCACGCCCGGGTCGAGCCAGAGGTGCGCCCCTCCACGACTCGTGCTGGCCCTCCTCCTCTCCCTCTCGACGGGAGTTTCTACAGGGCCTTCGACCCCGCGCAGGTGGATGCTCCCTGGACCCCAATCCAAACACTGCAAGGGGTCCAGCTTCGACAAGGGGATGCCCATGAAGAACTGGCTCTGCATCTGCTGGCAGGCTCGATCCTGCCCACCATGCGGTATCCGATTTCCCTGAATCGGGAGGCGATGCACCGGGATGTTCGAGAGATGTCCCTGCGTCGGATAGAGGTAAAACTTCGCTTCTCCCTTTTCATCGGTAAGACTGGTTGCTTGTCCATTAACACTTTTCTTTCTTCTATCGTAGGAGCTCGGGGACTTCGACCGTCTCTTTGGGTACCTCTTTGCCTATGAGGAGTCCCGGGAGCGGGACCGGGCGGCCATCGCCAAGCTTAAGGAGGATCTTGCGGCCTTCAAATCTTCGCGGGGGAAACTTGCCAAGGAGCAGGCCATCCTCGACCGAAAGGTTCAGGACCTTCCAAGGAGCAGGCCATCCGCGACTTCGAGGGGCTCCTGAGGCGGGAGCGACAGGAGCGGCAGACTGCCGAGGACAAGCTGGTCCTCGAGAAGAAGGCTTTGGAGGAGCAAGTTGCGGGGGTTCCCGCGCAACTGGTCGCGGCCGAGATCAAGGGTCGGGAGGATTATCGGAGGTCTGAAGACTTCCAGGCTGATGCTGTGAAGTTCTGCGGCGCAGAGGTGGAGAACACTTTCTTCAATGCGGTTGAGGAGCTCCACCTGGAGTATGGCGACGCCATCAACTTCGACAAGTCTCCTTCTCTTGCTCCCTTCGCGAAGAAATACTTTGCCCTTTCGGAGGAGAGTGATGGGGGGAGTACTCCCGCAATTGTCGAAGACGCAGCAGAGCTTCCAAGTGCTGATGCTCCGATAGTCGATCCTCCCGCGGCTGACCCTGTGGAGCCGTCTGCCACCGACCTCGTGGACCCAGCTCCTGTAGATGCCGCTGACAAGGACCAAGCCTAACTGCTTATCTTTAAAGTCCTTGTATTCTCATCGCTTGTGTAATCGTCGGGCCTTTGAGCCTCTATCAATTATCAGACTTTCTTAGTTCCGATTTTTTCGATGCACTTCTCCAAGTGGCTTTACTATACTTGCTTAGGTCGATACCTCGACACTTAAGATATTCTCACACATCACTTAAGACGATTTACCAACTTGCACCACTTAAGGTGACTTACCATCATGCACCACTTAAGGCGACTTACCATCATGCACCACTTAAGGCGACTTTCTAATACTTAGAATAAATCCAAGAATCACGCATCACTTAAGACGGCTTAATCTCGTGCATCATTTAAGACGACTTTATCTCGCGCATCACTCAAGACGACTTTTAACAACACTTAGAGTAAATCTAAGAATCATGCATCACTTAAGACGACTTGATCTCGTGCATCACTTAAGACGACTTTTTCGTGCATCACTTAAGACGACTTAGTTCTTATGCACCACTCAAGGCGACTTGGTATCGTGCACCACCTAAGGCGAATTTTCAGTACTTAGAATAAATCTAAGAATCGTGCACCACTTAAGGCGACTTTTCTCGTGCACCACTCAAGGCGACTTTTCTCGTGCACCACTCAGGGCGACTTTATAATGCTTAGAGTAAATCTAAGAACAATTCTGATCAGAAGCAACCTCTTTATTTATTGATGGCACAAAATTGGCTTACATCGAATTAAACGATAAACAGCATACACCACTTAAGGCGATTTTACATCGGGCACCACTTAAGGCGACTTTCGTCGAGCACCACTTAAGGCGACTTTCATCGGGCACCACTTAAGGCGACTTTCATCAAGCATGGTGTTTCTTCAAGTGTTCGCCACTAAAAGAATGCTTCAATACTCTGCCATCGAGGTCTTCCAATTTGTACGCATTTGGAGCTGGCATCCCCACGACCTTATAAGGTCCTTCCCATTTTGGTGACATCTTGTTGATTCGATCCAAAAGGGTAAACTCGTTGCGACGCCAAACCAGCTCCCCGACGAAGAATTGTCGGGACTTAACTCGCCGATTGTAATACCTGGCCGTCGCCAAACGCATTCGAGCTTGGACTTCATCGGCTTCCCGCCTCTTCTCTTCGAGCAAGTCCAAGTCCAGACGTCTCATCTCATCATTCGTCAGAGGCTCGTAATATCTCATCCGATGGGACGCCACAGCTACCTCCACGGGGGCGACAGCCTCCGTGCCATAAACGAGGCCAAACGGAGTCTCCCCTGTTGATCGTTTGGGTGTCGTTCTAACAGCCCAAAGCACGTTTTCCAGTTCGTTCAGCCACTTGCCCTTCAAGGCATAGACCCTCTTCTTCAGGCCATCCATCACGATTTTGTTGGCTGATTCCACCTGGCCATTAGTCTGAGCATGGCGTACGGAAGTTGTCCGATGCTCGATGTTCAACTCCTCCAGATACTCCCTCACCTGAGAGCCGTTAAACGGTGGACCATTGTCGCTGATCACCACCTTAGGAATCCCGTATCTGGTCACAATATGGGTCTGGAGGAACTTGACGATCTGGTTCCCCGTCGTTCTGGCCAACGCCTTTGCCTCTATCCATTTCGAAAAATAATCGATAGCTACAAATAAATACTTACATTGACCTTGTGCTTGTGGAAGAGGTCCCACCAAGTCGATGCCCCATTGCGCGAAGGGCCAAGTGCTCTTGATGGATGTCAGATTAGCAGCCGGAGCCACGATACTCGGGGCGTACCTCTGGCACGCGTCACAGGATTGGACCAACGCCGTCGCTTCCTTGCTCATCGTAGGCCAATAATAGCCCAAGTTTAGCACTTTCCTCATAATGGACCGGGCCCCTTCATGGAAAGCCGCAACTCCCTCATGCACCTCCTTTAGGATTCGGCTTGCGTCGGGATCAGCCACACACTTCAAGTATGGCGTCGAGAACCAGCCCTACTTGTACAGCTGACCGTCTAGCATCACGTAATTAGCCGCAATCCGACGTATCATGTCAGCTACTACCTTGTCATCGAGGACTGCCCCCGTAGTCAGGTACGCGACTATCGGGGTCATCCAAGTAGGCTCCTCCTCCGTTCTTGCTTTAATAGCACACACCTGTGTCGGGTCGGTGGTCGACAAGATCACCTTCTCTAAGAAGTGCACCTTCCAATTTTCTTCCAAGGGTGCCCCCAGGGCAAATTTGCTCAAGGCGTCTGCCTCTACGTTTTCCTCCCTCGGGATTGCCTCGATGTCGAAGCTTTTAAAGCTCTCCTTCAAGGTTTGTACCTCGCGTAGGTACTTCTTCATTATCGGGCTCCTCGCTTCATATCGCCCTTGAACCTGGTTTACGATTAAAGCTGCGTCACACTTCACTCTCAAGTGATCGACTCCAGTGCCTTTAGCAATTTTCAGGCCCGTGATAAGAGCCTCATACTCCGCTTCGTTGTTTGTGGCTTTGAATGTTAAAGCCAAGGCATATCGGAGCGGCTCACCTCCACCCGGTGGTATCAACAAAAAGCCTGCTCCTGATCCGTCCGAACTCGAGGAGCCATCCGTGTACATTTCCCAGGTATTTTCCTCGTTTGGCTGTTCTGATTGCTCTGCCCTCTCTGGTTGTTCTTCTGTCGGGACCTCCATGGTTGCCCCCTCTACAGGGCCCGCTTCTTCTAGATCGGGGGCTGTAGATTCTGCTATGAAATCCGCCAATGCCTGGCCCTTAATGGCTGTTCTTGGAGCAAAGTGTATGCGAAACTCACTAAGCTCTACTGCTCATTTCACTAATCTTCCCGACGCATCCGGTCGGTTCAAAAAATGCTTCAAAGGCTGGTTCGTCAACACAGTAATCTCGTGTGCGTGGAAATAAGGCCTTAGCTTCCGAGCAGTAATAATCAACGCAAATAGATACTTCTCAACGACAGGATAATTCAATTCAGACTTGGCAAATGTCTTGCTTACATAATAGACGGGGACTTGATTACCCTCGACAACCTTCACTAACACAGAGCTAATGGTAAATTCAGAAACAGCCAAGTAAAGATAGAGCGGCTCGCCTGGAACCGGTTTCGCCAACAGTGGGAGGGTGCGAAGGTGCTGCTTGAGTGCTTGGAACGCTTCTTCACACTTGGCGGTTCACTCAAACTTCTTGTTGGCCCTCAGGACTTCAAAAAACGGCATAGATCGGTCGCTTGCTTTGGACAGGAAGCGATTCATTGCAGCCAGTCGGCCATTCAGCACTTGCACCTCTCGATGGTTTATCGGAGACTGCATCTCTTCAATCGCCCTCAGTTTTTCGGGATTCACCTCAATTCCTCTCTGGCTCACCATAAAGCCTAGAAATTTCCCTGAGTGGACTCCGAAGGCGCATTTCGTCGGGTTTAAGCGAACATGATGAAGCCTCATCCGCTCAAACGCCACGGCTAGGTTGTGCACGTGATCCTCAGTCTGTCGGGACTTCACCAGCATATCGTCTACGTAAGCCTCCATGGTCTCTCCCAGCATATCTCCGAACAGCTTATTCACCATCCGCTGATAGGTTGCCCCTGCATTGATTAACCCGAAAGGCATGACATCGTAGTGATAGATGTCACTGTCCGCATAAAACGCTGTGTGATTAGCGTCCTCCTTAGCCATCTTGATCTGGTTGTAGCCCGAGTACGCATCCATGAAGCTCAACAGTTCATGTCCCGATGTAGCATCCACCAGCTGGTCGATTCTCGGGAGCGGGTAGCAGTCCTTCGGGCAAGCCCTATTTAGGTCGCGGAAATCCACACACATCCGCCATTTCCCATTAGTCTTCTTCACCAGTACCGGATTAGCTACCCAAGTCTGGAATCGGAGTTCTTTAATAAACTCCGCATCGAGCAACCTGCCCACCTCCTGCTGGATTGCGATCTTTTTATATGTGCCCATCGGACGCCTTTTCTGCGTGATAGGTTTGATCGCGGGATCTATCTTTAGTTCGTGTATGATCACATCGGGGCTGATTCCTGGCATGTCGCTTGGGGACCATGCAAACAGCTCCTTGAACTTTTTCAGCAAATCGATCAACTCTCAGGCTGTCTTTTCGGTCAAAGCAGACCCGATTTTCACCTTCCTCTGGGGTCCGTCGATCTCAACTTCTTTTAGATCTTCTATGGGGGCGGGACGCCCAAACTCCTCTCTAGGATATGTATCTGGCTGGAGGACAGTCATGGCATCTCGCCTCCTCCTTCGGGTGGCGTTAACATAACATTTTTGGGAAGCCACCTGGTCGCCCTTGACCTCTCCGACTCCGTGGTCAGTCGGGAACTTCATCTTTTGGTGAACAGTCGAGGCAACTGCCATCAGGGGGTTGATGGTGGTTCTCCCGATAATCGCGTTGTAAGTCCCCGCGGAATCAACTACCACGAACTCCACGTTCCTCCTTTCTGATTTCCACCCACTACCAAACTCCACTGGTAAGGTGATTACTCCTAGCGGATAGGAGGTAGAGCCAGAGAACCCGACCATCGGGAAGTTTGCCTCCTTCAGATCCTTCTTTGTCTTTCCCATGGCCTCCAACGCATCCATGAAGAGAATATCGTAGGAGCTCCCTCCATCGATCAGAATCCGCTTCATCTCGTACCCGTCCACATCCAAGGTCACGACCAAAGCGTCATCATGCGGGGTCTCCACGCCTATTAAGTCCTCCGAGGAAAAGGAAATCACCATCTCTTCCTTCAGGGTCTAGGATCGGGACCTCTTACCCAGCACCACAGCAGTAGGAATTCTAGAGGCGTAAACCTCCCGAGAGGACGAGGTATCACCTCCAGCAGCAAATCCTCCGTGAATCACATTGATGGTGCCCCGTCGTTCTTTGCGGGCACCGGACGGCTCCGGATCGGACCTCTTCTTCTTTGGGGACCGATCGCGAGATCGAGAACGGGACCGCGATCGGGACCGAGAGCGGGATCGACACCGCTTATCCCCGACGAACTCCTTGAGTTTCCCTTCTGGATCAGCTTTTCGATCTCCTTCTTCAGCTCCCGACAATGGTTGGTGTCGTGACCATTTGCGCGGTGAAATCGGCAGTAGCGATCCGTGCGGGATCCCAAGAATTCTCCATCCTTCTTTGGGGGATACCTGGAGATACCTTGTCGTTCCATGACCGTTAGTAACTCCGCCATGGAGCAGTTGAGAGGAATGTCGAGATCCTCCCGCTTGTCCTTCCTTGAAGAACGCTATCATCTCTCCGATCAGAGCGGCCTCGATTTCGACTGCTCTCGGGTTTACCCTTTGACTTACGATCGTCGAAAGGTTTAACCGACTGCTTCCCTTTATTCGACTTCGGGGGCTCCAGCTCTCCAGCGGCTATCTTCGACTCCTGGACATCGATTTGCCGTTTCACCCTCTTCTGTAGTGCCTCCATATTCCACACAGCTTTCTCAGCCACGTTGTGCATTAGGTCGGAACCGTAGGGAGCCGTTAGGTTCCGAATGAAGGTACGGATGGTTTCACCCTCCGAGATCTCCTCATCAATCTCCGCCACACTGGCAGTGTACCGCTGGTAATAGTGCGCCAGCTATTCGTCGGGCCTCTGTACCACCTGGGTCAGGGACCTCACACTCTTCAGCAAACGTCTACGACCCTGGTACTGCTGAATGAACCGGTCGTGCATATCTGCCCAGCAAGTAATGCAGCCTGGGGGCAGACTAAAGAACAAGGTCAGGGCTCTTTCCCCAAGTGTGTTCGGGAACAGCGTACATACTATATCTTCATTCGGGGCTCTTCCCAGACACGCCATGAGGTGCTTCTGGACATGACGAACCAGATCTCCTTCACCATCGTATTCCTTTATTGTGGGGATACCTAATCCTGGCGGGGCTAGGGTGTCTATGAGTCGAGGAACGAAGGGATGAGTAGATCGATCCCTCAGCTCCGACACCAGCGGCTTCTGCTCTCCCATGCAGATGTTCACGATCTTTACCACCTGATCGGGGGTGATGGGACCATTAAGGGGAATGGTCCTGTGCTGTATTGGTCCTGGCCCATCAACCACGAATCTCTGTGGCTGAACGGACTCTCCATTCCTGCTCTGGCCTCGGGGTTGAGCCTCCCGTACGTTCCGAACCTCTGCTGGTGGGGGCACTTCTTCTAGCGGGGGCATCTCCTCTTGCCTCCTCTTGCCTCTCTCCGATCCAAGAGAGCCTCCACGGCTGCCAAAAACATCGGCATGGCTTCTGCCACAGCCCTCGTCAGGTCCGCAGCTGGGGGAGCCTCCTGCTCCCTATTCCCCTGGTGCTGAGCAGCAACATCTTCGGGACCTTCATTATGCCCCCCTGTCTGGGAGAGCTCAGCAGCGGGATGGTTCTGGTTTTCCTCCTGTTCTGGTAGTGAGTTCAGAGTCGTCGCAGCGGGATGACGGGAACCACCAGATTGTCCTTGCCTTCTTTGCTTGCCAGCCGCCATTGAACGAGTAGAAGGCATATCAGCTTTTTGTTAGGTTCCCACAGACGGCGACATTGTTGGATCACGGTGGAACTCCGGTACGGTCCTTGACGGCGATCCTAGCTCCTTTGCTCCACGTGGTCCTGCAAAGAGGGGATAGACCGGGCGGTGACCCAGAATCCCTCTCCGATGCTTAAATGAGTATCTCGTATGGACTGGCAAGCAGTAATCTCAAAGCGTATATCACAACATAATCTATCTGAGGTGACCTTTGCCCTTTTATAGGCGAAGAGGTACCTCAGTTACCTGGTGAACCGTTGGGGGTGGTTAGCCCGTATCCCGCGTATCTCGGGTGTGATCCAGCCTATCTAGGCCATGATCTCGCTTATCTCGGCCACGCCCCGCGTATCTCGGCCACGCTCCGTGTATCTTAACCACGTTCCGCGTATCTCGGCCACGCCCCGCGTATCTCGGCCTTATCCTCTGATAACAAGTCCCGACTAACGTCGGGGACTCCAGAGTTATCTCTTTGTGTCACCGCTCGGGGCCCCTCGTCATCGTGACAGGGCCTATTGTTCTCAGGGATTCATCATCGGGGCCTACTCAGAGGCATCTCGTCGGGAGCGTTCAGCTTGCTTGTCAGGTCCGACTCTGTCGGGATCTCTTATCCTCGGACTCCCTTCGTCGGTATCCTTTGCCTGGGCCATCTTGGCCTTCGTTTAGGGCCCACCGGGCCTATTTTCCGTTTCCTCACCGTTAAAGGGCCTAACGGCTATAGTCGGACCCATCAGTTTATAGGATGCTTAGAATGTTTGACACGACTAGGGATGCCTAAGGTTTCATAAAAACATAAAAAAAAAAAAATTAATCGGAATATTTTTATAAATATGCGTGTGCAACGCACGCGCGGATATAACTAGTCAATATATAATTTGTGTTGGGTCCTCACCCCTCAAAGGATACCAACCCTCCAAGTGGTAGAATTTGAAAACCAGCCGGCCAACCCTCACTTTGAACCAGAGCATTTTGAACCCTCACTTTGCCGCCCAATCTTCCAATGCATTCAACCGCCCTTGTTCTTTTTTCCAAACACAGGCCAACCGCAGTCCGCGACTCGCCCTTAGCCCGAAGCTTAACCACCGTCCGCTACACCAGTATCGCTAGGTTGTTCAAACGACGGTCCACTTCTCCCAAATTCAACGGGGGTTTTCACTCAGACACGTACGTTGCATGAGTACTGATTCGATTGGGACGCTGCTCGCCTACAGATTCACCGATACACACCTCTGCCTACCGTCCGTCTGACGTTGCTAATCCCGTTCAACGGCCATTGCAAATTAAAGATTGTCGATGACCAATGTTACTACAAGGGATTTCACATGACGTCAGGTATGATGGGTTCGACTACAGCTGTCAGGCCCTTTAACGGGGAGGAAACGGTAAACAGGCCCACCAGGCCCAAAATGAAGGTCAAGATGACCTAGGAGAAGGGTCCCGATGAAGGGAACCCGATGATGAAAGGTCCCGACAGAGTCGGTCCCGACAGCTGAGCTGGAAGCTCCCGATGTGAAGCCTTTAAGTAGGCCCCGATGACGAATCCCTGAGAATGATTGGCCCTGTCACGATGACGAGGGGCCCCGAGCGGTGACACAAGGAGATAACTCTGGAGTCCCCGACGGGAGTCGGGACTCGTTACCAGAGGATAAGGCCAGGATACGCGGGGCGTGGCCGAGATACGCGGAACGTGGTTAAGATACACGGAGCGTGGCCGAGATACGCGGGGCGTGGCCGAGATAAGCGAGATCATGGCCTAGATAGGCGGGATCACATCCGAGATACGCGGGATACGGGCTAACCACCCCCAACGGTTCACCAGGTACCTGAGGCATCTCTTCGCCTATAAAAAGGCAAGAGGTCACCTCAGAACACTTACGTTGAATTACATACCCTTTGAGATTATTGCTTGCCGGTTCGTATTGGGCACTCATTTAAGCATCGGAGAGGGATTCTGGGTCACCGCCCGGTCTATCCCCTCTTGCAGGATTGCGTGGAGCAAATGAGCTAGGATCGCCGTCAAAGTCCGTGCCGGAGTTCCACCGTGATCCAACATTGGCGCCGTCTGTGGGAATCAAACAAAAAGCTGATATGCCTTCTACTCGATCGATGGCGGCTGGCAAGCACAGAAGACAGGGACAATCCGGTGGTTCCCGTCACCCCGCTGCAACAATTCTGGATTCACTACCAGAACAGGAGGAAAACCAGAACCACCCCTCGGCTGAGCTCTCCCAGACAGGGGGGCACAATGAAGGTCCCGAAGATATTGCTGCTCAGCACCAGGGCAATAGGGGGCAGGAGGCTCCCCCAGCTACGGACCTGACAAGGGCTGTGGCAGAAGCCATGCCTATGTTTTTGGCAGCCGTGGAGGCTCTCTTAGACCGGAGGGAGGCCGCGAGGAGGCATGAGGAGATGCCCCCGTTGGAAGAAGTGGCCCCACCAGCAGAGGTTCGGAACGTACAGGAAGTTCCGCCCCGAGGTCAGGACAGGAGTAGGGTGTCCACTCAGCCAGAGAGGTTCGTGGTTGATGGGCCAGGACCAGTACAGCACAGAACCATTCCCCTGAATGGTCCCATTACCCCCGACTAGGTGGTAAAGATCGTGAACATCTGCATGGGAGAACAGAAGCCGCTGGTGTCGGAGCTGAGGGATCGATCCACTCACCCCTTCGTCCCCCGACTCATCGACACCCTAGCCCCGCCTGGGCTAGGTATCCCCACGATAAAGGAATACGATGGCGAAGGAGATCCAGTTCGTCATGTCCAGAAGCACCTCATGGCATGTCTGGGAAGAGCCCCGAATGAAGACATAGTGTGTACGATGTTCCCGAACACACTTGGAGAAAGAGCCCTGACCTGGTTCTTTAGTCTGCCCCCAGGCTGCATCACTTGTTGGGCGGATATGCACGATCGGTTCATCCAGCAGTACCAGAGTCGGAGACGTCTGTTGAAGAGTGTGAGATCCCTGACCCAGGTGGTACAGAGGCTCGACGAATCGCTGGCACACTATTACCAGCGGTACACTGCCAGTGTGGCAGAGATTGATGAAGAGATCTCGGAAGGTGAGACCATTCGTACCTTCATTCGGAACTTAACGGCCCCCTACGGTTCCGACCTAATGCACAGTGTAGCTGAAAAAGCTGTGTGGAATATAGAGGCACTACAGAAGAGGGTAAAACGGCAAATCGATGTCCAGGAGTCAAAGATAGCCGCGGGAGAGTTGGAGCCCCCAAAGTCGAACAAAGGGAAACAGTCGGTTAAACCTTTCGACGATCGTAAGTCTAAGGGTAAATCCGAAAGTAGTCGGAATCGAGGCCGCCCTGATCGGAGGGACGATAGGCGTTCTTCAAGGAAGGATAAGCGGGAGGAGCTTGACATTCCTCTCAACTGCTCCATGGCGGAGGTACTGACGGTCATGGAACGACAAGGCATCTCCAGGTACCCCCCAAAGAAGGACGGAGAATTCTTGGGATCTCGCACGGATCGCTACTGCCGGTTTCACCGCGCAAATGGTCACGACACCAATCATTGTCGGGAGCTGAAGAAGGAGATCGAAAAGCTGATCCAGAAGGGGAAGCTCAAGGAATTCATCGGGGATAAGCGGTGTCGATCCCGCTCTCGGTCCCGATCGCGGTCCCGTTCCCAATCCCGCGATCGGTCACCAAAGAAGAAGAGAACCGACCCAGAGTCATCCGGTGCTCGCAAAGAGAGACGGGGCACTATCAATGTGATTCACGGAGGATTTGCTGCTGGAGGTGATACTTCATCCGCCCGAGAGGTTTATGCCTCTAGAATCCCTACGGCGGTGGTGCTGGGTAAGAGGTCCCGATCCTGGACCCTGAAGGAAGAAATGGTGATCTCCTTTTCGTCAGAGGATCTCATAGGCGTGGAAACTCCGCATGACGACGCCTTGGTCGTAACCTTGGATGTAGACGGGTTTGAAATGAAGCGAATTCTGATCGACGGGGGAAGCTCCTCCGATATCCTATTTATGGACGCGTTGGAGGCCATGGGAAAAACGAAGAAAGATCTAAAGGAGGCAAACTTCCCGATGGTCGGGTTCTCTGGCTCAACCTCCTATCCGCTAGGAGTAATCACCTTACCAGTGGAGTTTGGTAGTGGGTGGAAATCAGAAAGGAGGAACGTGGAGTTCGTGGTAGTTGATTCCGCGGGGACTTACAACGCGATTATCGGGAGAACCACCATCAACCCCCTGATGGCGGTTGCCTCGACAGTACACCAAAAGATGAAGTTCCCAACCGACCATGGGGTCGGAGAAGTCAAGGGTGACCAGGTAGCTTCCCGAAAATGCTACGTTAACGCCACCCGGAGGAGGAGACGGGAAGCCATGACTGTCCTCCAGACAGATACAGATCCTAGAGAGGAGTTTGGGCGTCCCGCCCCTGTAGAAGATCTAAAAGAAGTCGAGATTGACGGGCCTCAGAGGAGGGTAAAAATCGGGTCTGCTTTGACCGAAAAAACAGCCCGAGAATTGATTGAGTTGCTGAAGGAGTTCAAGGAGCTGTTTGCCTGGTCCCCGAGCGATATGCCAGGAATCAGCCCCGATGTGATCATACACGAGCTGAAGATAGATCCTACGATCAAGCCTATCACGCAGAAAAGACGTCCGATGGGCACGGACAAGAAGATCGCGATCCAGCAGGAGGTGGGCAGGTTGCTCGATGCTGGGTTTATTAAAGAGCTCCGATTCCAAACTTGGGTTGCTAATCCAGTGCTGGCGAAGAAGACTAACGGGAAATGGCGAATGTGTGTGGATTTCCGCGACCTGAATAAGGCTTGCCCGAAGGACTGTTATCCACTCCCGAGAATCGACCAGTTGGTGGATGCCACGTCGGGACATGAGCTGTTGAGTTTCATGGATGCGTATTCAGGCTACAACCAGATCAAGATGGCCAAGGAAGACGCTTCCCACACAGCGTTCTACGCAGATAGTGACATCTATCACTACGATGTCATGCCTTTCGGGTTGATCAATGCTGGGGCAACCTACCAGCGGATGGTGAACAAGCTGTTCGGAGATATGCTGGGGGAAACCATGGAGGCTTACGTGGATGATATGCTGGTGAAGTCCCGACAAACCGAGGATCATGTGCACAACCTAACCATGGCGTTTGAGAGGATGAGGAGGCTGCATCAAGTTCGCTTAAACCCGACGAAATGCGCTTTCGGAGTCCACTCAGGAAAATTTTTGGGCTTTATGGTAAGCCAGAGTGGAATTGAGGTGAATCCCGAGAAGCTGAGGGCGATCGAGGAGATGCAGTCTCCGATAAATCATCGGGAGGTACAAGTGCTGAATGGCCGACTAGCTGCAATGAATCGCTTCTTGTCCAAAGCCAGCGACCGATCAATGCCGTTTTTTGAAGTCCTGAGGGCCAACAAGAAATTTGAATGGACCGACAAGTGTGAAGAGGCGTTCCAAGCACTCAAACAACACCTTCGCACCCTCCCGCCGTTGGCGAAACCGGTTCCAGGCGAGCCGCTCTACCTTTATTTGGCTGTTTCTGAATTTGCCATTAGCTCTGTGTTAGTAAAGATTGTCGAGGGTAATCAAGTCCCAGTCTATTATGTAAGCAAGGCGTTTGCCAAGTCTGAATTGAACTATCCTGCCGTTGAGAAGTACCTCTTTGCGTTGATTATTACTGCTCGGAAGCTAAGGCCTTATTTCCACGCACACGAGATCACTGTGCTGACGAACCAGCCTTTGAAGCATTTTTTGAACCGACCGGATGCGTCGGGGAGATTAGTGAAATGGGCAGTAGAGCTTAGTGAGTTTCGCATACACTTCGCTCCAAGAACAGCCATTAAGGGTCAGGCATTGGCAGATTTCATAGCAGAATCTACAGCCCCCGATCTGGAAGAAGCGGGCTCTGTAGAGGGGGCAACCATGGAGGTCCTGATAAAAGAACAACCAGAGAGGGCAGAGCAATCAGAACAGCCAAACGAAGAAAATACCTGGGAAATGTACACGGATGGCTCCTCGAGTTCGGACGGATCAGGAGCAGGCTTTTTGTCGATACCACCGGGTGAAGGTGAACCGCTCCGATACGCCTTGGCTTTAACATTCAAGGCCACAAACAATGAAGCGGAATATGAAGCTCTTATCACGGGCCTGAAAATTGCTAAAGGCACTGGAGTCGATCACTTGAGAGTGAAGTGTGACGCAGCTTTAATCGTAAACCAGGTTCAAGGGCGATACGAAGCGAGGAGTCCGATAATGAAGAAATCTTACGCGAGGTGCAAGCCCTGAAGGAGAGCTTTAAAAGCTTCGATATCGAGGCAATCCCGAGGGAGGAAAACGTAGAGGCAGATGCCCTGAGCAAATCTGCCCTGGGGGCACCCTTAGAGGAAAATCGGAAGGTGCACTTCTTGGAGAAGGTGATCTTATCGACCATCGACCCGACGCAGGTGTGTACCATTGAGGCAAAATCGGAGGAGGAGCCCACTTGGATGACCCCGATAGTCGTGTACCTGACTACGGGGGCAGTCCCCGATGATAGGGTAGCAGCAGACAGGACACGCCGAATCGCGGCCAATTACGTGATGCTAGACGATCAGCTATACAAGAAGGGCTGGTTCTCGACTCCGTACTTGAAGTGTGTGGCAGAACCCGATACAGATCGAATCCTGAAGGAGGTGCATGAAGGGGTCGCGGCTTGTCATGAAGGAGCCCGATCCATTATGAGGAAGGTATTGAACTTGGGCTATTATTGGCCCACGATGAACAAGGAAGCAACGGCGTTGGTCCGATCCTGTGACGCGTGCCAGAGGTACACCCCGAGTATCGTGGCTCCGGCCGCAAATCTGACATCCATCAAGAGCGCGTGGCCCTTCGCGCAGTGGGGCATCGACTTGGTGGGACCCCTTCCACAAGCACAAGGTCAATGTAAGTATTTACTTGTAGCAATCGATTATTTTTCGAAATGGATAGAGGCGAAGGCATTGGCCAGGACGACGGGGAACCAGATCGTCAAGTTCCTCCAGACCCACATTGTGTCCAGATACGGGATTCCTAAGGTGGTGATCAGCGACAATGGTCCACCGTTTAACGGCTCTCAGGTGAGGGAGTATCTGGAGGAATTGAACATCGAGCATCGGACCGCCTCCGTACGCCATGCTCAGACTAATGGCCAGGTGGAATCAGCCAACAAAATCGTGATGGATGGCCTGAAGAAGAGGGTCTATGCCCTGAAGGGCAAGTGGCTGAACGAACTGGAAAACGTGCTTTGGGCTGTTAGAACGACACCCAAACGATCAACGGGGGAGACTCTGTTTGGCCTCGTTTATGACACGGAAGCTGTCGCCCCCGTGGAGGTAGCTGTGGCGTCCCATCGAATGAGATATTACGAGCCCCCGACGAACGATGAAATGAGACGTCTGGACTTGGACTTACTCGAAGAGAAGAGGCGGGAAGCCGATGAAGTCCAAGCTCGAACGCGTTTGGCGGCGGCCAGGTACTACAATCGGCGAGTGAAGTCCCGACAGTTCTTCGTCGGGGAGCTGGTTTGGCGTCGCAACGAGTTCACCCTTTTGGATCGAATCAACAAGATGTCACCAAAATGGGAAGGACCTTATAAGGTCGTGGGGATGCCAGCTCCAAATGCGTACAAGTTGGAAGACCTCGATGGCAGAACGTTAAAGCATTCTTTTAGTGGCGAACACTTGAAGAAACACCATGCTTGAAGAAAGTCGCCTTAAGTGGTGCCCGATAAAGTCGCCTTAAGTGGTGCCCGATGTAAAATCGCCTTAAGTGGTGTATGTTGTTTATCGTTTAATTCGATGTAAGCCAATTTTGTGCCGTCAATAAATAAAGAGGTTGCTTCCAATCAGAGTTATCCTTAGATTTATGCTAAGTGTCAAAGTCGCCTTGAGTGGTGCACGAGAAAAGTCGCCTTAGGTGGTGCACGAAAAGTCGTCTTAAGTGATGCATGATTCTTAGATTTATTCTAAGTATCAAAAAGTCGCCTTGAGTGGTGCACGAGGAAAGTCGCCTTGAGTGGTGCACGAGAAAAGTCGCCTTAGGTGGTGCACGAAAAGTCGTCTTAAGTGATGCATGATTCTTAGATTCATTCTAAGTATCAAAAAGTCGCCTTGAGTGGTGCACGAGGAAAGTCGCCTTGAGTGGTGCACGAGAAAAGTCGCCTTAGGTGGTGCACGAAAAGTCGTCTTAAGTGATGCATAATTCTTAGATTTATTCTAAGTATCAAAAAGTCGTCTTAAGTGATGCATAATTCTTAGATTTATTCTAAGTATCAAAAAGTCGTCTTAAGTGATGTGCGGAATTAAGTTGCCTTAAGTGGTGCACGATATAAAGTCGCCTTGAGTGGTGCACGATATTAAGTCGTCTTAAGTGATGCGTGATTCTTAGATTTACTCTAAGTAATAATTAAGTCGCCTTGAGTGGTGCACGAGGAAAGTCGCCTTGAGTGGTGCACGAGAAAAGTCGCCTTAGGTGGTGCACGAAAAGTCGTCTTAAGTGATGCATGATTCTTAGATTTATTCTAAGTATCAAAAAGTCGCCTTGAGTGGTGCACGAGGAAAGTCGCCTTGAGTGGTGCACGAGAAAAGTCGCCTTAGGTGGTGCACGAAAAGTCGTCTTAAGTGATGCATAATTCTTAGATTTATTCTAAGTATCAAAAAGTCGTCTTAAGTGATGTGCGGAATTAAGTCGCCTTAAGTGGTGCACGATATAAAGTCGCCTTGAGTGGTGCACGATATTAAGTCGTCTTAAGTGATGCGTGATTCTTAGATTTACTCTAAGTAATAATTAAGTCGTCTTAAGTGATGCACGGAACTAAATCGCCTTAAGTGGTGCAAGTTATTAAATCGTCCGGAGTGATGTACGAGAATGTCTTAAGCGTCGAAGTATCGACCTGAGCAAGTATAGTAAAGCCACTTGGAGAAGTGCAAAGAAAGAATCGGAACTAAGAAAGTCTGATATTAAGGGAACTCGAAGGCCCGATGATTACAAAAGGAGGAGAATACAAAGATTCTAGCAATAAGCAAATTAGGCCTAATCTTTGTTAACGGCATCAACGGGAACATGGTCCGCAAGGTCTATGGCAGAAGGCTCCACAGGGTCAGCCGTTGGAGGATTGGCTATCGGGGTCATGGGATCGAGGAGTTTCCGATGAAGAAGTAGCTCCTCTTCACTCTGAACTTGTGGTATGCATTTCCGGCCTTGAGCATCGGCTTCTCTGGTGGAAACGATACATCCTTCCCGGAGAGCTGCATCATAAGCAGTGCTGAAAATTTCGTTCAGAACATAGCCGAAGTTGAAAGGCTTCCTTCCCTCGAAACCAGATCCACTGTCTGAAATCAGCCATTGAAAGGGACGTTAAGTTTTTCCGGAAAATTACAATCAAACTAAGCAAAGATGAATGCGAACAATAGAGAAGAAACCCTTACCTGACATGATAATGGGAAGCTGGAAGAATAAACCTGACATTGCCGGAAAGATGGCCGAAGAAGCACTAAGGTCTCAAGAGTTGCAGAAAGCTTTCAAAAATTTGTAGATGATAAGAGGAAACTGTACCCTGGGTGAGGATTTTATAGGCGAAGAGGACAGTCGAAGGGGCGCTTTAATCTGAACCGTCGAAGTTGAAGCGTTCTAATCTGGACCGTTGAGATGAAACGTGCGGAATGGCAGCAGGTGCAATGATGAAATAGCCTGAAAAGCACTTTTCAGAAAAAGCAGACACGGAGAATCAGGCACGGGTACTGATGACGTCACTTCACTAGCTGCTGCATTTAATGAACTGGGGAATCGAGGAGACCCCTAGGACTTGGCAGTTACCCACAAAACGCTGAGGAAACGTGAAGGAAAAGATTAGTACTGAATGACCAGGCCAAGGGAAAGATCCCCGATTTCAATATCGGGAGGTCGGGAGTTGGAAGACACGACGGACTAAAAGTCCCTCATGTCTTGGGGGCAAATGATGGGTTCGACAACAGCCGTCAGGCCCTTTAACGGGGAGGAAACGGTAAACAGGCCCACCAGGCCCAAAATGAAGGTCAAGATGACCTAGGAGAAGGGTCCCGATGAAGGGAACCCGATGATGAAAGGTTCCGATAGAGTCGGTCCCGACAGCTGAGCTGGAAGCTCCCGATGTGAAGCCTTTAAGTAGGCCCTGATGACGAATCCCTGAGAACGATTGGCCCTGTCACGATGACGAGGGGCCCCGAGCGGTGACACAAGGAGATAACTCTGGAGTCCCCGACGGGAGTCGGGACTCGTTACCAGAGGATAAGGCCAGGATACGCGGGGCGTGGCCGAGATACGCGGAACGTGGTTAAGATACACGGAGCGTGGCCGAGATACGCGAGGCGTGGCCGAGATAAGCGAGATCATGGCCTAGATAGGCGGGATCACATCCGAGATACGCGGGATACGGGCTAACCACCCCCAACGGTTCACCAGGTACCTGAGGCATCTCTTCGCCTATAAAAAGGCAAGAGGTCACCTCAGAACACTTACGTTGAATTACATACCCTTTGAGATTATTGCTTGCCGGTTCGTATTGGGCACTCATTTAAGCATCGGAGAGGGATTCTGGGTCACCGCCCGGTCTATCCCCTCTTGCAGGATTCCGTGGAGCAAAGGAGCTAGGATCGCCGTCAAAGTCCGTGCCGGAGTTCCACCGTGATCTAACAAGGTACAATTCAAAGTTTGAAACTTTTAGTTGATTGATTGAATATAAGTCATGAAATTGTCAATAGTTTGAAGAAACTGTTCCAGCATACAACAACTTAGTACTTAGTATTGTCAAATTAATAAATTCTGGATTGATTAGAATGATTCGATGAAAGATTAGGAAATTAGTTCCCAAAATAGCAGCCATTTACACCCTAATATTGTCAAGAGTTATGGTTGTTCACTGAAGGAGGTGAGTTGTTCATTTATGGATACCAACAGTCTTGCTCGTTCATTGTTTGGTAGGTGCTTTGGGAATGGTTATGTGAAACCAAAGTTTAATCGATAAGACACGTTTTTTCAATGCAAAATCGACTCAATTAGTTGTAATTATTTACGAGTTTCAGGAGCACCGACTTGACATAGACTGGTCCACATGGCATAAGATATGGTGTTGGGATTGGTGAAGGTCTTGTTTTTCTTCATGAAGAGTCAAACCTCAAGATTATTCATAGAGAGATTAAATGTACTAATGTGCTTCTTGCTTGATACTTAAATATGAAAATCTCAGACTTCCGTCTTGCTCAGCTCTATAAACAAGAGAAAAATCATGTCAGAACCAGAATTGAGTTTTCCTTACAAATGTTTCTATCTAACCGGGGCCATTACAACTTACCAGCCACAACAAACCCCACCCTCCACACATCCCCCATCCAATCCACCTAGACATAATTAACCACGCTCAACCCCCTACTCCCAGGATCCTCCCCCACCTATCATAACTCATCTAAATCTTGATGTCCCCACCATACAATACCATTTGTCCCATTGTGCCAGCCCAAAGTCTTGTGTTCCCGTTACTCCATCAATATCCCCCAACCAATGGAGATGAGTTCTCTGCCTAGCCATAATCCCAACCAAGCTTTGGGGACTTCCACCTCGTCACAAAACCATAGAGGCCTTAAATACAAGCCAACCATTTATTGTAGAAAACCCATAACAAGCACTATATCTCTTGTGTCGCCTATAATTATCCGGAAGGATTTGTTCCCGAGGTCACCGCGACGTGATGCATATTATGTGGAGAACCCCACTAATGAGGAGTTAATGCAAAGTAGTGATGGAAATGGGCTCAATCAGACTCGGCTAAGTCTAATTATGGGTCGACTTTCCTTCAAAAGAAGGAACGACGATGTTGATCAGATGGAGACTTCGGAAGAGATTGTGGGAAGTAGACAGAAGAAAATTCGTTTGTAGGATGAGCTATTAGCATCAAAGCAGCCCTTACGGAGTGCTTTGGATGCTAGTAGAGGCAGACGGAATGTTGGTACCAGACATAGATGAGGGGTAGTGAAGCGTGGTTCCATTAAAATTAATGAAAGTGGCTCGACTAAGGATTCAAAGGGTTCTAGTGGTTGTCCCGAAATAGCCACAAGGTCCCAATGAGTCTAATTTCATGGAACTGTCAGGAATTGAGATCGGAACTGACAGTTCCAACTCTTACCGATCTCTGTAGAAAATACCAACCGGAGACCGTGTTTCTTATGGAAACGAAAAACAAGAAGGAATGTTGCGAAGAGGTTAAAAGGAGTTTTAAGATGGAGAAAGCTTGTTATGTTGAGCCTCGGGGACTATCCGGGGGCCTAGCTTTATGGCGGCATAAAGATGTGCACATTCACGTGCTTTTCAAGAGTGACCACGCAATCGATACTAAAATTCAGCATGCCAACATTGGAGGAGAAATTCATATTACGTGGATCCATGCGCATCCGGTGTGGGAGGAGAGGCAAAGGACTTGGGACCTTCTAGTAGGGGCCCTAGGTTGTGCATTGGTGATTTCAACGACATTTGCTTCAATTATGAGAAGGATGGAGGTAATATGAAAACCGAAGATACATGGAAGCTTTTAATGCAATGTTAATGGATGTCGATTTGGTAGATGTGGGGTTTAAGAGCCAACGGTTTACGTGGTCTAATAATAGAAGCGGAGAGGATAGAGTGCGTAAAAGGATTAACCGTGGTCTTGTTAATTTTGATTGGCTTGAGGTGTTTCCTAATACTACTGTTTTCCATAAACCGGCGACAGGATCCGATCATTATCCCTTAGTTCTCCTTATGGATTATCGTGATAGGACGGGACGTAGAACGTTCAAAATTGAGGAGATGTGGCTCACGGACAATAGGTGTGGTGATATTGTGGAAAATTCATGGAGGAATGTTGAAGACCAATCAGCTCCCCCGTGTCTTGCAAGCAAATTGGCTAGGTGCGTGCAGCATAACAACGATGGAGCAGATCTAATTTTTCCAATAACAAGTTGAAGATAGTTGAGCCGCAAAACCAAATTGTAGCATTACAATATTTAGCCAACGATGAATATGAGAAAGAAGAGGAGACCCGAGTTAAGGCTGAGCTAGCCGAGTTTTGGCATAGAGAGATGATTTATTGGAAGCAAAGGTCGAAGATACATCGACTGAAGGATGGGGATACGAATTCGAAATTTTTCCATCAAACTACACTTGCTAGACGACGTAGGAACAAGATCTTGAAGCTTCAAAGACCTGACGGAACTTGGATTGAACAAGAGGATGGTATCATGGTTGAATGCATGAGTTATTATTTACAACTATTTTAGTCGGAAGGCACGGATAGGTGGGAACGGGTAACAGGGTGTGTACCTAAATTAATATCGGCTGAAATGAACCACCAATTATTGGAACGGGTTAGTGATGAGGAAGTAAAGGCGGCGGTATTCCAGCTTGGTGTTTCAATGTCCCTCGGTCCGGACGGTTTTCCTGGGTTGTTCTATCAGAAGTTTTGGGATGTGATAGGACGTGATGTCATCCAGGAGATTCGAGCTTTCTTCGAAACAGGTAACATTAGTCCTTCTCTTTGCTTCATTGATATTATTTTAATTCCCAAAGTACCAAATGCTATAAATACTACCCAATTTCGTCTGATTAGCCTTTGCAATTTCAGCTACAAAATAATCTCAAAATCATTGTCAACCGGTTGAAATTGTTATTACCTGTTATTATATCACCGTTCCAAAGTGCTTTTGTGTCAGGCAGGTTAATTCACGATAATATCATTATTGCTCACGAGGCATTTCACCATTTGAGAATGAAAGACGGTAGGGTAAGGAAGGAGGCGGCGGTCAAGATTGACATGAACAAAGCCTATGATCGAGTGGAGTGGGATTTCCTTTTTAAGGTTTTCCACACATTCGGTTTTCATGATAGGTGGATCCATTTGGTGAATCAATGTGTTACGAGCTGATGGATATACGCCCAATTTGAACCCGTTGACTTTCGAATTGTTCCATTTTTATCACCCCGTTAATGATTGTAAATCGAAACTTCAACCCGAACACTTCGCGAAAACACCAACGGACCGGACGAGGCCGTAGCGCTCGTCCGGCCGAGTTAGACTCACCTAGGTGAGGTCGGGTGGCCACACCCGGCCTTCCCTAGGGGAGATCGGGTCAGCCAACCCGATCTCCCCTAGGGGAGATAGGGTTGGCCAACCCTATCTCCCCTAGGAGGGGTTGGGTGGCCTCACCCAACCCCTACCCTTGGGGGTCGGATTTTCCTTCCCCCCAAGGGCCCCGGCACCATTCTTGGACTCCCATACTCGGTTTATTTCCGCCAACCCTTTCCGTATCCTAAGGTCTTAATTACGTGTTTAAAGGTTAATTAACTGTGTTTAAAGGTTAACAATGTCATTAAGCCACCTTAATGACACCGTTGCCTATAAATACAACACCTCCACTATTCATTCGATCATCTTGGCAAGTTGCATAATTTTGCTCTGACATCTCTCTAGCTTTATCTCTCTAAAACCGTACTGACTTAGGCATCGGAGAGGGTTCATCAGGCACCACCCCCTATGTGCCTGGTATTGCCCCTCTTGCAGGGCGAGAAGAGAAGAGAAGCTAAGGACGGAAGGACACGAGCTAGGAAAGCGTAACCCGAGAGCATCGAATCCACAACATCTCCAGTGAGGAACGAGACTTGAGTCGACCGCCCGTTGACCCTAGACTCGGAACCTAACACTTGGCGCCGTCAGTGGGCTTCGGACAGAAAGCCTGGCAATAACAAGAGCAATGACGAACAGCATGGTGTCTAGGCACCACCGCCCACCTGGGGGCAATAGGCGAAGGAGAGAGCCTATACCCCCCAGGAAGGCAGCCTAACCCAGGGAAACTGCCAGTGCAACTAGAACCTCAAGGAACCCCACAGGCTCCCCAACACAACAACCAGGAGGGAGGACCCTCACGCCCAGCTGGGGCTGAGTCCTCCACAGCCTCAACCCCTTTGGCAAGGAGGCCACAAAGAGAGAGGGAGCAACAGGGAGTGCCATCCCAACACACAGCACCTCCTGAGGGATATTACTATGAGGCGCAACCCCAAGGATACCCGTATGGGATGCCGGCCGCGCCCACACAACATACACAAGGCCGGCATACACCCAGAGGACACATACAGAAGCTCATGAAGAGGAACAGATCCCAACGGAAGAGCACCACTCGCACCCTCGAGCAGGGCAGCGAGAGGAGCAAAGAAGAAATTACCAGGAGCCACCCCCAGAGGGAAGGCAACAATTCGTGCCTCCTAGGCAACAGCAGAACGCCAGGGCTTACACCCCACTGGGGGCGGACAGACAAGCAAGACCTCCAAGGAGGCAAGAATTCTATGAAGCAGCCCAGCAGGGACACCAAGGATACACCTACAGTCCGTACCAATACGGATAAGGGATCCCGGCAAGCCCAATCTATAACTACGGAGGCTATCAGAGAGATTACACTCCGACACCGATATTGATCACTCCGGAAGAAATAGAGGCAATGATAACAAGGAAAATGAATGAGTCAAAGAAACACGGCTTGCATTGTCTAAGTGACAAAACGAACCACCCTTTCACGAGGGAATTGGAGATGAGCAAGGTGCCGGACTCCCTGCATACAATCCAGATTGCAAAGTACAATGCCAAGGGAGACCCTTTGGAGCATATTCAACAGCATGAAGCCTCCCTATTTGGGAGAACTACTGATGAAAGATACAAGGCACTCCTATTCCCAAACATCCTATCAGGGGTGGCCTCACACTGGTTCTTTAGCCTACCCTCTGAGAGCATCCACTCATGGGAGCAGCTAAAGGCGAAATTCCTTCAGAGATATCTAGGAGAAAGGAAGCTCCTTAAAGGGACAGGCTCCATCGATGACGTGAAGCAAGAAAATGATGAATCTTTGGCCAATTACTACACTAGGTTTAACCAAAACATAGCAGACATCCAGGGCGACATCACTGAGGGTGAGATAATACGAGCCTTCATTAGAAACCTAGGCCGCTTCGGGTCCACGCTGGCAGAAAAGATGGCCAAGAAACCAGCAAGCACCTTAGAGGAGCTAGCAGGGAGAGTAAAAACTCATATAGACCTGGAGAGGCACAGAGCAAGTAAGAAAGCCAAGATTCAAGCAGCTAAGGAAGACAATGCAAAGCCGAACAGAGGAAAGCCACCTCAGGCACCTCAACACACAAGGCAGCAGGAATGGCGTCCGCCCCAGCAAAGAAATCAAATGGGCGAACCACTGAAAGCTAGGGAAATCAATGTCATCAAGTTCATCCCATTGAACGCCACTCCAGCTACTGTCCTCAGAGAAATGCGGAATCAGAAACTCTGGTCACCCCCTGCAAGATGGAGAGCCCCAATGGTGGGGACACACAAGGACAGATGGTGCGATAACCATGAAGCATACGGGCATGACACGAACGAATGTTTCAGCCTAAAGCTAAGCATCAACAATGTCATCCAAAGGGGAGAACTAAAGCAGTTCGTGGATCATGGAGGCAACAGAATACAGTTAGGGCCATCATACAGGGACAAAGGTAAGAGCAAGGCAGACTACATTCCTCCACCCAACAAGAGAGGAACCATAAACATGATACACGGAGGAGTGGCATCAGGTGGCCCAACTGCTAATGCAAGGGAGGTTTACGCATCAAAACTGAGTTCAGTGCCAAGGTGGAGGAAAAGGCCACGAGAAGGAGAGGAGATGAAGATTGAATTCTCGGAGAAAGACAAGAGCCACATTGTCTTCCCACATGACGATGCGTTAGTCATCACGATAGACATTGATAATTTTGATGTAAAGAGAATACTGGTACATGGGGGCAGCTCGGCAGACCTCCTAAGCCTAAGGGTCCTAGAGGAAATAGGGAAAACAAAGGCAGACATCAAACCAGTCAACTTCCCTCTAGTTGGCTTCTCAGGGGCAACAAGTTACCCCCTAGGAATGATAACCCTGCCAGTGACCATGGGCCAAGGATGGACACAGCTGAAGGTGAACATTAACTTCTTGGTGGTTGAAAGCTTGGGAGCCTATAACGGGATCCTAGGAAGAACAACCATAAATCCATATGAAATTGTGTCATCTACCGTACACCAGAAATTGAAGTACATCACTGAGAATGGAGTTGGAGAAGTCCTGGGTGACCAACGCACTGCAAGGCAGTGCTACGTCAACTCCATGAGACGGGGATCACACAGGACAGACACAGTGGCAATGGTCATGGTAGGAACCGACCAAGACAACAAGAAGGTGATGAGGAAACAAAGGCAAAGAAAGATGAAGAACGGAGTGGCACTCTGCCTGAGCAAGCAATTTTTTCAAAAAATGGCTAAGAAGAGAAACATGAGCAAGGCCGTAAAGGTAACAAGCATACCTTGGCAACCAGAAACCGCACAAGGAAAAAGAACAAGGGACTCCATCATAAGAGGCTTCCGACACATTGATGACATCAAGCAAATGCCATGGGAGCCAATGTCAAGCTACTTCGAAAGATTCTCCAGTTATGGCGCCAATATGGACATCACAAGAGGAGAAGCCGTCAGAGCCTTCATTAGAAACATGCATCCAAACTCATTTGAGGCCTATGGAGGGCTTTATGAGATGGTCATGACAAACACGATGAGACAGCTCAAGGAAAAGCTAGACAAGGCGTTTGCAAAGGAGATGGAGCAATGGGATGAAGTCCCGGAAAAAGAAGGAGAGACTGACACACTGGAAGGAGGTGTAAATTTCAAATTCACACCCCTTACAGTGAGCATAGAAGAACTTTTTCAAAAGTACCTCAAGGAAGAGCTACCCATATGCAGAGAGGAGGGCAAGGCCTTCCTAGGAAGAGATGCACAGGAATGGTGTGAGTATCATGGAACCTGGGGGCATCAAACCAACAACTGCATGGTGCTAAAGATAGAAGTGGAAGAAATGATTCACAATGGAGGCCTAAAGGAGTACGTGGCAACAGACAAATTGACCACCCCATATCATTAGTTTCATATTTAGCACTTTGCATGTTCAAGCTTTCTAAGTTTTTCAAAAACAACTTTTGAGAAGGAGAACTCACGAAGTTACTCCAACTCTACAACTATCTTTGATTTCCTCCAAAGGGTGTCTTGACCCACCCAAGGCACCCCATGTGTACAAAAAACATGAATGCTCTTAAGGGATTAGGATTTCCTTCAAAGGTATTTTCCAATGAATGTGGTGATATAATCATGAAGTTATCCTTACACAGATATGACTTCAAGTCAACAACGAATTTTCGACGCCCCCAAGAGCGTATCTTGAGAGTGGTTTCCAAAAACTACGAATTTCGACGCCCCCAGAAGCGTATCTTGAGAGTAGTGTTCATACTACGACATTCGACGCCCCCAAGAGCGTATCTTGAGAGTAGTTTCTATACTACGACCTTCGACGCACCAAGAGCGTATCTTGAGAGTGGTTTCCAAAAACTACGAATTTCGACGCCCCCAGGAGCGTATCTTGAGAGTAGTGTTCATACTACGACCTTCGACGCCCCCAAGAGCGTATCTTGAGAGTAGTTTCAATACTACGACCTTCGACGCACCAAGAGCGTATCTTGAGAGTGGTTTCCAAAAACTACGAATTTCGACGCCCCCAGGAGCGTATCTTGAGGTAGATTTGCAACCTACCAGATTCGACGCCCCCAAGAGCGTATCTTGAGGTAGAAAAAACACTACCATTTTCGACGCCCCCAAGAGCGTATCTTGATGTAGATTTCAAACTACCAGTTTCGACGCCAACCAGGAACGTATCTTTGGTCTAACTTGTGCCCTCCGGGAGCCTATCCTGTGAAACGTTAAGTGCCCTCCGAGAGCCAGTCTCGTGAACAGATTTCGACGCCAACCAGGAGCGTATCTTTGGTCTAACTTGTGCCCTCCGGGAGCCTATCCTGTGAAACGTTAAGTGCCCTCCGAGAGCCAGTCTCGTGAACAGATTTCGACGCCAACCAGGAGCGTATCTTTGGTCTAACTTGTGCCCTCCGGGAGCCTATCCTGTGAAACGTTAAGTGCCCTCCGAGAGCCAGTCTCGTGAACAGATTTCGACGCCAACCAGGAGCGTATCTTTGGTCTAACTTGTGCCCTCCGGGAGCCTATCATGTGAAACGTTAAGTGCCCTCCGAGAGCCTGTCTCGTGAACAGACTCGACGCCCACTAAGAGCGTATCTTTGGTCTAACAATACCATACATACCGTTCAAAGGGTATCAGAAGAGAGCATTACACTGTACTACGAAGGACCCCATGAGAAAGTAATTTCAAAATAAAGTGATATGAAGAACACATAATGTTTTTTCTTGATGAAATAGCAGGTATGGCATGAAGGAAAACACGAAAGAAGAATAAGTAAAGGAAACACACCAAGAAAAGAGTCCATAATCAAAGGAGTACATACAAAAAGCATACGAAGTACCAATATAAAGGCAAGTGAACCACACAGCCAACGACAAAATACGACAAGAGAAAGCAACACAAAATCTCACAACAGCCCCAAAAGATACTCAACCCATCAAAGGGGAGAAAGAGTATGGTTATATATACAAAGATAGCAAGATGTCAAGACATCAATCAGAGCCTTCGGGGGAGTCACCCTGACCCCCTGAGGCTGAACCACCGGCAGAGATAGACGAAGAGGAGGAAGAGTCCGAAGTATCGATATCCACAGGCGTAGCATCCACCTGTGTAGGGGCAGGCTCGTCTGCAACGGCAGCCTGACCCCTAAGGACAGCCATGTAACCAGTAGCGTACGGCCCAAAATCACCAAGATCGCCAACTGGAAATTGAGGATCAATGCGAAAAATATGATCAACGAGATACTCACCAAACTGGTTCATCTCCTGAGTGAGCCGCACACTGTAGTCAGCAGTGAAGGCAGAGGAAGCATTGTACTCAGACACTGCGACAGTCCTCTCCTCTGCCCGGCACCTTGCCTCCAATTTCCGCAACTCCTCAGAATGGAGTGAAGATGCGACCTCAGCCTCCCGGCGTAAGCTACCTACGGTAGTCTCAAGTAAGGACACTTGGTCCCTGAGCTCCTCCATCTTCAGATCAGATAGGCGCGCCTTCTCAGCAGCAGTGGCGAGCTCCGCCTTTAGGGAGACCTGGCTGTCCTCTAGAGTCTTCTTCTCGTCAGATAGCTCGAGCACAAGGGATGACATGTTCACCATGTCAGACATACCCTGAAAATTTAAACAAGAGATGAGTAACTGAAAAACCAATCACATAAAAGTAAAAAGGAGAAAGCAAGGAACAACTCACAGGCGCATAACGAGAGAGTACACCCTGAACGAAGCGCCGGGTCTCCCCAGGAGACTTAGGCTGAGCAGCACGATCGCCAGGAGGGATGGCACCGCGAAGTACACGGATGCCAACCTCAGGAGTCCGCAAAGAGGAGCCGCTATCAAGGTGGAACTCCTTCAAACCAGCGAAAGGAGTCCACTCGGACCCAACGACATCCTTGTCAGTAAGACGTGCGAAATCCTTCCGACTCAAAGCCGGAGGCCCACCTATACAAACGAAGCAAGTCAAAGGAAAATATAAACGTAGAAGCATCAGTGATAAGGTGGAAATCGAACCTGATGACCGTGCCCTCGGCTGGGGGGCAGGGGAACCATCACCAACAGGTCGCTTCCCTTTATCAGCTCGGGAAGGCACCTCTTCGACCACCATCTCTTTATCGCGAGACAGGGTCGGGGGACGAACAACATGCGAAGGAGGATCCGCAGCTTTCTTCCTCTTGACAGCCGAGGCCCCGGCCTCAGAGTCAGATCTCCGCGACTTGGACTTAGAAGGTCCAGAGCTCTTGCCTACGGAAACAACCCTCTCGGTCACCAGGGGAGAGTGCCCTAGCAATGCAAGAAAAACAAGATAAGGAAAACACAAGTATACCTTAAAGAAGCAAACATGAGGAAGTATACCAGAGGCCCCAGCCTTCCTCCCAAGCATGGGGGACTTCTTCAGAGTAGAGCTAGATGGAGCCTTCCTCTTGCTCAGATCGACCGGTGCTGCCTGCACGTTATAGGTTTTTCCGTGAAACCAACCTACAAAGGAAAAGCAGAAAGTAAATAAAGATGAGAAGACTAAGTAACATACCGAACCCCCGGAGTCAGGAGTCAAACTGATCCCTGCCTCATAAAGATCCGTCTCGGTCACTAAGGACACAGGGCAGTATGATCGGGTCCTGTTGCTCTCATAGATCGTCTTCATAGTCTCTAAATCCACAGGAGAAAACTCCCCGAAGGCAGGCCAGCCATCTGACCGATCCTCATTCAAGACCGACCAAGTGACATATCGATCCGTGATGAAGAAATAATGTTTGGCCCAGTGGCTCGCCGAGTTGTCACTCCGGGCCACGAAGCGAAGAGAGTTATCCCACTCGACCCCACTCAACCCGAAATCAGCAAATCGGGAATCCTTGAGGGACGGATGGCGAGTTACAAAACTCGCAAAGCCTACCTTCCTCTGATATTGGAACCGGTAGAAGCATCGGAATAGAACCAGTGAATACTTCCAGGAGTACCAGTGGCATAACACCCGGAAGCCCACCCAGACGCGGAGGGCACTAGGAGCAAGGTTCACAGGAGAAATCCTAAAATCCTAAAGAACCTACTCAACTCTACGAGATCATCGCAGTAAGACAGCCTCAATCCAAAGCGAATCTGGGAGGGGTAAACGAAGACCTTCCCCCTAGGGGGCTCTGTCACCGTCTCGCGGGTATTCCCCAAGGAAGGGAGGAAAGGATATAGAGGCTCATCTAAGGGATAGATATCACCTAAGGTAACGTGCTCATTATAATCAGACCTAGTCAGGTGGTTCTCCGACAGAGCAGCGAGACCTAAGTCAAAGGTAGCAGGAAATCCCAAAGTTCGAATCAAGTCTCGACTAACACCCCAGCTCAGATCGCAACACTAAGCTAATGATAGGAAAGTAAGTAATGCGACGAAAAGAAGAGAAAAGGAACTCACTCATCCTTCGAAGGATGTAGCGCCTCTGCAGAGTCTGTGTGCGGGGACACCACCAAGAATACAGTACCTGCCACGGTATGACAAATGTCAAAACAAGAAAATTTCCGAAAAACCGGGAGTACCCCGGCACTCGACCAACAACAACAACCAAAGATTCGAAAACACCCAACAAAGATAACAAACACGAGCCAAAGACACCACGACAACCAAATCGGAAAATTTTGTCCGAACCAAGAATCAGTTCCTGGGCAAAATTACAATTACGCCCTCCAATGGAAGTCAACACACAAAATGGCGCCCCGACATCAAATTCAAAATGGGGATAGTTTAATCGGACAAGAAACTATCTCCGGACGACCGGCCAAAGTTTTTTCCCCAAATCTACGGCTATCCACGGCAATCCCACATTCAATCAAGTATCGGCAATCAAGTATCGGCAATTCAAAAATCAACATTTTACGTGATAACGAAAAGGAAAAGAGTGGACCTTTGGAAAACCCGACCCGATATGATAAACGGGTCCGGAAATCGAACTTCGACGTTGGCCGGAATCAGTCCCTCGCCGGAGCCCCAATTTTATCGCCGCCGGAGCTGAGCTGCACCTATCCCCGCCTGTCCCGCCGCCGTAGCCGCCCGTCGGAGCCACAGAAGACCTCGCCGTCGCGAATGGCGATCCCCGTCGCCTCAGCCGTGCTCCGCACCGTCGTGGGTCGCCGCTCGTGTCACCGTCCGCCTGGGGTCACGTCACTGTTCGCCTGGGGCCGCGTCGTCGTCTCCGGCTGGACCTCCTCGCGCCGATGCCTCACCCGAGCTGCTGGCCGGAATTTCGGGTTTTCCACCGGAATTTTGGCCGGCCCCCTCCTGTGGTGTGCTCCAAATTCTTCCTTGCTCTCCAAGTATGAGAAAAAAGGGAAAGGATGACAATGGTGGCTAAGTGAGGTATTTTCCTAACTCTCCTATATATTTGAAAAGGTGTAGGGTTTTTTAAGTGACATAATCACAACCCTCCATTTAAAATTAGATAAGATCTAAGGGTTAAAGAAAAACTATCATCTTTACCTCCCTTAGACTATGGTTGAGCATATCTCCACTCAAGTTAACATCCCATAGGTTTATTTTTTAGCATCCCATACTTAGAAAAAAATTTAGACCAAAATTAAATTTTTCTCCACTTAGGTAAAATCCCGGCATGAAATTGAAGCATGAATCGCTTAGTTGTATTCGTATTGCATTCCTATGCGAGCATGTATTTTTCGAGTATACGCCCGTAGCAAAGATAGATTTATTACTCACACCTCAGACGGACGCGTGCTTAGACACGTGTCCGTGCTATTCTGACGTTTACAATTCCTCTATCTCATAAGGCAGGAGGCAGAGTCAGAGGCACACATCCATGGGTGAGTAAGCATTCAGACGAAAGGTAAAACCCCGGTTTCAAATTGCGCGTGTCATACCATCCTAAAATAGAGTCAATCAAGGGTTAGGCCATTGGTTGACTCGGGGGCATGTGATGGATATACGCCCAATTTGAACCCGTTGACTTCCGAATTGTTCCATTTTTATCACCCCGTTAATGATTGTAAATCGAAACTTCAACCCGAACACTTCCCGAAAACACCAACGGACCGGACGAGGCCGAAGCGCTCGTCCGGCCGAGTTAGACTCACCTAGGTGAGGTCGGGTGGCCACACCCGACCTTCCCTAGGGGAGATCGGGTCAGCCAACCCGATCTCCCCTAGGGGAGATAGGGTTGGCCAACCCTAGGGGTGAGCAAATTACCCAGTTGGAACCGAAACCGGACCGGAACCGGTCTTTTGGTAGGTTCCGGGTAGATGTAAATGGTTCTGGTACGGTTCTGGGATTAAATTTCAAGAACCGGTATTTTCGGTTCCGGTACCGGGATAAGTTTTCGGGTACCCAAATACCCGGAACCGGAACCGTTATATATATATAAATTAAAAAACACTAAACATTTAACAAATTTAAAATTGGTTTGTGGAAAATGTTATAATTATTTTTATGATTCACTTGGTATAACATAAATTTCAGTTTCAATTGGCTACCGAGAACCCGGTTCCAACTGGGTATCCAGAACCCGGTTCCAACTAGTACCTAAAATTATATTATTTAGTTTGAAAATTTGTAACCGGTTCCTTAACGGGTACCCGGAACCGATTGGCTCTTAACGGTTCTGGTACGGTTCCGGTTCCTAAATGTTCTGGTACGGTTCTGGGTAATAAAGTTAGGAACCGTTTAGTATTGGTCTGGTTCTGGGATACTCTAAAAGTACTGGGTACCCGGAACCGCTCACCCCTAGCCAACCCTATCTCCCCTAGGAGGGGTTGGGTGGCCTCACCCAACCCCTACCCTTGGGGGTCGGATTTTCCTTCCCCCCAAGGGCCCCGGCACCATTCTTGGACTCTCATACTCGGTTTATTTCCGCCAACCCTTTCCGTATCCTAAGGTCTTAATTACGTGTTTAAAGGTTAATTAACTGTGTTTAAAGGTTAACAATGTCATTAAGACACATTAATGACACCGTTGCCTATAAATACAACACCTCCACTATTCATTCGATCATCTTGGCAAGTTGCATAATTTTGCTCTGACATCTCTCTAGCTTTATCTCTCTAAAACCGTACTGACTTAGGCATCGGAGAGGGTTCATCAGGCACCCCCCCCCCCTCTGTGCCTGGTATTGCCCCTCTTGCAGGGCGAGAAGAGAAGAGAAGCTAAGGACGGAAGGACACGAGCTAGGACAGCGTAACCCGAGAGCATCGAATCCACAACATCTCCAGTGAGGAACGAGACTTGAGTCGACCGCCCGTTGACCCTAGACTCGGAACCTAACACGAGCGTTCAGTATAGTGTGGTTGTGAAGGGTAAGAAAACGATTCTTTTTCATCCCACTCGAGGTATTCGCCAGTGAGACCCTCTTTCGCCTTACTTATTTATAATGGTGGCTCATGTATTATCGAGACAGATCATGTATGCGGCGGAACGAAGGATACTAAAATGTGTGAGAATTCGACGTGCGTGCCCTCAACTTCATCATTTATTTTTTGCGGATGATTCGGTATTCTTTATAAAGGTCGATGAGTGCAATGCGAGGTCTTTGAAGGAGATATTGAACACATATAGTAGGGCGTCCGGTCAGAGCATTAATCATGCGAAATGAGAGATCTTCTTCAGATCTAACGTGGATAACAATATCAAGAGTAGAGTGGTGAATGTTTTGGGAATACGAGCGGTGGAAGAATCTGGCAAATACTTGGGCTTGCCTACGGTATGGGGACGGTCAAAGAAGGAGGCCTTAGGCTTTTTTAAGGATCGCGTGGCTAATAAAATACAAGGATGGAAGAACCTCTATCTAAATAACGCGGGGAAGGAGGTACTCATCAAGGCTATAGTTACGGCCATTCCTACGTATGCGGTGAACCTTTTTTCGTTCCCAAACTCGTGGTGTAATGACGTAAATGCTGTGATGGCTCGGTTTTGGTGGGGTCAAAAGGGTGATGAACGAAGTTTGCATTGGAATAGGTGGGACAAAATGACTGTAGCTAAGGAATCAGGAGGTTTGGGTTTTCGCGATATGAGAACCTTTAACCAAGCGATGCTTACTAAGACTACATGGCAAGTTCAAAATGAACTGGATGCACTTTGGGTTAAGTTTCTCAATGGAATTTACTTCCCAAGATCTACCTTTATGGAGGTGAAAAAAAGGTAGGAGACCGTCGTGGGCATGGTCGAGCATATTATTGGGTCGGGACATCCTCTCCCAATAGGATATTTGGCGTGTTAGGAATGGAGAATCAATTCGAGTATTTTTCGACGCTTGGATTCTAGATCTTCCTGGATATCGGCTGAATGGTGATCGGGCGGGTGTCGACACGAACTTGACGCTCGCTGCCTTACTTTGGCCATCAGAAAATGCACGGGCTTTGGAACCAATTGCACGGGTATTATCTGAGGAAGAGCATCATGCTATTCTTGGCATCCATGTACGGAGGGGGAGCACAACTAAAGACAAGCTAGTATGGCTAAAGTCTAAGAGTGGGGTTGCCGTGCCCAAATTAGTTTATCACCGACTTCGACAAAAGGAACATATCGAGCAACCAACCCCTCCACGTCAAGATACGTCTCAACTCATGTATGGAAGGAAATTAGGAAAGGAAAAGCTCCTTCAAAGGTCAAACACTTCATTTGGAAGATTTGTGCACGAGCATTACCAACTTTTGACGAGCTTGATCGGCGGGGAGTCGATGTGGAATCTAAGTACCCTTTTTGTAATTCTGCAGAGATCGTTGATCATGCTTTATTGGTATGTGGATGGACTTTTCCGGTATGGTTTGGGGGACTCGGCTTGAGATGGAATCATGATTCTAACCCAAATTGGGTGGAATGGCTAGGGGAGACTTTGGAGAGGGCTATTAATGGAGGGGAAGACGAGAAATTCATTCGACTTAAAGTGGAGCTCGGAGCTTGGAAAATTTGGAAGGAACGTTGTAGAGCGACATACGATAGAGATCAACCAAACCCGCGTCATGTCTTGGAGAAAATCATACATTTATGTGATGAAGTGTGGAATGTACGATGCTTTGACATTGAGACCAAATCCCCTAATCGATCTATACCTTCATCAAGTACAGAATGGCAAGCACCAAATCTTGGAGTCCTCTCTGTTGCGATGGATCATGGTCTTCACAAACTGGATGGGGCGGCACCAGAATCGTGGTACGGGACGGACATGGGCACTTGATTGAGGGTCGGAATTCTCGGGGTAGGGAGTTTAGCGCAGCCATGGCGGAGGCAAAGGCGATATTACAAGGCCTCAAACTTGCAGTTCATCACCAACGGAGGGAAGTCGTCATCGAGTCGGATGCGGAATACATTGTAAACCAAATCCGACGATCAACAACAAACCCCGACTGGAGGTTCGAAAATATTATTTGTTCCATTCGCCACTTGGCAAGCTTGATTCAGTCCGTGAGTTGGAAGATTATCCGACGATGCGCTAATCGTAGTGCAAACTGGGTGGCTATCCATTCTAGAAAGGAGATGTGTCCGGCTGATTGGGTTGTTATACCCCTTCTCCTCTATTATCTTTTTTGATATTAGATTGTAATCCCGACTGATTTGATGATTATTTTATAATAAAGTATTTTCTCTGTAAATAAAAAATATAAAAAATTCTGATACATATTTTGTTTTATTCAATTAAGTTTTCTTAATTATTTAAGTATTATCCAAGTTGTAATATGATTTTTTTTGCAACTAAATAAATTATGTTGAAATATTTTCGTGGTTTTAACATTTTATTTATATTTGTTTATCGCTTTCATTTGTTGGCCAAAGAAAAAAAATCGCTTTCATTTAATAGTTATTAATATTTAATTAAAAATAGATTAAATAAATATTTAGAAGAAATTTTGCATTACCCTAGCTAGCTAATCAACGTTAAGTTAAGTACCCTTAAAATGATTGATTTTTTTATTGTTAAAATAATGTTTTACTATTTAATATTTATATAATATATTCAAGTTGCGAATTAACTCAGATTCAATCCGCGACGTGTATCCAAATTAATTGTTAGATCCTGAATGTGCGGGTCAAAGTTGACTCCACCCCCCTTTAGTGTGCTGCAGTTAGTTGGTGTAGAAGTTTTTTATTTTCCTCTTTATGTAATTGTTTTTACTAAATAGAGAATATGAAGTTTGAGCTGCAATTCTCTATCTGTTTTTACTTCCCTGATCAGTTTTGATTACAACAATAAATCAAGTTGCAACATAAGAATCTTAATTAGAGTAGGAAAGAGTTTTGAATCTACAATAATTTCATTTTTAAATTACTATATTAAAATAACATATGCATCATATTTTTTATAAATTTTTATAGTAGTGTATATAAGTCAAAATATATAATATCATATATATCATTGGAAAGCTCTTATAAAAAAAATCATTCGTAAATTAGAATATCTTATAAAAATTGCAATTATTTAATTAAAATATTCAAAATTAGAAAATAGTATATTGTAAATAAAAGTAAACCAAAGATATTTATAGATATTAAAATGACATAACTTATTTGATGCGCTTTAAATTTTATAATCGATGAATGTACCATGTGATTTAAAATTATGTATTTGAGCTAAAAGATTTAGAAATAAATTTAAACTTCAAAATTGTCGTTCTCGCAACGTATCATTATTTAACTTAACTATGCGTAAGTATATTTTTTTTTTATTAAAAGAAAAATAGATTTATAGCTATTAACAGATATATTAGAACTATACAATATCATTTAATATATAATTTTTTCTTGGGCATTTAAAAACTTTAGAATTGTGATACAATAATACACACGCATTTGAAGCTTAGAATCGTCGGTTTTACTTTTACATCATGGTACAATAAAATTTCGTCCCATTCTTTCTTCTTTAATTCTATATATATATAGTATCAGCTGCTCTCTAGCTGTTCATTCATTTCTCTTGGTCAAATTACAATAACCCTCTAGCTATCCCTTTATACAGAGATAGTGTGCTAGCTAAGAGATTAGCAAATCAGAAGTTCTATATGTCGTGGTCGTCGGTGGAAGATTTTTCTCGTCCATGTCCGAGGGATGGATACTACGATGTCTTTATAAGTTTTAGAGGCATCGATACCCGCTCCGGTTTTACCGACAACCTCTATCATTCATTGCTAGAAAGCAAGATGTACACATTCATAGATGTAGATCTTGCGGGAAATGTCATTGAGACTCTATTCAAGATAATTGAAACATCAAGAATAGCAGTGGTGGTTTACTCGGAAAGCTTTGCTTCTTCAGATTGGTGCTTGAGAGAGCTAGAGATGATTATGCAACGGTGGGAGGAGAAGAAGATGTTGATGATCCCCATATTTTATAAAGTAGCTGCTCATGAATTGAAACACCCAACTGAAAAGACTAGAAAGTATTTTGATGAGCATATAATAAAATATGGCGAGCTTGTTGTAAGGAAATGGAAGGATGCTGTTACCAAAATTGGTAATGTTAGCGGATTCCCTTACACAGATGTCTACAGCAGGTACGTACGCAATTCCATCTCTCTTACTCACTTCCTCTAGCGATTTGATATTAATGTTATATATATGTTTTAACATCATTTGTAGGTCTGAGCGTGATTTTATCAAGTTTGTGACCGCTCAAATCAAGAAAAAACTAGGAGATCTCTTGCAACGAGAAACCGGCCTAGAAAGCAGTACCAGTAAACCATATTATAATAAAGGTCCTGCAATGGAGAATCATGACGTCTTTATAAGTTTCTTAGGAGAAGACATGCACTACGGTCTTGTTACTCATCTTTACGATGCTCTGATCGTGAACGAGATTAAGACCTTCATGCATAACGGAGATTATTTTACAGAAGCCGACATATTTGAGGTAATCCAGCGGTCGAAGATGTCAATAATTGTCTTCTCTCCAAACTATGCTACCTCAAAATGGTGCTTGACTGAATTAGTGAAGATACTCCAATGTGGTAACACAATGGGTCAGGTGGTTCTGCCCATCTTTTACCAGGTACATATATATATATGTGTATATATATAATATAACTATATATATACGACTCCGAACTCCTATATATTTTTCTATAGGATATGATCATCTACCAATCAGGCATTCTCATGTATGTTTTTTGAGTAAAGATCCAAACTGTGAAATTTGCTGTGAAATTTCTCTAGAAAGTATGAAAGAGAAAGTGCTGCAACAAATTCTATTAGTTCCTTAGTGGGCCCTACAACACTTTCTAGCAATGTTATCAGAACCGGACCGGACCGGCGGTCTAACCGGGTTCGGACCGGAACCGGAGGTCCTTCCGGTCCGGTTCAGTCATTTCCGGACAATGTTACTGAACCCAGTTCGATAGCGGTTTTATATCGAATCGGCCGGTTTTTTAAGCGAACCGGTCGGTTTTTTACCGATTTAGTAATTTATATTAGTGAACCGGTCTATTTTTAAAGAGAACCGGCCGATTTAAGAGCGAACCGGCCGGTTTTAGTGAAGAACCACTATGTAACTGAACCGGGCTCGGACTGGGTTCGGACCGGCGAACCGGGAACCGGTGGCCTTGCCGGTCCTATGGCCGGTCCGGTCCTGATAACACTGCTTTCTAGGGAAATTTCATTCGTTCTTTCACAGTTTGTATCATACTCATGTTTTTTTCTTTTAAAATTGTGAACCCCGTTTATACCTAAAATCAATTATGAATCAATCTTCCACCACCGCAGGTACGTTCTTCGGATTTAATAAACCAAGAAGCCAAAGGTTCAAGGATATCTTACCATTTAAAAAAGCACGCGTCTTATTATGAAGAGGACGCGGTGCAAAGTTGGAGAAATGCGATTACTGATTTGGGCAATGTGGATGGTTTCCACTTCTCGGCTTCTCATGGCCGGTACAGCTTACTGAATCTGATGCTAACATAGCTTGACATACATATGGAACACCATTATATATATTATCCTTAATTAACGTAGCGTCTTTAATTTGTTTCATTGTGTAACTTAATTGTATGTAGTCAGGCAGAACTAGAATTCATCCGAGGACTTGTTGGAAAGATATCGACTATACTGAATAGGTACTTAATTCCCAATCTAGCCACGTGCGTAATTAATAATATAAGTAGATGCAATCAGTTTGTATTCCTCACTTCATATTTTTGCTTATTAGGCTTCATGAAAAGAAGGTATCAAGTGGGAATCAAGATTCACATGGGTTGACCATAGAAGAAAAAAAACAAGCACTTGCAGTGCAAACAGATGGAGAGGTATGTAAATGTGTGTAATGAGTTAGTATATAATTAGTCAAGAACCAAACTATGAACTTTGACCAAATTATAATTATTATCCAATCTTCGAGTAAATGAGATTTAAATCAAAAAATACCGGATTGACTTATGAAGTGGTTCCTCCTCCTTGCTTTATTACCTACTTATATATATATGGGAGAAATTCTTCTATGGCTCATCTCCAACATGTGAAGCTGAGCTGGTAGCACATCAACCAATAAACATCTGACACATGTGTCAGATGCTCATTGGCTGAAGTGTTACCAGCTCAGCTCCACCTGTTGGAGCTGAGCCATAGAAGAATTTCTCTATATAAGGAACTCTTCTCCCTGATTTTTTAAAACACATTCCATTCTAACTCTTTCAAATTATATATTTTTTTCATCCACTCTTTGCTCTTTGGATTGATGACTAGTAGAATAGCTTTCAGGGTTTCGATTTTATTTTACGGTTTATGCAGTCACTTCGGAGTTCATAGGTGATACAGTTTAACCATATCTTTCGAGGGAGTTCTGGTTTGGTTCAGCCAGTTATGTAAAGGTGCTTAGTCGAGACTAATGACGTAGTTGAGTAGTTAAGAGTAGTGGAGAACCACATGTATAGATGGGTGATATTTATGGGCTATTTTTATTGGGATTCTAGGTTTATTTTGATGTCCCTCCAATCCCTATTATTTTGGTGTAAAACTTCACATTATTTTATATGAGATATTAAGACCCTCTTAATGGTAAGATTAGTCCCAAACCCCCAATATTTTTCCAACATTATGTTTGTATTTGATAATGTTGATTGCTTATAGGGATTGTCCTTAGTCTGTTATTTGAGATGTTGCTCCGGTTCGGACATGACAGAAAGCAGAATTTGGACTTCTGGGGTTGTTGGTGATTAAGTTTAGAAAAGGGTTAACAGGTCTTTTGGTCCATGATGTTTGACAACTTTTGGGTTTTGGTCAATGATGTTTTTTTTTACCTAGTTTTGGTACCATATGTTTGCAGATTTTTTCTAGTTTTGGTCCGACCGTTACATTCCGTCCATTTTTTGACATGTACAAGTCACGTGATCCACCCTAAACTTTCAATTTTGTTCAATTTAGTCCCTCTAATACTTTCCTAACCTTTTTATTGTTCAATTTAGTCCCGAAGTTTCAAAAATTCAATTGGACCTATTGTCCAATTTGGGTCAATTTTGAAACTTCGGGACTAAATTGAACAATAAAAAGGTTAAGAAAGTATTAGAGGGACTAAATTTAAAGTATAGAGTGGATATTGTGACTTGAACATGTCAGAAAATGGACGGAATGTAACGGTTAGACCAAAACTAGAAAAAATCTGCAAACATATGGTACCAAAACTAGGTAAAAAAAACATCATTGACCAAACCCAAAAGTTGTCAAACATCATGGACCAAAAGACATGTTAACCCTTTAGAAAAACCAATAACTTTGATTACAATGTCAATCAGGATAAGAAGAAGCTTGAATCGGGTCAAGATTTATCGGTTATATTTTGGGGCAGTGAATTATTTTGATAATTTCAACTAACATCAAATGTTTGGACATAAAATTAGGAGCAAGTCTTTTGATGTGTACCCGATAAAGTTTTGATAGTAAATTGCAATAAATACATTCAATTGGACGCTTAGTTGAAAGACACTATTGAAATTAAGTGAATGTCCAATTGAATGTATTTTGTTGCAATCTTTCCAATTTATTACCGAATTTATATTGGGTACTCATCAAAAGACTTTTTGTGGTACGAACGTACTACTTTAATGTCCAATTTGACGTTAATTATAACAGATTTAGCAATTTGTTCGGATGGAAGTATAGATAACCATTTTTTTTAAAAAAAAAAAGTAAAAATTTAAATAACTATTTATATTTTGCTCAAAGATCAAGTAGCGATATGGTTATTAACCCTTTTAACTATTTGACTTCAGAGCTCCTTATAAAGTATCATAGTTTAGTACTATGATCTTGATTGTGTCACTAGGTTTATACTACTAATAATGAAGTCATACTTGAAAATATATATATAGTGCATACAAAAATGAAAAAATATTATTGTCGCTGACACTCTCTCTCTAATGCTTGATTATTATTTATTAGGCTTTTGCAAGGATAGTTTGGGCTATGAGGAAAACAGAGGAAATGTCGCTTTATGATGCTGCAGCAACAATACAAAAGAACTTCAGAGCTCATCTAATTCGTAAATCCCAGTCTCTTCGTGCCCACAGAGAGCTCGCAGTAGCCAAGGCCAAGTTGAAGGAGATCAGGAGGCAGTGCAATAAGTTCTCATACCGCAGTCGTTTTATTATCGATACTACGGAGCGCCAGAGATTAGCTGAGGAAATTACCGTCTTACTGCGAACTGTTCATGACGTTGAGGTATATACATTTATTTGTTTAAACCATGTATATATATGTTTACCTATTAATTTTCACCATTGTTTTTTTCCGACCGTATGCTCTTGTCTGAAAATGTGGATGGTTAGTTTTTAGCTAAAAAAAGATATTTTTCTATTGCTATAAAATGAATTGGGGGAATCTTGTTTTGAAAAGTGAGACAGTCGTATTGGTGGGTCAAACACGTGGTTCGCTTAAAAACTTGGTTTTGTAATAAGTATTTCTTCATTGATGATGATGTTTTGTTTCAATGACTCTACTAGGGTGTCTATGTACTGGTACGTGCGGTTAAGAAGTCAATGGTGGGTGAGCTAGAAGCAATGCTCAATGTGGTGGATCCTCAGCCACCTGGGAAATCTCTTCCCCGTGAAGAAGAGGATAGTAGCCCCTCAGAGGCTGCATAAAGTGTAAACAACTCTCTTGTTGTCTGTAGTGACTAGTGAGGATAATGTGTTGATTTTTCGTATATATCCCATCTCGGAACTCAAGTATTTATACAAGGGTGTAAACGAGTCAAGCTACTAGAGATAGGCTTGGTCAATACTCCAATTTGAATTCAGATATATATACACGGTTCGATATTGCTCGCGAGCTTTAAGGGGTTTTATATATACTTTAATATATGTCGAGTTTTAATATATATTGGGCGTATAAAAGCAACGTGCAGGCTTAGCCGAGTTCGACATCAGTTAAGTAAACTTCAAGTCGAGTTTAGGCATACAGTTTCACTTTGAACCTTACTATTTGAGCTTAATCGAGCTGAGATCAAGCAAATTTTAGGTCAAGTTCAAGCCTGGAAATTCATGCTCGAAAGAGCTTGAGTTCGTCATATTTGAGGCGAATCGAGTACGATTAGCATAATACCCGAATCGGCTGGCTTACACCACTAACATTGTTGGAAAATATGCACGTAAAATGAGAAATTTTAAAGGAGAATCTTATGAATCAAATAAACAAGAGGGTTTTAACCTGTGTTATCAAGACCGGACCAGAGGTCGATCCGGTCAGGCCATCGGTTCCCGATTCGGCCGGTCCGACCTGGTTCGAACCCGGTCTGACCGGTTCTTATTCAAATCCCGTCATCCCATTGTTGTTGTCCCAAACCATTGCTGCTGCTACTCTTTCCTTCTGGCGGCGTCCGCCCCAAATCTTCTCCCCTCAGCAGCGACCCTCCACCGACGTATCTCCGGCCGTCGCAGCAGTTCCGAATAATTTTCCTCGATAATAACTCCTCAACCTAGATCGCACAACAGTCGCTCTCTCCTCCTCCGCCGCTCAGCCTCATCGGGAAACGCACGTTGTTGGAGTTCCAAAAACACGCGACCTTGAACAACCTGTTGCTGCGGTCGGTAAGGCCGAGACAAGCTTCGATTCATCCTAACTCAGCGTCGTTTGAGTACCGGCTCTGATCTCTTTGCAGCGGTACGGTGCTCATTTTCTTCAGCAACAAAGACCACATCCAATTAATTCGACAGCGAACCAGAACATGTTCGAGAACGAGTCGATACCTACCTTGGAGACAGAGAACAAGATGATGAATCAGTTACATGAGCTGGAGAAACAGCTCCTTGATGATAACGACGACAAAGACGCCGCTGATGGCGCATCTGTCGTCTCAAACACCAACAGTGAGTGGTCTGAAACCATCGGTTTCCATGAGGGATTAAACTTTAAAGGAGAAGATGTGTGGGTAGCAGGTAATTATACATTTTTATTTAATTTTAATAATTTAAGATACATATAACCACTTTCTGACCTTACTATTTAAGGAAAGCGGAACGATTCTGCCGCGTGACCGAAGCGAGGTGAGGACTGCCAGTGCCAAACGCCAACTCCAACTCCAAGAAAGAAAATGGACTTTTGTTTTTGCCTTATCATACTTTTTTGGGTATTTTTTTCTCTTAGCCATCGTTTATATTTCTTTTTCCTCTAGTTTTTTCATGGGGGAAATTTGTGTAGCTTCTGGCTTTTTTTTATTTATTTTATTAAGTAAATAGCATTGTTGATTAAATAAATTATTAATTAGGAATATGCTTAGACAAGGTGTTAATTCGGAAAGTTGCACACACATGACGTGAATTAAGCAAGTGACTTGAATTTTATTGGCTCCATTCCCTTAATTTAAATTTTGTTCTTGGTTTTAGGATTTTAAGTTTAGGTAAATTTATAAAAAAAAATTGAGTAATGATAGAAACATCCGAAGACATCCGATTGTGAGACAGTGGTAGACGTTGTAATTCTTATCAACTATAATGACATATTTCAAACACTGTAACTCACAGTCGGATGTCGGTCGGAGGTTTAGTTTCGGAATCTTTACAATTTCCAAAAAAAAATTTATTAAAAGCTTATTGAGATAAGTGGATGGTTTGTGTCAGACCTAAAATCTGACCTAAGCGATTTTCGTTTTGAAAACGAGGATTTTGAAAAGAGTCGGCACTAGTTAATTAAGGCTAACTAGAATCCTAAATTAACTAAACGAATAACGAATTAAACACCAATGTATAAAATCGGTCTACGTCAGAAACGAGTTCGGGGGTTCTGTTACAAATTAAAAACACATGGAATTAATCTCGTCCTTTCGGTACTCTATTCACTTCATTTGCCATGTTAATATTTAGTTAATTAAATTAGTCTTATTACTTAACTACAAATTAATTAATCAAACATGCTTAATCTTGAACCTAAATATTATATATATTACATATTATATCCATAACCTAATTAAACAATATCTATTATTATTATATTATGTATAGAGAAAGGATACCTGAGGAGATAGAGACGATAATTATCTCTGAGACAACCAACGGTGATGGTTTTTTGCATGGAAGTGCCGAATCTGAAATCTTCTAGCTGGTATTACTGTCGGTGGTACTGCCCGGAATGGAATCGGCGCCCGGTGACCTATTTTTTTAACCTTTCCACTAAATCATACTTGTAGGTGAAGAAGGACAGATAACGGGATGAGAGTAGAGCTTCCTTGAATATGTCTCCGGCAGATATGGAAAAGCCCGAGGGAGATGGTCGCCACAATTGCTAGTCGATGGAGAGTTCGGTTGATGCCAGAGTGAATCGAGAACCAACGGAATGAGGTAACCGTCACTGGTTCGAGTAACAGTGGATTATGGAGTCTGATGACAACGGGAGCGGAAAGAAGCGGAGCGAATGGATCAAGCGTCGGAGCAGCCGCGGTGGTTGGAGATCGGCGATGGAGGTTGATGAGTACTGATTCAGATATGTCGGAGTTGCTTTTGTCGGAGGGTCGATTGGGCGGCCGGAATGCTGATCGCCGGTTGGTGGTAGTATTCTACGACGGAGGGGCGACGTCGGATGGAGGAAGTCCGGACCGGGAAACGAACTGGTCGCGGTCGCTAGTAGCCACAGTGATTGAAGGAGGAAGCACTGCTAAAGGGAGACGATGAAGAAACCAAATAAAATTATACAAACAACAATAATTAATTAATAATGAAAATAGCCAAATAAACTATAATTAGCCTAAACAACACAAAGTCTGAATGAAGCTTCTGTGATTCAAGCGGTGGATGTGAGACCAGTGGCACGACAACTAAAGCAAGGATGGAGCTGGCCGACGGAGTGATTCGGTGGTGTCGGGTTATTACTTACTAGTGGATTGATGATGATCAACGGTAAACAATCTGGGTCGGTCGTGGGCAGAGCTAGGATAGGTGGCAAAGCGAGCAGCGGCCGGCGAAGTATGGAGCAGGTTGGGCTGGTGACCGGCTATGGATGGGTGGAGGGTTTTTGATTACGTTGTTAGAGTTTTGGCAGCAAACCAGGTGCAGCGTCAGCAAACAAAAGTATAGTGATCAGCAAGACAACTCAGAATGGTGACTTGGGGAACGTCTTTGTTCCTCAACTTGAACCATCATCATTATCATGAATATTATAATAAGAAAAATTATACTTTAGGCAACTGAACATAAATTAGCTTGTAAAGATACGTAATACTGAAACTCTCTTTATCGATATAAATATTGATGCTTCGTTTTTCCCCTCCCCTTTTTACATCAACTGAGCACTCATATATATACTAACCTAGATAACTAGGAAAATCAATTTAGGAAAATCAAATCCTACTGATTTATTAATATTCTAATCTAATAATAAGAAAATAAATATTGCTAATTTATTCTTAATAATAAATACATATAATATCCTAATATATGCTGGAGCATTCCTGGAAACTTCTCGACTTGCCATATTTAGATACTTCCTCATTTAGTTTGTCATATGTCATGCGTGTCGCGCGTGGTCCAAAATTAGGTGTTTACAGTTTGATCAGGTAAACTTGATCGGCTCGTAATTGTACTGTCCTATAATTATGTCTTATTAACAGGAGGGAGATACTGATATTGTCTATTATATTATTAAAGGTTTATAGGTCTTTTGGTACCCTATGTTTGTCCACTTTTGGCATCACATGTTTGGTTTTACCTATTTTTAATACCATATATTTGCCAATTGTGTACTTTTGGTCCGACTGTTAGTTGACCGTTAGAATTGATCGTTAAATACTCACGTGACTTGCACATGCCTAGCTCCAAATTTAGATTTTGTTCTGTTTAGTCCTCAAATTTTTTGTCCTAACTTTTTGTTTTAGCAATTTATCCCTTAAACATTTTCAATTGCACCCTAGGACTTAATTGACATAGCCATGGTCCAACCCATGGCTAGGTCGGACCATGGCTAGGGTCTCCGGACCCGGGTGATCCTAACAATGATCCGACCTAGCCATAGGTCGGACCATGGCTAGGTCAATTTAGCATTAGGGTCCAATTATACCTAATTGCTAATTTGACTTAGCCATGGTCCAACCCATAACTAGGTCAACTGGACCAACTGCTAAATTGACCTAGCCATGGTCAGACTCATGACTAGGTCGGACCATGGTTAGGGTCGCCCGGGTCCGGCAACCCTAGCCATGGTCCGACGTAGCCATGGTTCGGACCATGGCTATGTCAATTTAGTCCAATGGTGTGGTTGGAAATGTTTAAGGGCTAAATTGCAAAAATAAAAAGTTAGGACAAAAAATTTGAGGACTAAACTGAACAAAATCAAAATTTGGGGCTAGGCATGTACAAATCACGTGACTATTTAACGGTCAACTCTAACGGTCGGACCAAAAGTATACAATTGGCAAACATATGGTGAGAAATTTACCAAAATAAGCATATTATAGTACAAAAATACAAGATTGAGCAAGTAAAGTTCGAAATTTCATATTTAGGCAAATCCTGGTCTCCCAATCGAGGATTTGACCAAAATATTGGTTAAATCCTCGACTCCCAGTCGAGGATTTGACCAATATTTTTGTCAAATCGGACTGGGAGACTAGCCCCCAGACAATACCCTTTTTTTTTTCAATTTCTCTTTTCTCCTATCAGCCCCGCCCGTTCTAAGCCCCCCCGTCTCCCTTTTTGCGTTCTTCCTCCAGCCGCCTGAGCCCTGCGTCGCCCTGTGTCCTTCCCGCCGCCTGAGCCCTGCGTCCTTCCCGCCGTTCGCCATCCATTCACCGATGTTTGCCGTCCAGCCCTGCGTCCTTCCTCTTCCGTCGTCGCAGCAAGGTCGCCTGGTCCTCCGCCCGTCGCTCCGCCCAGTTGTTGCTCCGCCCGTCGCTCCGCCCGCCTCTCCGTCGCAGCAAGGTCCCTGTTGCAGCCAGGACGTCGTCGCAACAAGCTCGCCGGAGTAGCAGCTCCAAATCTGAAACCCTAATTTCGAAATTTGGGGCAATTACTCAAATTGAGGTAAATTGATGTTATTTTATTTAATTATGAACATTTTTAGTTTAATTATGAACTTTTTTAGTGTTAAATTGTTGACCGGTTTGCATAATTACTCAAATTGAGGTAAATTGATGGTAATTACTTAATTATGAACATTTTTATTGTTAAATTGATGCTATTTTATTTAATTATGAACATTTTTTGTGTTAAATTGTTGATCGGTTTGCATAATTGCGATGAAATGCACATTAGTTAGATAATTATTAGTTTATTATACATTAAGATAATTGGATTGAACATTAGATTTTAGCTTTAGTTGGGATGTATGTTGATAATTAAGTGATTAATTATGATAAAATTGTTAGCATATGATGACGCGGCGCCGTAAATGGTAGCTCGTTAATATTAAGGATATTACCTAAGACAATTGGGTAAATGTCACATTAGGTTAACTGGGCTCGACCCAATTCCTAATTGACATGAGTTCTTAAATTTTTGATAAACTGATGTTCTTTAAATTTTTATAAAATCCGAAATTTTTGTTCATCAATACCGATTTTTTTTTACTATATTTCATGTTTTTTATCTTGAAAAACTTAAAATTTTCGGAATTTACATGTTTTTATAGATCAATGCTGAAATTCATGTTTAAATTTAAGTTTGATGTTCATAATCTTCAAGAACACGATGAATTTTATCAAGAACAGTTTTTTGATTCATGATCAAGATAAAGTTTGATCTTAAAATTTGACAATTTTTCCAACTAAACATGTTTTTGGCCGAAACCCTAGTAGCATATTAGGTAAAAAAATCTTGGTCACCAAGTATTAAAAATTTGGCCGAAATTTTTGTAGATATAGGTTGCCATATTTTAATTTTAATTAAAGGTAACAATATATCTATAAGTAGGAAAATATGGATAGGTTCTAAATATAATATTGCAATAGATATTAACTATCAATATATATAGATAAAGATAGGGTTAATATATATTAATAGATTAAGTTGCCTAAAAGATTGAGAAAATATATTGTCTATATATATATATATATATATATATATATATATATATATATATACTAGTTAATTCTGCATGTGCGTTGCACATGCATGTTTCTAACATCATTGTTTATAGGGTTAATTACTAATAAACTGTCTGAAGTTTGCCCTATGTTGAAATTTGGCATCTGGCGTTTAAATTGAATGTCCCTGGTTTCATTTTGGTTAAAATTTGGTGTCTCTGTGTGATTATTTTAGAGAAGTCAATCCCGACGAAACCGACTGTCAAATTCGAGCTCCCATGCACGCTCCCTTCTTCTCACATTGCCGGGACCGTCACCTAAGAAGCTGGCCTCATTCGCGCAAGTAAATCTCGTTCAGTTGTCACTGGAAATCTCTCATCGCCACTCTCTTGGAAACATTTTATTTTGGATGTTCAACTTTTGGGTGAAATTTGGTGATTTTGTGAAAAGTAAAGAGTGATGGATTACGTATGGTTTGATGAAAATGATTAAAAATAGAGAAAAAGACGTGTGGGGACACCAAATTTCAACAAAAATGAAACCTAGGACTGTCATTTTAACATTTCAAACTCCAGAAAACACTTTCTACATAGGACAAACTTCAGACAGTTTATTAGTAATTAACCATTGTTTATATAAGTTGTTAATGTATAGCTATAAAAATTTACATTAAATATGACCGTTTATTTCTATATACTAATATATGCAGAATTTGGTGAACGGTAAGAAAAAAAATCGATTCTTTTGCAGAATTTCCTTGATAGTTGTGACATCATCTGTAATGAAATGGGCAGCTTTGCAAAGCTTGTTGTTCAACTTCTAAACTCTATATACATAAAAATAAACACGCAACCCTAGAAACGTTGAAGGTTGAACTATTAATGCATCACAACTCATATATTAAATCATAGTTGAGACAATACGAATGAAAATTGTAAGATAAAAATAGCCCCTAAAAAAGGTTTAACCCATTAAACTATAAAAATCAAATTGACTCATCATCAGTTTTCTCTACAAGCCTAAGCTTATAACAACATGGTTCGAGCATAATGAAAAAATACAAGTGTCAATTACTAAGCTGCCTTGAAGGGTAGGATATTCATACTTGATTGTGAAGCATGTATAGTAAGTTGATTCATGATTCTCCATGAATCTTCACACATACAGGGCTATACATAATCTATTATATAATGGCCAAAGACCATTTTGTAACCGCCAGATTTCTATATGATTATCTATATTACTAAGGCAGAACTTGGTTTTACACAAATACCCTTTTGAATATCAGCTGAATTAATTAATGTAATCAATTAACTTAGGGTTTTGTTGTAATTTATTATATTTCTAAATATTTGAAGAAAAAACATTACAAATTTTCACTACAAAGAATCGAACCTATGATTTAATGCATAAAAGCCACACATCTTTACCATCTATGCTAATAAAGTATTTATTACTCTCTTAATACTTAATTGTATTAAACGGTTCGAATACTAAAATTAACTTAAACTGTGAAAAAAATTATATCAAGTTTAAATATAATCTAAAAATTTAAAATAGATTTTAGATGGACCGAGAGGAAAAAAAATCATCAGAATCGCATGATGATCATGTTTTGAAATTTAACTAACAATATTAATGTATTTCTAATGCATATCGTTGTAAGTTCATGATGATACGTTAAGAACCAATATTATTAATACATTTTCAATAAATGTTATGATACAAATCATGATTTATTGTTGAAAAGTGGTTCTTTCATTTTCCTTTTCCACTTTTAGCGTATTTTTATTATTTCAAAAAAATTTAATTGATTTTGAATAGTGACATAAATATTCGCCCACTATTATGTGCATATACATCTACAATTGCAAAATATAATCAAATTAACTTTTTCTTAATTGGCTTAAGTGGTTTTTCTTAATGTGTATATTAAATATACTGGTATATGCTAGAAGTGTGTATTGTCGTCTTGGGACATAATGAGTCTGACTTTAAGGAATTACAAATGCATCATTAGCTCTGATAATATAAGAATAGAACTTGATTAAAAAAAAATCACGCACCAAGGGATTCATGGACTAATCAAATTGAGTTATTCTAACACATATGAGTGAGAAAGTGAGGTAAAAAACTTACTTGTCAACTTATTGTTAAACACATTAGAATTATATTATATATAGATACTGCTATAATGAAAATAAAATAAAAATTCTAAAAAATTTAAAGTAAAATGCTCGAGGGACCGGGTGCTCTATAGTGAATGTTCTTGCTCCCGGTCCCTCGAGCATTTTACTTTAAATTTTTTAGAATTTTTTTTTTATTTTCATTATAGCAGTATGTTACATAGTTTAATTGAATTTTTTAAGAAAATACGGTTATGTTCTTGTATCATCCTAGGAATCGAGCCGATCTTGTATCATTCTCGGAGTCATTCTAATGATGTCATTACAACATTCTCAGGAAGACAACGCGCACGCGCGTAGCGCGCGCAGGTATCTAGTAATAAATAGAAGTTTTAGCAAGAACATAGCAATGCTATGTACATATATAGAAGGGTATATAGAACAAAATATATACCTCTATAACCTAAAAACTTAAATATATTCACAGTTTGAACTGATTCCAAGGATATCTGACGTGGTGATTTCCTACACCGCCACGTTAGATAATGCTTATAATTTAGCCCACATACAAAGAGCTAACTGCAATGAGATGAAGCATAAATAAATAAATATTTATGGCTAAAGAACCTCAATCTTCAACCGAGGTATTAAAGACGAAACTTGAAAACAATACAAGAATTATTTAAGGTATATTTAAAATAAAGAACGAAGATACAGTCTCATACTTTAGGTAAAGAGTGACTCATGTTCTTCAATGTGGAAGGTTTCAAGCCACAAATGACTTCCATTCTTATGTGCATATTTACAATCCCTATTGAATGTGCACTGTACGACCAATAAAAATATTATCATCGTAAAACTGTTAAAGATAGGGGAAAGAACAAAATAAGATGAGTCAGTATCTTATTTATTAGATTGAGAAGTTCTTTGGTTGGAATCATCTTGATTCCATCAAAATTGCAATCACCAACTTAATCTATAAACAGATCAAAACTGATTGGTTGTTAATTCATCATTAGTTGAAAAGTTCTGCTATTATGTTATTATTGGTGATTTGATTCATTAGACTTCTTTTTTTAATTAAACGTGTCTTATATTGTGGAGCTAAAATGTGATTTGAAGAAATAAAGTAGATTCAACATGATAATAAACTAGGTGCTGACCCTGCGCTACGCGCAGAGCTAAGTGTCTTACTGTAAACTTTAACATGTATATATAATAATATTAAAAGTAACAAATAATATTAAGTATAACAAATATGAATATGATTTTGTAAAAGAAAAATGTATTTATAGTCTTGTACATTGACTTTTTTTTTTTTAGTTTACTGTAACTAATGAAATGGGCTTAAATTAACCCTGGTATCTGAAACGTCGACCTTAGTTAAAATCTAATACTAAATTTTAGGCCCAGTCAACCTAATAAGTATGTACACATTTTCTAGTTTTTTTTAAGGCCCAATACATATTTTCTAGCCTAATCACTACTAAATAATAAATACATCTAGTTAAAGCCCACATTGATTAATAAAGAATATCACGGACCGTCAATGGAAAGATGTGAGTTGGCATGTTGTAAGTGTTTTAAAATGCTGACGTGGCAGCTTAAAAATTATCCACTATCTTTCCTCTTACCTTATATAATATATAGATGTTCAACTTATTATACATTATAGATAAAGCACATCTTCACTGTACTACATATATGTGATTGTGATACATATTGTCTCTGATAGGAGAGTAAAGACAGAAGATGCTAAAAGAGTACATGAATAACTCAAACTCAATGAAACTGTTTTGCTTTTCATCAAAAAGTTCAGAAACCTACATTGACATGTCCTCAATTAGATAAACTTTATAGGATAAATGATGGTAAAAGAACTAAAACAAAAGCTAGAACTGATTATTTATCAATCCCTAAAACGAACATTGACATGTACACCAAGCACTTCCCCAAGATAAACCTGTATTTTTCTAAACAATAATGTTATCTCGCTGTTGAAAATTCTTCTAAAAATGCATACAACACATCACTTGCCCTAAGTTGGTCGTATAACCACTATGCTCGGTGTCAAGATGTACACAGAAGCTTTTAACATGATTACAAGGCAGGCATGTTAGAATAAACTTAAAAGGGTTAACTAAAGTAATTAGCTGTGTCAGTCAAAAGGTTGCTAGTGCATCCATTGTGATTCAAGTAGTCATAAAAACAGGATGAAGAGTACATGTATGATATATCTGACGTACCGTTCAGCACTTCACCAGCTTTAAACACATACAGTCGCCATCTTACAACAGGTTTACGAGTATCTGGAGGTTCATTAAAAAGAAGTGTCACGCCTGCAAAGGAACACCCATTCTCAACATCAAGCAATAGAGATCCTAAGGCGCGATTAGAGAAAAATCAGGAACATTTAGGTGAAATTAAGTTTCTTCAGATATCATGCACCAACAGAAGCATCTCGAGTGTTGTACTGCTGTTACATTTCCCACTGGAGCGAGCAACCCCAAGTAGTGACAATAGAAATCAGTGCATAATCCCAAGTGACTTCCATCCTAAAACCAATTTGTGATAAAAACAACTCAGTTTTTTGTAAAGGTTGATTGCTTCCACTCACTGAACAATTATAAGGATCATAGGTGGAGACGTGGAGTACCTCAACACTCCCCTGCCAGTTTGGAAAGCTAGTCTCTCAAAAGGTGATAAGTTGCAAATTATAGCAACATCCAGGTGTACATCCCGAAATGCATTTTCTTATAAAACTCAGTTCAAAATAACCAAGGCGGACGATTAATCCACAAAATAATGGACATTATTACCATGTATTAGCTAATAGCTAGGACAATTTTTTACAATAACTCTCTCAAACACTGATAGAATTGTATAGTATTATTTTGCCATGTAACTGTGACATTCAGCTTTATTAAATCTTAACATGCACCTCACCTTTTAATCTATTGGTTTCATCTGCAAGCTTCCCGGATAGCTCACATGATGGTTTTCGCTGGAAAATAAAGCAATGTCAAATTATTATTAGTTAGATGAACCGTATCTACCAACACATGATGATTATTAAGCGACACAAAGAAGAAAATACAAAAGTTTTAATCTTACAGCAGATAGTCTTACAAATGACATTGAGATGATACATACTAAAAAATCCAGCAGCTGTACTATTTTACCTTCTGTTTTTGTTCAAGGCCAAGCCTTTTCAGCAGCCTCCATTTTTTATACTGAATCAATTTCACCATCTTTGCCAAAAAGTTAAAAAGGACAACAGAGAGTCATGGAAGCATGAGTAATTTAGTTAAGCACCATAATAAGGAAATAGTGTGGCAATTCACTACTTAACAGTGAAACATCAGAATACTTTTATCAATGTATCTTTTTCATAAGATAAGACGGGGATGATTTCTTTTCCGTTAACTTGGACCTTAACCTATTAGCTATAACATCTTTAAATCCATTACCACTTCACACGTTCAAACAAATTTACTAATGTCCCTGCCTTTGAATTTTCAATTAAATTCAGTTCAGTTAACCGTAATGAAACAACAAGAAAGGTTGTCAAATCTACTTACCTCTTGATGAGGAAGTCAAATAGACTACTGATTAATATAACCGATTAAAGGGGAGGTAACCAACAAATCTTTAATCACATTTAGATTATTCCAGTAAAAGAAAATAGCAATACTACAACATTATGATGATCTAGTAACAACTAATCCAAGTGCTTGAAATCGTTTGAAAAGCATGAAACATCACATACATAAAATTCAAGACTGGGGACATATCAATATAAATATAAATTAGCAGAAAGATGCAGCATCAAAGTAAAATCTGTAACCAAGTAATGATATTACATAAATTTGGAATAGTGACTTACAGGTTCTCATCTTGTCTTCTAATTTTCATCTGAAAATAGCAGAAAAGAAAAGGTTTACGAATAAGTAAACTATCAAACTCAATGTGAAGAATAAGCACACAAAACTGCTATCAAGCATTGTAAGTAGGAGTGTCAGCTATAGATTATAACTTCGCTCATTATGTGAAATCACTTATTTATGATCATAAGGAGAGTGACCAAACACAATGGAGCGGATAACTCAGGTTTAGTGGATTTAAAAGAATCAATAAGCTCATGAATCTTAAGAATGGATAAACGTCTGTAGAAGCTTATGAGCTTGAAAGCAAAAGAATGTGTGGTACTCATAATTAAGCAAATACATCTATAGAGCACCCTAGATGTAGCAGTAAAATGCAGATGAATAATTTTTTTTTAACTAATCCTTCAATTCTATGGATGAAAGCAATAATGTCCCGTTTCACAGATTATTAAACTTATCATATCAGTGTAAAAAAAAATCCCAGTCTTTTGTGCCCTTGAAACTGACAAATCAAATGCGTCTTCAAGTTCAGGCTACAAGTACCCCTACCATGAATGGCACAAGAAAGGAGAATGAAATAGAAGAAACGCCTTAAAGAGGTCCTGCAATTTGGGAGTAGGAAGTAGCGTTATAACTCGAGGCTTCTTCATAGATTTTTAGCAGGCTTCACCATAGTAAACGTAAAGACATTAAACCCTAGTATCAGTTCGATACTGATATTGTGAATCTGAATCAAACTTGGCCTTCGATCATTTCTTTCTCGACGCACCCTGCAATTAGGAGTAGGCCGCTTCAGAAGGTCGATATCGCTACTTATCGCTCCACCGTGATCCTTCGAATGAAGGGGAGAAGTGAGACCCGTACGTAGACAGAAGACGGATTTGTTGATGATTTGTGGGACTCGGCGTGATTATGATGCATGTCAGTTGCAATGGGCATACTTTCGGAGTGGGAGGCGGAGGCGGAGGCGTCGGGGAGCGGTGGATGGGTGGGCGGAGGAGCGGCGTAGGAGAGACGGGAAAGTGACACTCAAACAGAACAGCGGCATGCTTATCACGCTTTTGATGAATCAATTTGATTTATCTGTTTGCGCTTGATAAAGTTGATAGATTGTGCCGGTTCAGTGGAATTCCGGTCTAAGTCGGTTTGGTAGATAAGTTTATACCAAACCGGGCGAAATAAATTGGTTTTAATTTTAAAAATTGAACCTTTTGGTGGATTGGTGGCTTTTGGGGGTGAGGACCCAAGCCAATTAATATATTGGTAAAAGGATATATATATATTTATTGTTGATTGATTACATCTTAAAATCCTGACAATATTTATATATATATATATATTTATATATGTGCCGACTTTTATATATATATTAGCAATATTATATTTCTTGGTGGCTAAGTTAAGTATTTAGTGGATTTTAAAACCCTACTTAGCCCACAATATATATTTCGACTGAACCCTTTGGGTTTATTAGGGTCGGTCCAATTGCTAAACCAGAGCGGGTTAAACAAATCCGGGTTTTCTTAATCGGGTGGACCTTTTCAGGTCGGGTCAAACTGGGACAATTAAATAGAACCTAACCTAACCGGTTTTGAGTGTTGAACTGAACCACAATCTTATTTTATTGAACCGTTTCAGACCAAACTGGATTTTTAAATCGGACCGACTTGAACCTGATTTTTAATTGGACCGAACCAAATTTTAAAAAAAATTCGGAAATTCTAGAAAAGTTCAATAAAATAGGATGTCAAATTTTTAAATCCAAAACGTTTTCGAACTTTAAAATTAGCCTAAACAGTGCTATTAGGGTTTGAGTTTTTAACACGTTTTCGGGTAAAACCCTAATGCCTGGTTACGATTATGGGGATGGATCTCGGATATGCATGTTTTTGGGACTGGATTAAATTAATGGGCTAAATTAAAATTGTTTACTTTCTGCAACATATAATCGAAATGTCGTCTTGACTTCGTCAAGCTAGCTGGATAATATATTGCGAGCATTGAGCTCTGGGATTTAAATATATGGTTTGCGCTTAGGGATGGCAACGGGTCACGGGTACCCGCCGACCCGCGGGTACCCGACCCGATTTTGACCCGAGGACCCGCCGACCCGCGACCCGCGGGGCGGGTTCGGGTTTGGTTTCACGGCGACCCGCGGACCCGACCCGACCCGAGCTTTTATTTTACATATATATTTAATATATGTATATTATATAAAAATATAAGGGTAATATAACACATAGTCAAAATAACAATTATTCTAATGAATGTGGTGATTTATATTTGGATTATGAGTTAATTTAATAATTTATGATTTAAATTTGGAGTTGAATTTGGATACGGTAACATAGAATTTAGAATTTTAGATTTAAAATGATAAAGTATACCTCACACGGGTCGACCCGCGGGTCGACCCGACCCGACCCGAAAGTGCATGGGACGGGTCCGGGTCGACCATATTGACCCGCGGGGCGGGTCCGGGTCCGGCGATACCCGCCCCGACCCGCCCCATTGACATCCCTATTTGCGCTAGGGGTGAGCTCGGGACGGGCGGGCTTTTTCATAAGCTCGAGCCCGAAAATTTTGGGACATGATTTTTTAGCCCGAGCCCGATCCTGAAATTGAGAAAATGTCCCGCCTGAATCGGGATTTCGGGATTTCAGGACGGGCTCGGGCTAGCCCGAATTTTAAGTAAAAAAATCTGGAAAAATATTTCAAACATGGTAATTAATTTGCAGTCTATTTTTATTTGTGGATATTCAGAAATTAAGGCATCAAATGATATTGTTAGCTCAACTTGTGTATATTCAGAGCTAGCAAATCCACAAATTTAACCTAATTAAGAAGTAAGAAGAGCAGTTTATCATTCTTACCAGAAAAGCTGACCGACCCAGTTGCGAAATGGAGTAATCTGGTCGACTGGAAGTCGCCTTCGCTGAGCCGAGTTTCCGAGTCGAATGGGTGAAGTGAATTTGAGCGAGAGTAGTCTGCTGGCTGAGCGAGAGAGGAGGCTGAAAAGTGAGATCTAAATTAGCCTAGGTCACCTAATCTAATTATTGATGGCCTGCATCAATTTTTTTTTTGTTTCTACCGAGGGAAGGTTCACTAGGTTTCTTTTGTTTTAACTGTAGTATAACTATGGTTAGGTTAAAAATGTATATATGGTTAAATATACTCGGGCGGGCTCGGGACTTTCGGGTTTTTGAAGAAAAAAAAAGCCCGAGCCCGACTTAGAAAGAAAAGTCCCGCCCATTCGAGCTCGGGCCAATTTTCGGGACGGGCTTTTCGGGACGGGCTCGAGTCGGGCTCATCGGGATTTCGGGCTAGTCGGGTCTTCTGCTCAGCCCTAGTTTGCGCAATAGGATAGACATGCTATGCTGATTGAAAGTGCCTAGAATACATGTCTAGAAATTTCGCATGATTGATTGTAAGCATGAATTGCAAAATACCCCCTAATATTTTCAAAACGTTTTGAAAACCGAAAATTCCAGCCGCCAATTATGCATAATGTGTGCGGAAGTTGCATGTTTTGACACGTATGCTAGAATGTTCAGGACTGAAAACATGTGATAATTTACTTTACGTAGAAATATGTATGCTAGGAACATTAGATGCATGACGCGTAAGCATGTTGTTTGGTTTGTTCGATGTTTATGGCGTGATATAGTGTTATGCATGCGTAAAACTATCGGATAATTTTTTCAAAATCAAAAGGGCCTTGGGAAAACCAAGATCGGGTATGCTTATTAGAAAATTCTCGTTCCGGTAATTTGCAATATAATAACCGTTTTTCAAAAGACTGGTCTATTGGATTGAAAACGACAATAGTGTGAACTCTTTCACAACACCCCTTTCCCTCAGTTTACTAGGGGTGGGTTGGTTTAGTGGCTGAAGGATCACTATTTGTCGTATTCCATCTTAATAGATAATCTGATGTTTGCAATTCTGTCAAAATATTGTTGTCTTCCTAACTTTACATGATTGCCAATATGTTGGTTTTCATGGCTGGGTCGGTACGCTTTTATAAACCATGCAATCTGGATGGTATGGATTATGACGCATGAAGTGAAATGGTAAGAGAACGTCTTATAGCATGCGATACACACGGTTGTATCATGGCTATAAGAGGAAAGATGTTGGTGCCTCCGGACTGCAACCTAGTTCCTCGAACCGGGGATATAGGCTTGGGAGATAAAAGGGCTTGCAAGGTGATATTGACAGCCTTGGACAAAGAGGTTGCAGATGACTTCACGCTTAATTATTCTGTTGTTCAGCTTCGGGCCGCCCTTAAACTCCGTTTTGGTAGTGGAAAGGCAGCCGAAGCCAGAAAAGTAATAATGGAGTATGTTGACCTTCTTTCAAATGACACCAGCGTAAAACCTGTGAGTAACAAATGGACCGAGAGGTCCAATTGGAGAAAGATAATCAATATCGCACAGGGATATCTGATATCATGGTTTGCTGATGACTTAGGACTAGGTTACTTAATCGATGCAATTAAGTACACCATGTTCCTATTCAAGGAAAGCAACCAGAGGAGACTGAAAAGTTCCACTGTGCAACACCGCAAGAGGACAAAGGAAATAGCAGAGGAAATTGGATCGAATTGGTCCTCAAACGAGATCCGCAGTATGACAAATACTACTGATTTTGTGCCGTAAAAGGTACAACTCATTTTCCATATATATGAAACCGTTAAACGTTTTATATCACTGAAGTCATCTGATATAATTCACTTTTGAATTTCTTTCAGGGACGTTGGTGAAGATGGCTAAAGTTTTTCTTTTTAACATTTCTCTTTACCTCTGTAGCTTTGTTATATATCTCGGTTCAGTACCTATGTCTTTAAATTCTCTTATTGTTATTGAATGTCTGAAATTATTCAGTTATGATTCGGAATTATTGAATAAAGTAGTAACCATTCGGCTCATGACATGGTCTACTTATCAAAATTAATCGACCCAGTTAAACGGGACCGATCCGAAACGAACAACTAATTCAAGAATCCTCCAGTAAAACTGTTGGATTAAATAACGTTCACTCATCTAATCAAAACATCCATCGATTGCGTAGTTTTAAAGCGAACCAACCGAAAATTACATCCTTATTTAAGTACTCCATTAAATGATAAGTATCCCGAAATAATATGCATGTAAAAAAAATGATTTGATTTTAAATTTGGAAACAAAAACGATTTTAAAACCATTGATTAAACCTGGTATAAGGCGCGTGACGCGCATGTCACCTCGAGAGACGAGACACATCGTTTTAAAGTACAAATTTAACGATGAAGTGTTTTAATAAATGAATGCTGAATTTTCGTTTGTGATCATTTGGAAATAACTCATTAATAACTACTATAGTTAGAAGTATTCTTTGATGCTACTACAATCTAGTAGTACGTCAACTATAGCATTAAGCAATAGCTCAAATGCATAGTCCATGAGGTGGATAAGTCTCAGGATGAGTTAACAAATGAAAGGAAGAAGTCAGTAAAATGACTCTCCCACTATAAGCCTTGAACGAAAAGTTTGGCTAAGCAATCATATCATTAAAATACTTCGATAAACATAGTTTAAAATTATATTATGTTAGAGTTCAACATTAAATTGTTCATACGAGAGGAAATTAAGTTGACTCATATTAATGTAACACTATGTTCCAATAAAATCGGTTAACGCGTTACCATAAAAGCTAAGTAATGATACGGGTGAAACCTTATCATAAAGTAGCATTAATTTCACATTAAACATGTATTTAATAAGAGTACGGTCTACTCTTAAAAGGATGCAAGTTTAAAATTAGTTTGGATTAATGGTACCATTGTCAAACATGACACATTATAAAGATTTGATGATAGATTTCCAATGCTTTGCGGAACGAAACGAACATAGCACTGATCGAAACAATGAATGGTTAACAGAGATTCTCAGGTCCCACTTACTTCGAGTGGGAGAATGATATAGCATGCATCAGTGAATGACATGGTAAATGATGATGGAAACGTCCTCATAATAAATCTAGTGGGAGAGCTTACTCCCCCTCACATAATCATCACTAGCTGTTAATGCGAATCAAGTCGGACCTGATAATCGTAATGCTGAACTAACACAACTATCCATTATTCCTAGTGGGAGGGAAACGACCAACTTGTTTCCAGATCCTAGTGATCAAGGAATACATCTTGGAAATAAAATCCCGAGACCGAGAGGTCATCCTGAGAAAATTGTAGATCAAAGTTCAAGCACTACCATTGTTCCCAGTGGGAGTAATGCTCCGAGAAGAAGCATTATTCCGAGTGGGAGTAGTGATCATACTATAGATGGATTAACGAGCCTAGACATAGTCAAAGGCAACGAACTTCTGTCAAAGAAGTATCCCATCAAGTGAGACATTCGTTCACGAACCAGTGACGGTTCAGCAAGCAATGAAATAACTTCAAACGAGGGAATAGAGGAAAACAATGGAGGATGAAATATTCCTAAATGAAAAAAATTCGGTTTTGGTCTTCAGTTGATTTACCTGCTAACCGAAGAGCTAGAAAGTGAAATTTTAGAATTCACTACTGATGGAAAAGTTGAGTGGTGCAAAACTCGAACAATTGCGAAAGAATATTCCCAAATTCACGGAGTGGACTTTGATGAAACATACTCACCAACTGTGTGTTACACCACAGTTAGGGCCATCATTGCCCTTGTTGCATGCCTCGATCTAGAGCTACACCAAATGGATGTTAAAGACCGCATTCCTCTACGGAAACCTGGAGGAAGAGATCTATATGGAGCATCCATAAGGTTTTATTACTCCTGGTAAAGAACGTAAAGTTTGCAAACTCCAAATATCTATTTACGCTCTTAAACAATCGTCTCGGCAATGGTATCGCAGATTCCACGAGGAAATCGTTGGAAATGGATTTGTGAACCTTCACGGGGTTCCCTGCGTTTACACCAAGACCTCCGGGTCTAAGTATGTCATCATAACCTTATACGTAAATGACTTACTCATGGCTGCGAACGATGTGAGTTTCATGAATAAATCAAAGTCCTGGTTAGCATCAGCATTTGAGATGAAAGCAGTGTTATCAGAACCGCCGGACGTCGAACTGGCAAGGGTGCCGGTTCACCGGTCAGACCGCCGGTCCGACCCGGTCAGTTGCTGGTCCATATAATATAATATCTAATCCAGACCGCCGGTTCGACCTGGTTTTTTTTTGTTTTAATGAAAGGAAAGTCCGAACCGGTGAACCGGCGAACCGGCCGGTTCGGTGAAAACCGGACTTCAGAACCGGGTTCGCTTACATCCTCCGGAAATAAGCAAACCGGACCGTAGGGGTCCGGTTCCGGTCCGACCGCGGTCGCACCGCCGGTCCGGTCCGGTTCTGATAACACTGGATGAAAGACATGGGAGACACCACGTACATCTTAGGCATTAAAATTGTCCGAGATCGTGCCGCCCGGAGATTGTGTCTGTCTCAAGAATCTTATATCAACAAACTGTTGAAAAGATTCAGAATGCTAGATGCCAAACCCGTGGATACGCCGATTGTGTTCGGATGCGCGCTGTCAAAGCGTGATGGCCCGAAGAACCAGTAGGAGCGTAAAAAAATGAAGGAAGCAGAGTATCTAAGCATGGTAGGAAGTCACATGTATGCCCTGCTATGTACTTGGCCGGATATCTGTTACGATGTGGGCCTAGTAGCAAGGTTCCAATCAGATTCTAGTTATCAACATTTAAAGGCCGTGAAACGAATTATAAGATATCTGAAAGGTACTACCGACTATGTTCTGTGCTATGAGGGCATGCAAATAGAATTGACCGGTTATAGTGACGCCGACCACGGTGGCGATCTGGATGATCGTAAGTCCACCACAGGCGGAGTTTTCCTCCTTGCTAAAGCTGTCATATCATGGGTAAGCAAGAAGCAATCATGTGTCGCGTTTTCCACTATGGAATCGGAATTCGTTGCCCTCTCCAAAAACGTACAAGAAGCGGTCTGGCGGAAAAGGCTTCTTACTGCATTGATTTGCGCTGGCAAGGAGAGTAAACTCGTAAAGGTATACTCCGACAGTCAGGCAACCATTGCAGCAGTTAAGAATCCAAAGTACCACAGTAGGACCAAACACATCGATGTGAAATACAATTATGCTAAATCTGTTCTGGAAGACAATATAATCACTTGAGAATACTTGTCCACAGACAATATGGCCGCAGACCCATTAACTAAGCCATTACGTAGAGAGATTTTCGAAAAGCACGTAAAGCTGCTTGGATTACGTAAGACTTAATAAGTGGCTTGTATAAGTGATAGCATTTTGACTTTTGAAATAATATTTCGATTGAATAAAAAAATTGCAAATTGAGTATATGATCCATCGACGTCATAATGATAAATAACATCGGATTTTACGGTCTATAAAAATAAGTAAAATTATTCCACCAAAATTATGTCGAATGTGAACCATGCCTCGTCACACAGGCACGGTCATCTTGTAGGAGAGGGGGACCTCTAGCACAACAAGATTGGTTGGGGGATAAACCTGGTTAAACGAAACGATAAGTTTGTCACGCCTAAAAGCATGACTTGATCTTCGTTTTGTAAAATCGTCGTATTGGACTCTGTCCATCATTAAAATCACATTCAGGGCCAGATGAAAGATTCTGCGATAGCATGATTGACATATCCCATCCCTAGCTTGTCCAGGTGTGTTATCGACGCGTGCTTCATACTGCGCGTGCCATGTTCGAGCACGGGGTCATGCTCAGTTGTGCTAGCTAGAATCCTTGTTATTCAAATGGCGCATACTTCTTCACCTTGAGCGTGTGATTGATCCCGGGTGTCTTATGAAGAGGCATCCAAAGTATCCTCATGGACTCAGAACTTATACCTAAGGTCTGGCTCAATGTTCGCTTCCCGGCGTACGAGCGTAGAGCCGAAGAAAAAGGTCAAGTGACCAAGTCTTGGAAACCGGTTGAGTTGGACTAAGGGTATAAGCAATGGGGATGGTCATGTTCACCTATAATTCACCGACTCTTGTGTTCACTAGGTGGCCACCAACCGGATATTAGTTGATGGTTGTGAACACTTGTACGGATGCCCTGGAGAAGTATTCCTATGTGGAAAACTGGGCAATTAGAGAATTATCAGTTGACCAAGGATACAGTGCGGTACATATTTTTTTTTTTAACAAGATTGATTTACGACAGGGAATCAACGTTCTGCGGGCGCTACAATACTCCTAACAGATGAGTAGCACAATGCCTGTCGTATCCGCCGGTTGCACGGCAAACCTCGTATGAACTATTCGGAGACAGAAACGATAAATGAAGACTGAAATGTTGATGTTATTGGATGACAATACATTAACGGGCACCCTCATATTCCGGCGAGTGGGAGCTGTTAGCATATGGTGACGTGGCGCCGTAAATGGTAGCTCCTTAATATTAAGGATATTGCCTAAGACAATTGGGTAAATGTCACATTAGGTTAATTGGGCTCGACCCAATTCCTAATTGACATGGGAGGCCCAAGCCTCCCTCCTTTAATAGGTTTGGCCGAACCCTATACCACATTGGTTGGAGTGGACTTTTGTCCACTCCACCAATTATATATAGAGGGGAGTCTCCTAAGGGATTTTACACATCAAGTAATTCATAAGTCCCTCCATTGAGGAACTTGAGAGAAACCCTCTCACCCTTAGTTGAATATTTCGGCACCATCATAATCAGTCCGAGGTTCTGTCCCCGTTGAAGAATCGATCAGAGGATTTGCTGTGGAGCTTATACCACGTAGGACTTCTTCTCACGAAGAACTTGTAAGGGTTCCGACCGGAGGATCAGAACTTCATCCACATCGTTCTTGGGCAGGAAAGCTATTGAGGTATGTGTACATTATTTCGCTGCGTAATTAGTTTACTTACATGTACACGTTTAGCATTCCGTAGTATTACGTCCCCGTAATCCAACAAAAATTTGATATGACCTAAAAAATATGATAAAATTTGGATATTGTTTGTATCAAATGCCAGTTAATTAGTAGTTAGTTAGATTATTTAGTTAATTAGATTGTAAATAAGTTAACTCATCGAAAAATTTATAGTCAATGATACATCGAAAATTAATAAGTTAAGATTTGTCTTTGTTTTTTCTTTAACACATGGTGAATCTGTTATGTCATTACGGCGGTAGAGTTAGACGTAATGGAAGATTTGTTGAGTATGTCGATGGTCGTTTGGTCATAGCTCAAACATCAAAAGACATAACCTTGCTCCAACTGAAGAAGATTGTTATTGAAGAGTGTAAGTTGATTAGTTCTCATGTTGATGTTGAACTTGAGTGGAAGATATATTGATGTTCTCAAGGAAGGAGTGGGAGAGTGACCAAGCGGGATAGGCAAGGTGAGCGACCATGGAAACCTTGACTATTTAGTGTGTAGTATTGAATAATATTTTTTGTATTTGAACGAACGAGATTTATGGTTCGTATTTTAAATGTTAGGATCAATTTTATTGTCAAATGTTTCTTTTTAATGTTGTAATTGATTTTTTTTTTAAGTTAAGACTGATATTTTTAATTTTAGGTATTGGTCAAAACCTAGACTAGGAGTCTGGTTTGACCAAAAGCTATGGTCAATCCTAGACTAGTCAATCATTTGACCCGGAACATTTGGTCAAATCCTCGAGTGGGAGACTAGGATTTGACCATATCTTTTGATTAAATCCTAGACTCCCAGTCTAGGATTTGCTTAGAGTTTAAAAATTTAACTTTGTATACTTATTTTTGTATTTAGTATTAAAAATGTGCTTACTCAACATATGATATAAAAAATAGATAAACTCAAACATCTGGGTTGAAAAAACATAGAAAATTAAAATACCCATAAACCTTATTATTAATTAACCTCACTAAAGCCGTCATCAGCCTACAACTACAAGTTAAACAGAACGGAAATCTCTCTCCCGCTCGTTCCATCTTCCTTGTAAAGACTAAAATGCCCCTTTCCGTATCATCTGCCTCGTCCTCTCCACACTATTTTACTTCACAGTAGCAGGTCAAGACAGGAGGCCTTCTCTATCTCTCTCCCTCTGGACTGGTCCTCACTGCGGCCGTAGCCATGAAGAGAAAGAACAAGGGCAAAATATTCCCATCTCCGCATCCGCCATTTTCTTCATCGCTGCCGGCGCCGCCGTACCAAGTGTTAAGAATCAACATTGACTTACCTTCATGGGCTAAGACTTACATAAGTTCATGGGCTAAGACTAATTTACTATCATGGGCCAAGACTTGAAGATTTGGGCTAAAAGAGTTGGTCCATGATGAAGATGGATCTAGATAGTATTCTAGGTTATGTGTCTAGATAATTCTAGGAACTAAATAAGTGTAGGAAATTCTAGAGAGTTTCTAGGGAGTTCTTAGTCTAGATATTTCTTAGTCTAGAGATTTCTTTAGTCTCCTATAAATATGAGTGGAGTCATTTGTAGTAAGCAAGAACACCACCACAACAACATCCACCACCATAAGTTGTAAGAGTCTCCTATCATATTAGAGTAAGTGAGTTATATATATACGAGTTCTTCTTTTGTTGGTGAAGTACGGTCTTGGGCAAGTGCAAATCGGCACTTCGTTATTTTTACATGGTATCAGAGCCACTGTCGCGGTAACGCGGTAACGATTCAAGATCGGGATTGAAGAACTCGGGAACTCTAAATATGGATGCTGCCGCTCGCGTGATTGGACAAGGAATGGAGCTATTAAACTCGTCCAATTACCGGATTTGGAAGTCCTGCATGGAGTCGTATCTCGTGAGCGAAGTCTTGTGGGATATCGTTGGAGGCAATGATACAACCGCCCCGGAGGAGACCGCCAGAAACGGTGAAGCGATCAAGCACTGGAAGCGGAGGAATGCCAAGGCAGAGTTTGCCTTGAAGAGGTCGATATCTTCAGCGGTGTTTGAGAATATCTCACGATGCACCTCTGCAAGTTCGATCTGGAAGACGCTAGATCAGCTATACAACAAGAAGAACGAGGCGCAGTTACAAATGTTGGAGACGGATCTGGCGAATGCGAAACAGGGTGAGTCTTCGATTTCACAGTTCTTTCTAAAGGTGAAGAATTTGTGTTCGGAAATTAATCTACTCAACCCGGAGGAGCCAATTTCGGAGGCGCGGATAAAACGGTCAATTATTCAGGGATTACGTTCCGAGTATATACCGTTCGTTACATCGATTCAAGGGTGGGTTCAACAACCATCATTGGAGGAGTTTGAGAACCTTCTAGCTTCCCATGAGTCGTTGGCTAAGCAAATGGCTGGGATAAAGCTGGAGGAAGATCAGTGCGCACTCATGGCTCAGGTAAAGAAGAATGACGCCAGGAAAAATGTTGGTGGGAATGTAGAGTCGTCTCGCAGGAAAGACTTCAAGTGTTACCGGTGTGGGAAGCCTGGACATCTGAAGAGAAATTGTCGGACCAGACTGAATGAGAGTAACATGGTGGAATCTAAGACTTCAACCGAAGATGAAGAATGGGCAAAGTGTTTCTAGCCAAGACCATCCCACATGTGCGTTCACAGCTCGAAACTCGGGAAAGAGTGGATTGTCGATTCTGGTTGTAGTCATCATCTTACTGGAGATTTGAATCAATTTTCGAATATTCGCCGTCATGGAGGAGAAGAAGTCATAGTCACGGCGGATGACACAGTTCACCGTGTTGAGAAAGAAGGCACTGTTGTGATCAACAGTAGTGGTGGGACATCGATCAAGCTCGATAGTGTTTATCATGTTCCGAGTATGAAGAAAAATATCCTTTCAGTGGCGAATGCAGTCGATTCAGGTATGTACATTTTATTTGGTCCGAATGATGTGAAATTCCTTAAGAATGTAGAGATGATCAAGGCAGATGTAGTTCACACTGGTGAGCGAGTAGACGACATGTTCATGATACCGGCTTCAAGTAAGGAAACTTCTTCAAATAAGGTTCATGGAAAAAGGGGGAGTTCGAATCCTCACGAAGACGTCCATGGAGGAGCTGATGATAAACAAGTGGTGAAGCAAGGGCCGGGAAGATCGATCACTAAGGTAGTTCGTGATCGGGATAAAAATTGCATTTGCGCTTATTCTTGCTTCCTTGCAAGTCCGGCAATTGAGAACCGGCCATTGTCTCATGATGAAGATAAGGAAGAGTCGGACTTGGAGATGTCTAAGGGAGTTGAAGACGTGCTGCCGACGATGGAAAACAACTGTCGACAAGTTACTTTGTCGCCTACTAACAGTTCAGTCCTCGATCAAGGAGGAAGTGCTTCAAAGTCAGAAGATATCAACAGAAGAAGTCATTCTATGTCGATCAAAGGTGGAGCAAACAATGTAAGAAGAATGAAGACCTCGAGAAGAGAAATATGTCAAAGTATCAAGATCTATCGAGGCAGGCTATTTGATCGGAGGAATAAGAGTTTCACTATAATCGACAAGAAGAGAATAATTTATCTTGGCGGAAAAGTACGACTGAAAAATCATGAGCAGCACGGACCGGAGCTCAATATTACCAAGAAGAAACATGAAGGAAAGTCAACGTTGAGGGGGAGTGTTAAGAATCAACATTGACTTACCTTCATGGGCTAAGACTTACATAAGTTCATGGGCTAAGACTAATTTACTATCATGGGCCAAGACTTGAAGATTTGGGCTAAAAGAGTTGGTCCATGATGAAGATGGATCTAGATAGTATTCTAGGTTATGTGTCTAGATAATTCTAGGATCTAAATAAGTGTAGGAAATTCTAGAGAGTTTCTAGGGAGTTCTTAGTCTAGAGATTTCTTTAGTCTCCTATAAATAGGAGTGGAGTCATTTGTAGTAAGCAAGAACACCACCACAACAACATCCACCACCATAAGTTGTAAGAGTCTCCTATCATATTAGAGTAAGTGAGTTATATATATACGAGTTCTTCTTTTGTTGGTGAAGTACGGTCTTGGGCAAGTGCAAATCGGCACTTCGTTATTTTTACAGCAAGACGGACATTTCCTCTTCGTCCTGAACCTAATCCCTACAGCCATACTTGGCCTAGTCGCAGTCCTCTCACTCGATGACCGCGAGGTCCTCGCCTACATGATCAATCGTTCGCTCGATACTCCGACCAAGAATCTCTCTTCAAGAACCGCTGTCAGCGGCGGTGGCGGCGGCCACAGTCACAGCCCGCGGCACTTCCAATGTGAATGCTTCGACTGCTACACCGCCTACTGGTTGCGCTGGGACTCCTCCCCCAACCGCGAGCTCATCCACCAGATCATTGAAGCCTTCGAAGAGCACCTCGCCACCGGCGAGCAGCTCAAGGGGAACATGAGGTGGGACAAGAGAATGCTGACCCGACCCGACCCGCATCTGGAGATATCGGTTAAAGTGTTCTCTCCGGAGGGGAATGCTGCTGTCGGAACAGAAGAAGAGCCGATGATGGTTGTGGAGAGAATCATGTACGAAGGTGAAGCTGCGGCGGCGGGGGCAAGAAACGACCACAAGGGGCTGGCCAGGAAAGTGCTGCCGGACGTGGTGGGATTGTTGAACTCTCGTTTATGGAAGCTTTGGAATCCGAGCATGTAAAGAAAGAATTAGTCTACGCATTGCCATGGCCACCGTCGTTCTTTTGTCAACAAAGATAAGCAAGGTTGGGTTTCATTGCTTTCTTCTTGTTGAAGAGATGAGCAAGTTTTTCATTTTTATTTTTTTTTTTGGGTTGATGAATGTAAAAAGCACGGTTTTTTTTTCCCCTTTTTCGAGCCAAGAGAAGAGGAAATATTATATTTATGTTTATAATATATACTAGCTGCTAAACCCGCGCACCGCGCGGGTAAAAAATAATGAAAGCAATATACTTTAAAATACTTTTTTATAGTAATTTTTAAATATGAAAAAATTATATCAATTTTTTCTATATAAATTTAATATATTTTTTAAGGCAATGACCCCGCGCATGCGCGTGGGAGAAATAAAACTTATATTGAAATATAATAATATTTAATTAGAATTTCTAAATTCAATCCGTTACTAAATGTATAAGGTTAGGTGGATTTTCCATACATATATTCCACATAAAACTGTTAGCATGACAAAATTAATTAAAAAATTGATCATAATAATATTTATTATATGTATAACTTTATAAAACATACCTCGAATATATATTTATATATATATATATATATATATATATATTTGTGAATTTTTTATACATTTTTTTATAAAAATTTATTAAAATATTATATATAGTTCAATGTTTAACATTTTAAAATTAATTAAACTATATATTATTATTTTTTAGTACTATATATATATATATATATCAAATTGTATAGGTTTTTTATTTAAATATAATTTTTAATTATTTGTTTCTTTAGTTTATTTATTTTAGTTACTCAATATATTATATAGCATGAATAAAAAAAAAATTCAAATGAATATAAGTTAAAATACCTAAGATATCTCAATTTTTAAATAAACTATAATATATGTATATCAATAGATGTATTATTAAATAAATTACGCAGTTGTATGATTATTTATCGTAAACCTTAAAAGTAAAATATGGTTGTGTATTAATTTATATGTGGTGGAAATAATTATGCTACATATATATACATAAAAATATAAGTATTATTAACATTCTCATCAAATAATAACATGCCAACATTACATAAATTAGTTGAATATTAACTCAAATAAAAATTATATGTACGAACTTGAATTGAATATTAAAAAAATAAAGTTGCACTGCATTGAGGGTGAGCTCTTTAGTACATCTGCAAAAAAATTCAAAACCAAAAAAATAGAAATTAGAAACTTGTACAGTAAAAAGTTCAAAACAATATAAAATCAAGTTGCATTCCGATCGTGAGCGAGGGTGAGCTCTTTAGTACACCTACACAAATTTTCAAAACCACAATAATAAATTAGAAACTTGTACAATAAAAATTTCAAAACAATATAAAATTAAATAAGAAGTTTTTATAACCTACCACAATAATAAATTAGAAACTTGTACAGTAAAAATTTCAAAACAAAGTAAAATCAAGTTGCATTCCGATCGCGAGCGTGTTAAGGGTGAGCTAGTACACCTAGAAAAAAAAATTTCAAAACCACAATAATAAATTAGAAATTGTACAATAAAAAATAAATATAAAATTAAATAAGATGTTTTTATATAACCCTTTTTTTACCATCTCGATTATGAGGGTGTCGAGGTTGAGCTATTTGGTTCACCTTAAAAAATTCAAACAAAGATAAATAAGTCAGAAACATACAACGAAATTATCAAAATAATATACTTCAATATAATTTTTTTAAAACCATGTATAAATTTCGATATAACTAATATTTTATATTTCATCTATATCGCAAGAGTTTTAAAGTTGAATTCATCGATCCAAATTATAGTGAAGCATGTCGTAGACCTCTTGCGATCCAAAAACACAAAAGTCGTGGCCATGCATGATTATACATAGATCTGCTGCTAAATACACTTACAACCCTCTTAATGTTAGAAAATTAATAATAATGCTAACTACTACATTATACATCATGTTACCTGCATGCATGATTACGAAGATAAGATAGTCGTCAATGCTGAAACTCGTGGTGCTGGTCATATATAGTAGTGGAATGATATATACATGGTTGCAACGATGAGAGTTATGGCTAGAGAGTTTTAGATGATATATATATATATATATAACTCAATTTACATTAATATATATATAATAATAAATATTGAGTAAAAATGAGACATGCTGCAATATTTTTATTATTTATACTAAAAATAGAACATGTAATATTCAATATATTCTTTTTACTCATATTTATTAAGAAACCAATATACAATTTTCTTTTATATGTATATATACATGCATCATACATGTTCTTTTAAAAAAAATTACCATAATTATTTAGCTAATACATACAATGCAACGATCATATTTGTGTCAGTCTCGTATTATTTTATTGTGCCTTCTTTTAATATTATTTTTATTATCATATTATATATTTAATAGTTTAAAAAATTCAATTTATTTTCTCTTGTGTAATTAATGGACGTTCGGGTCTTTTGGCATGTTTGTTATGTTTCCTTTATACCCATGATAACTTTATTTTTTTCCAAGATATAACGTTTATTGATTTACCATTAATGTAAGGTTTCTTTCTAATGTTGATTATCTATATATACGTTTATATATAGTAAATAAATGTTAATTATTATTATTATTATTATTATTATTATTAGAACACATACGTGATAACATTAGAACGCTTCGCATTAAAAATGTATAAATAACAAATTTAACTGGAAACTATTTTTTTCCGGCATTATGTCATAATCTTTAATATAATATTAGTTTTATAAACAATATGCCACCGTATATTATACTTTTTTTTGAAGAAAATTGTTAAATGGTTGATTACTAATTTATGTATTATATTACTAATTATTATATTTATGTAGTGTTAATATATTTTATATATATATATATATATATATATATATATATATATATATATTTTACATGACGGCCCATAAAACTTTCATAGTTGAACTGTTTAAAGAAGATATTTAAATAATCTTTAATATAATATTAATTTTATAAACAATATAATTCGTATGTTTGTTTATTAACTACTATAAAAAAAAAGTATTTTCGTTGATGTTATATTTTGAATGGAAATTTGTTCAGTGATATTATTTTTTTAATGGAAATTTTCATGATACAAATTTCCATAGTTTTAAATGTATATTATGTCAAATTGCTAGGTTTCTTTTTGGCCGAGAAGATTGTTAAATGGTTGATTGCTAATTTTGTTATTAGTTTATCAAATATAATTGCTTACGTGGCGGCCTATGGTCTTCCGGAGCCAAACTGTATAGATTAACTATTTAAAAGGAAACTTTTAATTAATTTGTTTCTTTAAATTGTGTAGAGGCCAAAATAGGAAATAAAAATAATTCTTAATTTTCAATCAATCAATATTATTTATCTAAATTTAGAGAACCCCTATTAAATTTCGATTAAATTAGGCAACGCTGACTGGACAAACCGTCCACGTGTCAACCAGAGGGCTTCCGATACCGAATTAATATAATATAGTAGATATGATATGACATGACATGGTAAAAAGAACTATTACCAAAAAAAAAGACGTGGTAAAAAGAAAAAAAATATATATATATAACGGATTGTATGAAATTTGTCTTAAATTCGGAGATTAGTAGGTTTGGTAATAATAATGATACCCTTTTAATTTTATTGATGCCCCGTGTTATTTGTTAGTATGTTACATTAATAGTGTCACTCTTATTTACGATTTTTGAATGGTTTGTCTGGGAATTAAGGATATATTAGCATTGCTTTTAGGCCAGCGTTAGTGGAGAAATTATTTTGCGGATCGGAGCCAATTGTTGGCTCCGACAACAAATTAAATGTTAACACAGTGGCCATATGTCTAGAAAAGTTGTTATATCTGTCCTATTATTATTGGGTGAAGGGCCACCAGCATCAAGCCACGTGTTGGCTCGGTGACACTAAATAATTTCTCAATTTGATAGCACCGAGCTACCGAATAAAACCTCGGAAAAAAAAATAACTACCCTACCTTGGCGCCACCACGTCCTGCCCCTTCACTCCTCTCATATCGTTTTTTATGTGGGACCCAACAAAATGGGCCCCACATTACAATATGTGAAAGGGTGAAGGGCCATGACGTGGTGGCGCCGGGCCACCGAATAAAAGCTCTGGATAGAAGAGAAATTATACTATACCGCGGCGCCACAACGTGCTGCCCTCATCCCACTCACAATGAATGAGGGTGGGACCCAATCAGATGGGCCCCACCACACACCATTGTGAGTGTGTGAGGGCTAGCACGTGGTGGCGCCGTGCTAGCAAAGAAAATCTCCTGGATAGAAGCATCCTTACGTGAACAACTGGGCGAAGAAGACATGGATGATGTTGGAATCCTCAATCGTGTGGAGGCCCCCAGTGAAGTCCTTTTCCAACCTATAAACGACATCCATCATTGGCCTATGCTTTTTGATCGGAAACTGAAATTCATGATAGTGAGTGACCAATAATGGCAATCTATTGAAGACATATTTTTGCTCTACTATTGAACATTTACATTTTTTTTTTTTTTTTTTTGTGAATAAGGAATACTTACCTGATCATCAGCAGTAATACTCTAATACTTGCTGCCCGGTGAATATGTCTAAATGAACTTTGAGCATAAATCCTAAAACTTTGAGCATTGTTGTGGTCCATGAGAAGTAACTTTCAGTTTATTAACTCCAGTTTGGCCAAACATTCAGTACATATTCTCCAATTTGCATTTGATCAGGCTGGCATCTGATAAACAAAATTACCATACTATCTTCTTAATAAGCTTATAGGGGCATTTATCAGAAGATTTAGGCAATTACACATAGTTGGTGTGAACATAAATTCAAATGTGTACATCACTTAATTGCTCTTTACCTAAATAACACTGGAGAAACATATTGACATGCCATTTACAGAGTGCCATTTACATGATGTTATGTCATTTGATCAGGGTCAGAACATAAACCTGAACCATACAAGAGTGACTTGTGATTCAGTGGCTCTGAATGCGAAACAGTTAAGAAATTGGACAAGGACTGGATGTAGTTGTCAATATACCTAAGCCTCATATTCTTATCAGTTTTTTGCTCGTTCATTATCAAAGGCTTTTTACTCGTCGGATTTCACATTCTGATTGCATTCACTATCCTACAAAGAGGAAACATAGCAGAAATAGCAAGTTGGCAAGAATGACACAAGGTGTCATGCAGTAAGTGACTCTTAGGTATGGCTTCTTCAATTATAAGTTGCAGCAAATTGATCCAACATCTTAGATTTTAGCTTCTTGTAACGTTCTTATGAGTATGTATAGGACTAACATTCACTTCTAGTCCTACACCTTTCCAGAAGATGTGTATTGTTCCCCACATGAATGTCAGACAACTATTGTGGTTTAGATTGACTGCTTTTCCACCTTACCACTATATTAGTTCTAATGAAGCAAATAACATAACAGATGTAGAAGCATCAGAACATGGATCACCTGAAAGAGCGTATTAGTTTGGAACTGTAGTGATAATCTCTTACCGCAAACCAACCCCACCAGGAAGCATCAACAATGATGAATTCACCTACATTAAATTAGCTTGAACAGATAATTCTCAGCTACTGTCAACCCAATCATATATGATCTAATAAAGGAGTTGCAGCAATCTAGTACTGACTCATCATAAACAATGGGAGCATGCAAATCGATAGTTCTATTAATGTTCTTAGTTGCACATCTTCTGAAATTAGTTCAAGATAAAGGTTGTGCTGGAGAAAAGATAAAAGTGCATTTCAAGTAGTACATTTCATAGAACCACTGACTAAATCTCTTTCTAATGAGATAGCAACAGAAATCTTCCACATGCCTTAATTTTCACCAACAACGGTACAAATTGAGTTCAAATTAATGTGAGTAAAAGGTCTAAATTTGCAGTCAAAGGAATCTGATAGAAAACTACTTCACGCAATATCTCAACAACAACCATATTCATCTTTTCCTAATAACTCAGATAGCCAGGAGCCTTCCATGAACAACAGTCTATAAAGTGGTCCATAAATAGTTTTCAAGTAGAGGACAGGTTTAATACTCACCTTAATGCAATTTGCATTGAAGGAAATCCTGCAATATTTCATGTAATCAGAGAATCCTTGTTTTTATTCCTATTGACATCTCTCATGCAATTTAGTAAACAAAAATAGACCAAGCATGGACATTAAAAGAGGATATGCGGGAATGGCTACAATTTACATCATGATTTAAGACTTCTCACGAATTAGCTAATTCTAGAAGTATATTTATTAACAGGAAGAATTAACTGTGAAATTTGGTATCAAGAAGCAAACCCTAACCCTAGCTTCAGGAGAAACGCATAAGAGAAAGATGGAAACCAGACTTCGGGTTTCTTAGGTCTGAGTTCCTTCATCTGGCCAGACCTCCACCCAAACCTAATTCTAAGTATATATAGGTCCAAATACAAAAAAAAATATCAAAAGACCCAAAACAAACAAATGAAGGAACTTTGATCCATGGAATATTAAAAACAATACAAATATAACCTACAGAAAACACAAATCCATAAATGAGGCCCAAATAGAAAAGCCAAAACAGAGAAGTCCAACTTGACACTTAGGCCAGCAGCCTAAAATCCAAGACTCCCCCTCAAGCTGACTTCTCTTCTAGTTCCAAATCGAACTCAAACTCCCCTTGTGTCCTGAAAATGTTCAACAAACCCAACCTGTTAGATAACAAATACAGTTGTTGTTTAGACAATACCTTTGTGAAGACATCAGCAAGCTGATTCTCTGTTCGAATATGTCCAAGCTGCACAACTCCCTTCAAGATCTTTTCCCTAACAAGATGGCAATCTATCTCAATATGTTTGGTACGCTCATGAAACACAGGGTTAGTGGCAATCTTAACAGCAGCCTCATTATCACAATATAAAATGGTAGGAGAAGCCTGAGAAAAACCCAACTCAGATAACAAGCCTCTCATCCAAATAATCTCCTTAAGGAGATCACTAATACTCCTGTATTCTGGCTCAGCAGAAGATTTAGAAACAGTATCCTGTTTCTTAACCTTCCAAGAAATAAGAGAGTTAACCAATCTAACACAGTACCCAGTAATGGACCTTCTTGTTTCCACACAAGTTGCCCAATCTGAGTCATAATATCCAACCAAAGTAGGGGCAGAATCAGAAGACAATAAAATACCCTTTCCAGGCTCCATTTTAACAAACCTCACTATCCTGAGAAGAGCATCTCAATGGGACTTCTTAGGATCCTGCATATATTGGCTCATATGCCTCACTGCAAAAGCAATATCTGGTCGAGTAATGGTAAGATATAACAACTTTCCTATCAGCTTTCTGTAGGCAGTAGCATTATTTAGAGAAAAATCATCCATATTAATTTGTAAATGCTTATCATACATCCTGCTGGTCAATTTTGCATTCAACTCCATAGGAGTCCTAGCAACTTTGCCACCAGCAAGACCAACAGAAGATATAAGTTCTAATGCATATTTCCTCTGGCACAAAAGAATACCCTGATCAGATCTGATAAGCTCAATTCCTAAAAAATATTTCATCTCACCCAAATCTTTGATTTTGAAATTGGATTCTAAAACTGATTTCAATTCAGTTATCAGTTCATTACTGTTACCAGTAATCATTAAATCATCAACATAAACCAACAGAATCACAATTTCTCCATCAAAAGATTTAGTGAACAAGGAGTAATCATACTTAGACTGCTGATAGCCTGCCCTAGTAAGGGAGTCAGATAGTTTGAAATTCCATTGCCTGGTAGCCTGTTTTAAACCATAAAGGGATTTGCGAAGTCTGTATACTAATCCCTGACCCCCCCTGACTAGCAAATCCATCAGGCAGTTTCATGTAAACTTCCTCATCTAAATCTCCTTGTAAAAAAGCATTGGAAACATCCATCTGAAACAGTGGCCATTTAAAAATAGAGGCAAGAGCTAAAATGGCACGAACAGTATTCATTTTAACAACAGGGGAAAAAGTCTTGAAATAATCAATCTTATATTTCTGTTTAAAACCTTTAGCTACAAGCCTGGCCTTATATCTCTCTAACGTGCCATCAGAATTATACTTTAGTTTATATACCCATTTACAGTCTATGGCAGACTTACCTGTTGGGAGTGGAACCAAGTCCCATGTTCTATTTTCTTCCAAGGCAGATACCTCATCATTCATAGCCTGCACCCAATTGGGATCCTGTGCTGCTTGGAAATAAGATTCTGGTTCCACTAACTCAGAGAAAGAACTTAGATAAAATTTGTAAGTATCAGATAGTCTATCATAGTTAAGATACTTATCAATAGAATGAGCAGTAGTAGTACTGCCCATCACATAATCACTGGACCAGATGGGTGGCTTAACACTTCTACCTGACCTGGTAGTAATCTTGGGTGGAGAAACATGAGGGTCATCAGAGTCAGGAGATGACTCATCATGTGATTGTGGGACAGGAGCAACATCATCATCAGAATGGATAAGACATTCATCATTTGAATCATGGGGGGATAGCTGACCATCAGAGTCATGGACCAATTCTGACTCATCACTTGGACTATCACTTGAATCAATGAAACCACTTGGATTGGAGTTATCATGTATATTCTCAAACTCCTTAACACAATCATGAAAGAAAACATCATCATGGGAATTGTCATCGAGGCTGCTAATAGTAGGTAACTGATTAGGTTTAGCACAAGTAAAGGGAAACAGATGCTCTTTAAACACGACATCTCTACTCACAAAAAAGATTTATTCAGAAGATCATATAATCTGTATCCCTCTTTTGACTCTGAGTATCCCATAAAAACAGAAGGGATCCCTCTAGAGGCAAACTTATCAGTCACCATTAAATTCTTTGCATAACACAAGCAGCCAAAAACTCTTAAATGAGAAATAGTGGGGGGTTTACCAGCAAAAACTTCAAGAGGACTTTTCCCATTCAGAACTTGAGTAGGTAACAAGTTTATAAGATAACAAGAGGTTAAGATGCATTCCCCCCAAAATTGGTTTGGAATGGAGGCATGAATCTTAATGGAACGAGCAACATTTAAAAGGTGTCTGTGTTTTCTCTCTACTCGGCCATTCTGCTGAGGAGTATAAGCACAGGAGCTTTGACGAAGAATTCCTTTAGAAGAAAAAAAGTTTTTTATTTGGTCATTGAAGAATTCTCCACCATTGTCAGTTCTAAAACACTTGATTCCTCTTTTAAACTGATTTTGAACCATAACAATAAAGGATCTGAGGATCATGAAAACATCTGATTTAAACTGCATTAGATCAACCCAACAGACTCTTGAATGATCATCCACAATAGTTAAAAAGAATCTCTTATCATCATATGTAGGAGTCTTGTAGGGTCCCCATACATCGCAATGCAACAAATCAAAAACAGAATCAGCTTTAGAGTCAGATATGGGAAAAGAGTTTCTTATAATTTTTGCTTTGGGACAAACATCACAATCATCAATGACAACAGATTGATCTAAAGACTGAATGTGCTGCAGAGTTTGCATAGGTACATGACCAAAACGCTGGTGCCATAGGGCAACCTTATTAACAGAAAGAACCTTAATAGCAGACGAATCTAGTTGAGTGGTGTTTTTATGAAAATATAAACCTGAGAACTCATTTCCACTCCCCCAGACCCTCCCACTTGAGAGGTCCTGTAAAGTAAAACAAGTTGGATAAAAGGATGCAACACTATTCGGTTCAGCTGTAAGTTTTGAGACTGATAGGAGATTGAATTGAAAATCAGGAACATATAACACATTATTCAATTTCCTATCATTTGTAAAAAAATAAGTCACGGTCCCTTGAATTTTGGAAAAATTCCCATTTGAAAGGCAAACTTTAGAGCTAGAATCAGTTTTAAAATCAGTAAGCCAATCTCTTCTACATGTAATGTGGTTGGTAGCACCAGAGTCTAAAATCCAGGAATCAGTAAAACCATTATCTTTTGCTAAGAGAGATATACCTGCAGTGTTGACCTTGGGTTCAGTCCCACCAGTAGCACCTGTCTGAGTGACAGTCCTTCCATGGTGGCCCAAGTTCTGAATGAGCTGCTCAAATTGTTGGCTTGTGAAGGTAATTAGCCCATCATGTGAAGATCCATCCACAGAGGTGGTTTGGTTGATGAAGCCTGCATCACCATTCTGGGAAGAGGCAATGTTGGCTTTGGTTCCTCCTACCTTTCCTCTTGGTTGATCTCTGAGCTTGAAGCGATTATCCTTCACGTGGCCTTTCTTCTTACAAAACTCACACCCTTTGGCATAGCAACGTTCCACAGAGTGACCCCTTTTGTGACAAAATGAGCATTCCAAATTCTGGTTGCCTTTGGGTCTTTCAGTGTTGCCAGTGACATTGGCAGATGTAATATCGAAAGAAGCAGCAATGGAAGATGAGACATCTTTTTGACTCTCCTCTTGTATCAATAAATTGTAGGCTTGATTGACAGTTGGAAGAGGATCCCAGAGAAGTAAATTGCTCCTCACAGCAGAATAATTGTCATTCAGTCCCATCAGAAATTGGAAGAGCCTAAGATTCTCCTTATGATCAATATATTTCTTGAACAAATCATGATCAATGTGTGGTAGTCCACAAACAGTATCAAACTCTGCCCACAGAACTCTCAACTTTGTAAAGAAAACAGATATTGAATCCAGTCCCTGCCTAGTCAACACGATTTCTCTATGCAACTGGTAGGTTCTGGACCCATTCTGTTTATCGAACCTCTGTTTCATTCTTTCCAGGCAAGATAGGCACTCTCAGTATACATAATAGTCCTGCCTATCTCCTTAGAAACAGAGTTCATAATCCATCCAAACACGACAGCATCACACTGGTCCCATAACTCATCAAGTGGAGCAGTATAATTCTCTCTAGGACATGAACCGGTAACAAAACCATGCTTGTTTCTACCGACTAAAGCAAATCTCAGGGCGCGACTCCACATTGGATAATCATCAATATCGTAAGAACATGAGAACTAGTATACGATTCAGGATGATCACTCGCATGTAAGTAAAGAGGATGCCTAGCGTTGATTTTCATCATCGCCTTGGAATCGTCGTCCTCGGTTGCATCAATAACTGCCTTCTTCAAGAGCGACGTTCCCTCTGATTCGTTCGTCATCGCAAAGGAAACTTAGGAAAAAAACAACGCGAACGGGCTCAGATAGCGTACAGATCTTCAGATAGAGAAGAAAGATCGCACCGCCAGGGATTCGTCAAGGAAGATCGGTGAAAGACGAAAAGGCGTATCGGGGAATACGAAGCGTCTTCGAGAGGGAAGATGATACGAAGATCGCGGAAGTCACAGCAGAGCACACAAGATCGAGAAAGGACGAATCAGTTCATCACTAAGCTCTGATACCATGTGAAATTTGGTATCAACTAACCCTAGCTTCAGGAGAAACGCATAAGAGAAAGATGGAAACCAGACTTCGGGTTTCTTAGGTCTGAGTTCCTTCATCTGGCCAGACCTCCACCCAAACCTAATTCTAAGTATATATAGGTCCAAATACAAAAACAAAATATCAAAAGACCCAAAACAAACAAATGAAGGAACTTTGGTCTATGGAATATTAAAAACAATACAAATACAACCTACAGAAAACACAAATCCATAAATGAGGCCCAAATAGAAAAGCCAAAACAGAGAAGTACAGCTTGACACTTAGGCCAGCAGCCCAAAATCCAAGATTAACCATACGGTGTACAAAGAATTAACAACTCTAACATGCAAGGCAGCTGCGACGAAACCAAACGTCTCTATCAGCAACGATCGGATCCATAGCAAGATACTGGTAGTACCACAATTAAGCAAACATGAAAACGAGGAAGAAGATAATACAGAAGGCGGCAAATGTTACCTTCAAACACCCCCGCCCACGGCGAAATCCTCGACAAATGCAACGTAATCCTTTTCTCTGATTGCAAGCGCGCTGTCGAGTAGATGAATTTGAACTAAACACAACGATTTCAGTTGAAATTCGAATTCAGCTGATACTGATATGGAATTAGAGGCGGGAAGCGCAGACTTTCCATTCGAGGAACCAATCAAACAACGTTGCACGATATAATTTAGTCCCAATAATTTAGTTGATATATTTTGGTCCCTTAATTTTCAAATTAAGTTTTTTTTCTTTTTTATATATAAAATTACTTTCAAAACTTCGGGACAATTTTGTCTCTAAAAACAGGATCTTTCTACAATGCTCTTGGAGCACCATGCTTTTGCCATTAATTTTTTTATTTTTCTATTGTTCTAAAGGTGAACCCCATAGGAAAATTGATATTATTAATAGTATGATACACATCTTAAGTGTAGTTAAAAAAGTTCATATTTTTTTCATACTTTTAAAGTTTAGTTATGTTACAATTAAATCCGTCATAGTATTAAAAAAACCAAAAGCATAGTGCTCCCAAAGCATAGTAGAAAAATCCCTAAACACATAATTCGCTTTATTAGTTGGTCAAAATAAAAAGACTAATTTTCAAATTAAATTAATATTAGACAACAAAATAAAATATTAGGAGTTTGAACGGGTCGACCGGATGGGTCTTTTCCTAAAACAAATTTTGGTGGGCTTTTTCCTAAAACCTTAAACCCTAAATCTAGCTTATCTAATTTTGGTCCCTTATATACACTTTATATTTGTACGTGGAAGTGAATATCTTTTAGTCTTTATAAACTGTAAATACTGAAAATGTAATAATAGTGATTAGTCCGGTTGAATATACAAGTTGGGTTTCCGGTTTACGCTTTTACTATTGATGATGATGGGCTCAATTTGTTTTGTTTACGGGCCAGTCTTGTTTGGTTATGTAATCATTTTATTCTTAGATGAAACTATTGTGTATAAATAGAATTTTCATAAATAAAAAGGGTTAACAGGTATTTTGGTCAATGATGTTTGACAACTTTTGGGTTTTGGTTCATGATGTCTTTTGGTTCATGATGTTTGACCATTTTTGAGTTTTGGTCCATGATGTTTTTTTTTCTCCTAGTTTTGGTACCATATGTTTGCAGATTTTTTTCTAGTTTTGGTCTAACCGTTTCATTCCGTCCATTTTTTTACATGTTCAAGTCACGTGATCCACTCTAAACTTTAAATTTAGTCCCTCTAATACTTTCTTAACCTTTTTTTTTTGTTCAATTTAGTCCCGAAGTTTCAAAATTGACCCCAATTGGACAATAGGTCCAATTGAAATTTTGAAACTTCGGAACTAAATTGAACAAAAAAAAGGTTAGGAAAGTATTAGAGGGACTAAATTGAACAAAATTGAAAGTTTAGGGTGGATCACGTGACTTGTACATGCCAAAAAAATGGACGGAATGTAACGGTCGGACCAAAACTAGAAAAAATCTGCAAACATATGGTACCAAAACTAAGAGAAAAAAAACATCATGGACCAAAACCCAAAAATGGTCAAACATCATGAACCAAAAGACCTGTTAACCCTAAATAAAATGCTTTCATCAATGCAAATTAGCTCGAGTTTGAGTTGGACAGACTGATACAGATTTACTGTCCCACTCTACATGTTTTAGATTATTTCTCACTGTTAAATTTTAACACATGTTCTAAGTGTAATAAATTTCGTAATTTTTTTCTAAACTTTATTGGAATTGGTGAATCTTAGAAGAAAAATATTAATTAAATCTAAAAATATATTTCAAAATCATAACGGAAAGACACTATATGAAGTACAAAGAATGGGGAGGAGATACGAATCTCGAATACTGCGTAACAAGGAAACCCTATTAACATTTCAGTTTAAGAAACCAATGTTTCCAATTGAACAAATAAACTGAAATGTGGTTAATTATGAAGGGAAATATCATTGAAGTTTCTGAAGACATATGAAAAGATTAACAAATAAATTATTCCACTACAATTCATGAAGTTGTCTTCTTCCTCTGATAAAAGTAAGATAAATATATCTAATAAACTAGGTTGCTTGGCTGCTAAGAACGTTGAATTATTGCATTTCAATTTTTGACCCAACACTTCTTGGTTTGAAAAATTTGCTAATTAAACAATCCGTATATACTTAATTATTATATATATTGCCAAAATATGATACTACACTAGTATTATCATTCTTAATTAAAAAAAAAAACGTTTTAAATAGTACATTTATAACCATTGTTTTGAAAAACAGACCGGACTGGTTGGCCATGAACCGGCCACATAAACACTTTGGTTCTAAAAATAGTAGAATACACAATAGACATGGTTCAACTAGTGAAACCATATTGGACCAGATAATTCAATGTCGGTTCGCATATTTGAATAAAAAATAGAATAGACCGGGCATGCATGTTAATAAATGAATAATAGGCTTGTCCTATTTTTTACATGAACCAGATTGAACTGGATCATACTAGGTGTCCACTGCCTTGCCGGTTCAAGATCCGGTTTACAAAACAATGTCCATAACTTCTTATTTTATATAGTTTAGTCAATTTAATGCAATCCTATTTTTTAAAACCAAATATCAATTGACCCTTAACTCAGTGGATCTAAATAGGATTGAGGCATGGGCTGGGCCAATTGGACCCTAGGTTGGGTTGGATCCCAATTCAATATAGGGTCCAATTGACTCACACATGATTAAGTTTTGAGTTGGATATAACTCTAACTGGGGTCGCATAATTTGGGTGACTTTAGTCATGGTTGTCTGACCTGGGCGACCTTAGTTAGGGTTGTCTGACCTGCGGGCCAGGTCAGGGTCGAACCCTGCACATGACTCTATCCTTACTAGGTCCATCAAGTTAAGGGTCCAATTGACCATTGGTTCTAAAAAAAATAGGGACAAAGTTATACAAATTAAACAATAATATTGAACTAGAGTGGCTATACCAAAAAGAATAAGTAGTTATGAATGTGTTATTAACAACTTTTTGTATATAAAGTGATATTACTGTAGTGTGATAGTCAGGGTATTTTTACCATGTTTCAAAAGCATCATGCTATATAGGTGAACTTCATAGAAAAATTAATATTAACAAGGAGAGGAGATCATCTCCGAGCAAGGAGCAATGTCGCTTTCGCTTCGCTAGTAGTTGGGTATTTCTATCATACTCCAAGAGCACCATGTTTTTGGTACTTTTTTTGTTTTTTTCTATTACCCTAAAGGTGAACCCTATAGAGGAATTGATTTTATTAAGAGTATGATGCAAATATTAGGTGCAGTTAAAAAAGTTCATACTTTTTCATATTTTTAAAGTTTTACATATGTTATAATTAAGTCCACACTAGTAATAAAAAACCAAGAGCATGGTAGAAAAACTCATAGTTTAGTTGCTTGATGGTGTGTAGTGGGATGACTTGGTAGTGATCATATTATATGTAAATTCTAAATATAGTTAAAAAAAAAAGTAAACTTTTAAAGTTCTATTTATGTTACAGTTAAGACACTAAGAGCACAATTATGGTAATTGTGATGCATTGTTAGAAAATTCCATAATAGTCGGGTCCAATTTACAGAGCTAAAAAATTGCATTTTTTTTAGGTTTTTAAATCCTTAATCTTTCTACTGGCCCAAAAAGATCCTTAATCTTTACAATATTCATATTGAGCTGCTGACCAAAGATATTCTCTTTTTACTTATTAACACACGACAAACTGAATATGGTGGTGCCATAATCTTGCACTAATTTGAGACGTCGTTGTTTGAAAGCAGTCTCCCTGTCAAATAAAACATATATAATATATATATATTGATAGATGTGATTGAACTTAATTAAATTAGTTAATCTACGAGTGTCGATATTGAATCCTATTTTGTCATCTTCATTTCTCCCTTCTTTATATATAATATATATAATAATAATAAAATTATACTAACTAACGTTTTTTTTTTTAATCTCAAGTGTGCTGATTTTATTGAAATAAAGACTATTACAAACTACCAGAGAGGCCGTAACTGTTTTATGGGTATTGGTTAACGTCAAATACCAGAACAAGAACAGATGCGGCCGTAACAATTAAGACGAAGAGAACAAAGCAGGAAACATAAATACAGCTAATGAAGAACAACCTAAAACAGCAGATCGACTTATTAACGGATATGACCCCAGGCAAAGGATAGAAGCTTGGAGAGGAGGGACCGTCTGAAACAGCAGAGTACGCAATCCTTCGGAGGGTAAGAGAACCTCCCTTGAGACTGACATAGCCAACAGATGACCTGCACACCAAACGATACCAGACCAGACCCATAGTATAGCCGAAACGCTGACAGCTTTGTACATAAACGACGTTTACCGCATGACTGGTGTAGAGTATCTCTGTAAGGCGCCCCAGCCATAGGAACATCCGCGAGGGACTAGCGCAAGGGGGGGGTGTACCAAAGAAAAACTCTGATTCTCCGTGAGGAGAGGAGGAAAATGAGATACGACCGCAGTCGTATCGTGGATACCCCGAGGGGTATAAGTCATGCAGTGGGACGTTCGATGTACAAAGTGTTGGTTTTGACGAACTATAGGTTCGACTGGAAGGGGTTAGGGGGCGGAAGTGGTGGGCTGTACCGCCAAGATGTAGACACATCTGAGCTTAAAACGGTGAACAGCATCCACAACAGTGCGTAGAGGGGCGTAGGCTACCGGCGCACGGCATTGGGGCAGCAGAGGTGGACCGTGGCGGCTGGTGGAAGCGTGTGTCAGAGCGTACGGCGGCGCGTGTATGACACGCGCCGCTGCAGTGGGCGCGTGAGGGATGGTTGGACGGCGCGTGAGGCGCGTGTGATGGCGCGCGTGAAGGCGCGTGGCGGCGTGTGGGACCTCGTGGAGGTGGTTGTGGTGGTGGTGGGGGGTCCTTATGCGATCTCGGGGGTGGTGGTGAGGGTGTACGGGAGGACATGAGGGGCGAGCGGGTGAGGCGGACTCCGCGATTTGGCGAGGCAGATGCGAAGCATGGGATGAACGCGAGGTTGAACAAGGCCATCTGCTGTGGTGGGGCTTCCAGCTTTGGCTTTGGCTTAGGCTTATGCTGGAGGAAGAGTTGCTCCATGCTCATGGCTGGCGAGAGAGTGTGCGAGAGCAGTGACTTCCCTCCGGTTTTTGGATCGAGAGAGGGAGTCATCTACTCCGGCCGAGGCAAAGCTATTCAAAAGCTAGAGAGCTTCTGAATAATGCCTCGAGAGGGAGAGTTGGATTATTAGGGGTTCAACAAAAAAAAAAAACTCTACTAACTAGTGTTTGTCACTCTCTTTTTAGACGTTGTATTACTATTAATCTATTATTATTCATGTATACAACTATTCTAACTAACTGAAAATTATAACTATATGCTACCCAAAAAATGAGATCCTGGTATTTCCAAAAGTTGGCTAGAAATACCTATTCGGTTCATGAAGTTAACGAGTACTTAAATTATGACCCCAAGTAAATTCATGATCATCATATATATCACATGTTAAAAAGGCAAAGACATTGAAAAAAGAGTTGATATTCACAGCAGCCATGAATTACACACAGTCAAAACGCTCCATGCATATATGATCATTTCCGAATGATTCAGGGCTGAGTTGAACATGTTGTCACATTGAATATATTAACAATTATAGGACATTGGATATATAATAAGTAAGTAAGCTTAATTATATGAGATCATGCATCAACATGGTACCAAAACAATGCTATGCTTTAATTAAATATCTATTACATCTAGATGCGCATGCTTTGGACCGTGGAAAATATGCTCCAGGAATAAGGAAGGGTCTGATAATTTTGACCTGATTTATTAATTTATTTAAAGTTAATTGTAATGGTTACAATACAACAATTGTAATTTTAATCATTATTATATATATCCAAGTAGTTTATATATAAATATAAATAGCCTAAAAAGTTGGGCAAGGCCGCCATATCTTTAGATGGGCCAGAAGTAGCCCGCCAGATGGTCTCCTTCCGACGGCTTTTAAATGTACCATTCTATCACACCTTTAATTTTTTAAATGAAATAATAATAATATTTATCATTTTATTTCTATTTAAATGATATAATAAGAATGAGACGATATATACTTGCGAAATTTTTATCTAAAGTAAAACCACGTGTAAATTTTTTATCTAAAGTAAAACCACGTGTAAAATGCAAATATATATATAATTTATATATATTTATTTGAAATGAAGTATATATCAGTTGGATTCTACAAAAATGACTATTCTTCTTCTTTATCTTTAACTAATAATTTTACTAACAACAGAGGATTGTGGGAAGTAATTAATTTAACAAAACAACCTTTAGACTTTAGTAGATGATGTTTTTTGTTAAATAAAATGTACAGGTGGCACAATAAAAGACAGTTTATATTCACAAGCTCGACCTTTTAAATTAATGACGACGTGATATCTATTTGCTTTCACTTGGATGGGACTTGAAGTTTGGTCCAAATCCACATCGAAGGACAAATATACACAATTAATACATGCCGTGAGATATGAGAGAATTTCTACTTAGCTACGTCTACTATATGGACGACATGTTTCCATTTCAAGTAAATTAATTAATGTGCTCCACCCAATATAATCCTAATCTCTCCTTAGTCATCACCCAAAGACTCCAAACACTAAAAGTTTTTTTTTTTTTGGGTATTTTAACTTTTACCCCGCAGAATAATCATCATTCGTAATGGAGAATTTCTAACACTTGCTTAAATTACATACTATTTGCAACGTATCAGTCTATAAATAATAAATTTCAAACTAAAAATAAAAACTCAAATCTAAATTTATAATAAAGTGATAAAGTGCTGAGCCACACTATGTGATAAATCACGGATATATTTTAGTCTATAGTATGTATTAGCTTTAACGTGCCGTGAGTAAACTTCTTTTTTCCACGGCTAAAAGATAAAATGGAGAGCTTATATAAACAAATTATATATCAAGCCGCCATAATATATATATTTATGTGTTACGTACTGTTGCTCTTAGAGCATCCACAGTGGTATTACGTAAAGAATACGTAAACGTGGGTCCTACATGTTTATTTAAGTAAAGCAACAAAAACTATCTACAGTGGTTTTACATAGCATTACTTAAATATGGGACCCACACATAAATTTATGTTTTTACATAAAGCATTCCTTAAATTTAAGTAATGCACTATGTATTACGTAACCAATTTTTTATTATAAATTAATTCATTTTATAATTAATGCTAATATCTTATTGGTGGTTGTTGGAAAATTTAATAATAAAATATATTTAAAGAATATGTTTAAGTAATACGATTGCAGAGAAAATATTTTTTACGTGTGTCTTAAATTTACGTATTACTTAAAGTGTACATAAATATCTATGTGGCAACTTTAAAGAATACAATTTAGGTAAAACGATTGTGGATGCTCTTATATATATAAGTATATATCACATTATTTTCATCTTCATCTTCTTTAATAATCCTTTTTTCTTTCTTCAACTCTCTCTCTCCTATTTTCCTCTCGGATGATGGAGCCGTATTTATCGTTTATGAGTTCTTATCCATCTTCATCACCTCCTCTGCAACAAGCACTCAACAAACAGCACCAAGAAGATAGTGATGATGATGATCATCAGTTTATTCACCACCAAAATGCGACGTCGTTTTTGGGATTGACGCCGCCGGATATGGAGGTTCCGGTAGCTGCACCACAATCGACGGCTGAAAACAAGAGCTTTTCTGCAGGTATAGAAATGAAAGAAATGGAGAGACCTAAGACGACTAAAAAGACGACAAAGAAGCCGAAATACGCATTTCAGACAAGGAGTCACGTTGATATACTTGATGATGGGTATCGTTGGAGGAAATACGGCCAAAAAGCCGTCAAGAACAACAAATTCCCCAGGTATAATATATATATCGTTCATCTTCTATGTATATCAGTATTCAGTGTTATAATTAATTTGTTGAAGCCTGTTGGAATTGCATATATATATATATATATATATATATTATCTTGTGTCATTTGTGAAATTGCATGCATGCGTGATACAATCTAGCTATCTATTATCACAGTACAACTGCTGATACCTTGAGATGCACGGAAAGCTGTGTAATAAAAGATCCTTACAAATGTTTTATATTTATAAAGTAATTAATAACTTGGTTTTTATGGTTAATATATAACTCCTATATGATATTAATTACTTTTAGGTTTTCAGAATTAAATTTTGATAATTATATTTCTAAAAGAAATAAGTAAACAGTGTTATATATGTACCGCGTGGTGTAAACGTAATAAAAATGTGTGTATTACATAGATACTACTAGTATGCATTTATCTCACATCCTCGTTAAAAACGTTGCAGCAGACATCATTAATTAGAACACTTTTAGTTTTTAGTAAAGTACAACTTCATTTATACAAGTGATCACACCGTATTATAAAAGAGTAATTCCTTAAAGTGTGAAAAAACCATAGAAAGTTAACAACTGCCACATGTCAGTTAACAATTTGATATAAATTGGAGAGAGAATCATGCAATGCATTCCATGTGGCAACTGTTAACTTTCTATGATTTTTTCACACTTTTTTTCACACTTTCTAGCAAAGCCCATTATAAAAACATTTGATAATTATAAGTAAGAGCATCCACAATGGTATTCCTTAAACATGTGTTTTACATATTTTTTACGTAAAAGGTATAAAAACGTGCTACAATAATTTTACATAGCATTTCTTAAAAGTGGGATCTACCTACTTTTACGTAACATATTCCTTAAATTTAAGGAGTGCACTGTGTATCATTTAACTAATATTTAATTATAAATTAATTCATTTTATAATTAATGCTAATATTTTATTGGTGATTGTTGGAAAATTTAATAATAATATATAATTAAGTCATACGATTGCAGAGAAAATCTTGTTTACGTGTATCTTAACTTTACGTATTACTTAAAGTGTACATAAATGTCTACGTAGCAGCTTTAAAGAATACAATTTATGTAAAACCATTGCGGATGCTCTAATAATTATGCAATTTCGTACTAATTAATTTTGTAGCATCTATCATTAAGACATTAAGTGTCCTTAAAAAGTTAATATAACTATAAATTCAAACTCAACTTATAAAAGTTAAAGTGTTAATTATTAATATTTTTCGATATTCAAAACTGATGAGTTTGAACTTGATATTTTTTTTATTTTAATGAATGTTAAACATTAACGTTATAGTTATACATTAAGAAATAAGAACGGTGTTCTCATATTCTGGCATGGGGTAAACGAAGTCAAAGTCGCAGTGCGTCACTTCGTATGTCACTGGTGACGTAGACAAAGCATACATTACGGCACAAAATTGAAGTTGTGCATGATTTTCTAGGCACAATTGAAAAAAAGTAGATTGACTAGTCAACGTTGTCATACTAGACAATAGAATTATAGAACAGTGTCAAACATAAGTGTAACAGATCTAACATTTTATTTGTAATAACTAGATATTTTGGGTGTATGTTCTATTTAGCTCTGGAAAAAATAAAAAAATTCATGATTCAAATTTTATTTCTTATTGAATATTAGTTGGTGATATATTTTTTTCTTCTTATTATAAGTTGCGATGTTAATTAGTGTATTTGTATAAAATGATGCAGAAGCTACTACAGATGCACATATCAAGGATGTAACGTGAAGAAGCAAGTGCAACGACTTACGGGAGATGAAGGGGTTGTGGTGACAACATATGAAGGAATACATTCCCACGCCATAGAGAAGTCCACCGATAACTTTGAGCATATATTGAGCCAATTCCAAATTTACACTAATATTTAATTAAATCATCATCATATAACAACATTTCTCATTATAAAAAAACATTTCTCATTAAAAAAAACATTTCTCGAGCATATCTAGAGATTCGCTGCTTCAATTTTATCTCTTTTGCTTGTGTATATTTAGGTTAAAGAGTCCAGATTTTTCTTTTGTGATAGTGAGTCTAGGTAGTTCATCATGTTAACAACGAATTCTTATTCTTGTTGTTTTTCCTTTGATGATGGTATTGTTTTTGTAATCTTGAATTCTTGTAACGGGGTGACTTTATTCTTGTTAATTAAAGGCATAGTGTTAATAATTTATTGGGTTAACTTAATGAGGCAGGCGTTTTGCATTGTTGTTCCAAGTCATTGCAGTGAGCACCGTGTTTTTTAAATAGCGCTTAATTATGTGGTGAATCAATCTTTAATTTAAGTCGTCCTCATAAACTAATATATATATATATAATAAACATTTAAAATGTAAATAAATAACAACCAACAATAGTTTAAGAACATTTGCTTTTATGTGATTCAACTAAAGTCTTAATTTCAAAACACCTTAAGGAATCACATCACACTCACATCGTACTGAAATAATTAAAATATTAAATTTCGCTTGGTTCATAAATATACCACTTCAAACATAAAAGGAGAATAACATAATTGAGCTTAATGAACCGACATATTTACTATACTAGATTGTTAGTGGCTAATACATGCACTGATTATTACTAAATTTGATCGGAAAAAACCGTTTCCGTAAACAGAAGAGTGTAGATATTAGCACAACTGGATGATTTATGGTTATAACTTATAAATAAGTTTTTTTTTTTTGGAAATAAATATATAAGGGTATGGGCTTTTCAAGTTATTTAATGACATGTGCGGTGCGGATCAGTGGTCTAAAAAAGGCGGATTATAGCCCATTTATTGGGCTAACAGCCCATAAATTATCTGAAGTATCTCCGTCAAGTGAAAAGCAAGAAAAAAGCCCAAAACCGTTTTCCGGTTCTGTTCCCGCCAGTGGTGGGCGGAGTGAGCGTGCTGTGGCGGTGACCTAAAGCGTCATCATGAGCGACAGACGCTCCATCGACGACTTAACAGTTGGAAGCTCCGATTTCAATCGGATGGATTCTATGACATTGAAGTTCGTACTGATGATTTATGATCTCAGATTCAAATCAATGGTAAGTAAATATGAATACAAGAATGTTATTGATTGACTAGAACAGATTTTCGGTATGCAAACTGGTCAGTTTCTGTGATTCAGTCTTAATCTCAATTGCTTCTCCGGTCAAACAGTTTTGATTATCGCTGGAAAAATTCACGAAGTCCGAGTGCTAATTACTTGACTTTCAATGCAGCTAATATTCGATTCGTCTGGATGCTGTGGATTCAAATGGACCAAGTTCAATAAATTCTCTGGGCCACACCACAGCATTCTTTTTTTGACTAGTCTGTACATTTGCAATTGCAGCTATCAACGCAATATCTTAAAACCAAAGGTTAGGAGCTTATGGCGCTTCAAATAATCGGATACCTGTTCTTCCATTTACCTTAATCGGTCGATCGATCGTAGAAGCTCTATTTGAAGTTAGCTTCAAGTGGTGATGTTATTTGATGCTAGAAATGTAGCACCAGCAACGTCTATTCTGATCGTTCATGTGGATTCATCAATAATCTATGGATATTTCTATAGTGTCTGTCTCTTGTTCAATTAGTACTGTTAAAATATAATATTCACCTTATAATTTTTATCTTTTGTAGAGGTCGTGGCCTTTGAGTCTATTCCTAAAAAATGTTCTTGAGGCTGACCAAGATCCACGTCTTTCTCAACGTGTGGCCAGGTTTTTTCTCTCTATTGCTGCTTTTCAAGTAAGGACCCATTTCTTTCTATCTTTTTTGCCACTGTAAGGAGGACCCATTTCTGTTTGTCTGATTCTGCAATAGTTTTCCAAACCGTCTAATTAACTTGTGAAAATCTCTTGCATGTGTTTCATATCTGATCTTACTTTGAAGTCTGCATACTCGTCGGTGATTGTCTCTATTATTTATCATATACTATTTGAGTTATCTTTGTCAGGCATGAAACGTTTATACCAGACTTTCCGGGTATCTGCAACCTTAGGAGTTAAGCTTTCAGTAGTAAATTAAATTCCTGTTTAGATGAACTACCATGGAGAAGTGACTTTTTATGTTGCCTGAGATATCCGATATAGAAGAAATATTTATAAATAATTTTAATTTACACGATTATTTAAGCTCATATTATACTAGTTGTTGTTCAACTCTCACTGTAGTAGAGTTGATGGAGATTTGGTGTGTGCACTGCCGAGTAGTGGATTCTGATTTAGATTAGAATAATAATCCTCTCTGGTTGGTGGCTATGTTTGTTTGTTAGAGTTGCTTTTTCTTAAGTGTCTAACTCTGAGCATTTTTAAGTTTATATAAAGGTTTAGCTTTTATAACATTGCTAACACTATTAACTAATTTAGTGATAGGAACATAACAACGTGGGAGGGCAAGGTGTTTAGATTGTGAGAGCATGATTTCTTTTTCTTCCTAATAATATATATTGTTAATTTATTTATTTGGATGTGTATTGAATAGGCAATAACAGTTTTCGTTTTGCTTAAAACTAACAAGTGGAGGTGTGGGAGCTATAAAATGGTAATATTTAACTTAAAGCAACGTGGGGTTTAAATTAAGGACAGTTCAAGACTTCAAGTATAAAAAACCATAGTCCTGGGTTATTAGTATTTAAGTTATTGCATCTTTCCCAAGAATGCTTTAGTTAGGTCTCAGGTGAAGTGAAAAACCACGACTTCAGAGTAATTATTTTAAGGAATCTATACTTCCCACCTCAAACAACTGGGATATCAATGCATCTTTCTCCTACTACTAAGGGGGCGTTTGAATGGACGTAATGTGAGATTACTTATTATGTTCTGATCCAACAAGTTGGTTTGTAATTAATGATGTAATGTGGAGAGTAATGTGGGACGTAATGTGGGATTACATCCCACATTACATCCATCCAAATACCCCCTAAGTACTAATAAATATAAATAAGATCAGTATGAAATAATATTAAACTCGAGGTAGGTCTGAATTAAAACTCTGTGTAGATTGATATTGGCTTTAATGTTGGCAATTGCTGTGTTTAGGTTCTGGATTTGAATCCTCTTCGTTTGTACTACTGCTAGTTTGATTTAAATTAAATGGTATTTCTCTAGTTGGTGGTCAGGTCAGGTCTTTAATTATTTCGTTCCCACACAACTGCCGCCGGTCCCCTATTGAAGGGTGATTGAAGGTTGCCTTTCTATTCTAGCGAAAGATCATTATCTTTGCAATCTCTGTTACTGGGGGTCCTCGATTTATAAGTTTATATAGAGTGCTTATTAAGCTGGTAAGGTAACTACTCCAAAGTATATTTTCTTAACTTTTTATGATGGGCAGGAAATTTGTCTGCATGTGATGGCCCAAGTGGCCACTAATAAAATGATGAGACTCTTCCCTATTGTGTCATTTCTTCTGACAAAGTTATTTATAGGGTCTCAGAAATAATGAACAAACCTGATTGATGATCTATCACAGATTTTTTTTTAAACAGATCTTTGTTTACACAGTTTTTTTTACCGCTCCTGATAAGTTATTTTAACAACGTTATTTTAAAAGTTAACTTTGAACTGCTGCTATTCTATCCATGATATGATATGGTTAGAAAGTTAGGGGTCTTTTGCTGCCATCTCCTCTTGTCGGATAGTAACTGAAGTAGGCCTCTCTTGCCAATTTTAAGTGTTATCATGGCATGCATCAGAGGTGGTCTCTGTCGTTTTAGTGAAAAGTGACTCAGAGTGGATGCTTATACATATGAATTTGGTGTACTTTCTAATAACTTGCTTGAAATGAAGCATCAGCCAGTTGCCTCTTGTTTTTTTGTTTCCCGCGTAGTGGTTCTAGGGCTAAAATCATGATCTTAGGAGGTAGACACTCGTATTAAACTTGCTCCACCTAGATTAATTATAACTAGCACCGGGTCAACTCGTGGTCTCAGCATATTACGTAGTTAGTGAGTTCCATATTGTTGACCTTTACCCCACGAATGCTTAATGTAATGTTTTGCTTGGTTAGTAATTCCCTAAAGGGCTGTTTGATCTTAGTATTCATTACAAATTTCAGACTCCTAATACATTTTGTCCATATAAAGAACAAAATGATTTTAGTAACTGAACAAAATATATATATTTAGTATATATTGTATGAATAGTGGCCTTGGCCTTGCTACAATTAGATAAATGACCCTTGGTTGAAGTAAAAAAGTAAGTAGTTCTTAATAAATAAGGAAATGATTGAATCTCGTGCATGCTTTGGAAAAGTAACTGAAACCCGCATTTCGTCATAATTTATTTGTTTTCCCTTAAAAGTGATAATGTTGGTAGAAAAAGTTTAATAATGCGCTTTCCAATAGAATATGAATCTTGGCCAGAAAAATAAAATAATAGAATATGAATCTGGCTAAAATTAATAATGTAATATGGTGTAGTGTATTAAAACATCACTCCTTAATCAAAAAGTAAGGGGTTCAAATCCAGATAAAATTAATGAATGAAAAAATATTTATGGCCACTTCATTTTAGTGGAGGTTAAATTGGCGAGGATCAGTGCAGTGACAACTTACACGGTAGCAGCCAAGAAGAGAAAGTCTTTGAAGGTCTCTTCTTTCTTTCTTCCTCTCCATTATAATATCTCTGTTGTAAGTAGCCAAAAGATAAAATAAACTCTGTACTTTATCTTCTTCTCAAACTCGAAAGAGTTAGAAAAGAAAGCAACTACACTATACCCTGCCTTGTGTCTCTTTCCTTGCCACTTGCTACTTCTTCTTTTCGGCTTCTGAATTTCTTTTTGGGTCCTTTTATTGGATTAGTATCTTTGTTTATCTCTTGTTTGAATCTTCTTCCTTCTTTCAAGGTGCAAGCAAGCAAGCTTCAATAAAACACACCAAGTGTCCTTGCACTTGCACTGTCATTCTTAGGAAGCAACCTGTTTCTGACACTGCTGAGTTTTGGTCTTTCCAGGTACCCTTTCTGTTCACTGTAGCAATCCTCTTTTATCCTGGCATATATGTACAATCTTTTCTTTTCCAAAATGACTGTTTATAAGTTATTATTATGTCTATTTACTTGTGTTCCAAGGTTGCAGCATAGTAATTAGTATGCCAGTGAGAGTTTTCCTTAATTGTCTTGAATCTTCACATTTTTTTTAAATTATTTGCAGCTGCAGCGATCAGGGTAGTAGTCTAGTCTAGTCATCCGGATGTGATGGACTTACCGTTGTACGGACCCTCAAGGAGGACTCGAGGAGGAGGAGGATCTAATAGCAGCAGCAGCAGCAACCAAGTTGTTTCTTGCCTGGTTGATGGTTGTAATTCAGATCTCAGCAAATCCAGAGATTATCATAGACGTCACAAAGTATGTGAGGTTCATTCCAAGACCCCGAAAGTTATAATTAGAGGTCAAGAGCAACGTTTCTGTCAGCAGTGCAGCAGGTAAAATATTTTGATCCATCATTAAACTTCTATGCATCATTCATCAAAGGTTAAGAACCTAAAAACAGTGTCAGATGTTAGTAGCTGCCCTAGATTTTAAATGTTGATACTCGTGTACAAACTATCAGGTTGTTTGATTTCCACTTTTTTCTCTTAAAATTGAACAAAAGCATGTTTTTAAGCATCAAATAAGCCTAAACCATGAGTAACAAAGTTGATACTTCGGAAAAGTGGAAAACAACGTGTTTTTATTGTTTAAAATGGTAATTTTAATGCCAAAATCAGTTGAAAAGAGTGGGAAACAACAAATTTGATAGTTGGGACACCGAATATCAACATTTTAAATATGGGACATAGATTAGCAAGATGACATATAGTTGAGACTGGTTTTGGATTTTTAACCCTGAATAAAATAAAAATGGATATATTATGTTCATTTTGCTCACGTTTTTATTGAGATCTAGTTCCTTGCAATATTTGTTGTGTTGTTGGCATGCCCTACAAAGTCCTTGTTGCACTTGTCTCTGTTAAATTTGTCTCCTAGAAGGGTTTCCATTCCGTTGGTTCTGTAGATTGTCGGTATTCCTATATCGTATGCCGTCGAGTTCTACTGAGGGGACCAGGAGGCACCAGTTTTCTAAGCATGGCACAAGGATTGCAAAGACCAATCTTTTGATTGATATAATCTATGGCCTCTGTTGCTGCATTTGAACAGGTTTCATTCTCTGGATGAATTCGATGACGTGAAGCGTAGCTGCAGGAAACGTCTTGATGGCCACAACCGACGCCGCAGAAAATCCCAACCGGAATCCTCCCTCCTAAATCCAACACAGTTTCTGTCTGATTTCCAAGGTCAGTAAGTCAGTTAGTTATAAAGTTACTCTAAAGTGATATTTTAATCACAGTCTTAATTTTGCACCATGTTGCTTTTAGGTGTCCTGGATTTAAATTGTTGCTAATAGGTGTTCCAGATTTCGATTCCGTTGCCTTTTGTTTTTCCGTCTGTTTTTTCTGTTAAATTTGACGGTTTTAGCCTTGTTGATGAAACTGTGCTAACAGATGGTGCTACGTATTTTCAAACAACCGGACCTCAATTATTTCCGACCGGTTCCTCGGCAAGCCACTCTTGGCTTGGAGCGGTTAAACCCACGACCGGTGATGACTATTTCAGCCGCCGTGAGATGAGTCTAAACTTCAGTGACAAGAAAGAACAAATCCAGTTCCCTTTCTTGCAAGCCACTCCACTTCTAAGAGCACCTTCCATGTCCTCTTCGGCACTAGAATCGAACAGTGAAGGATGTGGACAAGAATTGTTCCTCGGGACGGTCGGTCCCGAGTCTAACCGTGCTCTCTCTCTTCTGTCATCGCTGCAGCAGCCGCACACCGAAGCTTCTAATGAAAAAGGCGTTGGTGTTTTCGACAATTCACAGGCCTTGCACCACCATTGTCCGGACTACGAGTATGGTCGACAAGTTGGAATGGATCGTGATTCGGGTTCCGGGGTGTTGGTTTCTCAAGGGGGCATATTTTTCCAGGTAAGGCATGATGCTTCAAGCAGCATTCCCTCTTCTTGGGAAGATTAGCTAGAAGCTCTTTCTGGGATAGATGCCCATTTATTTGGGGTTCCTTGTAGATTGTTGTTTCAAGTAGTAGTAGGGTTTCGATGTTAATAACTAAGAGCTTCTTTGTTGTTTTGAGAAGACTGTACAATAAATGTAGTGTATTTCACTGCCTTTATTTGCATATCCATACGTTTTTTTTAACCGATCTTTTGTTTATATATTTCAGCTTAATAACCAAAGCAAGAATAATTTTGACCAAATTATAAATTATTGGGTTAAAGGATCTTTTGTCATTTTTTTTTTTCAATGTTGGATTTAGGTGTCATATACTTTATTTTGTAGGCTTTTGGTGCCATATGTTTGTATTTTGTAAACTTTTGGTGTATCTGTTAGTAAACGGTTAAGTTTGACCGTTAAATACTTTTTTTTTATTAGTCCTCAAATTTATATATTCCTAAGTTTTAAATTTTATATTTTAACCCCTATTGTTTCCCATAGTCGTCGTCCAAGTCCGTCGGCCACCACCCAGGACCGGCAACCACCACAAATCGGATCAGCCACTATAAATCGGGGCCGGCCACCACCAAATCGGAGTCGGCCAACCCTAATCGGACCGGCAGCCACCAATTTGGGCCGGCCACGGCCCCGTTTTAGGTGTTGGCCGTGCTGCTGGACCCGATTTGGGCCACAGAGGGCTCTGACCAAGCCCTTTGTGGCTCTGTCGGAGCCAGAGGGCTCCAGATCGGGGGCCCTGACTCCAACAGAGCCATAGAGGGCTAGGTCGGAGGCTTTTGTGGCTCTGGTCGGAGCATAGAGTGCTCTGTCGGAGCCAAGGGCCCCGATCTGGAGCCCTCTAACTCCGATTGAGCCACAGAGGGCTCGGTCGGATCCTTATGTGGCCAAATCGGAGTCAGCAGCCCCAATTGGAGCTGCTGGCCTTGATTTGGGTGGTGGCCACCACCAATCGGGGTCGGCCGCCACCAATTGGGGTGGTGGCCGGCCCCAATTGGTGGTTTTCGGTTCGATTGGGGCTGGCCAGCTCCGATTTGGAGCTGGTCGGCCTCGATTTGGTGGTGGTCAGCCCCAAATTGTGGTGGTCGGCTCCTATTTGTGGTTGGCGGCTCCAATTTATGGTGGTTGACGACCTTGGCTGGTGGTTGACGGCCTTGGCCGGTGGACTTGGGTGGTGACTGGATAAAACAATATGGACTAAATTGTAAAATTCAAAACTTAGGAATATAAATTGGATGACTAAATTGAACAAAATAAAAATATTTAACGGTCACACTTAACCGCTGACTAACTGATGCAACAAAAGTCTACAGAATGCTAACGTATGACACAAAAAACTTACAAAATTAAACATAGAACACCAAAAACTAACATTGGCCAAACATATGACACCAAAGATCATTTTAACTCTAAATTATTATTCAAAAATTTGATTTTTAAATCAACTACATGATTTTAATTTTTAGGAAACTGCTACATTCGTTATGATTTTTGTCAAATTGGTCAGAAACGAAACGAAGTAAGTACTTATTACGTGAGATAGAGTAAAATACATTCAATTAGACTTAAAAAAAACATTATAAAATTAGATAGATGTCTACTTAAACGTCAAATTGAAGACATTTATTACAATTATTTCAATTTACTGGTCCACTTTTGTTGGTCCACTTTTCATGAATTTGATCAATTCCGACTTTTTAATGAGAGGTCTTATATTTAACTGTGGCCAACATTTGAATCTCCGTGTTTGATATCACTTGGAAAATGAAAAATAAATACAAATATAATGTATATATATATATAAAGTATATTATATACATATATTACATAATATATATTATTATACATAATAGTAATAATGAATAACAAGTTTGATCCAAAAAAATAATGAATAATAATAAATAAATAAAAGTAGAGGAAGTGTCAAGGCCCATTACGGGATTCCCCAAGATATATTATATGTACTCAATGGGCCTTGTTTTATTTATGTTGTGTGTTAGGACTTCCCACTTCTTAAGGCCCATATGAATGTGCTGGTTTATTTTATATATATATATATGATGAGTTAATAAGCAAATGTAGACTACGTAAATTTGATGGGTTGCAAATTATTGTATGAATTTTTTTTTATTGGTTTTACTTAAAAATTGGATTTTCTAGCAAAATGAGACATCTATTAGAATTTACGTCAGCTTTAGACCGAAAATGAGCATATTTTGGTCACGCGCGGTCTTTTAATGTGTACCTAAGATGAATTAGTCATTATAATTAAAATATTGCAGTGAAATTCCTCCAATTAGATGCTCAATTTGACTTCCCTCAATTTCGACGAAGTATTTCAATTGAATGTCCAATTAAAATATTTTGTGACAATATTTTTAATTTCTTAGAGAATCTATTTCAGATTCACATCAAAATAACTCACGTGACTGAAACATTTCTATCTTTTGTTCAGTTTGATATAATTGAAATGTATACAGCAATTAACTCGAAAAAATGAAAGTTTATGTATCTAATTAAAAAAAATACAGTTCGATTAGCAATTTGTTTGACGTGTTGTGAAAAGAAACGGATGGAAAAATGTGAAAAGAAAAAAATACAAATATGGCATCAATAGATAAGCTAATTTATCAGAAAGAAGTGTGTTAATAAAATATTGACACAGATACATTATTATATAATATAATTAGAAAAATGAAGTTATATAGAGCCTTTGAATGCTTACAAATTACAATTGATTATTATATGATGAAATCAGAAAAATTATGTGTTAGTAGGTAGGACCAAGACCAACACCTATATAGGCAGGCAGTTTACGATAGTATTATGTTATATTATTGGGATGTTTCGGACAACAAAATATGTACATCCATCATTTGATGTTTCTAAAATAGGGCACATCAAAATGTGAAATCAGTCGACATTAGCGAAACATCAACACAGCTGGTTAATTGTTTGGTTGATTAATTAAGCCAATCTTGATTTCATTTTTGTATTAAATATTAATTGGCGTTGCATGCATCATCATTTGACAACGACCCGTACCTGCTTAAATTCTAGCATCATTATATATATATATATAATATATAGATGGCTAGATGCACATAAGGGTGAAACCAAAATCTGGTTGGTCCGAAAAACCGGTGAAAACTGATCCGGTCCGGACCGAAAAAACCGAATCCGAAATACACGGTTTGGTTTTGGTCGGATTTTTTTACTCTATTTCGGTTTTTCGGTCCGGTTCGGATTTTAATCTTTGAGGACCGTGGGGACCGAACCGACAGTTATGCTAACTAAATATATATAATATATATTATATTAGTTGATATTAATTAATATAATTAATTCATTAGGTTTATAAAAATTATGAAATAAGCATTTATGAAGATTATTTTTTCTAATTTTGTTTTATAATTTATTTAATTATAATAATTGACGTTATTTTTCATTTCGCTTTGATAAATTCCATGAAAATAACAAGAATTTTAAATGATAATTGTTACTTTTGGATTTTCGGTTTAAACCGAAAACCGAACCGAAAAAACCGTACTACCAATGGACGGTTTATTTTTTCTCACATGGTTTTTTGGTCGGATTTTTTTAAGGAAAAAAACCGGACCGAAAATATGGGTAACCGACCGAACCAAACAAAAAACCGGTCCGACCGGTCCGGTTTCACCCCTAGATGCACATGATATTATTATGATTATTAAAAATGGGAAAGAGATGGGTAACAGAATGTGGGGTTTGTCTAATTAAGCTAATTAATTTATATATCTCCAAGCTAATTTAGATTTTACCATCAATAAATTATATATATATAGTTGGTCATTTGGCAGTTGCCAATTTTTAGCGCAATACGAATACATATGAAAAAACAGTTTTTATATATGTCTTGTATGGAAAAACGATACCATGATAGCACGTACATAATTAACACGATATGACTTTCGTGTGGTGTTATGTGCAATTAAGTATAAATTTTGAGTATTTTTCGAACGAATCTTATTTAATAGCTTTTATAATTCCAATTAGTGGTTTAAATTTTAGAGTTTGTCAATCTTATATTACGAACTTATGAATACTGAAAAAATAATTTATTTGATTTTGCTTAACTAACTCTATAAAGATTTACAACTAAATAACTTAATACGCCATGGTAGTACGACACTAACTGTGGAAGTATAAGGACTGTTTTGTTACTTTCATATAGTTATCGGTATTATTACTATAAAGTGAAATCTATTAGTTGAACTAAGGCTTACTATAAATAGCCTCTTTTTTGTATTCATTGAGTTTTTATGAAGTTATGGACGAATGAAGAGATCCTCTGCTCTTCTTCTCCACTTCCTTTTAATTCATAAAAGTCTATATGGTATTAGAGCATGGTCTATCTTGCTTATGTCGATTCGATCAGATTTACATCAGCAGGATTTGAGTTCTTCGATTTCCTCATCATTTTTTTTAAGCTGGAGATCTTCAAAAGAACTTCATTCTCATATTCATCGTTCTTTACGATTGGGTCTGTGTTTCTAAGTTTCTATATACTTGATTGAGCTAGTTTCCTCAATCAATTTCATCGATGGCGGGAAATACACCACCACCTCCACCTCTGATTGCCTCAACTTGGCCTCGTGTTGGATCTACCGTCACTCAAGATCCTTTGAATAATCGATTTTATCTTCATCCAGCTGACACTACTGGTAATTCTCTCATTCCTAATGATGAAAAGCTCACTGGATCTGGAAATAATCACAACTGGCTTCAAGCAATCATTGAAGCTCTGTTGGTGAAAAACAAGCTATGTTTTGTGGATGGAAGCTGTTTGAGAGAATCTGTCAGTGAAGCGATGCAATCCATATGGGATCGATGTAACGCGATCGTTAAGGCATGTGTTATCAATTCCATTTCCAGAGATCTTACTCAAGGTCTTCGTTATGTGCCTACTGCTCGTCTAACCTGGGAGGAGCTTAAGGAGCGTTTCAGCAAGATCGATGGGACACGAGAATATCATCTGATCAGGGACATCTATTCAGTTCGTCAAGGTACTGCTTCTATTGCGAAATATTTTCAGAAATTGAAGATGTTGTGGGATGAATTAGCTGTTATAGATGATGATTGGATGTGTGGTGCCTGTTCAACTTCTGTTAAGTGGATTGCTAGAAGAGATAAGCAGATACTGATTAAGTTTCTGATTGGTCTTAATGAAACTTTTACTGGTGTTAGATCTAATTTGTTGATGATAACTCCATTGCCAACTTTGAATTATGCTTATTCAGTTCTAATGCAAGAAGAGAATCAAAGGTTAATTTCAGTTGGGAGTGTTCCTGATGCTCTTAATTCAAGTGTGGGAGATTCAATCTCTTTATATTCTTTTGCTGGGTATCCTGCTGTTGGTGATCAGTCTAATGGACTTGGGAATGGAAAATCTGGATCTGTTAATGCTGTATTTGATCAATCTACTGGTGGTAGATCTGGTTCATATAATAATCAAGTCAACAATAAGAACAGAAAGGATTTGGTTTGTAATTTTTGTGGGATAAGAGGTCATAAGGCTGACAGGTGCTGGTCCAAACATGGAATACCTGAAGAAGTTCGTAAGAAGTGGAAAGCAAATGCTGTGGCTGCAGGTTTTTTGAGTGCTGATGGTGTTGAGATTCAGGGCCCTCAAAGCATTCAACCACCTCAGCAGCAGTGTGCTAATCAGGGGTTTGGCACTATGAATGCACGCTCCATGCAGATGTCTGGCACCACCAATACACCACGTCCTATCCAAATGCTTGGCACTACTAATGCACGTCCTTTTGCAGCCCATGATATGCATGATACACCAATTTCTTCTATTAGTGTCAATCAGGCAATGGCAGGTACTTCATTTACTACTCTTACACATGGCTCATCTTCTGATTTTTGGATCATTGATAGGGATGTCAATGGGGCGGGTCGGGGCGGGTATCGCCGGACCCGGACCCGCCCCGCGGGTCAATATGGTCGACCCGGACCCGTCCCATGCATTTTCGGGTCGGGTCGGGTCGACCCGCGGGTCGACCCGTGTGAGGTATACTTTATCATTTTAAATCTAAAATTCTAAATTCTATGTTACCGTATCCAAATTCAACTCCAAATTTAAATCATAAATTATTAAATTAACTCATAATCCAAATATAAATCACCCCATTCATTAGAATAATTGTTATTTTGACTATGTGTTATATTACCCGTATATTTTTATATAATATACATATATTAAATATATATGTAAAATAAAAGCTCGGGTCGGGTCGGGTCGGCGGGTCGCCGTGAACCCAAACCCGAACCCGCCCCGCGGGTCGCGGGTCGGCGGGTCCTCGGGTCAAAATCGGGTCGGGTACCCGCGGGTCGGCGGGTACCCGTGACCCGTTGCCATCCCTAATCATTGATAGTGGGGCGACTAATCATATGTGTTGTCGATTTGATTGGCTTCTCAATATAAAGGTTAATCAGTCACACACAAGATCTGTGAGTTTGCCAAATGGAAATTCTGTTCTAGTGACTCATATTGGGGACTGCAAAGTTGCTGGTTTAGTCCTCAGAAATGTGTTATTCATACCTGATTTTCAGTTTAATCTGGTTTCAGTATCTAAGCTTTGTCAAGACAGTGAATCTGCTGTGACATTTACTTCTGATTGCATATACTTACAGGACCACTCCAATGGGGAGAAGGTGGTCTTTGGTAGGGAGTTTGGTGGGCTTTACCTGCATAAGGAGGAGGTGATAGGAAAGGCTCTTTCTATGAGATCATCAACTGGGGAGATTGCTTTATGGCATAGACGATTATGACATTTACCTATACCTCAATTACAGAAGTTGTTTTCATTTAACAGTTCTATGATTACTCATATTAAGGATTGTAATATTTTCCCTTTGGCGAGACAAACAAGATTACAATTCCCTTTGAGTTCTAAATCTAAGAGTCCTTTTGATCTAATTCATATGGATTTATGGGGACCATACAAAGTGCCTACAAGGGATGAATTTCGATATTTCCTTACAATAGTAGATGATTGCACTAGATCTACTTGGATTTTCTTGATACGATATAAGGATGAAACGATACTCCATATCAGAAATTTCATTAGTATGGTACAAAATCAGTTTAATACCATGATTAAGATCTACAGGAGTGATAATGGTTCAGAAGTTATTAATTCTTCCACCAAGGAATTGTTTGCTGAGTTGGGTATCTTGCAGCAGACTACTTGTGTGGGACTCCTCAACAAAATGGGATTGCAGAACGAAAACATCGACATCTTCTTGAAGTAGCCCGTGCTTTGAAGCTTCAAGCTGCAATACCTGACAGATGTTGGGGATTTTGTGTTCTCACAGCATGTCATTTGATCAATATAATGCCTCTTAGAGTTCTCGATGGGCAGATTCCAAATGAGCTCTTGCATAAGAAGAAGTTTGACATGTCTTATCTCCGAATTTTTGGGTGTTTGTGCTATGCATCCAATTTTCAGAATACAGATAAGATGGGTCCTCCCTCTATTCCATCAGTTCTTTTAGGGTATTCACCCACTCAAAAGGGTTACACACTCTTAAGCTTACAGACAAAGAGGATATTTGTGAGTCGAGATGTCATTTTTAAGGAACACATCTTTCCTTTTAAGCATCCTTCTTCTCGGTTTTATGCGTCAGTGCCTGTTTCTGATCGTTTTTCTTGGAATTTCAGTGCTGATTTGGGTTCATTTGTAACCCCAAATGCATATGCAGATATTTCAAATACTATGGATACTGGAGATAATTCTTCTTCAAGAGCTTCTCATATTTCTCCTCAGTCATCAGATACTCCACATAATACTGAGATTGCTGAATCTCAAATGGCTCCAAGACGTTCTAGTAGGCAGCACCATCCTCCAAAATGGTCAGAAGACTATGTTTTCACTAGTGTTGCTCTGGACTACAAGCATTTCAGTGATTCTTATTACTGTTTCTTGAGTTCTATTAATAAAGTTCATGAGCCTTTAACATATGCTGATTCTGCTTCAAATGACAAGTGGATTATTGCCGTGAAAGAGGAGATTTCTGCCCTACAAAGCAACATGACTTGATTGGTTGTTGATCTTCCTGAATCTAAGAAGGCTATTGGGTGCAAATGGGTTTACAAAGTTAATTATAATCCAAATGGTTTAGTTGAAAGATATAAGGCACGACTGGTAGCAAAGGGGTATACTCAGGAGGAGGGTAAGGACTTTAAAGAGACCTTTTCCCCGGTGGTAAAGATGGTTACTGTCAGAATATTTCTCAGTATAGCAGCTGCCAAATCATGGCCCCTTTATCAACTTGATATTAGCAATGCATTTCTGCAGGGTGACCTACAAAAGGAAGTGTATATGGAAATTCCACAAGGATTTGAAGGAAAAGCTGCTAAGGGAAGGAAAGTTTGCAGGTTGTTGAAGTCCTTATATGGGCTCAAACAGGCCTCTCGTCAATGGAACATCAAACTGACGCAATCTCTTTTGGAAAATGGATATGAGCATAGTAAGTATGACTATTCTCTGTTTAGTAAGTTCAATGGGGATAAACAGGTGCAACTCTTGGTCTATGTAGATGATTTAATCATTACTGGATCTGATTCTGAGTTGATTAGTCAGTTAAAAGTTGTTATCACTTCTCATTTCAAACTTAAAGATTTGGGTATCCTAAAATATTTTCTTGGATTGGAGATTTCCCGATCAAGAAAAGGGATTGTTGTCAATCAGCGCAAATACGCGCTTGAGCTCATTGAGGAGGCAGGGATAGCTGCAGCAAAACCAGCTATGACATCTTGGGAGCAAAAACTCAAGATGACTTCTTTTGAGTATGATCAGCTCTTTAAGATTAACTAGGATGACAAGCCTCTACAGAATATAGAGTTTTATAGAAGAATTGTGGGGAGACTCCTATATTTGACTATGACACGCCCAGATATTTCATATGCTGTCCAAGCTCTTAGTCAATTTGTTCATTCACCAAAGAAATCTCATCTAGAGGCTGCTAAACGGGTGGTGAGATATGTGAAGTTAAAACCAGGTCAAGGCATCTTCTTTTCTGCAGAAAATTCTATTGACACTCTCACTAGATTCTGTGTTAGCGATTGGGGTAGCTGTAAGATTTCTTGGAGATCTGTAACTGGGTATGTGATGAAGCTCGTGGACAGAGTTATTTCCTGGAAAGCGAAGAAGCAAGATACAGTTTCCCGTTCTAGCGCTGAAACAGAGTATCGTTCTATGGGAGCTGCTGTGTCAGAAATTGTTTGGATTAAAGGTTTGCTTGATGAGTTAAAGATCAAAGTGTGCCTTCCTGCTAATCTCTACTGCGATAACAATGCGGCAATTCAAATTGCAGGAAACCCAATGTATCATGAGAGAACTAAGTACATAGAGATTGATTGTCACTTCGTTAGATCTCAAATGCAAAGTGGTGTGGTTTTACCTACTCATATCAGATCAGGAGAACAACTTGCTGATGTTATGACTAAAGCCCTTCCTAAGGATTTGCATCATAAGCTTCTTCATGGACTGGAGGTTGTTGATCTTTTTGAATCTAACACCAGAAATAGAGAAGACGAAGGAGAAGAATAATAAAAGAGGGGGAATGTGGAAGTATAATGACTGTTTTGTTGCTTTCATATATTTATTGGTATTATTACTATTAAGTGAAATCTGTTAGTTGAACTAAGGCTTACTATAAATAGCTTCTTCTTTGTATTTATTGAGTTTTTATGAAGTTATGGACGAATGAAGAGATCCTCCGCTCTTCTTCTCCACTTCCTTTTAATTCATAAAAGTCTATACTAACACACATGAAAAAGTTTGTGTCGTGTTGATGTTTATAAAACGTCGTATTAAGCTTAATGTGTATATTTGTGTTCAATAAAGTTAACATAATATGAGCACAAGAACACATACAATAGACGGATTACAACCCCTAATATTACTTAGCTAACCTCGAAAATTAATAAAGGGAGTAAAAAAGCTGAATTAAATAAGTCGTATCTTGCCTTGACTAATTTCAAATAATTGATCTTTAAAAGAAATAATTGGTATGCTAAGTATAATACATATACTAAATTAATCGTTATAATTTCTTTAAATAATATATATATTATTAACTATATTTATATACGAAGTTACTTCGTGCAATGATAGTAAATATATATAGTAATTTTAAATGAGAGATTCAGTTAAACACCCTCTGTAAGCCACATCAACAATTTCATCGATGCTTAATAAAAAGAAGGAACTCCATAATAAAAACGTTTCAATCTCTAACAATCACATAGTTTATAGTAATTAAGTGTGATAATACAACTAATTCGATTATGCATTATTAATAGCTAAACTTTTGAGATAGCGTTGATAAAAGTATTACTTATATATTTATAAGTTGAATATAAATAATATGTATCGTATTATTATATATTAAATATTATAGGCCAACTTAGTTTGCTCACTCAATATTACCATCATCATCAAATATATTATGATCATGTAAAGGGGAAAAGAAGCCAAACATCCAACAAAGCACTGAAGTTGAACAATAATATGATTTGAGTGGACAATACCAAAGAATCATATCATATCATATATATTATATATAATTTTTTTTATTAATATATATATATATATATATATATATATATATATATAGTGAAAACAGGAGCATCAGATCCGATCCATTGTACTGTATTAATAGGTGAACATAGTATTTTTTCGGGTATATATATATATATATATACACACGATTGATTCCGTAATTTTAGACCAAAAATATTTATATTAAAGCTGTTTTTAAAGTGACATATTCGGTATTATTTGGAATCGAACCGCCCCTAAAAACACAATTTGCTTTACAAGCTAGTCTTGAGATAGAGCCACATAAGAGCGAGAGAGTAATTGCTCCATCAACTTTTAGTAATATGTAATTTTTATCTTAAAATTTATAATTATTATTAATTTATCATTTAAATCTTATACTCCCTCCTGAATTTTTTTGACTAATAATTATTTGTCTCTAACATAATTCTTGCTTTAATTCTTTGCATCGTCCTTGAGTTAGTCTAACTATAACATCGGGTATATATGTATATATATGATTCGATCGATGAAAGATCTTCCTAATAAAGAGACGTGACCTGACTCCCCTATCAATTAATGAACCAAATAAAATGAGAAGAAAAAAGAAAAAAGAGAGTTTCCAAAAATAGAAAGTGGTAGAGCTCTTATTAGGAGTTGAAGTTGATGTTGCCTGGCTTTTATTAGGGAGCTCGATCTTGACATTTCCTCTATCTCTGTGTCGACTCTTCTCAGCCGTTCATCCCTCTTCTTATCTAATCTAATGGTCCCCCCCCTCTCCTCCATATATATTGCTATCATCCATGTATCTATTATATATATTCGTAGGGTACTCGATTTCTCTAATGTACTTTATTGTCCAAATCATAAAGTAGTCCCTTTTGTATGAATTGGTAATAATTTTGTGGTAAATTATTATTACGTTAGATTAAATCTTATTCCTAGCTAGGCCTCTCAATAATGAATGAGTAAGACATGCATAGCATAGTAATAATATATCAGAGAGAGGTTCAAAGAAACCACATTGATTAAGGCTTAATGATGGGAGGGAGGTTGAGAAAAAGTTATCTCCTAACTAACTGTAATTTATTTTGTACGTGCCAATCAATTTTTTGGGTAGTTAATTAATTGCCTTGTTTTTATTTGAAAGGAAAAACAACATAAATGATCCTCGAACTTTACTCATTTTTCTATTTTTGTCCTTGAACTTTATTTTTTTCTATTGATGTACTTGAACTCGTCAAATTCATTCTCTTTTAGTCCCGTGTTAAAATTTTACTGTTAATTGTGGGAGATTAGATGTTGATTAAGAAAAAATATTGACATGGACAAGTTGGCGTGTCATAGTTTTGGCCACGTCATGTTTAGTGCCTTTCATTTTTATGTTTTTTTTAATTTTCTTTTATTTTTTTCTTATTTATTCAATTATTTATTTTTTAGTTATTGATATATATTAAAAAATATGATGTGAACCTAAATATGTCATGTTAGCTTGTCCACATCAGTATTTTTTGCTTAATCAGCGTCTAATCACCCACAATTAACAGTAAAATTTAACGACTAGACTATAACAGAATGGATTTGACGAGTTCAAGTACATCAATAGAAAAAAATAAAGTTCAAGGACAGAAATAGAAAAATGAGTAAAGTTCGAGGACCATTTATATTGTTTTCCCTATTTGAAAAAAAAACATGGTTGCTTTTAATTTTACTTCAAACAAAAGCAAAACATATATAAAAGGGGTGTGGCAGAGGTTAGAATCAACGCCTTATGTGGTAAACCAATGTTGAGTGTGTCCTCATAATTCGAAATAAATATCCTTCTATATTTACTTTTTTTAACCGCACGGTAAAATGACACGATTACATACATGCACGCGTTTGGAATATAATAAACAATATATCACGTAACTTTTGAGTCACTTATATATTTAGTAAATATAAAAAAGAAATCTGAGTGAATTTTATGAAGAATTAGTGAATTACTACTACTTGCTTTAACATTTGTAAGTTATATATATATATTTTGTTTATTTAATCATTAATATTTTCTCACTTATACTAGGACTCTAGGAGGCACTATGTATGACTGGTTGTTCCACCTATCAAATAATTAACTGCGCATGCAAGAGGTAAGGTGCATCAATGAATATATGTACCAGGTGCATTTCATGCACATCGCGCAGGGTGACTTGTTAAATATGTATAATTAACAAACTAATATTCGATGAAATTTGTATTGACTAGTTGTAATATGTTGAAACACTATTTTTAAATAAAATATCAGTCTAAAATTGAAACAGTAAACAAAAGATTGAATATTTTGAACTATAAAATACTATTGCGCAAATTCACAAATAAATTTTAGATTCCCGTGCCGCATGCTATCTTTGGTCGTCAGATTCGTGTCAAACGTCTGTTCTTCAACAGATATGGCTTCGATGACCACCAGCGATATCTCACCGGAGATAGAGATGGCTCTGCCACTAAGACTGTCAGCCGCCCGTACCGCCTGATATCTTCTTTCGCCGGCTCCGCGTCAAGCGTCTGTTAAAAATCAGCCAAATTTTAATTTTGATTAAGTAAATACATTGAATCTTGAACGGTCTGAAATTTTAATTGCGATCAATTGCATACATTGAATCTTGAATAGTTCGAAATCAGAGAAATTTTGATTGCGATTAATTGCATACATTGAATCTTGAACTGTCTGAAATTTTAATTGTGATTAATTGTATACATTGAATATTGAACGATTCGAAATCAGCAAAATTTAATTGTGATTAATTGCAACTTAAAAACTCTCAGCTCCTTAGTGCAATTACTGTTATGGAGTTAATGGCTATAAAACCCTTAGTTCAATTATCATCAATGCATCGATTAATGTAAAAAAAATAAAATTATCAGCTCCACATCCACTCTGTTATTTTCTTTCCTTAAGAATTTTTAATATATATATAGATTTTCATGTACAAATTTCTATCTAATTAATGAATTAATATTAACTCACTAAAAAGTAAAAGATATATATATGATTGAGTTGTATATATATATTATAGGTTAATTATTAAATTGAATATGTAATTTACTAGCGATTTTTTTTCCGCAAATTAGTCACTAAATTTTTTGTATTGTGCAAACGTTGAAGCTGTCTATCTTTCCTTTAACTTAGGATGGAAAATACTACTTCAAGAATTGCAAAAGAATCCTACAATTTTATTATAATGATATCACTTTGTTTATTAAATAAAATTTTAGAATAATAAATATAAAAAAATGTAACCTGAAAATATCGAAAATAATTTTATTAAAAATCTATAAAACATAATTTTTTACATTTTTATTTATTTTGTGATTTTTTAACTTGTATATTTAAATTATATATATTTTTATACAAAATATGTATCAACCTAAAATTTATTCTAGATTATTTATTTATTTTTATATTAAGAAATTCAGTTAGCAATTAAAAAAAATCAATTTTAAAAAGTAGCAAATTACATACTACGCAGAATTCAGAGAAGGGGGCCCACATCAATCTACAGGGCGGGGACCATGAAACAAAAGCAAAACAATTAGGAGCAGTACACAAGGTTGGTTGGACCAATTGGTAAAGCGAATTGTGTTCCCCGTGGGCGGCACGAGGTCGAAACCCGCCGGAGACGCCGTCTTGGGAAGGACTTTAACCTTAACGCTCCACATCGCTTTCTTAAGATGAACCCATGTGGCTTTTTCCAGTTGGTCCCCACCACCAACGTTGTAACTTACACTTATTGTACTTCTTCCAAAATTACAGTACATCTAATTTATGAGTGAGTTCGGGACAAATGAGCGGGATTTTTCAAAAAAAATATCTCTAACTCTAGTTTTGGGGATTTTCAACTACTGTCTCTAGCTTTAATCCTAAGTTAAACAACATCTGAAAGAGTCCCTACTTGGTGGGGAATTTCAAATTCTGAACGGGTTAGGGACAACCATAGTTTACACCTAAGATTAAAAATAAACATTCATATTTTCAACTCAAAATACAAATTCAAATTCAAGTATTCATCTAATTCACGAACATATACATCGAATTTATGAACACACACATCGAATTCACGAACACATACATCAAGTTCACAAACAAATTTATCAAGTTCACGCATGCAGATCAAGTAGGTTGTGGGTTGTGGCTACGCTAGTAATACTTACTAATTAGGCTACATGTTTATTTTATTTTATAATCATTTAGTTTAAGTATAATTAGATTATTTAAGTTATAAAATATTGAATTAGGGTAAATAACTAAGGACATTCGGGACTTTTGAAAAAAAAAAATTCCTAGCCCTAACCCTAGTTGGGAGTAAAGTCCCTCCCATACGGGCTCGGGCCCAATATCAGGACGGGCTTTTCAGGACGGGCTCGGGCGGGTTTGTCGGGAATTCGAGTTTGTCGGGATTTATGGTCCGCCCTAATCTTATTTACTATCTATATGTTATTTATTATAAAGATTGGTACATATTTTGATTACCTACATTTACATCATGTGATCAAATGAATAATTTTTTAAATGTGTTTAAAATGTTATTTATATTTGAAAATGTGGTTATAATGATTCAAAGTTATTTTATTTAGTCAATTTTATTTTATTTAATATCTTTTTATGGTTGTAAAATACAATTTTGTCATTATCTCCGATCAATTTAAGTGTTTCCGGCGCTCTTCATTCAATTTATCAAGTTTTTCAACTGAACCAACATAATAAGGTTACATTGGTAATCATATATAATTAAAAGTATGCAGTTTGAACTAAATAAGCACAATGACAAACGTAGATAATAAAAGGATGCATTAACCATTTATAAACTCTATTAATCTCTCTTTTTAAACTTTTTTACATTTAACCCCGCCAGCTTTTCCCAAATTCTGCAAAAGTCTCCCTTTAGTCCCTCAAATATAAATTTTACTCTGCATGGCATAGGGGTAATTATTTTAGAAAGATTCTTAAGAAAACTTACTATGGATTTGCTTGGGATACAGTAATCCGATCGTAGCGGTAGCGGATATATATGTTGTATCCATCCTTCTCGTATCACATGTATATGATCTTCGATTTAATTAGCAGCATTTTAAATTCCAACACGCATATATATATATATATATATATATTGTGTCGATCCACTGAATTCTTAAACGTGAAAATCATGCATGCTTGAGATGAGATCATGCACAGCTCATTTAATTTAGGGTTAAAGGTACTTTTGGTGCTACATGTTTGATCTGTGTAAGTTTTTGGTGTCATATGTTTCATTTTGTAGGCTTTTGGTGTCATATGTTTGAGAGGTTGTATATTTTTGGTATTTCCGTTAGTCAACAGTTAGTTTGACCGTTAAATACTTTTATTTTGTTCAATTTAGTCCTCAAATTTATATTTCTAAAATTTAATATTTATAATTTAGTCCATATTGTTTGCTCAAGTCACCGTCCAAGGCCGCCGGCCACCACCCACCACCTTCAAGGCCGCCGACGCCACGAAACGTGCCGGCCACCACCGCTTGGGGCCGAAAACCACCCCAATTGATGGTGGCCGGCCCCAATTGGTGGTGGCCGGCCCCAATTGGTTGTGGCCGGCCCCAATTGAGGTGGCCACCACCAATTGGGGCCGGCCACCACCAATTGGGGCCGGCCACCACCAATTGGGGCCGGCCACCATCAATTGGGGTGGTTTTCGGCCCCAAGCGGTGGTGGCCGGCACGTTTCGTGGCGTCGGCGGCCTTGGAGGTGGTGGGTGGTGGCCGGCGGCCTTGGACGGTGACTTGAGCAAACAATAGGGACTAAATTGTAAATATTAAATTTTAGAAATATAAATCTGAAGACTAAATTGAACAAAACAAAAGTATTTAACGGTCAAACTAACTGTTGACTAACGGAAATACCAAAAACATACAACCTCTCAAACATATAGCACCAAAAGCCTACAAAATGAAACATATGACACCAAAAACCTACACATGTCAAACATGTGGCACCAAAAAGTACATTTTTAACCTTTTAATTTATGCATAACATAAGAATATGCGGTACGTAGTTCCTGTAATATATTCGGATTCCTTGGTTATTTAATATTTGTATATATAATTTATTTCGACTTGTTATGTAGAGAAAAAACAAACATTATGGTTGTATTATTATTTTTGGCCAACATTATGGTTGTGTTATTTGTTATAACTAAATAAACTAGTCCTGAGTCTGACTACAATTTAATTAGTTTAACTAGATCAGTTATAATTAGTCATGTGTGGGGTTTATATTACATCAAAATGCAATGGAAATAACTTCTAAGACAGAGAGGTCAATGTTTACCAAATATATATGATGTCAATGGCTTTTATCCATTAGCATCTTGACACGCGGAGTTGGTTTATTGTAAGAAACTGAATTGGCAGTTCGTTATTTGTTCAGGATAGGAAGGGTATAAGCGTCAAATAATTAAGGGGCACATAGAGCTTCATCTCTCTACACGTAGCACCACCACCACTTCAGTGGTCACTGCTCAACTCTCCCCACTTATTCTTATTAATAATTATCATATATTATTATTACTAACTATTTGCTCCGCGCATTGCGCGGGGTTAATATTTTTGTAATTGTTGTTTGTGTTTATGTTATGTATTAATTATATAATTGATAAATTATAAATATTTATGAGCTAATTTCGGTTGTTTTTCTACCGATTTTTTAAACATTATTTACGTTCTATTTATCAAATGAAAAATGCACAAAAATATCCAGATTTTTTTTTTTAAAAAAATTCTATCTAAACAAAAATATACCTCATTCTCGTTGTCATACTATCGACTACAATCAACTTAGTGTAGCCAATTTTCAGTTTGATCAACATAAATTAATTTAAAGTAAAATTATCAACTTTCGATTACCCTATAAAATTCTTTACCTTAATGATCACAGTGAGGGTATCATAAATGAGGGTGTGATCGACATTCCGGGTGCCGAGAACGATTGAAGGGATCTTAGTCCTAGTATTCTGCTCGAAGAAGCAATTTTCATTTGACATTGTGTTGATTTTTTAGATCGATGTAACCGAATGTTGAGATTAAAAATACTTTTAGCAGTGAAATGAACAAAACCAAGAAGAAGAGTAGAAGAAGGCGAAGATGAAAATTCATGGACGGTAGCTTAAATAATTAATATAGATTAGTAACAGATGGAGGATAATGATTTGTAGGTTTTAATCAAAACACATTTACTTTCAATTTTCAAATATTTCCATTGTTTTTATTATATTATTATGTATGATATCTTATTGCTCTGTGCTCTCTACTTAAGAAATAGTAATAATCATCATTTTTTACTTTTTATTTATTACAATATGTAGTACCATAAGTTTTAACATAGAAAACATATGATATATTGCCAATTGATGTTGGTGTAATTCAGACATTAGAAGGAAAATAATTAGGGTGTATTTGAGAAATTTAAAAGCATAAAACTACTTTTGATAATTTTAACAATGGTTATGTTATAGTTAGTTTTAGAAAGTATTTAAAAAGGTGACAAAATAGGTGGAAAAAAGAGGTTGTTTTAATGAAATTAAACATGCATGTAATTTTTCTTAAAAAATATTTAAATTTAAAGAGGTAATGTACATTTTATTCTTAAGAATTGGTATAAGAAAACTTTTGTTAAGTTAAAATTTTACATTTTTTGCAAATTGATACCCTAATTATTTAGGCTATTAGGCAAAATTGCATCTCAATTATATTATATATAGATTGTTAACACTATTTTAACTACATGTTGCACAAATTATTTTTGTAAAGCTCACAAGAACTATTATAATATGAATATGAAGAATGTGAATTAGCATACTAATCAAGATTAACTAATATATATGTAGAAAAAAATGAAATTAAAGAATTGAATGGAAAATAGTAATGTGTAACATATGAAGAAGTTACAAAACCAATAACTAACCAATGAAAATGCTTGTTGGTGACATGGCAAAAATCTATGCTATTAGTCAAAATTGCATCTCAATTATATTATATATAGATAAGTTGGAATTAATGTTTTAATAATAATATCTCATCATACTAAACAAACGATAAATAGTTCGAGCAAGGCAAAATGTCAATCTTTTTGGGGGGTTAAGCATGCCAAGAATAGAATCAATTGAGAATGTTGATATTTGGTATTGTACTGGTTTTTGTGGCAAAGGTTGTACAATATTACAAAACACACGTTCATGTATGGTTTTTCCTCTTGAAGAATAATCGTACTATGCCTCCTATATGTATCATGCTTTCACAAAAATAATCTATTTTTGCAATATGTGGACGGTCATATGTAACCATTCTAAATGCAATTAATATGACGTTATAGAGAAACCATATGTTTGGTGTTTTATACCCATATTAATCATTATATATATATTGATAAAGTATATTTTATTATATCTAATTAAAAATTACACCCTTCCATTTCATTATATTATAAAACTTAAAGTTTTTTTAATTGTAAAAATCACCATATCTAATCAAATATAGTTATGCTTCAATATATTAAATAATGACACATGACGAAACTACTAATTCTGGAGTTTAAAATAAATTCTAGAGTTTCTAACTCAAATATGTAGTATTGCGCCAAATGACATAATTAGTAATTCTAAGATTTAAAACAAACTAGAAATTTCACATAATTGAATTGTTTTTAAATTTTAATAATCTATATAAATATATTTGTTTGCTTTTATGTACTATAATAATACTATATATTCTTGAATATCATAATCAAATATTTGAATATCATAATCAAATAGCAATTTTAAACCTAAATATGTAAATACATATTTGATTTAGCCATTTAAATCTTATATCCCCACTCATTTTTTTTAATATTTGACTCAACAACTTTATTTTTTTTGCTCCTACTAACATAAATTTTGTGGCTCGTTTGTGCATATATTTCAAAATTATGTACAGTATTGTAACAAATTAATCAAGAATAATGTGCATATATTCTTCTAGTATATATTAATTTAAAAATAAGCGTCTCCACAAAGTGCGAATTAATAATTAAAAATAAAAATAAAAAATAGAATTCCGCGCAATGTACAGATTCAATGATTAGGTAGTTGATAATTATAAAGAACAATAAGTCTCACAAACATTTTGTCTCCCTATAACAAATGTTAATGAATTAGATCTCTCTACTATACTATCTAGGCTTGGGCGTTTAAACTGGTTATGGTAAATTGAATTGGTTTTGAACCAGATTGGACCGGTTAAGAACCGGTTCAATCGAACCGGTTTAATAAACAATCCAGATTTTCTTTTTTTACATAGTGCAGTTTAGGACTAGGATAGAATAAATTGGTTTAGCAATTAATCGAACCGGATTTGTTTTGTAGATTTAATATAATTTATTATAAAATTAATACTAATTTTCTAAACATGTACTGAAATATATGATCACAGTTATTTTGGAAAAAAAATTAAAACTAAATCAATTAGGATTGATAATTTAACTAAACTTACAGGACACACAGTTCTTATTAATGACTGCTTTGATTTTTTCTTTTCAATAAACTTAGAATTTTTAAGTTAGAATAATGTTTCGTGTCTTTTAACAAGTTAGTAGTCATTCTAGTTTTTGTCTTGAATTTGTACCTGAAAGTAGATTGATTGAAATAATAAATTTTGTTAATTTGCTATTCATATTTAAGATTAACTATTATATGGTTTGGTTTAGTTCAAACTAGTTCATAACCGGTTTACAACCTAACCAGATTTTCTAATTTTATACAATGCAGTTTAGACCCCAAGTCTAAAATTGAACTAAATTGGTTTAAATGGTTTAGTTCGGTTTGAAACCGGTTCGGCCATAAACCGAATTGTGCCCAACCCTAATACTATCTCAATATTAGAGTAGGTATATATCCAAACCCTAACCCTAAAAATCGAATAGTAATTCAATATTTTGATTATTTGAAAAGTAATTTTACGCCAACAACTTATAGAACATATGCATCTTACTTTTTTATCGACAGTCTTCCACTTTTAGGTGAAGAAAAGCAAGAAAAAAAAGGTAAAGTGAGTTGAGTCGAGAATGAAAAATAGGCCAGTCATATAATAAATAAGGTGAGAGATGGTAGAGTGTCAAAGAGGGTTAGGAAACAAAATTGAGGATTAAGGAAATTCCATTTATAAGTAAGTGAAACAACCATTGTAGTGGTTGGTTTGGTTAGGGTATTGGTGACAGTAGTACACAAACACACACATTCCCAAAAAACAATAGAAATGGGGAGAGGGAGGGTGGAGCTGAAGAGGATAGAGAACAAGATCAATCGGCAGGTAACCTTTGCAAAGAGAAGGAATGGGCTGTTGAAGAAAGCTTATGAGCTCTCCGTCCTGTGCGATGCTGAAGTTGCTCTCATCATCTTCTCCAATAGGGGAAAGCTGTACGAGTTCTGCAGCAGCTCTAGGTATTTAATTCATTTCTCCTCTCTCTCCCTCTCTAATCCATTTTTCTTTCTCCCTTTCTTTGCTGCTGTATCCATTTTCTCCCTTTCTGCAACAAAGATTCTTGATTTGTTTTGTTTTTAGTGTATTCTTAATTAGAAAATGAGATTTGTTCATCTGGGTGTTTGAAATTACGGATTCTTTCAGTGTTTCTATAGGTGGTGTTGCTTGTTCGTCCATATTGTTAGCTAGATCTCACTGTCGTTAATTTCATTTCTCCGACAAAAAAAAGACTCCTTTTCATTCAATTTCTTCTTTATTTGGTGTTCGGCGAGATGGGTTACCTCAAGATTCATCACTTACTAACCCAAGAACCATGAAATTTGATTTCTTTGTTTCAAAATGTTTTTTTTTAGTTCTTGGTATACCTGGATTATATGGATGATCATCGTTCTTTCCTTTTCTTTGATTCCCAGTGTATGATTTTTTTATGTCTGTAGCAGTTTTTGATTCCTCAAATTGAGAAAAAAAACAACATTTTTTTTTATTATTTTTGTATTTTCGATAATTATGGGAGGAGGATGCTTCTGTTTGGAGGGATACTCATTATTTAATTAGGGTTTGCGTTAATTAGGGTTTCAAGACTCTTCCAGCTGATTAAATTTGTAGGGCTTCGATTAAAGCTTCAAGCTTCGTCTCTCTCTTTCCCTCCTCTCTCTACAGCCTTCTAAGCTAGACATATTTCAATAAACACAGAGAGAGCTCATCAATCCATGGATGATGCCCCCCATTATCCAGGGGATCTCTTGAAGCAATTACCTGGTTATGAATAGTCAATTGATTGATTGATTACTTTCCTGGATACAATGAAAATCACAATATTGCAGCAGATAGATATCTGCACAATGGTTTCCATCTGACAAATTAGGGATCAGTGTTTTGTCTTTCCAGTTTCTTCATATATTGCTTCTTCCTTAAAAAAAAAATCCATTTTTAATGATTACCATACTTAATTAACATTACTTAAGATTGAATCATCAATTAATTTTTTGGTCAATTATTGGTATAATTAAATTAGGAAGCTTATTAAAGGCTTATATTATGGTATTATTAGTTAATAGCTAGATTGCATTTGTGTGTTGGTTACTAGCATGCTCAAGACCTTGGAGCGTTACCAGAAATGCAACTACGGCGCGCCTGAGCCGAACCATATTTCCGCGCAAGAAGCCCTGGTAATTACTGATTAACCATAATTAGCTGATTTGCTTTCCACATTAATTACTGATTATCCATTAGCTTATATGACTTATCTATAAATGCTCACTGTGGAATGTATTTTTGAGTTCTTTTGCTTATATCTATATCTACATTTTTATGCTGCTTTACCTTGGTGAGACTCACACTAGATCCATCTAGCAAACAGATACTTGTAAATGAGTTTTTGTTGTTGTTATTCATTAATGTAGGAGTTGAGCAGTCAACAAGAGTACCTTAAATTAAAAGCTCGCTATGAAGCACTCCAAAGAACCCAAAGGTACTTACCACACACACATATATATATATGGGTTAAAAACCTAAAAACTTTCTCAAATATATATAAGCTATGTTGCTAGATTTAAAATATTGATATTTGGTGTCCCAATTATCAATTTTGTTTATTTTCATAAAATTAACGTAACAAAAACATATTTTTTAAGCATTAAATAAGCATAAACCATGAGCAACAAATGTGCTGCGTTGTAAAAATGTAAAACAACAATTTTTTTTGTTGCTTAAACGTCAATTTTATCACCACAATTAGTCGGAAAAAAAAGTGAAAAACAACAAATTTGAGAATTTAGATACAGAATATCAACATTTGAAATCTGGACGATTATACTTAAATGTGTTTGGTTGTATTATTGTCGGGTGTAGGAATCTGATGGGCGAAGATCTCGGTCCGTTGAGCAGTAAAGAGCTCGAGTCGCTTGAGAGGCAGCTCGATACTTCATTGAAGCAGATCAGATCTACAAGGGTAAGTATTTTTCCATATTAATTCAACGAATTTTCTTAAAATTATTTTGAAACTTTTATAAGTTTCGTCATTGTTTTAAATTACAGACACAGTTCATGTTGGATCAGCTCACGGATCTTCAACGTAGGGTACGTCGATAAATATGTTTCAATAATTGATAATTTCTTATTCAATAGTAATATATAGTCACTTAGAACAATGATTTCACAAAATTTGTTCAGGAGTGCGCGCTGAATGAGGCTAATAGGACATTGAAGGACCGGGTACATAATATATATACAAGATTATAATAATTTTACAAAAAAAACTATAACTATATATTTTAGTGATTAATGACTAGGTTAAGAACCTAAAAACAGTGCTAACTATCAGCCATGTTGCTAATCACTGTCTCAGATTTAAAATTTTGATATTTTACGTCCAAACTGTCAAATTTGTTGATTTTCACTTTTTTAACTTAAACTTGACCAAATAAAAAAAAACATGTTTTTGTTGCTTAAAACATTAATTTTAACGTCAAAATCAGTCGTAAAAAGCAACAAATTTGATAGTTATGACACCAAATATTAACATTTTAAATATGTGACAGCAATTAGCAACATGATATATAGTTGTGACTATTTTTAGGTTCTTAACCCTTAATAATTAGCTAAAATATGTCTTTATTTATATTATTGATCTAGCTTATTTAATAATTTTGTGGATTTTCTATATATATAATTGTATAATGCAGTTGATGGAAGGATACCATGCAAATGCAGTGCAAATGAATAATATTAGTGCAGAAGAAGCAGCAATTGCTTATGGGCACCCGAATCAACATCCTCATGGTGATCATGGGTTTAACTTCCATCCCCTTGACTGTGAACCCACTCTTCAAATTGGGTAATTAACACAAAAGTTGATTTTTTTTTTTTTTAAAAAAAAAAAAACTAATATTGCTATATGTATATATATATATATATATATGCTATTCTGATTAAAATTGTTGTGGCTCTATGTATATATAATGATAAAGGTATCATCAGCATGATCCGGTATCAATGGTGACGGCAGGGCCGAGCACGTCGAGTTATATGCCGGGAGGATGGTTTCCCTGATAAGTTGACCGGGATTGACCGATGACGACAGATATGTTGTCATACGTGTTATTATAATGGTCGTATTTTCATTTTGTAACTCCATTTTTATGCGTAACCGTATATCAAGAACCCGACACTTTTTGTTATTATGATGATGATGATGATTTGGATACGTCGTACCTCGGAGCTGTTTGGCTCTTCAAACATTTAGGTGCGTCATGTATCGAATAACATGTGTTGTTTGTGTGTCATTCATTTATTGTATGACTTGAATTTACTTATCCAATTCGATTTTTTTTTTGTTTCCATGTATCAGACCTTAGAATAATACAAGCTTATAATGGGTCGGTCCATAAGTTGTAAATTAAGTCGTGTATTTGACAAACTGTACTTTAGTCGAGCGTAAATCAAATACACTAAAATTGTCCATCACTATTCTTTGATCTGAAGAATGAAAAGCAAAGAGAGAGAGAAGTATTTTCAATAGTCAAAATAGTTTGACGGGTCCACGTGGACTATTAACATAAGGCCCAAGATTCATCTTTGGGGCTATATATTTTCGGCCTAATTGGGCCTAAATGTTGGGAGACGATAAATATGACTATTGGATCGAACTTTGTGAGGCCCGTCAACCAACATTCCTATCGATAACACACATTTAAGCTTCCTAAGGTTTTGGGTTATAATTGAAAATTGAAAAAATATTCATAGCAAATACATTAAAGTGCAAGTGAAATAAGTATATTAGAATTTAGAAGTGCTACCTTTTTATGAGTTCTAATATTTTTAATTTACAAATATTCAATAGTTTATATTTAAATTTGTAAGAGTTTCGATTAACTTATAAAATTTCGACTTACCGTGACTGAAAAAAATTTCTTCTGCTGAATAAGTCATCAATAACTTCTCAAGTATATTATTATAGACATTTGTCAATTTAAGACTATCTTTAATTAATAATATTTTAAGAGCGGTCAAAATAAACACCCTCCCAGCGTCCACCAAAAATCGTATGAATAAAGATAAATGTTCCACAAACTATCACGTTGATTGATATTCTTTGTACTCGTAACTCGTTTTGGTGTTCATCTTAAATGTATGTATGCTTAATTTCGTTTTGTTGTTCAATTTAAATGTTTGCATATCCAAAGTGATGGTACTCTAGCTGGAGCCTCTATAATGTAGAACATCTGGGTAGTTGTTTAATTGCATTCATCAGATAATAACGTGTCAAAATTGATACTTTAGAACACTTAAAACTTATTATTATCCCATTGGACATAAATATCCATACTATTTAAACAAATACAACTAGAAATTTAAGTTTTCAAAATTCAGTTGGCAATAATAACTATTGAATAGAACATACACACGAAAAAAAAAAAACCGGCGCAACCCGCTTAATTTGGCTAGTTAAGAGTATCCTAAATGGTTTTACACAAATTGTACTTTTTAAATTTAAAGTTGTCACGTAGTTATTTATGTTCATTTTAAGTATGCGAAAAGTTAAGATAGACGTAAACTATATTTGTTTCAAACAGTTTTACTTAACTACATTCCTTAAAAATATTTTATTATTACATTTTCTAACCACAATAATATATTAATATTAATTATAAGATGATTTTATTTATAATTAAATATTAGTTATGTGTATTTTTTAAATTTAAGGAATATATTTATTATATAAAAATAGGTAAGTTCAACTTTTAAGGATTTTTTTGTTTGGTGAAAATGAATATATATTATTAAAGGATTACAGTACAAAATAAACAGGTATAAGTCCCTCAACGGCGACGGAATACTTGGGTGTAACCAAGTTTCCGTTACAATGAAGGCCGTTGGAGTAAAACCTATACTGACACACAAAAGAACAACAAACTAGTCCAAAAGACCGAACAGAAACACAAACAGACACGATAAAAGAAATAAGCAAATTGCGACAAGACTTGGAAGGAACGCAACAATATAGGTAGTCCCAACAACACACAGGTAAAACCAAATAAAGGGAGCGAGTAGGGTAAAGATTCCTCCGAGGTAGACATGGCAAAAAACCAATCTACCAAAGCAAAACTGACAGAGGAACATCCTCGAAGGACTAGCGCACTGAAAGGGTGCTAGAGGAGATCTTTGCTTCTCTTCAGTGAGAAGTGGTTTAGAAGAACAATGTCGAGCGAGAAGCGGGGCAATGATCGAGTGGGGGAATATGTGGTCACCTGTATGAAAAGAAGACAGATATATGTGTTTGGGTGTGTTCCCGACAGGAGGAGGAGTATGACGATGAAGTGGGGAAAGTGCCCGCACCAAAAGACATTTTCGGAGTTTAAACCGGTGGACAGAGTCATCCCCAAAGAATTTATTTCGGGTTTCTGACCAAGTGAGGAACAAACGTGAGAAGCCCAAATAAGGATGACCAAACCTCTGCGTAGAGGTAAGCTCTAGCTGTTTTCTTCTCCTGGAAGTAATTCCCCCAGTGACGTCATGCCCACCCTTTCCAACTGGCCGATGACGTAAATGACGTGATGAACAAACGACCATGGGGAGACGAGCGCTCGGAACCTCGTCGTGTAACGATTGAAAGATGGATATCTGGGAATTGAAGCACCTGGCTCTGCAACGGGACCGGATTCCATGTTCTCTGAAAATATGATGGCTGCAGAGGATCACCTCTCCCAAATTCGGTGTTAGTCTGGGAGCTCTTTCCCCAATCAACACAAACTGAGCAGATCGAAGACAGACGAATCGGAGGCGTCGTACACATGTAGAGGATGGAGAAGAGATCCATCCTGGTGTTCCTATCCCCGTCTGAGCAAATTTCGACGGAGGTCGGGTATCGGCTATACCACTCGCAGCAAGCGGTGAAGCTCTATTGTGCAAAAAAGTAAATACTTGATCTGAGTAAAAGTTAAACCGAAGGAGGTGCAACTTGAAGACAGACCAAGGCGTAAAGGGGGTAAATTTGTTGAAGCTAGAACGACTAGCCGTAAGGGGGTAACTGTGATAATTAGGGAAATGGGGATGGAGGGGATGGAGATGATGAAGGTGGAAGGAAACTCTCAAGAGAGGGTTTCCTTTTCCAAAAAGCTTCTTGGGAGAAAAACTCCAAGGGAGGGTTTTCCCATCTCGCCCTTAACAAATATGAAGGAGACAACTTTTAAGGATTACTATATAAAACTATTATAATATATTTTTATACAGTTTACATAAAAAAAATATTGAACTCGCATTTAAATAATACTATATAATACTATTTTTTTTATTAATTATTAATTTATGATTACAAATTATAAAAATGGGAATGGGAGCAAGAGAGATTTTGTTAACGTGGAAGATAAGCACCCACGTCATGGAATTGAATTCAACTTTAAAGCGCCGATTGTGTTCCACACGCGACTCAACAGCGTGTGGCCCACTTCAATAATTTGATTGCGTGTTGTTGCTTCTATTATTCCAACCACCACCACCATTCACAACTCCCATCGATATCCAATTCTCCCAAAATTTCTCTCTATCCAAACGTCACCAACGAACAATCATCCAATCTCCATAACCTTGACGGCGATCCTTTCAGCTCCTTCGATCCCTAATCGGAGTCCACGTTGTTGATCAGCTCTTCAATCTTCAACGCAAAGTCGACATTTTTTTCCAGGATGATGAGGAGCAACCGGCAGCAGGACCAGCAATCCAGGGCCTTTTACGAGCTCTCGGCCCTGGTATTGAATCTCCTCCGATCTCCGCCGACGCCGATCTCCTTTTCCGACGAAGACTCCGTGATTCTCCCGCCGTCACATCTGCCTTCGTCGTCGCGCAGGAACGCGAAGCCGGTGGCGCAGATTACGCCGGCGGGATTCGCGTCGCTGTTGTTCGGCGTTTCGTTGACTTTGATGCTATGTGGATCGGTGACCTTCTTCATAGGGTTTATGTGATAAGCATCCAAGAGAAATTTGAGAGAGAAAGGAAGATTCACTGCAAATTCATCGATAGATTTCTCACACGGCGATTTCCGCCTAAATGGAATTCAGAATTCGGTTACAGGGGCCTAACGGCCAAACTTAACAAAATAGCTAATAGGTCCCCTAACAATTACAGAGACAAATAGAGTCCCCGATTTTATTTAATTCCTAACAAATACCCCACCCTTAAGAACCTTGTCCTCAAGGTTTGAAATCTGGAAAGCGAATCAGTAGATCATCCAAGAACTCCCATGTTGCATCAGCAGCAAACTGATCCTTCCATTGAACTAACACCTTAGTGGCAGCCCTATTTCCCCGCTTAACCATCTTCCTATCCAAAATGGCTATAGGTGCCAAATGAAAACGTGCATCAGTTGAAGAATGCACAGGGAGAGGTAAGATTGTATGTGAAACGCCTTGAGCTTTCTTGAGCAAGGAAACATGAAATGTGGGGTGTATCTGAGAAGAATCTGGCAAATCAAGTCGATAAGCTACTGTGCCAATCTTCTCTAGCACTAGAAATGGCCCAAAATACTTGGCTGAAAGCTTGTTGTTATTAGACTGGAGGCCCCTCATTGTCATTTGTCTATAGGGTTGCAACTTCAAATAAACCCAATCTCCCACCTCAAAAGACCTCTCTGAACGATGACGATCAGCCTGCTGTTTCATTCTATTCTGAGCACGAAGTAAGTAGTGCTTTAATAGTTGAATGGTACTCTCTCTCGATTTCATTGTCTCATCAACAGCTTCAACAGGGCAATCCTTAGCTGTATAGGGAATATGCAGTGGTGGGGAAAACCCATAAAGAGCTTCAAATGGAGTCATTTGTATTGCTGAATGATAAGTGGTATTATACCACCATTCTGCCAAAGTTAACCAAGAACACCATGTAGATGGCCTTTCATGAGTCATGCACCTGAGGTAACTTTCTAAGCATCTGTTCACTACCTCAGTTTGACCATCTGACTGAGGATGGTAAGCAGTGGACATGTGGAGAGTCACCCCCTGAAGTTTAAAGAATTCCTTCCAAAAAGTGCTCAAGAAAATGGAATCTCTATCAGAGACTATTGAAGAGGGGCACCCATGTAGCTTGTAAACATTGTCCATAAAGGCTTGAGCTACTTGAGTTGCTGAGTAAGGATGACTGAGAGGTATGAAATGGGCATATTTAGTGAGTCTATCCACCACCACAAATATAGTATCCTTACCCTGAGATTTAGGCAAACCCCCAATGAAGTCCATGGAGATCCCACTGAATACAGCATCAGGAATAGGTAGAGGGTTCAGCAGGCCTGGAGTTGCTACAGTCTCATTTTTGGTCCTTTGACAAACTTCACACTCCCTTATGAATTGCTTGATATGCCTAATCTGTCCCTTCCAATAACAGAATAGCTTGAGCCTTTGCAAAGACCCACGTTGCCCTGAGTGGCCTCCCACGGCAGAAGAATGTGCCAGCATCAGAAGATCCTTCCTAAGAGCATTATCATTCCCCACCACTAATTTTCCCTTCCTTCTCAGGTTAGTACCATCCCAAGTAAATTTGGAAGTACTACCTTGTGCTCCTTTGGTCAGATCAGCAATCAAATGTTGTATGTCAATATCATTCTTCCAACTCTCCTGAATTCTAGAAAGTAAGGCTGGCTCAATAGAAGACATGGTTAGAGTGAAAAGCTCATAACCTTGAACCCTTGAAAGAGCATCTGCCACCACATTCTCCTTCCCCTTTTTGTAACTGATCTCGTAATCGTAGCCCATCAGTTTAGACAACCATGTGTGTTGTAAGGGTGTGGTAATCTTCTGTTCCAATAAGTGCTTGAGGCTCTTTTGGTCAGTCTTGATAATGAAGTGGCCTACTATCAAATAATAGTGCCATTGTTTGACTGCAAACATTATAGCTAGCAGTTCTTTTTCATAAACTGACATTGATTGCTGCCTTGGTGAAAGAGCCTTACTAATGAAGGCTATAGGGTGCTGATTCTGCATAAGAACTGCCCCAATTCCTATTGACGAAGCATCAGTTTCAACCACAAATTGCTTGGTGAGATCAGGGAGTGCTAATACTGGAGCTGCAATTAGAGCAGATCTCAGCTGTTCAAAAGCTACTTGAGCTTCTTCTCCCCATTGGAACCTATCCTTCCTCAGCAATTGAGTAAGAGGTTTGGCCAACTCCCCATATCTTCTTATGAACCTTCTATAATATCCAGTGAGGCCTAAGAAACCCCTCAATTGCTTGACATTTTGAGGTGTAGGCCATTGCTTCACTGCTTCTATCTTTGTTGGCTCAGTAGCTACTCCCTCAGCAGATATTACATGACCTAAATATTCAACTGAAGGCCCACCAAAAGCACACTTTGACCTTTTTGCAAATAAGCCGTGTTGTCTTAGGAGAGAAAGCACTTGACTCAGATGCTGTTTATGAGCTTCCACTGATTTGCTGTACACTAGTATGTCATCAAAGAAGACTAACACACAGTGGCGTAGAAGAGGCTTGAAAATGGAGTTCATCAAAGCTTGAAAAGTAGCTGGAGCGTTGGTGAGGCCAAAGGGCATAACGAGAAATTCAAAATGGCCCTGATGAGTTCTGAAAGCAGTCTTGTGAATGTCAGCAGGCCACATTCTAATCTGGTGGTACCCTGAGCGTAGGTCAATCTTGGAGAAGATTACTGCACCATGTAGTTCATCAAGTAATTCCTCCACTAAGGGTATAGGGAATCTGTTCTTGACAGTGGCATCATTGAGTCTTCTATAATCAATGCACATCCTCCAAGTCCCATCCTTCTTTTTCACTAACACCACTGGTGAAGCAAATGGACTTTTACTCCCCCTAATGACCCCTGAATCCAGCAACTCCTTGGTCATGGCCTCAATAATGTCTTTCTGAATAGCAGGGTAACGATAGGGTTTCAAATTTATAGGTGAGACCCCATCCTTCAAGGTGATTTGATGATCATGTTCCCTGCGTGGAGGTAGGGTTGTGGGTATCTCAAAGACATCCTCATACTGAGATAATATTTCTGACAATTGGTCACTCTCTTGAGTGTTCACCACTGCTGATCGTAGAGCATGATCAGTGTTTTCCCCTTCCACCAGTCTAATACTGCAAATATGGGCAGAAGCTATTTGATCCTTATTCAGTAACAGCTCATTCATTTTCTCAGCTGAACACAAAGCAAATTTATTGTGCTCCGTGCCTTTGAGTTCTACCTCCTTATCCTCCACCTTGAACTTCATGGTGAGGTTTTTGAAATTCCATACAATATCATCCAGAGTCATTAACCACTGCACCCCCAAAACCATGTCGTAATTATCTAATGGAATTACCAGCACATCTGCAGTAAACCAAGTTCCCTGCATCATCCACTGAAATTTGGAACACATCTTTGAGCAAGGTAGTTTACTCCCATCAGCAACACTGACTCTCATTTCAGCAACATCAACTAATGGACAACCGAGCTTGGCAATAGACTTCTCATTGATAAAATTGTGAGTGGAACCAGAGTCCACCAAAATTTGGAGACGTCTTGTGCCCATGGATCCAAGCATCTTCATTGTGGAGAATGAATGAATTCCAGTCATAGCATGGACTGAAATCTGTGGTTCATCACCTTGCTCAACTTCAAAGGGTTCCATCAATTCCTCCTCCTCATCCAACACTATTTCCACATCCAATCCAAAGAATTGCCTTCTTGAACACTTGTGGCCCGGAACAAACTTCTCAGGGCAGTAAAAACATTCTCCCCTGGCTCTCTTAGCATCAATCTCTTTGGTGGATAATGATTTTCTGATTGGACCACTGTTTGTTTGCACAGGTTTAGATGGAGTAGGAAGTATAGGGAGTTTTGCAGCATTAACAGGAGGTGGAATCCTGTTCTGAAAAGTGGTAGGAGACACATTGGTTGGCTTCGAATAAGGGCCTCCTTGCCTATTTGCTGATCTAGACATGGCAGTATTAGTAATCTCCTGTGCCCTGGCTAATGCATAAGCATCTCTTAAGGTCTTAGGCTGAAACATCTTCACAGGGCAACGAATTTCAGTAATCAAGCCTCTCAAGAAAATGCTTACGGCATATTCCTCACATATAGTGACCTTATTAAGCAGTGCATCAAAAGACCTGCAGTAGTCTTTCAGAGAACCAGTTTGAAAAAGAGAAGTTAACTCCTCCATTGCATCCTCAAAGAATGCATCAGAAAATCTAGCAGTAATGGCTCTCACATATTCATTCCAAGGCAATTCAGTAACAGCAGCTCCTCTAGTACGCATATAAGACTGGTGCCATTGTAGAGCATCACCTTCTAAATGAATGACAGCGTACCTCAGTTTGAATTCCTCAGGAGTCTCGTCCACTGCGAAGAAATGATCGCAGCGATATAGCCATCCTTGGAGGTCCTCGCCATTGAACCTTGGAAATTCAACCTTTCCAAACCTCATCTGCCTTTGCATTGGTTGTTGCTGTGTCTGAGGAAATAATCGCTCCTCGTGGTGATGAGTAGAGGATTCCGCGGGTCCAAAACCTCCCAGACGCTGAAGAATCAATTCGTTCTGAGTCGTAATCCTCGCTTGCTGCTCAGCCATTGCCGTGTACTGAACATTCAAGCCACCAACCAGATCTCGTGTTTCCATCGCCGATTTATCTGCTTCCTCAGCGAGATTGGCCACTCGCTGCAATGATTTCTCATAATCTCGCAGCTGCACTTCCAATTTCTTAATCTCCTGAGCTCTGGTGCCGTCCGCCATTGCAGCCGTTGGTGATCGATGAACGAAGATGATACTAGGTCAACTGGATCGGAAGCGTCGCCGGACAGAAGAGAGGGAACGACCGCTCTGATACCACTTGATAAGCATCCAAGAGAAATTTGAGAGAGAAAGGAAGATTCACTGCAAATTCATCGATAGATTTCTCACACGGCGATTTCCGCCTAAATGGAATTCAGAATTCGGTTACAGGGGCCTAACGGCCAAACTTAACAAAATAGCTAATAGGTCCCCTAACAATTACAGAGACAAATAGAGTCCCCGATTTTATTTAATTCCTAACATTATGTTGCTGCCTTGGATAATTGGATTGCTTATGATTCTTTATGTGGCCGGGGTCGTGTCGAGTTTGTCGATTTTGGGGCGATCCTTGTTTTATTACGCCACGGCTTCGTCGAATCTGCCCAAGGATGTACCTTGTAAGATAATTATCACCTAATTATTTGTTAACCTTCTAATTCCAATAGATTGCTTGATATCATTGTGCGTATTCTTCAAATTGTGATTAGAATTAGTATTCCGCTATCGAAATGGTATAATAAGCTTCTGCAAGCACCTGCACTTTTAATAATGGTTGGATGAAGCTTTAATGACCAGCCAAGAATTGTACAGAGAACGTTGAGCTTCAGCTATGCGTAGGCTTTTTATCTTGATCATCATAGTCTCAGGGTTTAAGAATCTAAAGACAGTCAACTGAAAGTCACGTTGCTGATTGCTGTCCAAATTTAAATTTGGTATTTGGTGTACTAATTATCAAATTGGTTGATTTCCAATTTTTTTCTTTCTTAAAACTGATGAAACAAAAACTTGATTTTAAAGTATCTAATAAGCCTAAACCATGAGTAAAACCTCTTATACTTCGGAAAAGTGAAAAAAAAAGAAGGTTTTTGATACTTAAAATACTAATTTTAACCCCCAAAATCAGTCGAAAAAAGTTGAAATCAACTAATTTGATAGTTGAGATGCCAAATATCAATACTGAGACATCATTAGCAACAAGACCGCGAACACTGTCATCGATGTATTTGTAGTTTATCGAATTGATGTCATTGTTTAGCTGTGTGTGTGGAGACTCTGCATTTTGTTTCCACTATATCATTTGTTCTACAGGTGCTATGTATTTAAAGTTTGAATTTTTCTTGTCATTCTCTGCATTTAAGAACTCGCAGCAGCAAGAACATCGAAATCTAACAACCCTTGATTCCATTTTTTGTGTTGTTTTGCAATAATGCAGTGTGGAAGCTATTATGAGTAGGAGGCCGATTATTTGTGAGGTTACATTAGGAGACTGGCATGCTGCAGCAACAAACAGCTGTATTTCCTGCTCGGTGAGTATGCTCGAGGCGTCGCTAAAGGGAAAAAAGCGCTCAATTTGTAAATATGCGCGATGGAAATAATCGGTTCTTCTTTCGGATTGTGCCTTGGATGTATATTATGTGAATAAGACTTCTTCTGTGTTGAAACTTGAAATTAAGCACAGTTGTATTATGGCTTCTCACTCCATGGCAACCTCTTTGTTCTCTGCATCTGTAAATCAAATCCTTAATCAAGTTTGGTATACAGTTCAATATCATTTGTGTCTTTTTGTTTGTTACCTTGTAAGTATGTTCTGTATTTATGTCTGCGTTTGGTTGCTTGGATGATACGTTACATAATGTAGTTTTGGTCGTTATCGATCTATGGTGATTGATTAACAAAGCAAAAATACAGCAGCATTTCATAAAAGGGTAAAGAATCTATTTACAGGGGTGGTCCTAGGGGGCCCTCATCAGGAGGGCTGCACCCGTAGCATGCTTGCTCCACACCTAGACTAGTCCCCACTCGCACCGGGTCAGCCCGTAAGGAGTAAAGTGTTCCCATGGTCACTGGGGACTGAACCCCTGACCTCTGGTTAAGGGATGAGGCGCTGAACCACCACACCATTGTCACATGGTTAAAGGTTTAAATTGTTGATAATGCCTATTAGGTGTTTTAAGTTTAGTTTTCGTTGCTTTTTTACTTTCCGTCCATTTTTCTTCTAAATTTGACGGATTTGGATATGAGTTTTCTTCAATTCATGTATATTATACCAATTAAGTTAAATTAAAGGGTTAAAGGTCCTTTTTGGTACCACATGTTTGCAAAAATTACACTGTTCATACCATTAGTATTTTTTCGTACCGAATTGGTACCATATGTTTCCAAACCTTACTGTTTTGGTACCTCCGTTAGGGTTCTGTAAAAAACAGACGTTAAATGGCATGTGCCATGCACGTGACCAGCCCAAAACTTTCAGTTTTGTTACAATTTAGTCCATCTAATACATCCCTAACTTTTAGTTTGTTCAATTTAGTCCTAAAACTTCAAAATCAAATCATTTCCCCAAATTGACCTAGCCGGACCTAGCCATGGGCTACGTCCGACCCTGGGTCATGGTCGCCGGACCTAGGCGACCCCGACCCAGGGTCGGACCTAGCCTAGGGCTAGGTCCGGCTATGTCAATTGGGACCTAGCCCCAATTGAGTTAAATTGGGTCTAGGTCCCAATTGACCTAGCCGGACCTAGCTTAGGGCTAGGTCCGACCCTGGGTCGGGGTCGCCTGGGTTCGGCGACCATGACCCAGGGTCGGACCTAGCCCATGGCTAAGTCCGGCTAGGTCAATTTTGGAAAATGGTTTGGTTTTGAAGTTTTAGGACTAAATTGAACAAAATAAAAGTTAGGGATGTATTAGATGGACTAAATTGTAACAAAATTGAAAGTTTTGGGCTGGTCACGTGCATGACACATGCCATTTAACGGCTGTTTTTGACAGAACCCTAACGGAGGTACCAAAACAGTAAGGTTTGGAAACATATGGTACCAATTCGGTACGAAAAAATACTAGTGGTATGAACAGTGTAATTTTTACAAACATGTGGTACTAAAAGGACATTTAACCCTAAATTAAATATAAGTTCTGCATAAATTATTCAATTTCACTATATGTACACAAAAATTGACATAAGTTAAAAGGGAAACAAAAATGTTATTTTATTATTTTCTCTTCTTTAAATGTCATTGCGGTTGAATTTTATGGACTATTAGATAAAATCTGTCAAATTTAACAAAAAAATGCGAACATAAAATAAAAAAAACAATGAAATTAAAACCTGATACCCCTATTAACAATAATTTAAACATGAGACACTTAAAAGTAATAGTGCACATTTAAGACTGTGATTACAGTCTTAACCCTCGACAAAATGACAATAATCCTCACATAAAAAGAGAAACTTCATGTACAACAACGATTCAAACAAACTTGGGCACAGAGCATCCGAACCCGGAATTGAGAATACATATGAAAATACTTGTAGCTTAAGAAACAGAACTGTGTTGAGCTTGGGAAGGTTTCCTATCCAGTGTAGATGTGAACACCGATGGCAATGAGGAAGATGGTGATTAGGCCGAAAAAGATGACGGTATGGACCAATATGGAGATGGCACTCGTCTGGAAGTTAGCGACATCCACAATTCTGTTCCTCCCCGGTATCTGTAAGAGCAGACCCGGACTCAACAGCACGAACAACACCGTTGCTATTACGACTGGACCCCAATCCGCCATATCTCTCTATATCTGCTAGTGTAATGTAACAGTGTAGTGTTTGATGTAAAGAGAAGCAAGAAAGGAATCAAATTTATAGAAAACAATACTTTGGACTTATTATAAGGTGTCCTCGCAGTCTTCATCAACACATCTACATCAAACATCAAATGGGTCGGTTGGTTTATTTAATCTTCAATGAGGTTATACTTTTCAAAGAAATAGCTAGGTGGCAGTTTGTTTTTACAGAATATTTTGTGCACTGCAAATACAGTAAAATTTGCAAACTATTAAAATAAATATATCAAAATTTGTATTTGTATAGTAGTTAAGATCTGATTAAGTATTATTTTTTAAAATTGAGTACATTTTCTCTCATATGATGATTACAAATTCAAATGTAAATACAGTAGATAGTATTTTAGCTTAATAATTTTATGTAAATAAGAGATTATTGTTGGCGACTGACTCATTCTTGTCCATTCCCGAAGGCTTTGCCTCATGTTACGTGCGGATTTAGACTAAGTTATGATGGGGACGCATTCAAGATGAAGTTTTGAGTATGGAGTACACTTCACAAACTCTACGTATCTATTGCTATTGGCCACGTAGAGCTTTAGTGACTCTAATAAAACATAAACAATAATATGTTCAAAATTATTTTGATAATATCATTTTGTTTTACTATAATATGTATGTCATGTTGAGAATTTTCATTTCACAGTTCGTGATCGTGACATACCCTATTTAAGGGTGAAAAAAATAATGGATGCCACGCAAACCAATTTCACTGGACATCTCAAAATACCCAAATTCCAGTTGTATATTACGTTACCGAGACTTTTAGTAAAATTGCAATATATATATATATATATCACTATATGAGTCAATATGTAATTTAAGACAAGGTAAAAAAAGTCAAGCTCTTCATTGATGATCATAAAATTCAAAACATATTTATCACAAATGAAAAGCCTGGAGGGGACTAATTAAATCCCACATTTTTTTTTGGCCAACAATTAAATCCCACATGAAAAACAATAAATAGAAAGAACCCTGAACACATAATTGGAAGTGTACAAGAAAACTATAAACACAAACCATGAAAACTTTAGACAACCTTTTAATCAAGAATAATCTCAACCAAAGTACAAGTGAACCTTAATGGCTAGCAAGAACACACAAACCATGCTGAAATACAGTAAGGAATGGACCATGATTGCTGCACCGCTAGTCTTAAAGTTCCCGAACTCGACACATCTCTGTTGGCCCGGGACTTGAAACAACACACCCGGTGTCAGCAGCACGAACAGGATAACAGGCACAAACACAGGCCCCCAATTCTCCATCGATATCTTTGCCGGCTCCTAATTAATTCAACTAAGCACTCGAATGATCTCGATATACAAATAAGAAAGCTTGTATTAAGAGACTAATGATTTGCAATGTATATATAGAGATTTTTAGGGTCATTGCATGTGAAAGGCTGAAGAACTTGAAGAGAATAACTTGAGTGTAGTGCATACTTAATGAATATTAAACCTTGCTTAATTGTTAGGCTTCCTATTCTGCAGGGACATGTGAGGCTCAAGATATGCTAAAAGTAATGTTTGGACCTTGTTTTACTTTTCCATGAAAGTTGAGGAGTAGGTTATCACTTGAGTCAAAAGTTAGGGTCGAAATTAGCATTTCTGCAATTTTCGCGAATTTTAAGGATCAGGTGGCTCAGCGGGAACTACCACGTGTCCAGTATCCAAAAAAGGAGTGTTTACTTTGACCTTTCCTTAATTAGTCGGCGAGATGATCGTCATCTTAATTCTTCTGGATCAAGAGCAGATTGGAATTCTTTCTCCTCCTTTCTGTACTTCTCTCTCTAGAATATCAGATGGACGGCAAGCAAGACATGGAGGTGGTTAACGTGGCGATACAGAGGCTGATAGAAGACGAGAAGGCGGAGACGAAGAGACTCAGGCAAGAATCCTTTGACGGCGACCTCTTCGGAGATGCAGACGACGGGAACGAGGATCAGCTTTTTCTCTCGAAGCTTCTCTCTCAGGTCCGTACTTATTCCGATCAATCTCCAACTCCTCTCTGTTCAGTTTGCAGAGGCGAGATCTTGATTTGCCGCTGTTGCAGAAGGTGGCGGTTGCCGCCGTTCGATTCTGCTGTACTTATCGGAAGTTGATATCATGAATCTCAACTTCCGATGATCTGGTGGCGGTTGCGCGTTTCTTCTTTCCGTACCGCTTTCTCTTTCCGTTCGATTCTTCTATACTGATCGGAAGTTGAGATCATGAATCTCACTTCCGATGATCTGGTGGCGGTTGCGCGTTTCTTCTTTCCGTACCGCGTTTCTCTTTCCGTTCGATTCTTCTATACTGATCGGAAGTTGATATCATGAATCTCAACTTCCGATGATCTGGTGGCGGTTGCGCGTTTCTTCTTTCCGTTGCGCGTTTCTTCTTTCCGTTCAATTCTTCTGTACTGATCGGAAGTTGATATCATGAATATCAACTTCCGTTGATCTGGTGGCGGTTGCGCGTTTCTTCTTTCCATATCAGTTTCTGCTCTCGTTGAATCTCTGCTTTCCGATGGTGATGCGTGTTCTTATTTTCTGACCAGGTGGAAACTAGCAAAGGAAATGGAGGAATCAGGCAGAACAAGATACCGCCGGAGCTAATTCCTAAGAGGAAGGTGATGATCTCTGACGTCATTCCTGCAGCAGAGAACTCCGATAGTTCAGAGAAGATAAACAAAACGACCGAATCGACAACCGATGAGAATGAGATCATGAAGGAATTGAAGAAAGTGAGGAGACAGAACACGATAACGCACTGGCTGCTTTCCGTCATGATCGTCCTCACCGTGACTTGGCAGCTGTCGGAGGTGTCCATGATCTTGAAGGTCAAGAATGGCGTGTCTCATCCTTTCCAGTCGCTTGGAAATGCACTGACCGGAATGCTCAAGCGTGGCAAGAAAGGGAAAGATAACCTCGAGGAATCGCTGGAACATCTTAGTGAATCGATGCCGTCTCTGAAGATGCCGGAGCTTTCCAAGATCGATATCAAGGGCCTTTCTGAGGATGCTATTGAGAGAACTCTAGAGTGAGTACCTTGTAAAATTGCACATTTCATATGATCGGCTTTGTGAGGCAATTGCATACTTCTTGTCTTCGCTGCTGGAACACTATTAGGATTGCTTTGCTAGTTCAAGCAGCAGCACCATGTTATGTCATAAAACAGACATGAAATAATACATTTTGATCATCTTCGACCATAAACTTCTTTCCTTCAAGAACGCAGCAATAAGTAAACAGAATTATGTTCAACTAGAGTCTAATAAAGATGAAGAGTTACTACAAGCAACAAATGCATGATCCAATAACATCTTCAAGCATAGTTGAGGCGGAAGATATCGTTTAGTACATAGAAGCTGCCCTGCGGAGTTGGCATTAAATGGAACAGCTGCAGCGACAACAAACAGTATCTATCAGTTATAAGTGAAGGACAAGCCAAACACGGGATCGGGTACAATAATTCATAGGCTAATCGGACTAGTACATATCTCAATGAATCATGAACAAGCAATAGAGACCTTGGTGTTATACATTGATTATCAGACAAGTCATATTCACTTTTTACATCTTAAGAGTAAAATTATCAATTCCCTACACAACTCCAACTCCAACTACAATGCAGAGAAACCGTTAAGATTCCATCTCCAAACTCTATTGACTAAAGGGTTTGGCTAATATGAAGCCGAGTTTATTTATAGGGTTAAGAACCTATGAAAGGTCTGAACTATCACCTATGTTAACGGGAGAGGTCTGAAATTTAAAAAGTTAATAACAGAGGTCTGAAATTTCTGTTTTGTTGATAACAGCGGTCTCCATTAGTTTTTTCCGTTAAAACTAACGGAAGTTTGTCACATGCTTGGCATGTGACCGGAAATAAAATAAATTTCCAAAAATGCCCTTCTATCAAGTGTGCCCCTCACATGCTTGGAGTGAAAAGACCAAAATGCCCTTGAAGCCACCACGGTACTCCGGCGACCAGCAATCGTACTCCGGCGACCACCACCGTACTCCGGCGACCACCACCAAGGCTCCGATTGGGCCAAAATCGGAGCCACCGGCCCCGATTGAGCTCCGATCGGAGCCACCGGCCCCGATTGGACTCCGATCGGAGCCAAAAAGCTCCGATCGGAGCTCTGTGGCTCCGGCCGGAGCCAAAAAGCTCCGATCGGAGCTTTTTTGGCTCCGATCGGAGTCCAATCGGGGCCGGTGGTGGCCGGAGTCGGGTCGCCGGAGTCGAGGTGGTGGTCGTCGGAGTCGAGGTGGTGGTCGTCGGAGTCGGGTGGTGGTGGCCGGATTCGGGTTGTGGTGGCCGGAGTCAGGTTGCGGTGGCCGGAGTTGGGTGGTTTTAATTTGACTTTAGGGGTAAAATTATCATTTCACATTTACTTAAATAAGATATTAAATAAAACAAATATTAAAGAGGCAAAAATGTCATTTCACACAATTCTGTTAAATTTAACCCTTAAAATGGACGGAAAACCTCAAATCAACAAAATTGAAATTTCAGACCTCTGTTATTAACTTTTTAAATTTCAGACCTCTCCCGTTAACATGGGTGATATTTCAGACCTTTCATAGGTTCTTAACCCTTATTTATAATCCAATTTTCGAGTCAAACCGAGATGTGAAATCTCGGTTTGCCTCATATTTGTAATTATTTTTTCATGCAGTCTATATTTGTATTTGGTTGTCCATGAAGGCTTATATCGGTCAAAAAAACTGTTAAATCAGACAATCTGTGATGGAGTTTAAATAAAAACCCCATTTTAGCCAACTCATGTAGAGACTAAGATCTAAAAGAAAATTTCATATACTGTGAAATCATCAAAATTACCATGATTGAGTCCTAAATGATGGACAAGAGAAGCCACTTGGAACTCTGAACGAATGAAGGCACGGCTCTACTCAACCTTAATTCGATTAAATCTTACATTGATCGTTTACTAAATACTGTGTCATAAATTCATGCAGCACATTTGCACAGCACAGAACAAGCTGTTCTTTCAATGAATGACTATATTATCTCAAATCATTCAATTTTATGTGATTCTCCAGGCTGTTCCGATAAGGGGAAGTACTGAATCTACTGATAGTCTGATACTCAGTCATCTTCATAATCCAATAGATAATATCAGAACTTGCTGAATTCACTAGCTCAACTTCAAGCACTTACAGAGAGAACTACATTTGCAGCTAGGACTAAAAGTTGTATCCCATTTTCAAGATTCAAAGTGCTTAAGTAATTCCATCATCGTACCAATCGGATCTTATTTCCTATATCGGCGACAGGAAAGATGAACATAGATAGATACCTGACTGAACTTGAGAGCGTGCTGCTCGCCGGCGAGCTGGAGATTGCCGCTTACGAAGACGAGCATACCGGAGGCGGGGCCAGATGGCTGGCAATCGACGGTGGCGATGGAATGCTGACACTGCTGGAAGGGGAGACTGGTGAGTTTGGCGACGATGTTTTGTGAACCTTGGATCTTCTGGCCTTCGAAAGACAGCATGGAGGATTCCTGGTAAAGATTGGCGAGTCCTGCGCGATTCGAATCGAAGGTTGAATAGTAGTGCTCCACGAAGGCCTTAGCTACTGCGTCAGGATCCATGGCCGATCACTCGTCGCAGTTCGTCAGAAACAGCAGAGGAGAAATTGAGTGTAGAGTGGCGTGCTAGAGGAGAATTTGAGTGTTATTATATTATATGATCTGAGAATATCGCGAGTTATTGCGTTCAAATAACGCAACGGTTTCTTTCTGGAAACCACCGCCTAAGGTGGTTTAGGCCTTGGCCCATCCATTAATGGGCTGAAAAATTGTACTATTGCACCCTCTCAGCTATATGTTATTGACAAATGTCACCTGGATTTTGGGTAGTGATTTTTATATTGGATCTAGCTAATTTGTTATCAAGTTTATTTAAATTTGAATTTCTGACCAATGATAACTCTTTCAGCTGAAAAAAAGAAATAAAGGAAGTATGCGCGAATTTCGATGCTTTGATCCAATGATCAGAAATTCAAGTTTAAATAAAGTTGACAACAAATTAGCCAACCCCAAAATATATGTTTGTGATAATCACCGCACCTTCCTTAGATTTTTTTTCTTTTAAATATGAAATGATGTCCTTGCTAAAGAAATAAACATCTCGATAGCAATACATGGAAGTACATATAGCATGTCTTTAGGAAACTTATTCAAAGTGGTAAAAAAAACACAACAATAATAGATGTTGATGATTAATTAAGAAGGGATGGGTTTTAGGGTTTGGGAATGTTGTGCAACAACTTGTCTCTGAGAAGTCTCCTTAGGATCTTGCCTGAGGGAGACTTGGGGATTGTGTCCACAAACTGAACCAACCTCACCTTCTTGTAAGTGGCAACGTTTGACGCCACGAAACTTATGATGTCTTCTTCACTTGTTGTCCCTTTCGCCTTCGGGTTTAGCACTACACATGCTGCTGGGATTTCTCCAGCTTCTTCATCTGGCAACCTATGTATTCATATTATAATAATAATACGTTAAATTTTACATTGAGCTGAGCCAAACTTATCGGGTCAACATATCTATACAAATAAGATTTCATCTAAAATTAAAATTAAGAGTTATGAACCTAAAAACAGTCTCAACTATAGGCCATGTTACTAACCGCCGTCCCCAATTTAAAATATAGATATTCAGTGTTTCAACTATCAGATTGGTTGATTTCTATTTTTTTTTTCTCTCAAAAGTGACGGAAAAAAATTAAGCATCAAATAGCCTAAATCATGTGCAAAAAATCTGATATGAAAACGTGTTTTTGTTGTTTAAAACACCAATTTTAATACTGAAATCAGTCGAAAATAATGGAAAGCAACAGATCTAATAGTTTGATACCGAATATCTAAGGTTTTAAATTCGGGACAATAATTAGCAATGTGGCCCACTCTTTTAAGATTCTTAACCCTAAAATCAATTCATGATGAGAGAAACGATACAATTTGCATATATATTGTGTGGTACTCCCAACATACAATGCAAAAACATTATAACTTACGGCACAACCGCTGCATCATCGACTGATGAATGGCTAAGGAGGATTGCTTCTAGCTCTGCAGGAGCTACCTTTATTATATATACTCAAGTCAATATGAACTCAATCGCAAAATCTACAAAATTTTACGATTAGTAGTTGTGGATTTAGTTAACCTGAAACCCCTTATATTTGATTAGTTCCTTGATTCGGTCCACGATGAACACATCACCATCATCATCGATATACCCGATATCACCCGTGTGGAGCCAACCGTCGCTGTCTATGGTTCTCGATGTCTCATCCTCGTTGTTGTAGTACCCTAAAATGGGTTGAACATTACAGAGAGTTCAGCTAAAATAAAGTCGAGTTTATTTCAACTCGAATTTTTCAGTCGTCAGATTATTCACACCGTAACGGTTGAAAAATCGAGTTGAAATAAATTTGACTGAATTTTAGCCGGCCGGCCCATTACAAAAGCAAAGCAAAGCAATTTGGTTCCTGAACTTGAGATACACATACAATATTTGCTAATGACTTAGGGTTTCCTTTACAATTTATCGTATGTACGTACCTTGCATGACACATTGGCTCCTAACACAGATTTCACCTGGAGTGTTGTTCGGGAGGGACAAGCCGGTGTCGGGATCGATGAACTTGACCTCCAAATTAGGTAAAATGAATCCAACCGAGTTTTTCTTAGCAACTCCATTACTAAGTGATATGTCCCCGTGTGTTAGGGTTATGCAGCTGTGCTCCGTTAACCCGTACGCCTGAAATTTCGTTAATCGTCACTAAAAAGATAGTAACCGTAATTTTACGGATGGAGATCACCTGCCCCACTCTAATTCTAGTTTTACCTCTTGAACTTGCACCCCAGGGAACTTGATTTGGAAGGCGGAGAGGAGTTCGGGTGCGAGAGGCGCCGCTGCGGTCATTATGGCCATGAGTTTGAGCTTCGTAAGATCGAACTCCTCCACAATCGGGTTCTTAACGAGGTTCAGTATGATAGGTGGAACGATCGGGGCAAATGTGACCTCTTGGGTGATGAGAGCGTTCAAGAACGTCCTAAGGTCGAAGCGGTTGATCACAACCACCTTGCCCTTGTTCCTCAAGGTGGCACAACAAATCCCAGTAATTCCGTAAATGTGGAAGAACGGGATTAGACCGAGGGTCGTGACCTGACCCACCATTTCAGGTTTCACGCTGAACAGAGTTGAGCAGAGGTTCGCTATTATGTTTCGGTGTGTCAGCATTACTCCTTTTGACATTCCGGTCGTGCCGGATGAGAATGGGAGTGCGCACAAGTCATCTTGGTGGATCTGTTCTGTGCTGACGCCGGGTCCCGCTCGCTCCCCGGCTTCCAGTAGTTCGTCCCATTTGATCACCGACTCCATCTGCCCTTCACCTAGCACAATGATCGGCAAACCTAGAGATCTCACCTGCCAACAAATAGAGACAATATTCAACACTTTATCAATTATGGGTTGATCTGATGCGAGTGGTGATTATCCAGGTCTGAAGTAAACATGCCAAATGTGAGGGGTCCTAAGAAACTCTGCGAGAAATAAGATAAAAATTATTCAGAACTAATAATACGATCGATTACCTTCTCGTAATTTGTTTCGTCCGTGACGATTAGCTTAGCGTCAGCTGCCTCGACTTGCTTCTTAATCTCCGACGTGTGCAACGCAGGGTTGACGCCCGAAAACACCCCTCCGGAAGCCATTATCCCGAGCACTACTATCCCATACTCTGCTATGTTCGGTAGCACAACAATCACCACCCGTCCGTTCCTCATACCGAGGGACCGTAATGCCTTAGAGAAACGGGCAGTGTCCCTGACAACCTCGGCGTAAGTGTAATTCTTCCCTGAGACTGGTTCCACAAACGCCACCTTGTCAGCAAATGGCTCCCAACCCTGGAGCACAAACTCCGGTAGGGTGATATTGTCGGGGATAGGCACAGTTGGGAACCGACTCCTGAAGATATGTTCATCGCCATTCTGTGCGGAGATCGCCATTTGTCGGATTACTTTGATGTTTTATGGGTTGCTGAGGAGAGAATCGCGGGTGCGGAGTTTATATAGTTGAAGGAATCAAGATCATGATTTGTGTATGGGTCAGAAATAGGGTTTTGGTAAGGGTATGGTGAGAGGTTGGTCAGTCACACCAGAGAAAGGGACTCAACTAACTACTTTCAGAGAAGAGAAACCATCTCCAAAGAGAAAATCAATAGGGAAAACGAACAAAATGGTAGATATGGAAACATGAATAATCCATTTAACAGTATCTGAAACTTACAAAAAGTTAAAGTTTACATATAATCTTCGGATCAAATCCTTACCTTAAATAACTAGGAAAATAATACGTGCAGGCTGTTGAAACAGATAAAAACAGTATCACTTTCCTATTACAACGTAGTACTGGAAACCATCTATGACCTTGCCTGGTGCTCCGGTTAAGTCATGCCATGCCTCCGCTAGTGGCTGTCCTGATTATTTGGAAAAGAGCTGTATCGGGGAATAATAGTAATCATTGGTCAGTCATTGATAAAAAAAGAGCGACAAAGAGAGGATAGTGAATCGAGAAAAGCAAAATGCATACAGTAATGCTATGCTACTAAACCAATATGTGAATTCTTGTTAGAAAGTATGATATTTTACTATGTTAACCAAATCACATTCTTAAACCAACAAAATCTTTCTTTGCTCTCTGTAAGTTATTCAGTTTGCCGGTTCTTCAACAATATTCCCAACCAAATGTTACATAAGCTATTCTACTTGACATAAGGTCTTTACATAATCGGCTGTAAATCCTCAAATGCCAAATCAAAGTATCAAGAACTAACATGAAAACTAATACTATAGTAACTATACCCCAGTTCGCGATACCATCTTTTCTTTTGCCCATTCCTAATACGTGATCATGTTTTATTGGAGCTCTACTTGGATAATATTACTGCCATCTAAAAGGAAAGCTGGACTTGCAGTTGCATCTCAATATCAAGACACTATAAAAAAGAGGAAGACTTACAAGAGCCAATGACCACAAATATGAAGAAGCCAAGAAGAATGGGTCCAACAGGATAATCCTTTCCCTTCTTTGTGGATGTTTCGGGAACTGATCCCCTCTTTGTGATGTTCTTTGCAAACTTCTCCACCTTCCTATCAGCAAGACGCCTTGATGTGGTCTGTAAAAGGTCATTGTACAATTCCTGATTACTAACCACTTCATATAATGATATAGAAAGACAACAAGTGAAAGTATTCAAAAATTTATGTGGAGGATCACATCTTAAAGCTAAACACAATAAGTGAACACTAGAACGTGAATGTAATATCAATTTTACTGATTTAGAATGAAGCTTCTGGTGTTCTATAGCTGGAATGGAAGAATCCAAATAGAGTTTAATAGCTTATAGCACGCAGCGCCAAAAAGATTATAGAAGTTTCCTGAGAATCGCAAATGTATCACGATGCCAGGGCAAAAAGACAACAATGGACAGAGATTCATTTGCCGATCGATTACAATTTACAATACTCCTCAATCCATGCTCACCAAATATTTGTTACTTCAAGAATCACCACTGTTGTCGTCAATCACAATCATAACACAACTAATCCAGATCTTAAAAAAAATGGCAAAACCAGCAAACGAGATCTATTCATATTTCATAAGAAAAGTAAATACACAGCAAGAGCAGATGCCAGTCCTTATAGATCGATCCGTACCAGCATAAAATTGAAAACCGCAAGAACCAGATCCACCTAGCAGATATAAGTAAAATTACCACAAACAGTGATATAAGGAATAAACGCTGTGAAGATAGTGAAGCACCGAAATTACCATGATTCCTGAGAGATCGGGCGATGAATTAGAGCACGAAGCAACGGAATCGGAGAAGACTTTATCGATGAAACTGCCTCCGGCGACCAACGACGATCCTCTTCAGCTCAATTCTCTCCCTCTCGCTCCCCTTCTGAAGTAGTTTATAAATACAAACACAATAATCCTCGCGGGCACGACGAAGACCGCGTCGAATGTGTACAAGCTATAGGTCAATTGTGACCGCGTCCTGGTAAGCACTTTAGCTAGGATGACAACGGGTCGGGTCGGGTTTTTTAGCTCCGGACCCACCCCGCGGGTCGGCCTGGCTGACCCGGACCAGGGAAATTGTTCCTCCCGGGTCGGGGCGGGGTGGGTCGACCCGCGGGGCCCGACCCGTCCCGCCGTGTGAATAATTTTTTTTTTATTTATCAATATTAAATACAATTTTTTTTCCGACAAAATATTACATTGTATATAAATTCAAACCATAAATCTAACATCAATCAAATACAAACAACAAACACATCATATTCATCACAAAATACAAATTCAAATCCAAACACCAAATCCAAATTAACTAATCCTAATAATCTAAATATACATCTATTTATGATTTAGTTCATGTTATTTATATAGGTACTATATTAACCATATTGTTTAGTAAATGTTACATTATATTAACATAAATATATATATATATATATTAGAAATTCGGGGCGGGTCAACGGGGCCCGCGGCCCTAGACTCGGACCCGCCCCGTGACCCGCGGGTCGGCGGGTCAGCGTGTCAAAATTGGGTCGGGGCCGCGGGTCAGCGGGCCCCCGATACATATTGTCATCCCTAACTTTAGCTGCTGTTGATTGGACGCTGCAGATAGTTTTTACACGTGGCAAGGTATTATTTGCTTATAGCTTGTCAACGACATGGGTATTGAAGTAGTCGGTTCTGGCTCCAGAATAGGACTTTTTTAACAATTTTTCAAACAAATTGCTTTCTTAACTATCACAATCAATACAAAAATTGCACCCACTCAACGATGACGTTTCGGAGTTCACTAGATAGTGATAATTTTGATAGATGGTTCTGATTAGTGATGCAGCTTGATGGGATAGTATACGCAAAAATTCGTTAATTTTGCAGAATATCGAGAATTCGACGCGATATTCAGAAAATTTGGAATTTCTTATATTTTAATCAATAACTCAATAATTAATTGAATGTTAACGACGGCTAAACATAGCTTAAATACTGAAAACAAAAATCTAATCCTAACACAAATCCAAAATTAACAACTAAGTCCAAACAGAACCGACAAATTGCAAAAGAGACCCAAAGAAACATAAAACTGCAATTTTAACACCCTAAACGAATAAATTTGATCGAAAAACGTTGTACCTCATAATTACTATAGGTCTTGCTTAAATCGTCATTTTCACATGAAAATCTGTATTTGCACGCCAAAATCCGACACTTCAACCACAACTAATCACATTGAATAAGCTAGAACGAACCCATGATAGTATAACATGCAACACTAGATCAAGAATCATTTAATCCATTGAACGGAGGATTAAATGGAATTGTTTCTATCATATTACAAACAAATGAAAGTCAAAATTGTAAAAAATATAACTGTCTCTCTGGATGAAGAAACACCCACATTTTCACAATGTGATCAAGGATTAGTTCTAGACTCAACATAGGCTGAAATTAGGGCTGAGCTTGGGCGGGCCGGGACGGGACGGGCTTTTGAAAAAAAATAGCCCGAGCCCGAAAATTTCGGGCCTATTATTTGTGTCCCGAGCCCGAGCCCGAGTTTAAGCCTTGTCCAAAATTCCCGTCCGTCTTGGGCTTGTAGAATTCGGGTCGGGCTCAGGACAGCCCGAATTTTTCTATAAAAAAAGTAAACTCATTCTAAATTACTTCTCATTCTGAGCAAGAGCCAAATGATAAGAAATATATATGCATATATTTACAGCTTGAACTGCAAGGAGTTGAGCCGTAAAGCAACGAATAATTAATTTAATAATACAATGACTAAAGAGGCTTAGGTTATATACAACGTGGGAGTCTGTCTTGAAGTGAAAGTTAGACGATGTTGGACAGCTAAGAGGGAACTATTAGTATGTTTCACTGCTTTGCTGTTCACTACTGTAGTATATTGGTTATACGACATCGTTACATATAACAAAAATTACTTAAATTCGGGACGGGCTCGGGCCATTCGGGATTTTGACTCAAAAGCCCGAGCCCGAGTTTAGAGAAAAAGTCCCGCCCACTCGGGCTCGGGCACAAGTTCGGGACTGGAATTTCGGGCCGGGCTCAGGACGGGCTACTCGGGACTTCGGGCCTCTCGGGATTCTTGCTCACCCCTAGCTGAAATTGTTGTATCCAGACAAAAAGCTGTTAAGAATTTACACAGATGGCTGCAAGGTAATGCTAATGCTACTCATCTTCAGAGCTACTGTGATTCATTTCATCCACTTGGATTCTCTCTTCAATTGAGATCATGTCAATTCTTCACCACCCTTGATTTGATGAAGTTCACAACTTTCATATTTCTTCTCCTCAACCGCTATGATTTCTTCTTCTTCTTCATCTGTCTCAACTGCAATTACCTGAAGAAGTTCCTGTGGAGTTGCAGCAGGATCCAGCTCCCGGCAGCCTCTGAAGGTACTCGGAGCTTCATGATGCCCCAGATGCAAGAACGATGGAATATAATGAGAAAACCAAGACATCTCTTCTTTAGGAACCTCTCTTATTTCTCTGAAGTCCAGATTCCGGTGAAATAATGTCCTAAATCCAGCAACTTTGACCAGAGGAATAATGATCAACCCTTCTTCTTGTTCATCAAAATCTTCAAGAACCTCCACTACCTCGTATTTGTGCATTTTTTCTTCTGGTGTCAGCTCGTTCCAGTTTCTTGACCAGTTCTTGTACATGGCCAAGACATCTCCTTTTCTGGGGAATATATGAATGGCAGCGGTTGCATCTTTAATCGAATCCCTAACCTTATGCGATAATGAATCTAATGAGTTAATAAAGCCAACTCTGCCTTCTTGAAAGTCACCACAAGTTTTCAACAAAAACCCAGAGTTTAACAGACCCAAATGATTAAGCCAACTGATTTTCCCTTTGAAGGGATTCAAGGAAACTACTTGGCAGATCATGACATAATATCTACGCATCCCGTCATCACCATCATAAACTGCCCAAATTTGGTTCACTGCAAACGAATTTACAGTCCAGCCTGCATTGAAATCATGAAAATCCGAAGCCAGGACATCAACAGACAAGAGGGTATTAATGGAGTGTGGTTCTCCATTTGCACAGTTGCCATCAGGAGGAGACAGCTTTATCTCCGAGTAACATTTTTCTCTATTTGATGGTTCAGTGAAGTTATTTTCATCAATAGAAGATGTCTGATGATTCTCTTTATCATCAAATGATTTGCCAAAGTTGTTTCCACTTTGATTGATTTCCTGCAGTAGCCAATTTTGCTTCATCTAGTCTTCTGTGAATTTCCACCCTTGCTTTCTTCATCATTTTATTCTAAAAATCCATCAAATTATTTCCATCTCGCATATCTTTCTTCTATTGGCTGCTTCCTTGTTTTCCATTTGAAGCAGACAACCCAAAAGCAGCATTTTTCCTTTTGAGGGCATCCTCTCTCTTCTTTATGCCTGCTTGAGAATCATCACGCTCCCTCTTCGCCTTCCTCTGTGCAGCTTGACTAGCTCCTTTTTTGTTGGGGAAATGACAATTTTGGAGGAAATTTTGGTTCCTTAGTGGGCCCTACAACACTTTATAGGGAAATTTCACTCATTCTTTCACAGTTTGTATCACCACTCTTTACTTTTGAGTAAAGATTCAAACTGTGAAATTTGCTGTGAAATTTCTCTAGAAAGTATGAAAGAGAAAGTGCTGGAACAAATTCTATTGGTTCCTTAGTGGGCCCTACAACACTTTATAGGGAAATTTCACTCATTCTTTCACATTTTGTATCACCACTCTTTACTTTTGAGTAAAGATTCAAACTGTGAAATTTGCTGTGAAATTTCTCTAGAAAGTATGAAAGAGAAAGTGCTGGAACAATTCTATTGGTTCCTTAGTGGCCCTACAACACTTTATAGGGAAATTTCACTCATTCTTTCACAGTTTGTATCACCACTCTTTACTTTTATTGCAAAGAAAGTTCCATGGCAATTGGGACACATCAGATTATAATTTTGGTACACCCTCAAGTTAATAACTTATTTGGCCAAAATAAAAACTAATAACTTTATTATGAAACGTCTAATCTACATGCTGCGTTAGGTATAAAATAAGGGGATATGTAGAATTAGGTTAAACTGGTTGGTCATTTAATTATACTAGATGACTAGTTGAAATAAATTAACAAGATCACTATATACGTGATTGTTCACTAAGTTTAATTGAGAAATATTATAACCAAATGTAGGAGAGTCAGAACATTAGGATTTTTCTATCATGCTTCAAAAGCACCATGCCCTAAATGTGAACCCTAGAGGAAAATTGATATTATTAATAGTATGATACAAACAGGTGTGCTTAAAAAATTTCATATTTTTTCATACGTTTAAAGTTTTTCATATGTTACAACTAAGTTCACCCTAGTAATAAAAAAAACCAAAAGCATGGTGCTCTTGGAGCATGGTAGAAAAACCAAGAACATTAAGAGCATCCACAATGTTATTGCATAGTATTACTTAAATGTAGATTTAACTTATTTTTTAGGGTTAAGGGTCCTTTTGGTACCACATGTTTGCACAAATTACACTGTTCATACCATTAGTATTTTTTTGTACCGAATTGGTACCATATGTTTCCAAACCTTACTGTTTTGGTACTTCCGTTACCATTCCGTCAAAAACGGCCGTTAAATGGCATGTGCCATGCACGTGAGCAGCCCAAAACTTTGAATTTTGTTACAATTTAGTCCATCTAATACATCCCTAACTTTTATTTTGTTCAATTTAGTCCTAGAATTTCAAAACCAAACCATTTTCCCAAATTGACCTAGCCCCAATTGAGTTAGCTAGCTCATGTTCTTACATTTTTGTGTAAAATGTAGATAATTGTAAAAATTGCTGTAGGCAACGGGTGGGAAAATATCGGTGGAAAAGTGAGTAATTATTTTAATAAATATACGTATGTTGGTTGATTTTAGATTCAGTATAGGTTTTGTTAAGTGATCACAATTAGTTTGCTGCTCTTGTCAGATAACATATGCATATGCTGGATACCTTTGTCTGCTATTAATTCTTTTTATTTTTAGCACTCATTTTCAGTTGAAAAAGCAACCCAAATCTAAATGTAATGTAACTTGTGAAGTTCCATATATGTTACTCAGACCATCCTCCTACTGTTGGTCCATCAACATTTTCAATAGAATACATGCTCCACTTGGAGCCTACTGACTTCCAGTGGGTTTCCACCATAATGTGTGTTAGTCATATGAAATGAATAATAGTGCCTCTCCAATATTACTGGCAATTTGAGTGAACTAATTGCTTTTAGATGCTTTGTAGTTGCAACACTATATATACACCCCTAACTTTGCGCGTTGGTACTTTCTTGAAAAACAATTGTCGGATTCATTAATGCAGGGATGAAGTTCTGTCAACACCTGATGTTTCTGCTGTAATAATAAAGTAGAAGGAAAGTGTTTTGTCCATTGATTTGATTCCCTACATTCCACACTCTGTATGGCAGACTATCTGTTCATGCCTTTTCCTTTTCTCTTTCATTTCCTTTTCTCATAGTTACTACTATTTACTTTATGTCGGGTTGGGTCAACCGATGTTCACACAACTTAGGAACTATATAATTGGTTTAGGTAACTTGGAGTGTGTTGACAGTGAGCACATCTAATTAAATTACCAGGAGCAGAGAATAAAGGCAAAATTGTAGAAGCAACACAAGTTTGACCGCCCTCAACATGGATGCTTGGCAATTTGCCAAAGCAGGCTCTAATGTAAATATGCTCAATGGGGCCTACAAGTTCATCAGGAACATTGGTCCTATTGCATTTTTTAATGTCAAAGCTTCCCGCTATTTACCAATTGGCTGCAAAGTGACTATAACAACAGGAAGATAAGAGAAAAATAGATGGATGATAAATGTATAGAATCCTTGTGAATTTACAATTTCCAGTTCCTTAAATTATTCCGCATATTATTCCCACTTTTAATGTCCTACTTGCACATCAATCAATCCCATTATCTATCGAGTGCACTTCCTATAAAGAACATGCATTAACTTCCTTGGATACTGTATGACATTTTCAATATAAAGGCAATCAATCAAATATTTTGATACCTCATTTCTTAAGACGTATTTCCTTCATAATATATTCTTTACCGAGTTTTCATATTTTCTTTTTGGAGTTTAGCATCTTTATTTATTTTTTAAGTTTAGTATCTTTATGTTAAATATTTTTGCGTTTCTTTGTATGCTTTCACTTTAAAAATTATTAATAATAAATAGTTACGCTGCACGCGCAACTCTAATTTTATACGCTTTATAATTCTGCTTTCCGCTATACCATGAAAATAATAAACAACCGTCACGCATGCAACGCATGCGTTGATATCTAGTATATATATAATAAGAAGGATAAAAAAAGGAAGCTAAATACAGTGCTTCATTAAGCAGCTACAGTGAAGTGTGAACCCAATGATTTTGAGGCAGTCTCTTCTTCATTTTTTATACTCCCCTTTCTCTTTCTCTGTTCATCTTCTCTGTTTCACCTCTGAGCAATTCCGTTAAAATCCAAGTCGTTCAATCTGCTGCTTCAAGAAGGATGAGCAGCAGCAGAGATTCTACCACAAAGGCAGCTCCTTTCCGTGATTCAGGTGACTTTTTTACCCAATTTTTATTTTTCTAATGCAATTTTCTCGGGATTTGGCACCAACTACTGTCGTCACACTTCAAAATCTCCTTCCTTTTTTTTCCGTTGTTCGTTGTAGTGGAGAATCAGTAGACTTTTGGTGAATGGTGATAATCATAAGCTTCTGTGGTCGGTGTTTCCAAATTAAGCCAAACACCCATCGTCTCTCTACTCTATCTATAGTCCTCCTCGAAGTTGGAAACGACGGCGTTTCCATTTGCACCCAGAAACGTCGGTTCCTCCTTCACCGTTCTTGATTGTTAATGCATTTTTAAGCTAAGTTTTGGCTTGATTTGGGTCTTTCTGGACGTTATATTGATGATGACCGTTCTTGAGATTTAGATGCTTTATTGGTAAAGCTGTAGTAGATCTCTCCAGTAGTAGAGTGATGACTTTTTTGGGTTTCTTTCACATAGCTGATTTATCAAGGAAAAATGTGTATTTTAAGCCATATTTATATTTCTAGATTGGATTAAATTTCCTTTTCCATATTACTGTTTTTTTTTTTTTGGGCCAAATTTCCATATTACTTTCTACTTGCATAAATTCTGGGAAGTAAAAGTTGTTTTTTTTTTTTTTTATATATTTTTCCAGAGTTATGAGGTAGAAGTTATTTCGCCTTTGGATTCATTGTTGTGCTTTTTTTGCTGAAAAATTCATTGTTGTGCTGCTGCATACATATATAGTACAAAAGAAGTATTAAAGTAAATGGATGCTATCTAGTTGAGGTTTCACATTAACTGATTGGTTGCAGGACTGATGTGGATCAAGAATAAAATTGCACTTATATTTTTAAATAACCAAGGATTCTTCCTAGTTCTAATTGAGGTTGTCATTGAAAAGTTAGATCTGTTTAGTTTCACATGAAAGATCTTGCTTGATGTACCGGCCTTCTAATATTCTTCTATTGGTTTGGCTGAAAATTTTGTGTATTTATTTATAAGTTTAATGAATCTTTAATCTTAAAAAAAAAAAGTCTCCACTATAGAACATATTGCTAATCTTTGTTCCAAATTTGAAATATTTATATTCGGTGTCTAACTATCAAATTTGTTATATTTGATTTTTTTCTACTGATTTTGGCATTAAAATTAATATTTTAAGGAACAAAAACACTTTATTTTTCACTTTTTCGAAATATCAGATTTGATGCTTTCAAGCTTATTTGATGATTAAAAATATGTTTTTATTCCGTTCATTTTGAGAGATAAAAGAGAGTTGAAATCAACCAATTTGATAGTTGGAACACCGAATATCAACATTATAAATTTGAGACAACGATTAGCAACATGTCTAATATTTGATACTGATTTTAGTTTCTAAAACCTATTTATGTATAGCATGATGAAAGGGATAAAATTGATGCAGGGTCTTGTGCTAACACAAGGAGGTCTCTGAAATCCATGAGTTCACTTTCAGTAATGGATTGGAATGCAAAACCATCCTTGCAGTGGGAATGGGAAAGTGCAGCAGCACCCATCACCTCGAAACCAACCGAAAACACGAAAATCTGGCCATCAATCGACTGGGGAATCGATGTGGATGACCAAATTGCTTCTGGGTCTTTGATCTCATCCCAGGGTGATTGCAGTAGCGGTGGAACAAGCTTCACTTCCATGTCAAAGAGCTCAAAATCAACATCCATGAGTTCTTCAGCAACAGAAGATAAGAAGATGTTCAAATTATCGGTTGAGGCTTCTGGTAAAGTCCGGTCCGAAGACTTTATCAGCAAAAAAGACGACTTTTCCCGAACAACTCCTACATTTGAGTCTTCGGTTTGCTCGGGTGAGCCATTGCTGAGTCTGAAGCTAGGAAAAAGAGCATACTTTGAAGATGTCTCTGATGGGAACAATTCTAAGAGAACAAGGTCGAGTTTTCACAACGTATCTGCTGCGCGTTGCCAGGTCGAAGGCTGCAACCTCGATCTCTCGTCTGCTAAAGATTACCATCGGAAGCACAGAGTCTGTGCGAATCATTCAAAGAGCTCAAAGGTCATCGTTAATGGCATGGAACGCCGTTTTTGCCAACAGTGCAGCAGGTAATCATCTACTGTTGTTCGGGTCCAACCCTTTTCATGAATTGGTATTAACTGTTGTAATTTTCAAAGGTTTCATGGAATGGCCGAGTTTGACGACAACAAGCGTAGTTGCTGGAAGCGTTTGTCTGATCATAATGCTCGCCGCCGAAGACCGCATCCTAATGCTGCTCATTTTAACCCCACAATTATTTATGGTAATCTTGGTGAAGCTGGACCAATTTAAGGCATAGAGAATGTTGGTACTAACTTTTGCAATATGGTTCAGGTGGTGGGTTGCAACATGTATTCAGTAGGATTCCAGTTGATGATAACAGTACCGCGGTCAAGACTAGCCTGATCTCTTCAAGCCAACAACCACAGTATCTTCATCGTGCTCTCTCTCTTCTGTCAACTGGTTCCCGACCGAGATCTGTCCCTGTTTCTGCTCAGGGCCCACATCTTCACGCCACCGGCGTAGTAAAGCCATGGACATACGGAGTTCCATCACCGGCACCTACTTCTGAACTCTGGCATGCAGAAGAACAATGGTCAAGCAACCCCGAAAGGCTAACCATGAATCACGAACCCGGTAACAATCACAATTTCAACAATTCCTTCCAAGAGTGTTGATTTCTGAGGGTCAGCATGAGTTTGGCTTTGGTCTGATGCATTTCAACTAAGACCAGTAGCTTCTTATCTCCAGGTCAGTCAGTCGGTCGGTCACAAAAAAGCTCTCATCTGTTTGCTACTTATATAGGGTTTCATTGCCATTTTGCCTTACCTTCATGAAAAGTTGATGAAATCATCTTACTACTTTGCAGGTCTCATCTCTATCGCGGTTGCACCGGGCCGGAGCTGGAGATATATATAGTGACAATAACAGTGTCCCTGTCACTGTATTATATAGAATATCGGGTTAAGAATCTATAAACTGTCCAAAGTTTGCTCATTGTGAGATTTTGGTATCTGAAGTTTCAAATGTTGATATGAACTGTCTGAGGTTCCAGTTTTGTTGAAATTTGGTGTCTGTGTTTGCTGTTAAGTCAAACAGAAATTGGTCATGTGATAACCATGTGACCTGAACAAAAATAAAATTCTAAAAATGCCCTTGTTAAATAGTCACATGCTCGAATGAAAAGTCAAAAATACCCCTCATAGCAAAACAAAAAAATCAGTCTCATCCTCATTGTTTGACTCCAGGGGTAATTTCATCATTTCACATTTTTCTCAAACAAGGTAGTAAATAAAAAAAAATTAGAAAAAAAATGTCATTTCACACAAAAATGTTAAATTTAACCTGAAAAATGAATGGAAAACTAAATTTCAACAAAGTTGAAACTTCAGACACCTCGTATCAACAAATGAAACTCCAGACACCAAAATTTTGGACAGTTTATAGGTTCTTAACCCTAGAATATCTGTACTTCAATTACATAATTGAGGTTAAAGGAAAACACTGCAGACCTGACTAATCTCTTCTTTTGACTGAAAATTCTGTGTTTGCTTGGTACATTCATCTTGGTTGGGAATACCATGAACAAACAAGAATTCCTTTTATCATCCTGTTTTGCTTACTGTTCGATGAAACCGACCAAACTGGTCGGTTTTCTTTAGATTAAGGGTATCAAACACTTACTTTAAACTTGAAGACCAAACGTTGAAAGAGAAGTAATAAGCATATATGTAGTATCTATTAATGTGCTCTAAGACATTATAACCCAGAACCATCCCGAACAATCTTTGCAGGACAGTAAATAAACAAGGATCCACATTGACCACACGCATTAGACAGAAAACCGCATTGAGACTTTGACCCGCTGCAATAAAACAGACTGAACTGTGAGAGACGACGACACCAATGCTGGACCGACGACCACGACTCTGGACTGGACCCGAACTTCTCAAATACGTCCTAGAGGAAAGAACTCACTGGAACAGCAGTAACAAATACTAATCAATACATGTGCACAAAACAAAGTGTATAAGAACTAACTACTTTTAAGTAGAGTGTAAGAGGCACTGAGACTTTATTATTAGGGTAGGGTCTGTATTATCAGCCTCAAATTTGTTCATTGACGAAAAATATTGAATATTCATTAGGTGATGAGTGTACAGCTGCTTGTTCATAGCCAAACATATGGTTTTATGTATTATTATGGAAAGGGAATGAAAATAATAGTACATCAAACAGCTAATTACACAACAGACCTGTTCCTCTTCCTCCTCTCCAACTGGAGACTGGGAGTTGTCTGCCTCATCTGGCTTATCAGCTCCGCAGTTTTGTCGATTACATTTAGTCCTGAACGGGTAATTTATGTTTCCACACTGTTCACATTTCCAGCTTCCTTCTGGCATTTTTTGCTCTGATAAACACCACTTGTCAATCTTAGCAAAAACACAGAACAGATGATAATAAATAAAGAAAGAAAGAAAGAAAGAAAGAAAGAAAGAAAGAAAGAAAGAAAGAAAGAAAGAAAGAAAGAAAGAAAGAAAGAAAGAAAAAAAAAAAAAAAAAAACCCCCGAGATGACTTACTAGTGTTCTTGTCTGGTTTCGATGGCTGCCATTAGAAAATAGACAAAAAAAAATAACAGAAACAAAAATAGGATTATTAGAATATGATGCTTCTTCATGCTAACCAACTTTTGAGAACATGATGTAAGTAAGCACAAACAAACCTGAGATCCTGGTTTTGGGGTGTTGCATTTCCGCATGTTGCAAACTGTCCTGAAGGAGAAATTTACATTCCCACATTTTGGACATGACCAGTCATTGTCTCTTGTTGTATCTACAACACAATAATATAGAAGATTGGCAGTTTAGACCAAGAAATCCAAGAAAAAGAAAAGAATTCTGGTGTTTCTCGTCCCGAAACAAACAAGACAAACCTGTGCCCTTCTTTTGAACTCTCTCCTCTGGAAAGAAACCTGGCCTTAGTCCCTACTCCCAGTGAAAAAGAAAAAAAAAATATATGGCACTAAATCATGCATCAAGTCTAGAGGGACCAATTATAATGAACTAAAACCTAAGAGGATTTCTCAAACATACCATGTTGGCAGATCCCATAGCCAAGCTTAGGCCATACCTGTCCATCAGTGGGGGAATACCGTACATCCCACCTGAAAAACATGGAAAAATTATTTATTTCTATAGGGAGGCATCCATTGCCAATGAAAGAATCGGAAAACAACTCTGTGAATTGTGAAGGTTGAAGTAGAAATTCACTCCTGATGGTTGAACTATAAACAATAAAAATGTGAAAATGAGGGGACAAAGAATGATTACCAGCACCCATCATAGATGCACTTGGATATGGTGATGGTCCAGACAAGGGTAATCTATAGGGGCTGCCAGTGGAAAGTCGGTTGCCAATGCCATAATTATAAGGATAAACAGAGCTCCCGGGAAACGGCATGTCATATGGAGGAGCAGAAGAACGGTTGAACATTGAAGAAGGATAAGGTGGAACCCCCATATACATAGATGAAGGTTGCGCAGAACTCATATAGGGAGACGTAGAGAAGCCTTGGGGCAGTTGCATAGGCTTCAGAGTAGATTTCTACACAGAGAAAAGAAATATATAAATGATGAATGTTAAAGAATAAACCTAGTAAGCTCAATTTATGATACAATCAGCATTCTCCATTTCTCCTTCCATTACTTCAGATTTGAGGATCCAAATTCCAAAAATACGGTCAGTTCATGCAGAAAACGGTGCTAAAAGCTTTAGCACTTCAGTAAATTAGACATTTGTGAAGGACAATAAAGAAATATTGTTATATACAAAAAAAAGGATAGCCTACCACATCAACTTAGTAATAGTGCAATTTCTACATATTTGGAGCCTATACATATAGTACCAACTACCAGAATATAGATAGACATATTATTCAATGCCTGAGTATTTATTTTAAAGTAATCCTACCATGTTATGATCAGCAGGCCTTGGTTGAGTGCAATTACGCATATTGCACGTTGTTCTGAATGAGAAATTGACATTGCCACAACTCGGGCATGTCCAATCATCCTCCCTTCGGCTACCTTTATACATCATTTAGTAAAAAGAAAGAAAAAAGAAATCAGTAAATATTTATATCAAGGAAAAAAAGTATATGTTGCCTTAAGATTTGCAGAACCACTTTTTTCATTTGAATTACTAGTACTAGTGACATGTTTAAAAGATTTTTGGCTAGGAGATAAATTTCTGCTAGGTAGAGATTCAGATGGAAGTGATAATGGAATATCGACACAATCATTTTCTGGCAACAAACTTCTCTACTTAACAGTATAATCACCATTTAAAATATAGTAGAAAGTTGAGAAATACTGTACCATCTGTTCTAGCTCGCTTGACAGCTGAAGAATTTCTGCTATCCACCTAATGAATCATCAAGACAAACAACATAATAAGTCACTGAAACCAATCAATTATCAACAAACTAAAAGACAATTGAAGAAATAAGATCATTTCGATCGAGTCAATTGACTACGAACATGCAGCCAGTTGACACCAACCCCGGCGTTTGCTAAAACAGAAAGCTCTTCATACAGGATATGCATATACTGCTAAAAACCACAATTTACAACCCAACATTCGCATGCATATTGAATCTAAAGCACTTCGAACTAAAGATACAAGCTTCGGAATCCACATAATCCAAGGGCAAGTCGATAACTCAAATGACTATCAATTGAACCAAATCGGCGATGCTGTGACGGGATATCGAAAATTACCTGAGACATTGCGCTGGATCGGGTGAAGGCGGATGATTGTCTATCGGAAGAACGGGAACTCTGTGATTTGCCCTAGAAAGAGTACGTGTCACGTGATAGATGGACTGGAGGGGAAGTATCGAGAGAAGTTGTCGGGTCTGGTCTGGGCCTCTTGGGTTCTGGTCCCCGATAATTGAAATATTGTGTTAATGTAAATCAACCCCTATATTTAATTTTTGACAAGTCAGTCCAAAACTTTATTTTTTATACATAATAATAATACGATATATACTCATTATTGTATATTTTATTTATTTTTACCAAAAAAATAACTATCATCTTTTTTAAAAAAAAATTAATAAATAAAAAAATTAAATGTACATGAGGTAGCAGAATATTAACCACTATAAGAAAAAATAAGACTGATTAATTTACATCACTCGTTACTTCACCTGTACGATAAAAAAAACACTACTTTCAGATGTGTTCTAGTTGTGAAACAGTTAATTAAGCAATTCAACAATTGTATTATTTTGTTGCAATTCTATGTCGAAAGTTCATTAAAAAAAAATGTTCATATTACAGTTTTGTTAATATAAGATTGCTTCTCCAATTTAGAGTCGGAACAATGGTAGCTGTTTCAACAGGATTCAAACTATGTCCTTTATTAGGAACGCAACTGACACATTATCAGAGATCAATCCTTAACCTGACAGATCATTTATTTTTTCGAATACAAAATATGGAATTTCACGAAATCGATTCTTAAGAAATTTTGAATAACACCTTTTGCATTTACTTCAACAAAGGAAGCGTGAGCCTCCTCGTAAGAATAACTTATTTGATTTTGGTCTTAATTCAAAATGAAACAAGTCCAAACTAATTGAATACTTGTATATTAAAAAAGAAATATAAGCTGGATTGCCATATGTAAACAATATATAATTGACTTATGTGTGAAGTCACCTCACGCGGGACAACACCTATATTTAAAATCTGTTGCATTTTTGTATGAGGTCATAAAGATTTTCAACCTGAAATTAACAAGCATAAATGATGAACATGTGTTGAAACTCAATAAGAACTCTCGAGATAATTCATATTGAGACAATTTGTAGAGACTCATACAAACTCATTATATAGTCAAACGTATAAGTAACTGTTGAAGTATAAATCCACTGTGAGTTTAAGATAATACCACACCGGTGGTGTGTTTGAATTTGAGCACTATATAAGCAAGTGAGCTACCTCCTCCTATCACCAATTGGTTTTAGGATGGAACCCCACTTGTGAAAATAGTTGCTCTCTATTGGCCCGTTGGGTTTGACTCGGCCCATTGTGAAATTTAACATGGTATCAGAGCCCGGTTCCGATAGGGGGTGTTGGGTTTGTGTCCCCGTTGTTGACTCCACGTACTAGTTTACCGGGTCGGGCATGGACGTGAGTTTGGGGTTTGTTGAAATTAAGTCCCAACCCGTCCGTATTTGAAAAGTCGATGCCTTAGTTAAAGAGTCCTCACGGTGTGGGGAAGTGTTGAAGTATAACTCCACCGTGAGTTTGAGATAGTACCACACTGGCGGTCTGTTTGAATTTGAGCACTATATAAACAAGTGGACTACCTCCTCCTATCACTAATTGGTTTTAGGATGGAACCCCACTTGTGAAAATAGTTGTTCTCTATTGACCTGTTGGGTTTGACTCGACCTAATGTGGAATTTAACAGTAACTTATCATCTAAATGATTGTTTCTAATGAAATAACTTAACTCAGAATGATGCATACGTTTTCATTCTAATGAAGATAAGAGTTTGGTTTATTCTATAAAGATGTTTACTTCATTCAGCATCAAGCCCGCCTTGATCATACTAATCAACCACTTGGCTTTTGCAAAGATTAATTTGTATGTTGGTCGTATCATCATTGTGATAATGTATGAGTTTTATTGGAGTTCGCTTCCTGAGCCAACTTGCTCGCTACTCCAACCTAAATCTCCTTTTGTCAAGGAAGTTGAGCGCACAATTTAAAGCACTAAACACCCACTCGGACTCACGCTGCAAGTCGTGTTTATTATCTTAACCATGAAGTTTCTCATGAACTACCAAATGGTTGCACCACACCATTGAGTCATACGTTGATCCAACACCTTGCTTCTCTGAGCATATGGATCCATCATATGTGTGCTCTAAACACGCGTTTATGTGCATCACTAGCCCACCCATGAGGTTTACCAAATTGTGTCTTGTCCCAGCCGAACCATCGACTCTGATACGACTGGTTGGAACTCTCAAGATAATATTTATTGAGACGATTTATAAAGACTCATACAAACTCATCATATACTCATACATATAAGTAACTTATCATCTAAATAATTTTTTTCTAATTATATAATTTAACTCACGTTAAGTTATATATTTTTATTCTAACAAACTAAGATAAGAGTTTGAGTTTAATCTAGAAGGAAAACATGATATGATATATAGGCGAATTAAACTAAATAAATGATCAATTAGTGCTACAACTTAGGAATGCATGCATATCGGAAACCAAAATAGAGATATTAATAGGACATGTCTCTGGAATACAAATTCATCGTAGCAGCTAACGGAAGAAGGTTCTGGCCTTTTGGCAACATAAATTATAGTAAGCTCTTAAAATGGACCATTACACCATCGATGGTCTAATAGCTAAGCTATGTGGGAAACAGCAGAGAAAATGAGGGCAAATACAAAGGGAAGTGCAAGTGTGAGTAAGTGGTAATTAGGGATTAGTTTGATTCCCTCTGACGCATCATTACCGGCGGTACTGTTTGATGTTGTCACCGGTGAGGCGGCAGCCGTGGCGTTTGTGAAAATGGCATACATTGGTGATGAAGTCGGTATGCCCAACAGCTCTGCATGCGTTAATTATTATAATTAAGTCTACATCAGTTATTATGTATGCACATGCAAAACTAAATTAATTATTGTTAATTAATAAGTAAACAAAAATCACACATCCTACATAGAAGAAAAATATTATAGTAAACTATAAATAATCATATAGAGTCTAATTCATAAAAAAAAAAAGTGTAATTATTTTCTATTATTTTTCGAACAAGATGGCTTAGGTTATGGCAATAGCTGCACCCTTTAGCATCATAGCCATCATCATTTAATATTCATGAATAAATGGGACAGGTAGATAGATCATCTTCCGAACTACCCTATAGTCCATGACATTTATTATTGTGCAATAAATATGATTATTATTATATATATATATTACTGAACAGTTATTGCATTCAATTCCATTTACTACTAGCTTCAACCATCTATCTATCTACTTTACAGCAATTTTCTACCTTAAACTCGAATTAATTATATATTTGTGTCCTTAAACTCGAATTAATATAAAATCCAATGAAATATATAGTACTTCACTTAATTTGCGTGAACCTGAGGTTAGATTAAATTATGTTGGATACATGGACCGAATTATCAGCCACTCAATTTTATCATGAAACAAACACTGTGATTTTGGGTCTAAAGTACCCAGTTTGTTCGAATTGAAATACACTCAGTCGAAATGAGTCCGGCCAAACATATCTCTTTAGTTATAGTTTGGCACATTTTGGCTAAGCCGTAAAATAATAAAGGAGACTCAACAGCATCGCCGTGTAAAATAATAAGCGGTAAATTTTGGCCTTAATTTTAGGCTGCCAAAAAACAAGGATTAGAATGTTCTTAATATCTGCTTCTAGTAATTTAGACCGCAAATTAGAATGTTCTTAAAGATTCCAACAAGGTAATTACTAGCTATTTAAATTAATGAGTTATTAATTACTAGATATCTAACTAGTAACTATACTTTATAAAAAAATAATTGGGTTTTTTCTGTTTCTTTTATATTTGTATGTATATATTTTGGAATATGTATTATTTAAAATTTTGTTAGTATATTATTATATTTCATAATAAATTTTTAGGGTGTTTTTAAAGTACTTTCGGTACATAATTAACAAAATGCATATTATTAATTAATAAAAAAACAAAACTTCAACTACCAATTTAAACATTTATTGATGTATGTATTCTCGTACAATTTAGCTAGCAATTTGGTAATTAATTGATTAAAGATAGCTGCCAACAAAACTAATTAAAATGAGTTTTTTAAAATTTGATTAGTAATTTTTTATTAAAAAAATGAGATAACAAATTGTTAGTAATTAATTAATTAATTAAAGATAGCTGCTAAAAAAAGTAATTAGAAAAAACAGAGAGACTTACTAGGGCAGTCGCTAATGGAGGCGTTCTTGATGTTGCATGCAGAAGGAAGTTGAATGAGACGAGCCTCCTGAATCCCCAGGCTCTTAATCTGCTCGCTCCCGTTGTGGGTCAGTTCTATGACGTAGCACAGGCACGCCGCGTCGCTCACCCCTATCGCCGTTATCGACGCGCAGCACTCCTTCGTCGGCGCCGGAGCCTTCCCCGTCGCGTATGTCAGGCAGTCCGTCACTTTGTTGAAGTCGTTCCCGCAGTGCTGTGCAACGCCGCCGTCCGCCGCCGCCGCCGCAGCCGCTACCCTGTTCAGCGTCATCACTAACAGCGCCGCCGTGAGGATCAAGTACCTGCCGAATAATGCCGCTCCACCGCCCATTTTTAAATTTCCGCTTTGTGTTTGGGTATATTCGAATATATGTAGAGGTTTTGTAATCTCAGTTAGCTAGTAAGAAGAGAGCTAGTTATTGAGAGATCAGAGAACTTCTAGTAAGCCAAGTAATATACATACGTCTATTTATACATAGATAGATAGATATTAGGAAAGAGAAAGTGTATATGTTATATATTAATGGTGTAAATGGGGTGGAGTGGGTATTCTCATCCCGGACCCGTTTTGCGGGTTGAGATAGTCGACCCGTTTCAATCCCATATATTTTGCGGAGCAGTGCGGGTCGAATTGCGGGTCGTTCCACATGTGACATAATTTATTACAAATTCTAAATTTTAAACTTTATGTTCTTCGTATTTGAATTCAACTCCAAATTCGAATAACAAATTATAAATTTAATTCAAAATCTAAATATAAATCACAAAACTAATTAGAACCCTATTTATTATGACTATGTGTTATGTTACCCATACAATTTTATATATATATATATAATATGCGCGGGGCGGATCGGATCGGCAGGACTCCGCGAACCCAAATCCGTCATACGGATGGCGGGTCGGCGAGGTAAAGTCGAGGCACGTATCCATGAATCAACAGATACCCGTGACCCACTGCCACCCCTTATGTATATTTGAGAAAAATGGAAAAAATAGACCGAAAGGATGAGCGGTTCGTATAGTGGAGTAAAAACACTTTATAAATGGACAACTCTACCCATTGATTTTACTATAAAACCTCATATATATTATATAAAATAAGACTAAGATAACTTATATAGTTTAGAAATGGTCTATATTAATTTATAGACATCTAGTTATTTTATAAATTTATAATTATATCATAAAAGAAAAATCCATATAATTAGTAATTGCATCAGTTATTAGTTTTTTTTTTATTGTGTTTTTGTCGATTAATTCAAATTATGGATCTATCCATGACGTTGCATGTAGTGTACACTTTCGGGAAGAATTTTGGAGACCTTTGATTGATGTTTTCTCATATTGAGGATATTTACATGATATCACTTTTCCGATCATCTGATCTCATCGTTCGATCTCCTGTAAAGTTCGGATATTTATAGCTTTAAGCCTTTAACAACCATCATACTAAGTATGGTCTCTTATATATATATATATAAGCATATTCAAGCAAAAAATTGATAGTTACATTTGTAATATCTTTGAAAAATAAAAATTTAAAATATTATAGAAAACACGGTAATTAATTTAGGCCATGTGCATGTCTCCGAAATTATGGAATATTATGTTGTGATCTAACGCTCCATTCCTTACAATCTAATTGATGTGGTTGAAGTGTCAGGTTTTAGCGTGAGAATACATTTTTTCATGCATAAATAAAAATTGGAGCAAGACCCATAATTATCTATGGTGTTTGACTTTTTCTGACTAAATTCTTTCGTTTAGAGGGTTAAAATCGCAATTTTATGTTCCTTTAGTTTTTTTGTTGTCAATTTCGATTTTTGTTTGGAATTAGTTGTTAATTTCGAAACTTTCTAGGGTTAGAGTTTTTGTTTTCAATATTTAAGACTCTATTTGTCGTCGTTTGCGTGCAGTTAAAATCTATATGAAAAAATCGAGATTTTCCTCAAACCATGCGTCAGATTTTTTATATTTCTTGAATCAACGAATTTTGGACTTCCTATCCCCATCACACTGTATTACTAACTCTAATGTGAAACTTATTTTAGACATAAAATAAGCATGTTACGAATGTGTTGAGAAAAAAATTTCCTTCAGAATATGATGAACAAAATGGAAAAGAAGAAAAGAGAGTCAGTAGCTTGCCTGCCCTTTGAAAGCATTATTTTTTAAATCATAGCTTCTTATAGAGCCAACATATCATCATCACTAACCCTCGTCTGCTCATATGTCTTAATATGAACTTTTATTATATACCATGTTACATGTTATAAATGAATTAACAAATAAGTTGTACAATATAAATGGTTGCCTGGTTGGGGCGCTGTATCAGGCCGTTGATATGGTTGCGCAGAACAGCATCAACGGTGCAGATTTCTGCAACAATTAAATGGAGGTCATGACACACGGCAATGTAGTTGGGGAAACGAATTAAAAGCCCAGACGAAAATACATATATGTATGTATCTATCATGTTAGGGGTCCCACAGCTGAGACAGAACAAGTGAACAACTTACCCTCTTTAAATTTGCCTTTCGATCGCGCAACTGCCTATATGTGTATCCTTTAATACCCAACAGAGATTCAGAAATTGAAAGCATCTTAAGAAATATCTTTAATTAGAGACTCACTTAAAAAATACAAATAATTGAGTGAATATCTAATGAGTTTCCAATTAAAAAGTAGTTTGTCACAACTCTTTTAATTTATTATTGAATACATTTTGTGTGTTATCAAAATATTTTATATGATCGAAATATGCTATTTTTATGTCTAAGTTGACAAAATTACAGCAGATATAACAATTTATTCGGAATTTAGAAGTTAAGGTAGAAAATTTTAAAAAATTAATGTCTATGTAGCAATTTATAACTGAGTCAGAATTGAGGTTAACTATTTAGTTATTAACCTTATACGGTTATAGTTATAACCACATTTATAGACTTAATATTACATGTGTTTGAAATGATGTAATATTAGATATAATCACACATTATATTAATATTATGTCATTCAGCTAACCAAACGATATAATTGAATATTTGTAATGGGAATTCTATTATAATATGAAATTATGATGAATTTGTCAATTCTTGTTAACTAAACCCTCTATATTTGTATGAGATTACAACCGACATTATAAAGTATTTACTGTTACTATTTTTTTTTTTTCACTTTTATAAGTTTTTTTTTGCCGATTTTATTTATTATTATTTATATTATATTATTATCTATTAAATAGTAAAAATACTTAATTTAATTTGATGTTTTTTAATATATTCTTTATATTATTAATAGTATTTATTGATATTAATATTAAAATACATTTCATTCTTAAATATATTAACATTAAAATAATAACTAGATCACATTACAATATACATTTTAACACCTATTAAACTCTACAATTCTAACATTACATTCCAAATTACAGGAAAGCCTAAACAATACAATCCAATCTAACATTACGTTTTATATTATATCACTGAATTTTCAAACCAATCAATTAAATCAAACCGTACTTATTATGATTTTACGTTTCAAGTAATTTAGGCATTGCATCCAACTACATGACTGTTGGGCCCTCCGAAAAACCAACAGGCTCAGATGAAATCAACGGCCCACAGTTATCTAAACCTCATTCATAATATTGGACTAGAAGAAGCAGCAAACAAACGAAGACGAGCTAGCTAAACGAGGATCAAATCAAACTAATATACAAACAACAACACTGTGCTTAAATCCGTAACAGACTAATAGTTAGTCCTAACACGGGTTTAACTGCGGAACGTTAAGAAGAAAAAAAATTACAAAAAGTATTTCAGACGATCATATGGTGCAGCTAATCATATGCTTTCCTCATACAATTTGGACCATTTTTTCTCACAATCACTTGCCAATAATTGAAGACTGCATGTTCAATCTCAATAACAGAAATCTGGTATTTAAACTTTACTAAGAAGAGATAATACAAGTATTACACCACACAAAATTTTCAATCGAGGATACACCAATGGGTTGATAATGGTAGACAATCCCAATCAAATAACAATAATTAAAATTATACCATATCATAACAACACCCTACATAGTTTTCTACTTGTAAGCAGAAGAAACTGTACTTACCAAGCTGGAAACTAATAGATATGACCCTGAAATGGCCTTGATGCAAAATAAAAAATATATGTTGAGAGTGGGATTTGAACCCACGCCCTTTCGGACCAGAACCTTAATCTGGCGCCTTAGACCAACTCGGCCATCTCAACATTTGTTGTTATCTGTTCCATCCGAATTTTATATAAAAAACTTTACACAACAACGACCGTCCATTTACCCAGGATAAATCACAACCGTCCAGTAGATACAAGGGAGAGAAACCATCTCCTCTGCCGACGTGGACACACAGTCCACCACTTTAATTCTCCTCATCAAATAAAAACCCTAAAAAAAAATCATTATTTCGTAATTTCGGCCCTCCACTCAAAAAAGATATAGTCTAGTCTATTCTAGTCCTCTCAAGTCTCAACTCCCTCTGCCTCGCCGGAGCTACCATCGCCGCCATGGGTCCGATCGTATTGACGCAGCTAGGCCTGAGCATGCTGGCCGGAGCAGTCCTCGTAAAGTCGATTATGGACCAGAATCCCATGGCAGGGCCTTTCCCTAGGTGTCCGAGATGCAACGGTTCGGGACGCGTCGCGTGCCTATGCTCGAGGTGGTCGGACGACGACGTAGGGTGTCGAACCTGCAGCGGCTCCGGCAGGATGCCGTGCAGTAGCTGCGGCGGAACCGGCACCGGGCGGCCCCTTCCGGCCCAGCTCTCCGTCAAGCAGCCGAACCGTCCTTTCTAAACTGGTCCCGCCGGCGCCGCCTCCTGGGCTAAGTAAGTTTTTGCTTCCGATTGCGTTGTATGCTCTCAATTATCCAATTCTTTGGAGAATTTAATGGAAACGGAATGTAATAGCTGATAGTATAGAAGATACAGCTTCAATGTATTCATTAGGTTATAACTTGTATGATGTAATTATCGTTAAAGTACAGCAATGTCTTTCAAGTTTTATATATGTTCACATACTCATAAGATGGGGAGTTATGATAGGATATGGTGATTGACGTAGGATTAGTCTAAACTGGAGAGGTCTGCAAATACAATCGCATTCTTAATTATTAGATTAGACAAATTGAAATATGAACGGTTTAAATCTAATTAAGTTTCTCTTTACTAATGTATAGTGGACTGTATTTTAATCAATTCCTTAATGTAACGTGACAATTGGACTGAAAGAGTAAAAGTATTCATGATCAGTATTCAATTTAAGATTCGGTGCAAGTTAAAATCATTGTAAATGTAAAGCAAATATACATTATAGGCTTATATATATAATGTCCTCCAAATTTGCTAGAACATTCCGCTTTAAAAAATTGTTGTTGAAGCCTAAATTGAAAGTCCAATCTAATTAAATTAGATTATTCTATTTTGTTTTAGTTCGAAGCTATGCAAATAACATATTTATTATCTATGCTCCAATGCAATTATGCAGCACAGCATCAGTACAGAAAGTAGGATTTATAAAATATATATAAAGAAAGATAATGAGGGCTCGTTTGAGCTATAAACAGTTATATTATATTATATTATATCACAGGTTTATGACGTGTTCGTCTTGATCTATTAATAAGAACATTCCAGCCGTCATAAGTAGCTGCTTCAAAACAAAACGTGCAAATATTTTGGAAGACCAAATATATTAATGTATCGTACATTTTGTTGGGTCAATGAATATGAATGGTGTCAAATGCAATGACAAGATTCCTCCAATTATACACGTGTGTAAATAAATTTATCTTGTTAAACATATAGGAACATGATATACATTTTTTGTATTTATTTTTGTAATGTCGTATTCTATTAAGTTATTCAATTATATGAGCATATGTAGATTTTTGAAAAAAAAATGTCAAATGAATTTATCATAGTGAGAACTACTTATTCATATATCAGATTTTAAATAATTTTAAAGTATAATTAATAAACTCTAAAATCTAAACAACTCGTAGGAATTATAACCTCTAACAAACCAGTAGCTTTGTTCAAAAAGTAATCACTAAATAGAGTTACTAACACACAAATTTATTGTATGTTGTGTTGTGATATCTAAACCCACCAACTCATTATCTATACATTTTAAGATGCAAACTATTAAACAACTTATTAGAATACAAGATAACCCATAAGAAATGTTACGAAATCATCCGCCCTACAGGATGTCCGTAGCGCCAAAGAACATGTACTAGGGTGTATATGTAAATTGCTCAAATCTTGTTCGGATATATGCGAAAACTGTACGGAAATTAAATCTTATTAATTATGTTTGAGTTAACGTTCTGTTATATTTTTGCACAAACATTATGAAATACAATTTTTGTGTGGGTATTGGTATCGTGGTATTATGTTGAGTAAGAAATTGTTAACCCTACCTTTAAATCCTTCCGAGTGCTCCTCTTTTTAGGTTAAAGCCTAGGAAGAAGACATTGAAATACGTACTACCCAAGTTGGGTCAGACTCAGCCCATATAATGTGTTTTTCATGGGCCTATATGTTTGCATTTGGGCCGAAGCTTACCTTTTATTTTGAATTGATCGAGGTTTTTAACGTAGACGCTAATATATGTAATTAAGTAAAGAATATAGTTTTTTTCATCAAGGAGTTTAGAAATAATATATAATCCATCCCTTCTTGTCAAGATTACAAACAATTTTGAAGGTAATCTTAAATGACTTAGTTGAAGGAATGTGAATTAGCCCTGTAATCTTTAAAAAAAATTAAGGCCCGAGATTACTACATTTGGTTGTGCTAAAATAGAATATAGAAGGCAACGAGGATGTAATTACCATATTCATTCCTGCAACACATGGGATATATGTATTAATTTTAAGATATTCATGATCAAAAGATGTAATCAAATCAAACCATGTTTATGAGTGTCTTAATTTTTTAACCACTGTTTTGATTTATCTAAATTATTTACCTTTTTCCTTTTGCAATTTTTTTGGAACAAAATAATAATAGTATACTTTTTTTGGCTAGTAATAATAATAATAATAGTATACAAATAGAAGTAGTGACAAGAAGGGATGGATCTAAATCTAGAAAGCGCGAAAATTTGAGATCCGATCTATACCGATGTAACAGTTGTGGAGTAGTAATAATTGAGAAAAAGATGTAACAAACTATTTCCACTTTCTCCCAACATGCATGTGGCATGTCTTGCCTGCTTCAGTGCACCCAATTATATGTGTCTCAAATTGACGGGACGAAAACTAACCATAACCATAATCATGTTCCTCTCCGTCAGTAATCATTCGTGTATACACTATAGTAAGTAATCCTTAACAAGAAAATCGCTCTAATTAAAAACGCTCTAATTAATTACAACAAAGCATAATGTTTCTCCCAAAGTATCTCAAATTCGTAAAATAATAATAAAATTGATTTTTCATTCAAAAAAAATAATAGTCAATTTGCTACTGAGAACCGCTGCAATTAACCAATGTGATTTTTCTCAGTGGCAGTGAGACATTAGAAGGAGTTAATTGCTAGTTAAATAATGGGTCATCGCATAGTTAATGCGCAAGTCAATGTTTGAAGAGTGCAATGGAAGAAAATGAAGATCTAGATAAAAAGTGTTATAATTATTGAAATATTTTTGCTTTGCACTTTTTTTTTTTTTTTTTTGGTAAATAAGAGAAAAATAACTACAATAGTCAGCTGATCTAGTCAGCAATCACACGTGATTCTGTTTGTCCTTGACAATCGAACAAGACTGGAAGAGATACAAAATCTGGAGGCCTAGAGTGCACAATAAACACACTATCCATCTTCCCCGCATTCTTTGCGAGTACATCAGCTACTTTGTTAGCTTCCCGAAAAATGTGTCTAAACTTGCATCCTCTGAATGATTCAAGGAGAGTCCTGCAATCAAAAATTAAAGGCATTAAAGGTCTATCATCGTTGGACTCATGTAAGATTAAGTTTATGGCTTCTTTCGCATCTGATTCGACATAGATGAAATCTATATCCAAATCTTTTGCTAATGTCAAACCATCTCTGAGAGCCCAAAGCTCGGCAACAAGACTGTTTGTTATCCCCACCCTCCTTTGAAAGCCGCTAATCCAGCCTCCCCATTCATTTCTTAGAACACCCCCAGTTCCAGCAGGACCTGGATTTCCTATGACAGAACCATCTGTATTAAGTTTGGTCCAACCATGAGGTGGGGGAGTCCAACACACATTAATAACTGATGTTGTTCTCAATCTATTGGGCTTTTCAAGGAGGGTGGACATATCTCTAGATTGAGAAACAATAAGTTGAGGCAAATTTTGACAAAAAACAGTATTTTTTAAGAGAAGACTGTTTCTATTCTTCCAGAACAGCCAGATAGCTGTAGTAAAAATGCAACTCCAGTTTAACCCCAAAGGGTGTTGAGAGATGTTCCTGCAATTTGAGTAAAGCCAATCAGATATACTTTCCGAAAAGAAATTATGAGTAGTATGATGAAACTCAAGAGCAAACCAAATGTTTTTGGCGACACGACAATCCCGAAGGACATGGATGACATCCTCCTCCTCTCGGTTACACTGAGAGCATTGAGGAGAAACATTAATGCCTCTTCTGTTCAGGTGTTGAGCTGTAAAGATCCTTCCATGGTTACAAAGCCATATGAAGGATTTAATCCTTGGAATAGTTTTGCAATTCCAAATCCAATTCCAACCTCTTTGGTCAACATTCTCATACACATGGTTTCTCTCTTTTAAAAATTTGTGGACTGATGCAATAGTAGGATTTCCATTAGAAGAACCAATCAAAACTCTTTTATCAATCCTCTGGGAGCAATTGCTGATAGGAACAGCATAAATTCTTTCCTTAATGAAATCAGGAAGCTGAAAAGAAACACCAGACATATCCCAAATCCCTAAAGGGCTAAGAATGTCTTTAACCTTCAAAGAAAGCTCAATTTTAAGGAGGGGACCATGAATAAGACTTCTCAAAGATGAGCCATCAATCCATTTGTCGTCCCATAAGCTTACTTGATCCCCATTCCCAATAATCCAGCCTAACCCTTCTTCAAGGGTTTTCTCACCTTCCTTAATCGCTTGCCATGTGCAAGTACCTGACATGGTTTGACCCCTTGTAGGGTTGCAGTATTTAGCTTTAAGAATAGAGGCCCATGGAGCCAAAGACTTACTCAATCTCCAAGTGCTTTGCACTTTAGTGGAGGAGAGGAGAGGAAAGGAAAGGTAGGAAACTACTTACTAATAATGCCTTCGGGTTCGTACAAACATATATATAGCTGGTGGCATAATGATTATAACATTGTCTTTAATATTATTAGGTGCGGATGGATTATGTGGTTATTGCGGACAATCGTGATTTTATTATTTTATATATTATTATTATTAGCATTGGACAAAAATAGGGCTGAGCAAGAAGCCCGAATAGCTCGAAGACCCGAATAGTCCGGCCCGAGCCCGTTCTGAAAATCCCGTTCCGAAAAATGGCCTGAAACTGGTTGGGTGTGATTTTTTTTTCTAAGTCGGGCTCGGATTTTTTCTAAAAAACCCGAAAGTCCCGAGCCCGCCCGAGTACATATATGTATATATATATTTAAGTTTAAGTAAAGTCTACTAACTATAGTTTAAGTAACTTTATTATAGTTAAAATGAAAAAACTTTATAGTTATACTATGGATGATGTTTGAACTTGTTGAATTTTGTATTGATGTGTCATGTATTTGAAATGAATGGACTTCATGTTAGAATTTTTTATTTTTCAAATTTTTTGTTGAAAATCGGGCTAGCCCGAGCCTGAGTTCTAATGTTCCGACTCGGGCGAGACATTTCCTTTGGATTCGGGCTCGGATTCAAACAAAAAATAGGAGTCTCAAAATTCGGGATCAGACAAAAACCCGCCCGTACCGTCCCGAGCTCAACCTAGACAAAAATGTGAACATACTCTCTCATATCTATATATGGTATATACAGTGTTTGAATTACAATCGAAGTTTTTTTTTTTTTTTTGGCGATTATTGAGACTCACTAGGAGTGCTTTTTTTTTGTGTGAGCACTAAAGTACCTGATTCAGTTATTCTTATTATATATATAAATAATTATTAAAAAACATTGATTCATTTTGTATATTCTATATATATACAATAGTCAATTTATTAATAATTGGACAATTGAAATTATTTTCGCTCAAATATATTTCTCAATTTATTCTAATTTTTCCCTAATTTCTCTTACTTGTCAATATTTATGTCTAGTCATATGAAACTTGGATTGGAAGTATCAACAAAAGAAGCCGCAAATAGAAATAGAGCCGGGTTTATTTTATACAATAAATAGAGTAATGATTGCATGTGTTTTGCGTGGAGTGAGTCGTATATAAGTATAAAATAATAATACTTAATTCAATAGAATCATATCGGATAATTTATTATATAAAATAATAGATTTTTTTAGTAAAATATATGATTCATGAACATATTTCCGTTGTTTCAAGTGAAAATAGATATCAATTTTTTCCATGTTATATAGAAAAACATGCACAAAATTTTAGCTGATAAATATCATCGTAACATCAGCATGTGGCATAATATATATTTCCGCACAACTGGCGAGTTTGGTGATAAGTATACATTATAATCAAAACCTTGTTAATCTTAACATCAGCATGTCGGCATTTTATATCTTATTATTAAATTCCTGCTCCATCGTCGTCAGCCGCCCTTCTAGTTGTTTTTTCTTTTCAAAATTATTACAATAGTTGTTATTGTTGTTACGTAATCGTTTCTTAAGAAATTAATGTGATCCATGCATATACATCCTTTTCCTTTTTTTAAGGGAAGAAATTAAGTGAGTCTTTTTACTTATATTAAAATTATTTTTATGATGAAGTTTTTTTGGTAATTTTTCGTACTAGGGAGCTTGTTTTTAAATTATTAATATATATATTGGCCAATATATATATATATATATATATATATATATATATATATATATATATTAAAAATATATGTATCTATATACATATATATCATTTTATTAAATTTAATATAACACATATTAAAATGTTATTAATTTGTTATAATAGAATTGTTATTTTAAAATATATATAAATAATATAACATGTCATTAATTTATTCAATGTTTACTAAGAAAAAAAAATCGTAATATTAGAACTAAGTAAGATTATTTAATGATGTAGATTTGATGGTGCATTTTTAAATTCAGAATCGTCGGCAATGCCGAGTGGCACAATATTATGCATTTGGAGCCACCTCAAAATTAAATGTTTCATCAAATATCATTATCTAATTCAACCAAGTGAATATATTTATTTAGATTTTTTTTTGCCAACGTGATATCTTATTCAATTATATAAAATGCAATCGGAATACATAAACGATCATTTTGCAATAAAGAAAAAAGAGAGCGTGAGATTCGATAACCCAATTGTCGTCAGTACACAACCTCTTTCTAGCTTGGACTGCGATCTAATTGCAATTTCATTTGCTTTTCTTAGGACGAAATCCCATCGCACAACCGGTATATCAATCACCATTTTACGAATCTTCTCTACAAAAAAATTTATGTCACATACACCATTCTATATAGTTTCGATAGCCTCCTTCGAGTCTGATTCAATAATAATATACATCCAACTTTTCTGAAATGCTAGCCGGGTAGCTACATGTATCGTAAAGGTTTCTAGCACAAGAGAGCATTCTCGAGATGAGAGTCAACTTAAATCCCCTTTACAAAGTCATGTTCGTCTCGTGCTGTGATACTAATACCCCGTTTATTTAGATTAGCTATGTTTAAAATCAACTTTATTGTAATGAGAAACTCTAATAAATCAAGCTTATAAATCTCTCTAACGATATGTTTGGTTTGTAGAATATGGAACAATGAATAAGAAATAGAGAATAATAATAGGGAATAAGAAATAAGTAATAGTAATATGATATTTTTTAGTTGATATGAGTAATATGGAATGATGATTTCAAATCCAATGTTTGGTTGATAGAATGTTAAGTTAAATGTATGGAATAAGTTCAAATTGAATTGTCTTTTTATTTTTATTCACAGTTTTAGCAGAAATTGGAATGGTCGTTTTTTGGAGTTAAGCTAAAATTGACTATTCCCTCAAAATTAGGAATTTAAAATCATTATTACATACATTTAAGTAACTAAACATTATCATACTGATATCTCATTCCTTATTTTTATTTCTATTTCATGAACTAAACATGGCGTAATTTTTTTTTAATGCGATGAACACATGTAGTAATTAACCAGTAAACAGAAGACAATAATGTAAACTACGCCCCAGTGGATTAATATTATATATACACTACGCAGCCACTAACTATATACAATCCACTAGCATGAGAAGATGGCTTAATTTGGGGTTAACTTCACTTACCATGCACGTAAAAGAGTTGTCTCCTTACCTGCAGGCAAAATTGCTAATGGATTGGATATTCTTAGTGTACAGATTAATTATGATGTTGGTCATAAACGTGCCCTAAGTTTCAAAATATGCATACTAAATTTTTAATCTGCCTCCCTACACAGCTGCTGCTGTGATCCAATCAAATCCAGTACAGCTGCTGTTGGTTCTACTAAATCCAGAATAGTTGTTGCTGAGTTCGAAATTTGAACCATAGTGAAGTTCGGATTCGAACCTAATGTCGATTAAAAAAAAATGTATAACAATGAAGTATATAAAGAACTTGATAATGAAGAATATGATAAACATGAAAAAGAAAGAATATAAAATAGTTTTTTAAACATTTCATTTGAGTGTAACTAAACGATCACATTTGAAAACGTAGTAACTAAAAAACATATGTTTAAATAAAATTGTCACATTGTCAAACATAATTAATCAATCTATGCATTAACTATTAACCCTATAATATATAGAAACAGGACAAACAGTGGTTGAGAGGGCGGGGTGGCATGTCGCTTCTAGCGTTTCGTGTACTAGTTGTTAACAGTCAATATAATCATCTAGAAAATTAATTTTTATTTTTTGGCCAAATCTAGAAAATTATATTCGACTCTTGATGATCATATGTATTTATATTTGACTCTTGACTTCATATAATCATCACGTTGAATATACATATAGATGCCCCTATACGCATGAAAAAGGTCATCTAATACACTTGAAAATTATATTTTTTATTACTAACTTGTAGATTTAGATATCGAATTTCAGACTTAATGAAATTATTAATTAATGAGACACGTACAATAAAAACCATTTTTTTATGAGCCGTGTTTTAGTTATAATATATATAATACATGTTGGATTTCGACTAACCTCGACCGTCCGTTCGTCGGTTCTTTGGTTTGAACACTCGATCGTCCGTCAAAATGGTCATCCGTTAGTCTGATTTGGATATCTTGAAGTGAGCTTGAACTCCACCACCGACACCCGATACCTGCACAAAGGGACAGACCAGGCTTGTGCCCGGTAATCCCCCTCCGATGCTTAAGTCAGTCCTCAGAAGTTATAATCTAAGAACTGAAGTATATATTGTTATATGACTCATTGTGTAAAGAATGAGAAGAGATGTGAAGTTATATTTATAGGGAATGACCCATATGGAAACCGGTCTATGCACTTATGATGCACCGAATGTCCTTGTATGGAAAGTTGTCTATGCATACTTTTCTTATGGAGAGGGGATCACACATTTATATTTAAGTCAATGAGACTTCGTACTTTTTCTACTTGGAGAAGATAAGAGACCGTCAATGAGACTTCGTACTTTTTCAAAATGCTCGATGCCAAACCGATGGATACGCCGGTTGTGTTCGGGTGCGCGCTGTCAAAGCGTGATGGCCCGAAGAACCATCAGGAGCGTGAACAGATGAAGGATGCAGAGTATCTAAGCATGGTAGGAAGCCTCATGTATGTCAAGCTATGTACTCGGCCGGATATCTGTTACGCTGTGGGCCTAGTAGCAAGATTCCAATCAGATCCTAGTTATCAACATTTAAAGGCCGTAAAACGAATTATAAGATATATGAAAGGTACTGCCGACTATGTTCTGTGCTATAAGGGCAAGCAAATAGAATTGACCGGTTATAGTGACGCCGACCACGGTGGCGATCCGGATGATCGTAAGTCCACCACAGGAGGAGTTTTCCTCCTTGCTAATGCTGCCATATCATGGGTAAGCAAGAAGCAATCATGTGTCGGGCTTTCCACTATGTAATCGGAATTCGTTGCCCTTTCCAAAAACGCAGAAGAAGCGGTCTGGCTAAAAAGACTTCTTACTGCATTAATTGGCACTGGCAAATAGAGTAAACCCGTAAAGGTATACTCCGACAGTCAGGCAGCCATTGCAGCAGTTAAGAATCCAAAGTACCATAGTATGACCAAACACATCGATGTGAAATACAATTATGCTAAATTTGTTCTGGAAAACAATATAATCACTTTAGAATACTTGTCCACAGACAAAATGGTCGCGGACCCATTCACTAAGCCATTACGTAGAGAGATTTTCGAAAAGCACGTAAAACTGCTTGGATTACGTAGGGCTTAATAAGTGGCTTGTATAAGTGATAGCATTTTGACTTTTGAAATAATATTTCAATTTAATAAAAGAATTTCAAATTGAGTATATATGATCCATCGACGTCATAATGATAAATAACATCGGATTTTACTGTCTATAAACTAAGTCGTAGGAAAATGTAAAATTCTTCCACCAAAATTATGTCGAATGTGAACCATGCCACGTCACACAGGCACGGTCATCTTGTACGAGAGGGGGACCTCTACCACAACAAGATTGTCTAAGAACCAGTGGGATAAACCTGGTTAAACGAAACGATAACTTTATCACGCCTAAAAGCATGACTTGATCTTCGTTTTGTAAAATCGCCGTGTTGGACTATGTCCATCATCAAAATCACATTCAGGGCCAGATGAAAGATTCTGCGATAGCATGATTGACATATCCCATCCCTGGCTTTTCCAGGTGTGCTATCGACGCGTGCTTCATACTGCGCGTGCCATGTTCGATCACGGGTCATGCTTGGTTGTGCTAGCTAGAATCCTTGTGATTCAAAGGGCGCATACTTCTTCACCTTGAGCGTGTGATTGATCCCGGGTGCCTTATGAAGAGGCGCCCAAAGTATCCTCTCGGACTCGGAACTCATACCTAAGGCCAGGCTCAATGTTCGCTTCCCGGCGTACGAGCGTAGTGCTAAAGAAAAAGGCCAAGTGACCACGTCTTTGGAAACCGATTGAGTTCGACTAAGGTTATGAGGGATGGGGATAGTCATGTTCACCCATAATTCACCGACTCTTGTGTTCACTAGGTGGCCACCAACCGAATATTAGTTGAAGGTTGTGAACACTTGTACGAATGCCCTGGAGAAGTATTCCTATGTGGAAAACTGGGCAATTGGAGAATTATCAGTTGACCAATGATACAGTGCGGTACATATTTTTTTTAACAGGATTGATTTACGACAGGGAATCAACGTTCTGCGGGCGCTACAATACTCCTAACATATGAGTAGCACAATGCCCATCGTATCCGTCGGTCACACAGCAAACCTCGTATGAACTATTCGGAGACGGAGATGATAACTGAAGACTGAAATGTTGATGCTATTGGATGACAATACATTAACAGGCACCCTCCCAATCCGACGAGTGGGAGCTGTTAGCATATGGTGATGTGGCGCCGTAAATGGTAGCCCGTTAATATTAAGGATATTACTTAAGACAATTGGGTAAATGTCACATTAGGTTAATTGGGCTCGACCCAATTCCTAATTGACATGGGAGACCCAAAATTGGGCCTCCCTCCTTTAATAGGTTCGGCTGAACCCTATACCACATTGGTTGGAGTGGACTTTTGTCCACTCCACAAATCCTATATATAGGGGAGTCTCCAAAGGGTTTTACACATCAAGTAATTCATAAGTTCCTCCATTGAGGAACTTGAGAGAAACCCTATCACCGCTTAGTAGAGATTTCGGCACACCATAATCAGTCCGAGGTTCTGTCCCCGTTGAAGAATCGATCAGAGGATTTGATGTGGAGCTATACCGCGTAGGACTTCTTCTCACGAAGAACTTGTACGGGTTCCGACCGGAGGATCAGAACTCCCTCCACATCGTTCTTGGGCAGGAAAGCTATTGATGTATGTGTACATTATTCTGTTGCGTATTTAGTTTACTTGCATGTACACTTTTAGCATTCTGTAGTATTATGTCCCTGTAATCCAACAAGGACACCAAGTGGGTTAAGTCTATGCAAACTGAGATTAATTCAATTGAAAGAAATCAAACTTGAGACTTAATAGAGTTATCTAGGGGGCATTAAACTATAGGAGTTAAATGGGTGTTTAAAACTAAGTTAAAGGAGGATGAGTCCATTGATAAGTATAAAGCCAGATTAGTGGCTAAGGGATACAAGCAAGAATATGGAGTGGATTACACTGAAATATTTGCTCCAGTGGCCATGTTAGACACCATTAGGATGGTGATTGCCTTAGCAGCTTCAAATATGTGGTTTTTGTACAAACTTAATGTTAAATCAGCATTCTTATATAGGACTTTAGAAGATGAGGTTTATTTAGATCAACCACCAGCATTGTACAAGGACAAGAAAGGAATGTGTTAAAACTAAATAAATCTGTATATGGCCTTAAACAAGCTCCTAGAGCCAGGTACCACAGATTAGAGAGTTACTTCTTTTCTCAAGGCTTCATTAAGTGTCCCTATGAACACACACTCTTTGTTAAGTCTTCTGCAAATGGTCAATATCTTATCGTGTGTGTGTATGTGGATGATCTTGTAGATACTGGGAACAACAGTTCCATGTTTAAGAAGTTCAAGTCCCAAATGAAGCTTGAATTTGATTACATTACTACTTAGGTCTTGAAATTACTCAAACACCTGAGCACATTACTGTCAGTCAAATAAAATATGTTAGGGATCTTTTACTCAGATTTGACATGTCTGATTGTAATGCTGTAAGGACACCTCTTGAAACTAATAGCAAATTAGTCAAGGGCGATGAGAGTGTTATTGTTGACAAAACTCTCTATAGTCAGTTGATAGGTAGTTTGATGTACCTCACTGCTTCCAGACCTGACCTGCAATATGCTGTAAGTTTTGTGGCTAGATTTATGAAAAATCCTAAGGAAAACCACATGTATGCTGTCAAAAGGATTCTAAGGTATGTGCAGGGAACAAGGGATTATGGTTTAATCTTTAACAAATGACTTCCTACTGTTCTGGGTGCCTTTAGTGATAGTGACTATGCAGGTGATAGAGATGATAGGAAGAACACAAGTGGTTTTGTTCTGATGATTGCAGGAGCTGCAGTTTCTTGGCTATCACAGAAACAAAAGATTGTCACTATATCTAGCATTGAAGCAGATTTCATTGCTGCAACTGGATGTGCTAAACACATCATCTGGGTTAGGAGGATTCTAACATTTCTTAACTATGCTCCACTTAACCCTACTGAACTATTATGTGATAACAGTTCCACTAGTAGGTTGGCCAAGAATCCAGTCATTCATGGACGTTCCAAACATATTGATGTCAAGTTTTAGGGTTAAAGGTACTTTTGGTGCCACATGTTTGATGTGTGTAGGTTTTTGGTGCCATATGTTTCATTTTGTAGGCTTTTGGTGCCATATGTTTGAGATGTTGTATGTTTTTGGTATTTCCGCCGGTCAACAGTTAGTTCGACCGTTAAATACTTTTATTTTGTTCAATTTAGTTCTTAAATTTATATTTCTAAAATTTAATATTTACAATTTAGTCCCTATTGTTTGCTCAAGTCACCGTCCAAGGCCGCCGGCCACCACCCACCACCTCCAAGGCTGCCGACCGCCACGAAACGGGCCGGCCACCACCGCTTGGGGCCGAAAACCACCCTAATTGGTGGTGGCCGGCCCCAATTGGTGGTGGTCGGCCCCGATAGGGGCTGTAGCCACCACCACTGGTGGTGGCCGGCCCCAATTGAGGTGGCCACCACCAATTGGGGCCGGCAACCACCAATTGGGGTGGTTTTCGGCCCCAAGCGGTGGTGGCCGGTGCCGTGGGGTGGTGGCCGGCCCGTTTCGTGGCGGTCAGCGGCCTTGGAGGTGGTGGGCGGTGGCCGACGGCCTTGGATGGTGACTTGAGCAAACAATAGGGACTAAATTGTAAATATTAAATTCTAGAAATATAAATTTGAGGACTAAATTGAACAAAATAAAAGTAATTAACGGTCAAACTAACTGTTGGCTAACGGAAATACCAAAAACATTCAACCTCTCAAACATATGGCACCAAAAGCTTACAAAATGAAACATATAGCACCAAAAACCTACATTGGTCAAACATGTGGCACCAAAAGTACCTTTAACCCCAAGTTTTATTATCTAAGGGATCTTTGCAAAGGTCCAGACTTGTTTATTGCTTACTGCAGAAGTGACTTGAATCTTGCTGATATCTTGACTAAAGCATTAAAGATTTCTGCATTTGAGTTCCTTCGATCCAAGTTGGGTGTACTATCTGTTGTTTAAACTGATGCATCATGCATGAATGCCCAGTTTAGGGGAGGATATGTAAGCAAAAGAAGATTGGTGTTTGGAGCAATGGATGATGCAAGGCATGATGCATGGACGTGTAGTGCACGGTGTAAGCACGGTAAAAGCATGGAGCAACAAATCACAACAGCAGCACAAGAAACATGGTGCATCCATAGTGCACGAGTAGTATGTATGTTTAGATAGGTTTGAGTGATGTGTAAGATATGTCAAAGAGTCCAAAAATGTAGGAGCAGTTAGAGTTGTTTGTATCCGTTAGATTTAGTTTGAATTTAGGCAGTTACTTGTATTACAAGTTTAAATACTCTGTTTTGCTTCGGTTGTAAGTTAACGGTTTCTGGTTGAATATGAAGTTTGCTCTCAGTTCCACTTTATCTTCTTCAATCATTGAGTGTTGGTGACTAAGTTACATTGATCTTGATTAGCAAATCACGATCCATTGTTAACAGTCATTAATTACTAACTCATTCATTTTTTTTTTTTTAATAAAAATTAAAAGGAGCTAGGTAAAGAGAGAGTTCACTTCTCATTCACGCAATGGCAGAGGATGACATTCACCAAAAATGCACAAAGCAGCCAACTTATGTGCGTTTCTCTAACTATTATTATTATTATTATTATTATTATTATTATTATTATTGAAATCAAACAAAAAACACACGACCAAGTTTCGACCATCGAACCACTCCTCACATGTTGTTCCTAACATTTCAAGAACACACATTCACAAGTTTTATAATTAGGTTACCTTCACTTTTAAGAAATGGCCGCCAATATATTATTTATTATGGACTGAGAATCTAAAAGCATTGTCAGCTATACTTCAAATGTAGTTCATGTTACTAATCGCCACGTATATTTAAAATGTTGATATCTTCAAACTAGATTTATTGCTTTCCACTTTTTTTCGACTGGTTTTAGCGTTAAAAATTGGCATTTTAAACAAAAAAAGTTATTCTATTTTTATGAAGTATCAAATGTATTTCTTTAAAAACATGTTTTTGATTGGTCAATTAAGAAGAAAAGGTTGAAATAAACCAATTTAATAAATAAGACACCAATATATTAACATTTCAAATATAGAACAACAATTAACAACACAACCTATTTGTGACAGTTGTTAAGTAACTTTGTGCTTACTAAATATGTTTTTGGCTCTTTGAGGAGTCAGCGGACATATATATTAAGTTATAGATTTAAATACTAAGACAATTTGACCAAATTCTAAATATATATGTGTATATACATATATATTATATTGAAATGAGATCACGACTGAGCATTCCAGTTATTGAAAAATCAACACGTCTTCCGCCACATGATTTCAGCTCGAAACGTACATTACAATAAAATTCTTCTTATATAAGATTAATGTGATTAATTTTTATTTTAGGCCAACGTCTTCAATGTTATTTCATCAGTCCTGAAAATCGCCAATCGCCTACTCTATTAATCGCTGCTACCATATTATGAATTATCCTTATTCTCACCTTAAGGAGGTGTTTGGATGGATGTAATGTGGGATGTAATATCACATTACGTCCCACATTACATCAACATTACGTTGTTTGGTTTGCCAAACGACGTAATGTGCACTGTAATGTAATGTCCATTATAATCACAGATTACGTCCAAACTTCATTCAACGTAATGTGAGATTACATCCCAAAACGGATATAATATGAGATTACGTCCAACAATACGGAGTGTTATTATTTTATTAATATTTATTAAATAGACAAAATACTTTGTATTATCATTATAGCTTATTATGATAATAATTTTGTTATAATTAGTATTTTTTTATCTACTTCATAAATCATTATTATAATAAATAATAATGCACATGATGTTCGTATAAAATGAGTAAAGTCTTTTCAAAGCATTTTTTTTATGAAAATAATCTTCTAAAACTACATATAATGTTTTAACTATTAGAATTTTAATAGTTCTGCATATTGAGTTTACATTAAAAAAAAATTAAATTCATAAATGACTATAATATTAACCATAAAAAAACTTTAAGAAGTTAGTTGTTGTCAAAATATATTTTCTGTTTTAAATCTTATCATATTAAGATATAATATACTTTCTATAAATTAATATAATAATAATAATTGTCACATTACAATGCACATTACAACACATACCAAACACTGTAATCTAACATTTCAAGTAATCTCACATTACTGGTAATCTCACATTTCAAGTAATCTCACATTACGTACATCGAAACGCCCCCTAAATGAATGGTAACCGGTAAGGTGGACCGTTTCCGGTCCGATCAAATTGTTAAATTTGGTCCGATCGCTGGTTCATATTTTTATGACAAAAAAAAATGTAACTGTAAGATGGAACACAACATATATAACATCTGTCTCTATTCTTCAGAGACAAATAGGTGGGCCACATGACACTGGGCCTACATAATATGCCACCGAAACTACATTTTATGGCTGGTGTGTAATTCTACATTCTACAATGCTAATATTCAATTCAACGTAACTAAAAGTCCCTAGATACTTCTTTATTTTGTGTTTAGACTTAAGTAATTCATCTAATAAAATACTTAGTAAAATAAGTTATTTGAGTTTATATATAAACTTGAAGGGATTAGTAAAATCTGACTTCTTACATTTATACTACTAATAATGTGCTCATTTTCTAATCACTGTTAGTTAGGATAATGCATATTTAAAATTCCATTTTTTTGGCCAAATATTTAAAAATCCATTAGCTTACTAGATATCATAATTTTATTTTTCGCAGGAAGCATCCGTAACATGTTTTTTTTCTATACATGTATCAATTATCACTTGCACCGAATCAGTAAAGTATTGATCATGAATATGTTTTCATTCTTAGTGAGTTTTAAACTCATAACCAAATTAAAAAGTGACGTGTTGAATCAGTGCATTATATTATACTAGTTGTTTCACGCGTGCGTTGCACGCGTATATATTTAAGAATTTACACATTACAAAAACTTTATATTAGTATAGTATTAATAAGCTACAAGCAAAGTTTAAATATAATTGTGACGGGTATATTAAATATAGTACGTATTTACTACTCTTGCTTTCTTTCATTCAAAATATTATTAGAGAATCGAAGAAGCAGATATGCAGTTGATTTTTGGTCTTGTTTCTGTATGTGGAGCATCAACTTCAAGGTATATTAGATGCCAAACTGAGGCTCAGGGAAAAAAAGTATGTGTACACTTTTAAAGTTTCGGGTAATTCAATATTTGTTCATCACTGGAAACCTTCTCATACTGCATCAAAAAAAATCATGTTTATCTACCTATTCGAGTAAATCAACCGATATTGAAATAAGAAACATCATTGGAGCATATGTGGTAGTATACATAAATTTTGACAACAAAGTTGCAAGAAAAAAACTGGCAAAAAAATATGTTTATATGTAAGTGATGGTTACGTACTCAAAAAAAGAATTTCAACCACTATGATGTCAAATGTTGTATTCCTCATTCTCATTCTTATGTAGTTCTTTTTTTGCTAAGTTACTTCTTATACACTTAACAAAAGCGGAATTCATGGTAATTAGTCAAGCACCTACCAAAAGAAAGCAAAACGTCGACATCATCTATGGTACTTTATAAGGGTCGTTACTGGTAATGAATTTATAATCAGACACAACAGAACTAAAACTGTTATATTATATCAAATTCAATCTATGTTGTTTATTAAAACTTATATTCTTGTTCTTTTCTTGTTGATAGTTTTTCATTTCGTTCAATCAATAACATAAATCAATGAGCTCAGTGTGATTAATACAACGACTCAAAATGTGATTTTAATCCACCATGAGCAAGAACAAAAAGTCGGAAACATTCTAGTAGTTCAAAGTGGCTGCAAAATCTAGTTCATATTTAACTAATTTATTTCCTGGTCACAGATTTTAATGAACCTTAACCAAAACGTATCAAGCATGACTTAAGATCATTGTAGTGACTAAATAAGTGATATTTAATAAACCATGGACAGAAACAGAGCGTCTTCTAACATCTCTTTGAGACTACAGTCAATTTTCTCCCTTCAACACCCAATACCTTGGTTTTATCTTTTCCTCCAAGAAATAACTTAAGTATCTCCGAAAATTCATGACCTCCCTCACCAGCCTTTCCATCCATCAGGAGTAACTCCACTTTTGATTTGTAAACCTTCTAAATGTCCAAACCATGTATGTTATGTCTCCTTATAATCCAATCCTTCTGAGATAATTCATCCTACACAAAGAAAACACGTGTATTAATGTCAAATTGGTTGTTTTATAAGAAACATTGAACCAAGTGAGCTGAGATTGTTGTAAACATCCAATAGTATTATGATATGCAGTACGGGGTCCATTTTCATTGGTTGTACACCAACTCATACGTATGATATTTTCCGGTAGAGAGAGAAACATACCGAGGAAGTAAACTTTGTTTATCATCGCATACAAGAAACGCTGGATATTTCTTAATAACTCAGGGAATGCGCTTTCTGCGGTTTCCGATATTACTTAGGAATTCGACCTTCCACTTTATGTTTTTCTCGAAACTTGCAGGAAAAAATTCAGGGCACCGAACATGTGTTTTCTCGACTGTGGCCCGATCAAAACCTGCTCCTTCCAAAAAAAGTAACAACTTGTACATACATGGAGCCACATCATATTATGTATCCAATAAAAATCTTTGTTTATACGATCAACGATCAATATAATCAGCTACCCCGAGAATTTCATGAGGTGGACGGAGTAGTAGCTGAGGGCTTTTTGTAATGACTTTCCCAAGCTTTTTGTATCTCACACTGAGTTCATCGAAGAATTTCAACATTGCCTCTAGCATGTTAGTTATCAACCCAATAACAAATGCATAGATTTTATTGCACGACCAATGTAAAGTCTAGCTAGATACCTATGATCAAGTGTAGAAAGAAACTGATTGTTGAATTAATCAAGAACGATAACAAATGCATCAACACAAAGTTGGTCCAAATATGAGTAGGGAAAATTTAACCTATCTGTTTCAAGGAAAGAAACAATGATCTTGTGATTTTATCGAATGATTGTCGACACAATCCAATGATATTTAATCAGAAACTTACCGACGCTTCCTTCATTTGCAACAATATGTCATCAAAAGACGGCTGACCCAATGCAAAATGGTTGAATTGTATGACTTTTTACACACAAATATTGTAATATGTCATCTACCTTTCCAAAAACAATAATTTTCGTCTTAAGGTCTTCGATGTCAATTAATATAATAGGCGGGAATAGCAGCATGATATTTCTCATATTTTCACGAGGATTCCGAGACTCTCAAAATATTTCATCAACAACTTTAGGTGGGACTCTACTGAGTAAAAGAAAACGTGGGAATGATCCAATTAAGAGCCCAAAAGAGGCATCATTGTTGTCCGATCTATGCAAGGAATTAAAATTGTGTTACAAAAAGTAAGATTCTAAAAACATGATTTAGGGAGACCGAGTAAACAAACCTTCCCAAAGTAAGACCACGTTTTCTGAACAAACACGGATTGATAAGTGAGACATCATTTTACGAGCTTTTATAATCGATGGTACATGTAAAAATCGAATGTTGACCTTGTTTATGGGACCAAGCAGGCTCACTACAGAGCGCAATGTATACTGCAGAGGGAAGGTTCAATCCAAATATCCAATCCAAGACTTTATAAAAGGCAACTTTACAGTTGAAATCAATGAGAAGCCAGTGAAAGCGTAACGTGAGAGAACGACGGGCGAGGGCGTGCGGAATCGACATTGAATTGAAGGGAACCTGCCGAGTATAAACTCAATTAATTTGGAAGAGGTGGGTTGCCGATCAAACAACATCAAAAGGGCGGGGAAGAGACGGACGACAGGGGGAGTAGTAGACATCGTTGGATATCGGCGGACGGCGGATAGCGGACAGGGGGGAGAGGAGGACCGAGGACGGCGGGTGTGGGCGGACGACAGGCGAACATGGAGTGGATGTCAGGACGTAGCGAGGGTTTGAGTTGTCGTAACTGAAATTCTTTTTTAGCGTCATTTTTTTTTCCAGTAGCGGTAGCGTTACGTATTTTGCATGAAGACGGACCCTTTGGAGAGGATATGAGGTTTTGGTTAAACCGGTTTGAAAAGTGTAACCTTTGGAGATGATAGCTGCATACCAGTTCAATACGGTTTGGTATGAGATTTAGGGTAAACCGGTTAAAAAAGTGACCCTTTAGAGAGTATATGTACCTTTTGGGGGTGAGGACCCAATACAAATTATATATTGGTATAGTAGATAGTTTTGGAAGTGATCTAAGTTTGAAGTATGTTTACCAAAAAAAAGTTTGGAAGTTTACCAAATTTCCCTTTTTAAGTCCTACTATATATATATTTTTTTTATTTATTATTTCTCGCGAGGTGGTCATAGGAGGACCTCATATGAAGGCAGCAACCGTAGCATGCTTACGCACCGGGTCAGTCCATAAGGAGTAAAATGTTAGCTATGAACAATTTTCCATTCCCATGATCACAAGCGGGGATTGAACTCCTGACATCTAGTTAATTGATGAGACGCTGAATCACCACGACATTGTTACATGGTTATATATCACATCTAGACGCGAAGTTAGATAGATAGGTATATCACATCTAGACGTGTGTGAGAAGGTGAGGAGGAAAAGTGAGGTATTCTTATCCTTTAAAAGCTTGGACATTGATGTGAAATTGGACACATTATCTCTGTATCTGCCATTCCCTTTTGCCTTTGCTTTCATTCATATCCGAACAACCTCAAGTTTCAAGATACTTGTGTCCTTGTTTTAATTTAATTTACACCTCATATTTGTCTATCGGCCGGCTAAGAAAGCGCGCATGCATGTATTTCTTAAAGGAGGACACGTGGCGATCACACAGCTACCTATAGGTACGACATTTTTTTGGCCACTACCTATAGCTAGGTGGACGAGTGCGTATGATATCATTAATTAGGTAAGTCATTCAAGAGTTACTTCACATCTATATATAATCTTATATATAATAATTTAAACTTTGCATGAGTTAACTGTGTGGACTGTCACATGAGATATATGATAGCACAATTGACAATTACCTAACATCTTCATTATCCTTGATTTTTACTCACCTTAAACCCTTGCTTTTATTGGACTATAAATAAATGTTTTGTCGTTTATTTGACATGATATGTTACGATCTTATGGCTAAGGTTAAGGTTATGAAGTCGCTGTCAATGGCGCTAAATTCATTTCAATGTGCCACAATGTGATTATCAACTCTTAAGAAAATGACGGTACCAAAGTCCATGCACTGTGTATGACAGCATTAAGAAAACGTCGTCGTCGGGAAAGATGGAGAATTAAAGATTTGTTGAGAGAGAGGAAAATTGCGGCATGGACGCGAAGAGAATACTGATTTATTCAGACAAAAATAAACTGTTCAATTTGAAAATATATAAAATTATGGTATTTATTTCACCTCCAAAATATTGGTCACTGCTAATATATTGTTCAATGTTTGTTCTTATGGAATTCTGTTAACTTTATTTTCGCATGTGCTCTTAAGGCTATAACTAGGGCAACATTTTCTTAACGTACGAGTAATTTACTCGTACTAATCAGCTTGTAAATATAAAATATTGGTCATAAATATATTTTCAATTTAAGTTAACTTTAAAAGCTAAACCATGCAAATGTATATTCACAACGAAAATATTCAAAATTTAGATGCAAGGAGAAATAGGTGGATCTAATTATAAAAACGAAAGGTTATCATTTATTATTTGTAATGTAATAAATTTATTTTTTAAGAAATATATAGGTAGGTATTATAAACGAACATTGTTCACTTAACACTAGAATATTATTTACAAACTTAGATGTACCGTGTCGCGTGCATGTTGTATAAGGTTGAAAGCAGCGCTATCGAGCCTTAGTTGTGTTACTTATTTAATATTTAGGGCTGGGCTGGAGTAGCATCAGGGACAAAGTAGGGGCCCACTAGTTATGGTCCACATCAGTTCTTTGAGGTCCACGCCACCCTCTGCTTATCCAAACTGCAATAGGGAGTAGAGAAATCTTCCCTGGAACGAACGTAGCCAATAGATTCCGAACTGTTAAACCCACGTCTAATAAAAACTTGACACGTGGTAAGGTGTTGATAAATTTGTGCAATCTAATTATCATTAGGTTAAGGGTCATTAGCATCGAGCCACGTGTTGGCTCGATGTCAATAAAGAATTTCTCGCGAGTATGCGACTCCACCTTTTCTTTTATTTATTTATTTTCATTATATTTTTTAATAAGTGATGATGTTTTGACTCACTTCGTTATATAATGTTTGATTTCTCTCTATCACAATTTGAATTTTACTTTGACTAGGCATAATGAACAACAAACGCATACACAAACTCTGTCAACGTAGCTCCACCCGCAACCTAGTATAATAAAGAGTCCAACCCGTTAAGCCAATTATATTCGATCAATAACGCTGTCTCTTTTATTATAAACTGTTTTTTTTCACATAAACCGCATACAACTGATCATTAAGAGAGAAGCACATATAGTATGCTTAGTGGAATAATTACGACTTGCACTTAGTCAGTTTATAAGGAATAAACTGTTGACCATTAATTTATCTTTTTTAATTTTCATTCCTCGAATCTGATACCTCTGACTAATTGTATATTAAACGGTAAACATATACGTAGTATTACAAGATTTATTATTATAATTAACATTTAACTGATCCTATATGTATTGGGGTAATAATTAGTGTTTTTAATATGAAGACTAGAGGATAAAAAGAGATTGATGAGTCAAGGAGCATCCAAGAATGATGAAAAAGGCATTTGTTAAGAAGCGTGAAAATGGAGGTGTGATTAGTGAAGCAGTACCAATCAGGTACAGTTAGTTAGTACAAGGGTGAATAATGCTTCTTCTTGATTTCTATAACTTCCACGTAAAGTTAATTCACCGAGTTGGGCAAAGGTGGTCGGACCCCCACTGCAAATGGACAAGCTGCGAAGAAGCATGTTGGGTTGGGACGACCTTGTAGGTAGATAGATAGATAGATTGTCCAAGAGGTTAACTTACATCTACACTCATTAATTAGGGCTAGCAAATCGTGCAGGTCGTGCGTGTTCGTGTCGTGCTAGCTTTGTGTCGTGTTCTGGGGTCAGCCCAACCCGGCCCAACATGAAAAACCTAGAATAAATTGAATAAAAAATCAAATATAAAAATTTTTAAACTAAAATTTTAAAATTATCGTGTTATATCGTGATATTGTGTCGTGCCGTGTCATCAATATCAAACCCAAACTCGTAATTTTCGTGTCGGCCCATCGTGCCGGGCCCAAATTGCCAGCTCTATCATTAATATATCCCTATATTTTCATGCTTCTACACTACATTAAAAATTAGTAATTTACGACGATATTTTTACAAGAAAATTAGTAATTTTCCACAATAATTTCTATTCAGTTTTTTTTATTATTAAAAGTCATTTTTTAGAAGAAAAAAAACGAAAGCGGAGATTTTAACATCCTTTACCAATAAAACTTTCACAAACAACTAAATTTCTTGTAGTAATCTATCGAATACATGCACACACTTCAGTTGCTTTTATTGACCTGCGCTAAGGGGGTGTTCGGATGGACGTAATGTGAGATTACTTGAAATGTGAGATTACAAGTAATGCGAGTTACGTAATGTAATGTTAGATTACAATGTTTGGTTGTGATGTAATGTGGAATGTAATGTTACATTATAGTGTCTGGTATATGTTTTAATATGACTTTATTATTATTATTATATTAACATATATGAGAATGTGTTAAATCTTAATATGATAAAATTTAAAATAATATATATTTTGACAGCAACTAACCTCTTAAGATTGTGTGTGTAGTTAATACTATAGTCATTTATGAATTCTGAATACTAAATATTTAAACTCAACACACACCCACTAAAATTATACTAATTAAAACATTATATATAGTTTTATAATATATTTTTCATAAAAAATTCAACGAAAAATACATTCTCATTATATACGAACATCATGCGCATTATTATTTATTATAATAATGAGTTATGAAGTATATAAAAAATAAAATTTTAATAATAATAACAATAACAATATTATTATCTTAATAAACTATAAAGATAATACGATTTTTTTTATCTATTTAATAAATAATAACACTTCGTAATGTTAGACGTACTTTCACATTACATCCATTTTTTTTATGCACATTACCTTGAATGAAGTTTGTACGTAATCTCACATTACATCTTTTTTTGGGTAATCTCACATTACGTTGAATGGAGTTTGGACGTAAGCTCACATTACATCCATTTTTTTTTATGTAATCTCACATTACGTTGAATGGAATTTGGACGTAATTTCATATTACAATGGACATTACATTACAATGCACATTGCGTCGTTCGGTAAACCAAACAACGTAACGTGGATGTAATGTGGGGCGTAATGTGGGATTATAAACGAATCCATTTTTTTTTTTGTGAAAAATACTATGCATAGAGGCACAAAAGTAGGAAGAAAATATATTTATTGTGGATAAATAAACAAGTCATTAAAAGAATGGGTAAATATGTAAAACATTATTAACAGATTAAATTGGAATAATTACAATTTTTTTTTTTTTGTAACTAATAGTGCAAAATGCTGAAAGTTGAGATGGATGCAGCCCTTCATGTTTTCATCCCGGGTTTGATTAATATATTTTAGGGTTAATAACATATGAATAGTATGAAGTTTGGCCCGTATTAACCGGAGAGGTCTGAAGTTTCAAATGTTGATATGAGAGGTCTAAGATTTCAACTTTGTTGATATAAGAGGTCTCCGTTAATTTTTTCCGTTAAAATTGACAGAAGTTGGTCACGTGCTTGACATGTGATCGGAAATAAAATTAAATTCCAAAAATGCCCTTCTATCAAAGTGTGCCCCTAACATGTTGAAATGAAAATACGAAAATGTCCTTAAAGCAACTAAAGTCTCTAATGTGCCGTCTCAGTTTCACTCTCTGTACCTGTAGTGTATCTAGTGTGACTTTTGCTAGGTCAAGACCAAAGCATTAGAGTTTAGACAGACGGATGGGTCATTGGGCCTATCCCAATAATAATAATAATCAGACGGGTTCGGGCGAGAGGGCTTTTCAGCTCAATACCCGAACCCGAATTTTCAGGCGGGAGTTGTTAAATCACGTTCGATTTTTCAATCAAGACGGGTTTTTTCGAAACGATTTTAGAACGGTTTTTTCCAGTTTTCGGATTCCGGAATTTTATGCCCACCCTAATTGGAGGGCACCAACGCATGATCAGCCATGTCCATTCAGAAAATAGGAGCAAAATAAGTGCTTTAATTATGATGATCACTAGCTAGCTATTCGAAAACAAATTAGTTTTTGTTATGAATATATTTAGTGGATGTTCAATATTACGTGTATATACCATCTTCCTTAATTAGACCTTCCATATATTTATTTTACTTCCTCTCCAAGTCTATGTAATCCCTATATAAGGGCCCCTTATGTGTGATAATAAGACATCCTCAAGTTCCCTCTTCTATTACCTCTCTACTTTCGTAACACGTTATCAGCACGATATCTCTCGATTATATATTTTTTTAGCTACACATATTTCAAGATTCCACGACCACAGTGCAGTGCTTGGCGGAAACCATACTCATATTAGGGTTGCATCCATGGAGCAATTTATAATATAACATCAACGAAAAAAAAAGGGAGATTTTTTATTATTATTATTATTATTATTATAAAATTATATTGATTGATTATTATTCTAATCACTATTATTATCATGTGTAAAAAAGGTCGAATTATGTGGAGGAAGCTAACATAATTAATCGATTGGTTTCCCCGAGAGAGGATGAACATCACACCGATCTAGACGTCTGGGACTGCTCCACACAGATCCACTTCACCATCACAGATCATGGCTAGAACGGAAGACGAATACGATTACCTCTTCAAATAAAACAGATGAGTATACCTATTATAACTAAATTGATATATGGGTTAAACTGAATAATTTATTTCGGTTCTTAAAAAAAAAAAAAAAAAAAAAAAAAAAAAAAAAAAAAACTATTTGTCGCGAATGATTAACTGAACATGCAAAACATAGCTATTTATACGAAGTTATTTATTTATTTATTTACATTTTTTATTGTTATTTATCACTACAAGAATTTAGGTCTATTGCGACATTTACTATTGCGATGACACCATATCCTTGCTATAGATAGTGTCTATTGCGTCAAATTTAGTTTTCGTCGCATACTTTGTAGAAATGATGAGAAAATCATCACAATATCCAATCGCGACGAAGGATCGTTACAATTTATAAGGTGTTGCGACGACGACAAATCTATTGCGAGGACCACGTATCCTCATAATAAGTTTGATTTATTGCGAGAATTTGTAATATCCAATTGTGACAATTTGTTCACGCAATAATAAATTTCCCACCAAAATTTTGGCGTCAACTGTTTCGAAAAATCAAATGCAACGGACCGTAATATATTGCAACGACCGCTTATCCTCGCAATATAAAAAGTTTATTGCGACGACGTGTAATATCCAATTGCGACAAAGTGTTCTCGCGATAACAATTTATCACCAAAATTTTGGCACTAACTATTCCGAAAAACCAATTGGGACGACACGTAATCTGTCGCAATGACCGCATATCTTCGAAATATAATTGATTTACTGTGAGGATCAATTGCGACGACTGGTTCTTACAATAACAATTTGCACATCAGGATTTTGGCACCAATTTTTTATTGGAAAACAATTGCGATGACAACGTATATATTACGAGGATCGCATATTCACACAATATAATTAGTTTATTGCATGATGTGTACTATGCATTTGCGAATAATTTTCATCGCAATAAAAAAAATCCCACTAAAATTTTGGCGCCAACTCTCTAGGAAACCGGTTGCGATAAAATGTAATATGTTGCGATAATCGCATATCCTCGAAATAAATTTAGTTTAGTGCAAGGAAATGGAGTACTAATTGCGACGATTGGTTCTAGAAATAACAATTTTCTCACAAATTATTGCACCAACTGATGATGGAAAATAATTATGACATGGAAAAACCAATTGCAACGCCCGGTTTATAAAGTCAAAATTATAAAATTTAAACCCTAAAGTTTTATACTTATAAACCTTAAAACTCTAAATTATGAAATAAAAACGTTAAATTCTAAACTTTAAAACCTTAAATCCTAAAGCCTAATTATACAATAATATTGAAACGGATATTCAAATAAGTCTAAACTATAAAATTAATGTTTGAACTTTCAAGCCTATAATTTCCAAAATTTAAATTGTATACCTTAAAACTCTAAACCTTATACATTAAACTCTATACCTTAAAATTATATTATAAACTTTAAAAGTATAAACCTTAAAATCATAAATATTAAACTCTAAACTTAAAATATTAAACCCTAAATCCTTTTAATCATATTTTTGAATAAAAAAATCAAATAAGCTTAAACTTTACAGATTAGATCATGATAAGCTTATAGCCCTTATAGACTTTAAATTCTAAACCCTAAAAACCATAAACTTTTAAAAAAATCTAAATTTTATAAGTCTAAACCTTATATCTGAACCTTAATCTAAATCTCTTCTAACAGATAGTAGTCTAATACCACATGTTTAGGTCATGCGATCAAATTGTACACATATTAATCCAGATAACTTGTTATAACAATCTATTTAATCTGGTTTCTTCACGTGTCATTATGTAATATAATAAAGTAGTATTATATTTACTTTTAAAGAAGTTAATATATAATAGAAATGGTTAAAAAATTGTATATAAATTGGTGATAAAAGTATAAGTATTTTTTTAAATTACAAAATAATTGAAAATTTCAAAAAAAAATTATATTAAAAACTCAAATTTATCGTATTACAAATTGCGACAACATTATCCTTATCAATAAATTATTATCCTAATCCTAACAATATATGTATATATTTAGTCATTATTACAATTTTTTTTAGAAGTGCTATTTAATACTTGACAAAAAATTACTTATTACTTTCTTTCTTTGTTCCCTTAATTTATTAATTACTTTCTTTCTTTGTTCTCTTAATTTACTAATTCATTTCCATATTTAATTAAAAAAAACATATTGAATCATAGATAAAAACATACTATTTCCCATGGATTCATAATATACATTCCTTCATCCCATCCAATTGCGGTCAGATTTGCTCATCTTCACTACCAATTCTCGCTGTCGCTGCCATCCCAACTTCCGTTTTTCATCATCCGCCGTCTCCATCGGTCTTCACGGTCATCGCTGCCATCCCAACTTCCCTCTTTTTAAATTAGAAATTGTTGAATCGGTAATCCCTCTATTATCAATGTGCTGTTTAATTGATTTTTTTTTTTTAAAATCAGATCACGACAATGTTAATTTAGTTATTTGATTCAAAACTGTTGAAGAAAAGTTTTTTTAGAGTTTTAATAAGGACTCTTTATCACGAACTTGTCTTGAAAATCAGTTTTATGCCGATAGGGGTATAATATTAATTAGTTTTAACCGTGACTTGTTATCACAAGACTATTTTGAATCAATAATGTTGATTGTTTTCAATTCAGTTATAATATTTTCATATCTGTCACAAGAAATAAACAAGAATACACTAACTGATATAGATTTTAGACAGTATCAGTTCCTCATGCATTTAGTATATCACTACATAAAAACTGTAGAGGAACAGAGAATGGGCAATCTAGTTGTTGCATGTAGTAGCTTTGATTTTCCATTATGATGTTGTGTATATATTATCTTGAATTTTGTTGTTTTTGGACTGACGTGATGTCGCAAAATAATGACTTTTAATTGAATGTAAATACCTAATTCGATATGTTTATTGTGAATGTTATTTCAGGCTTTTAATATGTTAATTAAAACTTGTTGGTATTTTTGTTTTATATATAATAAATATCTATGCTTTATAAAATTATTAAGGTATGAATAATTTTATTTAACAATATATCATGGTAGCCAAAATTGATTGTTGATTAAAAGTCTTAAAATGGCTTTAACAGATTTGAGTTTCGGCCCCTTACCTCTCAAGTTCGACACCGATCCAGAACACTGCGGCACAATGTGAATATTTCTTCTGATACTATCATTTTGATCAAGAATTATGTTTATATTAGTTTAAAATTATCTGTAATGAATAAATTGATATTTATATTATGATTTCATCGTTCTATATTGCAATAACATATCGCTGCAACATATTTCTAACTTTTTATGTTGTGACGAGATGTTCATAATTTATCGTCAATACAAATGTCGCTTGTTGCAATAAAGTGATTAAAAAGAAGCAAAATGCTCTATTGTAATAAAAAAAATATCTTCACAAATGAATTAAAAGATCCACGTAACACGTAAACCTATTGCGACCATATTTTTTATATGTGTCATCGAAATAGGATTATCAAATCCTCGCAATATGGACATCAAATGCGATAATAGTTTCAAATTTGATGTCGCAATAGAATTAATAAATCATCTCAATGTGTACCTACTGCGATAATATCTTTAAGTGTATCGACGCAATAGAGGTATCAAATCATCGCAATAGGGAAACTAATTTTGGAAGTAATTTTAAATTATTCATCGTAATAGAATGGATGAATCCTCACAATACATGTACCTATTGCGACAATTATTTTAAATTTGCTATTGCGATAGGGTTATCAAATTCTCGCAATAGATAGATCAATTGCGAGAACAAATGTTGCGAATGTGTTGAGAATCGTCCTCGCAATAGGGTGTACTCTATTGTGATGACAACTTATTTTGTTGCAATAGGGACCTATTGCTAGGGGTCTATAGTGACGAAGCTATTGCGATGATTTGTCGTCGCAACATACGTATAGCAACGATTTTAGGGGTTATTGCGACGATTTTTGTCGTCGCAATAATCCTTAATTCTTGTAGTGTATATCGTACATATACAATATATATTATTATAAAGAATTGATTACACCGCAATCATCATTATGATGACGATGAATAAAATAACAATATGCGGATTATGTTACAAGAAATACATGACATATCTCCTACGTAAATACAGAAGATATACATATCAGTTAAACCTGAAGTTTACTGATGCATTGAGGTAAACCAGAAGTTTTACCCATATAATACAATATTTGGCGTGACCGGTTCCGGATCACTTAAGATGCACAATACATTATTTGGAAGAACCTGAAGATTCTCCATAAATCATTATGATAATTGCTCTCAAAGGAAAATTCATTATGTGATCATCATCAACTAAGTTCGGGATAAATTCCCCTTGTTTGTGGAAATTATAAAAAGGTGAATATGGGCCCGTTCACCTGCCATGTGGACCGATATATTATTTTAAAAGATGCATCTACAATATGGTCGCATGTGTATTTAATTATCACGAATTTGCAATAGCAAAATTTCCAGATTATGTAATAAAGAATGATGATGATATTAAAAGTTGATATTTCATATAAGAATTAGACAATTGCATGTCTAGATTTGCAGTTTAGCATAAAAGTTACAAAGAGCCTCCAATTAAATAGCTAAACTGCTACCAATAAGAGCAAATTGAGTACAAATGCATGCTATTATGAAAGCAGCAATATAACTGCGCATCAAGCCAATGTTAAATCACAGTTCTCCCCATTACAACCAATTTTTGGTGAAGAGACAAATTTCTCATATAATAATTTATGATGTGCGATATATCTTTGAATTGTTCCACCGCAACGCACAAACATGGGTCTGGAATGTTGGGAAAATATTTTGTCTATAAATCAATTATTTGAGAACAATGACTGATATATATATATTTAAAGCAAGAGTGTTGATTGTCATTGTTGAACAACTTTTCACAACATTAGAGGGAGAAAAGAAGCAGCTGGCAGAAAAGAGATTGACTGAAAAAAAAAAAATTGTTATTATCTCATTTAGATCCTCGCACAATGAGAATATGAACCTAAAGTTCAAAGAGATAAACATTTTCAAATACTGCCAATAAGTGACTTTAAGCGACCCAAAAAGTCATAAGTCATAACAGCTGCAAATGCTCCAATTTGAAATGTCCCGGTTGGACAAACTATAATGAAAAATAATTCACGCCTGAAGTGTGTGATATTGGTTCCAAATATTTTTAACAAGAATGGAGCACGGAAAGAAAATAGATAAATATGGTCTTATTACGGAGGCGATTTCCCAAAAAGGAAAAGAGACATAACTAAATATGAAACCCCAGAAGTGGTTCAGGTACCTGAAAGTAATTACAATAAAGAGATCTCAATGAGTTATGTCATTAACAGGAAGTGATGGAACCGTAAAATATAAAGTTGTCGACAACAGTTTTGAATATTATTCATGAGTGAATTCATAAAATAAGACGAGGATCTTGAGCTCAATATGTCAAAGAATTATCATGATTGGCCAAAGTTTGAAAAGACGCAAGTATGAGCATGACAAATGCAGAATGTGATAGCCAGTGGATATAAATAATTTCTGCGTAAATAGATTGCCTCGTAAGATAGGCACAACCCGTGGTACAAAGACTTTTCCGCAAAGAGATGACAATTATTATATGAATCATTTGGTGGAGTAATAACCTTCAAATACATTATTATGTTGGCAGTACATACAAAGTTTTAATATGCGTCTCATGATATGAATAATTTTATAGCCTATTTGGTGGCTAATTTGATAGTGAAATCCACATAAAAATCCCAAAAATGTTGGATGATAAAAAATATTGTACCATTTACGGGTTGCTTATGGTATATTATCCCCACTATATCAACATTTGAGCTAAGTTGTAGCGAATGCTAATATAAGTATACGGATAAAGCAATTTGATATTTTGATAAGTTGAATTGATCACGCTATAGCCGAAAGGGGCATCGCGTGAGGGGGAGAATTTAAAGATATTGAAACTCGTGAAGAGTTTGTAAATACAATCAATTTATTGATGATGTTAAATTCAGACAAAATATATTGAAAGGACAAAGGTTTGGCTCGGCCTGAAGATCGAGTACTTAAGAGATTGAAAATAATATTGTCTTATAAAAGAAAATGTGTTGAAGCTATTTTGCATAGATAAACACATCTATTGAGTACCTTAATGATGGTAAGAATGCCATGAGTTTAATATCATGATGAATCAAGACCTAAATTAATTTGCTACACAAATGTAAGTTATAACATGGAAGTGCACAATTTTCAAATGTAGCATTCTATTGTATATATATATATATGAAGATAATGCAGGTTATATAGCTCGAGCTGAAGATTGTTATATCAAAGGAGACATACAAAACACATTCGCCTCAAGTTATTCTTCATCCAACGAATTTGTTCATATGACTATCTAGCGGATCTTTTTAAGGAGGCTTTATCGACTGCGACATCTGGAATATTGGCGAACATGATTGGATTGCGTCGACTTAATGAAATTACGCGATGTCAACATCAGGGGGAGAATCTACACCGCTGCACTCTTTTTCCCTTAACCAAGGTTTTATCCCATCGGGTTTTCCTGGTAAGGTTTTTAACGAGGCAGCTTACAAAAAGGGATCCATAATTGTGTACTCTTTTTCCTTCACTAGATTTTTATCCCAATGGGTTTTTTCTAGTAAGGTTTTAACGAGGCACAATTCCCTTATGAACATCCAAGGGGGAGTGTTATGAATATATTTAGTGGATGTTCAATATTACGTGTATATACCATCTTCCTTAATTAGACCTTCCATATATTTATTTTACTTCCTCTCCAAGTCTATGTAATCCCTATATAAGGGCCCCTTATGTGTGATAATAAGACATCCTCAAGTTCCCTCTTCTATTACCTCTCTACTTTCGTAACAGTTTTCTCCTCCTAGGTTGTCTGCCTTGTTCCCAGATGGGGTAGACCGTATATATTTGACATTCCTAATTCCCAAAAAGCATATATATACATTTTTGTAATGGCGCTTTATTGTTAATGCTATTGATTTTTTACCCGATATTATTAACGCTATTGATTGATTAATTGAAAACGTGCTAAGAAAGAAATATAACTCATAAACAATGAATGAATAAAACAAAAGAAGGCCTTAAAATGAATAGTGGAGGAGTCCAAGGAAATATTTAGAGCTAAAAGAATTTAATTATGAGGTCAAAGTAAAAAAAAAAAAAAGTTTTTCACAGAAGAGGGCCAAGACTGTGGATTTACCAAAAGTTTGGCTTTACAATCACAAATTTTATTATGTAATGTCATTATTTTTTTACCAATACTATGCAATGTAATTAACCGGAATAAAATAGAGACTTTTTTTAATAAAAAATAATAATAAATTAACAATGATGAACTTAGTCTCATTCTGTTACATAATGTTTGGATTTTCATACTTATAGTATAAGTTTTTTTTCCGATTAAATTTAGTAAATGACTTACATATCCACTGACCCGTCAACGTAACCTTATAATTAAATAGCTTAATATAGTCCAGATTATGGCATGTTAAATTATGTTCTACTCACATCATGCTTGATATTTACCAGGTCACCACGTACGATGTGACTCATCGATGAGTTCTTACCTAATATTTTGAAATCAAACTCATAAGAGTATGTTATTTTAACAACCGGAACATCACTGCCGGTGCTAAGTAGAGTAGTTAATTCCAATCCATTACCACGACCGGTCGTGGATCAGGACTAGTTTAGGACCGTAAAGTCCATTTGAAATAGACCTCGTCCATTTCGGTCCTGGACCGTTCCAGAACTGTTCGGACCGTTTGAAACAGTCTCAGTCTTAACACTCCTAATTTCGATCCAGGTCCGTTAGGTCCAGTTCATGAATTTATTTTAGAAAAATATGATTTTTTTTAAAAATATTAATTCTGAATTATTTGAATGAATAATATTTTGTATATATTATTATTTTATATCCAAATTTTTTAATCTATGATATTTTTTAATTGTTAATATATTAAATCTAATATTTTAAATATATTATATTTTTTTATTATATGATATTAAAATAGACCTACTCTTTTTTATCTCTTTACCGGTCTAGGACCGTTTGAAACAGTCCCGGTTCCGAGTTTTTGACCGATATAAGCCTTCATGGACAACCAAATACAAATATAGACTGCATGAAAAAATAATTACAAATCTGAGTCAAACCGAGATTTCACATCTCGGTTTGGATTTTTTTCATCCAAACCGAGATGGAGTGAATGCCCAAAGTAGGCTTCATTGCCAAACTTATTCCCAAACTAGGTTTCTTCATAAACTAATTCCCAAAATAGGTTTTTTTATTTTTTTTAATCATTTATTTTTATATTTTACCCCCAAAGTTTATATTTTGTTATAATTGATCCTAAACCTAAATATCATACAAGAAATATATAAAAAAAAAATTGAAAATTAAGATAATTAAATGTAGAAGTTAAAAACATAAAATAAATTAGTAATTTTGAAAAAAAAAATTCTAAAAATAAAATATGCCAAAATATATAAATTATTAAAAAAAACATTGATATAAAACGTAAAGAAACTAAATACTCATGATTTTTTTAAGTATAAAAATATAAACCCTAAATAAAATATGTTAAATTTATAAAAATATATAAAATTAACGAATGAAAAAATAACGGATAAACTAATTTAAATTTAAAAAATCAAAAGAATAAATTTAATAATGGATTTTAGTTAAATTTTTTTTTTTTTTTGCATACTCTTAATGAATATAATTTGTATATCATTATATATATATTTTTTCAAAATTTATTTATTTTTAATTTTTTTCTTTTAATTTCACATATTTTTTTAGAATTAAAATCTACAAAATTTGTTTGTTTGATTATTTTTTAATGTGCATTTTTAACATTTAATTAATTATTTTTTATTTCCATTTTTTATTTTTCATACATTTAGTTTCTTAAATTTCATTTTTTAACTATAGTTTTCTTTAGGGTTCATTTGTAACATATTGTAAACTTTAGGATTTAAATTAAATAATATACATTACAAAAAAAATGAAAAGACCTATTTTGGGAATTAGTTTCTAAAAGAGCCTAGTTTGGGAATTAGTTTGGTGGAAGAACCTACTTTGGGAATTCACTCACCGAGATGTGAAATCTCGGTTAGGATTTTTTTTTTTTTTTTTGAGTTTAGGGTTTTTTAGTGCCCCAAACCCTAAAAAAAAAAAAAAAAAAATCCTAACCGAGATTTCACATCTCGGTTTGGATGAAAAAATCCAAACCGAGATGTGAAATCTCGGTTTGCCTCAGATTTGTAATTTTTTTTTCATGCAGTCTATATTTGTATTTGGTTGTCCATGAAAGCTTATATCGGTCAAAAACTCCCCGGTTCCGGTCCAGGACCGAATTTTTTTATTTTTAAATATTTGCCACAATTTTTTTTTAAATCTGATTTTTTTAAAATATTAATATGATATTAAAATAGACCTACTCTTTTCGGTCTCTTGACCGGTCGGTCTAGGCCGTTTGAAACGGTCCCGGTTTCGGTCCAGAACCGTTTGATCCGGTACAGGACCAAATTTTTTATTTTTAAATATTTGCCACAAATTTTTTTATCTGAAATAATTTTCTAAATATTTTATAGAATTATCTTGATAAAAATATGCATATGAATTTTTTTTTCCAATGATGTATATAATTTTATTAGATTGTATTTTTGCAGACATTCATTTTCATATGTTAACAAGCACATTTATCGTATTATTGATTATCACATTAGTGTACATGATGTAGAAATATATGAGATTAGGTGTTACTTGAAATATATTTTTTAACTTAAAATTATTTAATATTATGAAATAAATTAGTTAATTTGGTTTTAGAATAATTGATTGTGTTATGTGTCACAATAATAAACCTTCGATGATTATAAAAAATATATATATATATATATATTTTTAACCTCATAATTGACTGTTTTGCAGCATATTAATATCTATCTAGTTTAATACAATATGAATATATTTATCTAATTTAATTTTTTGCTCAAATTTTATAATTTAATTCGGCCAAAAATATTTCATCTAATTTAATTTTTTTGGCCGGATCTAATTTAATAGACTGTAAGCATTATTTGTTGCCATGGCCATGAAGTTTTAACGTATAGACAGACACGTATCTGTTATAAAAATCTCTGTCCTTCAAAACCTTAAGCGCGATGGTTATTTTGTTTCGGTCCTAGACCTGGACTCCACGGTCCAAACGGTTTCGGACCGAAAGTTCTAGGACCGATAAAGGAGGATCATCGTACCCGGACTCAAACGGTCCTGGACTTTTCGATTCGGTTCTGATCCGATTCCGGTTTGGTCTAGACTTTAAGAACTTTTGTTCAGCCCTACCACTGGTCCACTCCTATTATCTTTGGATGTAGTAATCTATTTGATAAACAGTCCATTGGAAGATATATATAAAATATATATATATAATTTGTATTTGTTATACATCTTCAATACATAAATAATACTATAAACTCTATTTTACATTCTAATGTCAAAAATTAAATTCATAGCGAAAAATTCCATTATTTCATTTTAACAATAATATATGACTTATTATATTTTCGCAAACGATAAAAGTTCTGAAATACCGGTCCGATTTGTTCTGATATGTGAGACAATGGTATTATTATGCGTAATATATGTATAATCGGAATGTCTCGGAAAGTGGGAGTCGGAACTCCTGTCAACGTCTTATATTTTATGTATCCATTTATAACTTCTTTTAGATCTAGTTGCTTAAGATCCCATTAACACGGCTAAAAGTTAAACCCATCAACATGCTTCGACTTTGCATGAGTTGGAGAAATAAACAAAGGAAGTTACTGCAGTTATAACAAATTTAACTGCTTTCCGCACCAGAGAAAAGTAAGTAGTACTGCTATGCTATGAGAAATAGTCGGGACGAACGACGTGATCTCACCTCTCTCCGCACGCTCCCCCTTCTCAAAATAATAATTTAATTTAATTTTTAAGTGCCGTGCAAGCTAAATACGACAATTTACAATCGAAATTTTTGTTCACCCTCTTTGACCGAGTAGCGACAAATTGGGGGTAGTAACGTAATTCGCTATACTCAACTGACCCCACGCACGTCCCACGCAGAGGTTTAATTATATAAAAGCAAGTTGTTATTTAGATTAAATTATTATAATTATAAAAAAAAACCAGCCCAACTTTAAATATTATATTTTTTAAAAAAATCTTAAAAAAAATAAAAATTAATTTGAAATTTAACAAAGTCTAAAATAAATTAATTTTTATATTAAAAAGTTATAGGAACATCACATATAAAAATTTGATCATGCTTATTTATATGTTACGTGTTTAATTTTAAATTGAAAACTCAACATGATTTATACACTTTGTTATATTTTACAAAATTGATTTTGTTTTTTTTTTTTTACTTAAAAAAGAAGATTAGTTTGTTTGTTTTTTTCAAAATATTCAAAGTGTTTTTGGTCAAGCAAAATAGAATAAGTTTTGTTTGTTTGTTTTAGTTAACCCATTAATTAATCAAGGAGATCGGTTATGTCTTTGTTGTTGATGTCTTCTCTTCTCTCTAGTCTCCTCCTCTCTGATATAAAAAGCCCTTCCTTTGCTTTTCTCCCACTAACAAACTAATCTGCATCTCTCTAATACCAAGAAGAAGATATTGATATCTCCGACCAGCCGTGGAATCTCAAACCCCATCTCTTTCCAGAAGAAGAAACAATCTCAGAAATATGAGGACGAGGAGGGGACTGTGTTATCTGGGAGAAGAGAACGATGAGCGGAAGAGACAGAGCGATTTGGCCGGAAACGAGGCGGTTCTCGGCCGCAAGCGGCCGAAGTTAGCCGAAAAGAGAGGATTTGATTTGTTCGAAATCTTGCCGGACGACATCGTTCTGTCCATCCTCGCCAAGCTCAGTTCTTCTGCTTCTTCTCCCTCCGATTTCATCAGCGTCCTGCTGACGTAAGTTTCCGTTCAACTATTTATCACTATTAAGTTATGAATTCAGAGATTTTAATTCGATTGTTTTGGGTATGAAACAGATGCAAGAGATTCAACGGATTGGGGCTTCATTCGCTTGTGTTGTCCAGGGCTTCGCCGAAGGCTTTCGCCGTCAAAGCTGATAAATGGTCGGAATCCGCCCACCGGTTTCTGAAGTCGTGCGCCGACGCCGGCAACGCCGAGGCTTGCTATACCCTGGGCATGGTAATTTTTTTCGCGAGAAAATATTTGTTCTTCTAAATTTGTGAATTTTGTGTTAACGACTCGGTTTGATTCAACAGATACGTTTCTACTGCCTGGAAAATCGCGGCAGCGGAGCTTCTCTTATGGCTAAGGCGGCGATTAAATCTCACGCGCCGGCGCTGTACTCCCTCGCCGTGATTCAGTTCAACGGCAGCGGCGGTTCCAAGAAAGACAAGGATCTCCGGGCAGGCGCGGCCCTCTGCGCCCGGGCGGCTTTCCTCGGCCACATAGACGCGCTGCGTGAGCTTGGCCACTGTCTTCAAGACGGTTACGGCGTCCGCCAGAACGTTGCGGAAGGCCGCCGCTATCTCGTCCAGGCGAACGCTAGGGAGCTCGCTGCAGTTCTCTCTCCGACGGCCGCATCGATGCTATCGTCCCCCGCTGCAGCCGCCGTGCTCTCCATGCGGTCCATGCTCTCGTGGAATCCGCATAACGGCGGCAACAACAATAACAATCTGGATCCCGCCACAAGAGCCGGGTGTCCGTTACTGAGTGACTTTGGGTGCAACGTTCCGGCGCCGGAAGCCCACCCAGCGAACCGGTTCCTGTCGGAGTGGTTCGCCGGTCGCGGCGGCATTCCGGGGTTGAGTCTCCGTCTGTGCTCGCACGCCGGCTGCGGGCGTTCGGAGACCAGGAAGCACGAATTTCGGCGGTGCTCGGTTTGCGGGACCGTGAACTACTGCTCACGCGCGTGTCAAGCACTCGACTGGAAGCTCCGGCACAAGGCGGAGTGCGCCCCTGTGGAGCAGTTGATCGACGATGAGCAAGGTGACGGAGTTGGAGAAGAGAACGATGATGTCATGGTGGTGGAGAGTTGACTGCGGCCGGTAAGAGTGGCGGAGACATTTTTGGGAGGGAAATTAGTGGTGGTGTTCTTTTTTGGGCTTCTCGTCTTCTTTTGGAATGTACAGAACAAAGGGTAGTTTTGGAAATTCACTTTTTAATTAAAAAAATCCAATAAAGTTGTGCCAATTTCATGTTTGGTAAATCTGGGATTCTTTTTTCAGATATATCGATACTTCAATTAGATACATAAAGTGGCTTTACACTTTTTCATATACGGTCCAACAATGGTGGTGGTATTATATATTATTGGCTATGTTTAATTAAATAGTATAATTTGTAATTTTTTATAAGCTAAAGGGTAATTAACTATCTAAACTTTATCGGATCGTGATTGAACTGCTACGGTTGTATTATTTCTCTCTTTACATCGTTGACTTTTCTTACATTAGATTACAAACTTTTCACTTTTTAGGTTATAAAGTTAAATGTGCATTTATAAAAAAAAAATTATGAATTTTGGAAGTTTAATTAATACAGCACCACGAAGGCGTTAGCTGTGCTGTTTCCCTTCTAAGATTATTATGTAACTGAGAATGGATATAAATGTCCAATAACCAGGAATATAAATGTCCTGTTTCGCCAAAATTAACTATTAACCTAAATATTGATTGGTTGGTATTGAAAAAGACGAATTATAAAAATCATGAAACTGAAGATAAAATATAACTCGTAACAGACCCAATTGACCGACCCACCGAATATATTTTGTTTAAGAAATAGTGTTATGAGTCTGACTCTCTGACTAGGCCAATTAAATCATAATTGGTTAAGTGTTTTGATCGGTGTTATCAGAACCGGACCGTCGGTCCGACCACATTCGAATTAGAACTGATGCTTAACGGTCTGGTTTGAGCAAAACTTGAGGATGTAAGTGAACTCGGTATGAAAGATCGGTTTTCACTAACCAGTCGGTTCTAAGCGGACTAGCCAGTTCGCCCTCTGTAACAAAATAAATCAATCATATTATATTTTTTGTGATTTTATTGAAATTTATTGTGTTGGAAACTCACCATATGAATCTATGTTGTATTTTCTGTAATTTAATTGAAGTTTATTGACTTTATACTAGAACTGGCCGGTCCGGATTCAAATCGGATCGAACCGACTGACCCAGAAACCGGTGGCCTGGCCAGTTTGACCTTGGTCTGGTCCTGATAACACTGGTTTTGATCGGCTAGCTAACTAAGTAAATTAAGTCATGATTCATGAATGAATCAATTACAGTTCCAATATTTAAGATAACAACAAAAAAAAATAGTGGAGACTCCGAATCATAGCCTAATAATTAAGAGTCCAAAAATGTATTTTTTACATAAACTAAATATTTAGTAAAGTAATAAGAAATTAATATTGGATTATTGCAGTTTCTGTTTTTGACGTATTTGACTGATTTATTGCATAGTAATGCTTGCGCAAACACTAAAACCACGTGTTTCTTAATAAGCACGATAAAAATAGACCGTTCGCTTATCTTGAGCATTCACATTTCATTGTACTACACACGCATTAATGTGAGAAACCGAAGCATCGTGGATACATATGTTACGGCCAGTTTCCTTTGGGGAAACCCTAGAAATTAAGACCGATCGAGGCCAGCATGATTGAAGCATCCGAGGCAAATAGAGTTACTTCTTTTGAGATGAGGAGGTTATGATATAGACATTAGACAGACAATTTATTAACTTAATTAATTACCTTTTTAAAGACTCCAATAATATACCTTATGTAAAAATTGATTCCAAATACTCTTTTTATAGCAATAATATATTTATAATACAAGATCATGTCATATATAAATTAATAATTAAATTGCTACCTTAATTTAGACTAACTTAACCATGTAGTATGGTGCAATAGTTCAATGCTTCATTCTTTAACCATAGATAATGTGTTCAAACCCCGCTAGTGATCATGAGAATGGAAAAATATTCACGACCATCACTTTACCATTTACGAGCTGATCGATGTGACTGATGATTAGTTTAGATGTGGAGCAGGCATGCTACGGGTGCTGCCCTTCTAATGTCTCCCCCCCCCCCCCCCCCCCCCCTTTCCTCCTAGGACCACCCTGCGCGAAACAATTTTTTTTTTTAAACTAACTTACAAATTACTATTTTTTTTTTAAAAAAAAAAGGTACCTAAACTTTTAATTTCCGAAGAAATTGCTACATTTGTTTCAATTTTCATCAAATTGGACAGAAATTGAGCACGTTTCAGCCATGCGGGGTCCTTTTTAATGTACCTTGAGATGAATTCATATATAAATTGAAAGAATTGCAACTAAATACATTCAGTTTGATTCTCAATTGAAAGACATCGTTCGAATTAGGCGGAAATCATATTGAAGGTATTTCATTGGAATACTTTTAATTTATTGAATACATCTTGAGTACATGTGAAAAGACCTTGCGAAGCGGAAACACGTTTATTTTCTATCCAATTTGATGAGAATTTAAACAAATATAACAATTTGCTCGAAATTAAAAGTTTGAAAAGTCATTATTAAAAATTTAAAGTTTGGATGAGAACTGTAAATTGGTAAAGTTTATGTAGCAATTTGGTTATTAGCCTTATATATATATTTGCTAATTGGCAATTTGACATGCAATTAACGAATCTGCTTCAGTGACCTGCAGATCGTGTCAAATGAGTCAGGTCTACCCTATTCAATTATATGATCCAACAACTCTGCAGTGCAGATCCATTCAGTACGCTATGCCCTTCTCTCTCTTTATAATAGGTTACCATATATGTATACAATCACACTGTCATGTAGCATTTTCTATGAATATATGTGATGTACACTTCATTCATTTTTTATTAGTAATATAATATATAATAGTAATAGTCTGGTTCATAAGCATTTTTAAATGATGAATTATGGTTAAAGTTTAAAAATTAAAACACGTATTCTTTATTATAAAGATTTTAGGTTAATTGTTTTAGTGGCAGTCAAAACGTTCACTTGGTATTATAGTATACATGTTCGAATCTCCACAACGTCAATTTTAACCCCACTAATTATATAAAGAGTCGCGAAACGTGCATTTAAATAATATTCCAACTCACACGTATGAGTTCATTCATACAGATTAATATTAAAGTATATAGAGTAAATCCCAAATTCATCTACTTCCCAACTTTTTAACTGGATTAGATTAATTAACCAATTGCACCTATATGTTTTGCTATGTTGCCCACTGCACCATATATGTTGCATTTGTTTTGAAATGTTGTTAGTTGCACCACTCTACCAATCTAACATTATATTTTAATATAATAATGCTGATGATGCACATGTTGTTGGCATGAAACAGACAACAACACTATGATAATGTTAAATGAAAATTAAAATATTAAAAAATAGACAATAAACAAAACTAAAAAATTAAAAACTAAAAAATAGCAAAAATAAATCACAAATAAGCAAAAAAAATTCTAAAAAAATTGAAATAAATTGTATTTTGGTAATATTAAAAATGTTACAAATGACGAAATACATTTCATGTTACTAGCATGTGACCGTCGCCATTTTGTACATAGTATTTAACGGTGGACTAACATAATGGTGCATCTAACAACATCTCAAAACATAGTGGTGCATTTGGTCAATTAACCCGTTTTAATTATGTGTGGTGATTAGTCTAAACTTTGATAATATTATTTCTCTCTCTCTCTCTCTCTCTCTATATATATATATATATATATATATATATATATATATATGAAAGTGGTCAAATATGTATTAGTCAAATAATGTTGTTCAGATACCTCAATTGAAGGGAGCCAAATAGATGACACTATTTGGATGCTCTCAACTGGAAGCATCCTCAATGGAAGTCACTGCCCCGGCACACTTAGTCAGGGTCAACTGCGGAGCACCATCTCCAGCAAAAACCAAGCCTACGCCTAAGCCTAAGCCCGAAGCCGACCCACCAAAGATGGCATTACTTTACCTCGCAGTCACCCCGTCTCCCGCCGTCGTCGCCTCAAGCCGGGGAACCTGCTACTCCCTTTCCCTCCGCACCACCCCAACATTGACACAACCATCTCCCCCGAGCCCGCACAAGGACCCCCTGATACCCCCTCAACCACCACCACAAGCAACACAACCACCCTCACCAATCCCCAGTTAGGCCTTTCCACCCACCCCACAAACATCCACGCCCCCCATGCCTAAGCCTAGGCCAAAGCCGGAAGCCCCACCACAGCGGATGGCTTTGTTCAACATCTCATTCATCCCACCCCCGCCTCCACCTCGCCAAATCGCGAAGTCCGCCTTATCCCCTCCCATTTCACGTTCCCCCCTCCACCTTCACCATCATCACCACCCCCGATCCCGCACAAAGACACCCCACCACCATCACAACTACCCCCACACGCTCCCACGTGGCTCCACACGCACTCGCTGCCACGCGCCGCCACACGCGCCCTCATACGCGCAGTACGCGCCTTCCACGCGCTCTCACGCGCCGACCAACCACCACCCACGCGCCCACTCAACCGGCGCGTGTAAACCACACGCCGCCAAGCGCTACGACGCGCCGCCGCAACCCACCTCCACCACCGCCATGTCGTGCGCCGGTCGCCTACGCCCCCTCCACGCGCCGTCGTAGATGCTTTTCACCGTTTTAAGCTCAAAATCGACTACATCTTGACGGTACAACCCTCTACCCTCCCCATCCAACCCCTTCAAGTCGAACTCATAGTTCGTCAGCACCAACATTCTGTCCACCAAAAGAACCACGACATGACATATACCCTTCGGTGTATCCACGATACGAATTCGGTCGCATCCTATTTCCATCTTTCTTCGAGGAGACGGAGCATTTCTTTGGCACCCTCCCCTTGCGCTAGTCCTTCGCGGATGTTCCTATGACGGGGGCACCCTCCCCTCTACATCGGTCATGTGGTCATCTTCGTTTTTGAATGGAACTGTTTGTGTTTCGGACATACTATGGTTCTGGTTTGGTATCGCTTGTTGTGCAGGTCCGATGTTAGCTATGCCAGACTCAAGGAAGGTCCTCGTACCCTCCAAAGGAATGCGTTCGCTGCTGTATCAGATGGATTCCTCCTCTCCAAGCTTCTATAATTTGCTTGGGGTCATCTCTGTCAATAAGCCGATCTGCATCTTTAATTTATGTTTTACTAGCTGTATTTCTGTTTCGCACTTCGTTTTTCTTACTTCCGTTGTTTTAGCCGCATCTGCTCTACTTGTTCGGGTACTGGACGCTAACCAATATCCCCAAAGCGGTGTCGTTCTTTCGGTAGATAGTAATAGTTTTAATTATCAATAAAATCAACGGCTTAAATATTAAAAAAATACGGTGGAATTAAAAATAGAAAAAGGGAAAAAAATCAAGAACTCATACAATGAAAAACTTAGTAGGCGCGGCAAACATTGCATGAAAACAGATCCCATCTACTCGTAGTGGGTAAGAGATGGGTGATTCGTATCAATATGGAGGTCGGACCACTGTAGCCAATATCATACATCGGTGTACGTATTAGTAATATATATATATACTAGGTATTCAGTCGCACTTTATGCGGAATTCTTCGTTTATAAAAAAAGTTATAAGCATCACAATGGTATTACATATTTTGCTTTACTTAAAGGTATCATGTAAGCTTTTTATGTGTGGTTTATGGAATACATAAATTTATGTAATGCTTAAATAATAGTGTTTACAATGGTTTTACTTAACCATCTTATGTAAATATATTTTATTATAAATTTTAACAACTAATTTAAAAAGTAGTTATAATTAAAGTTTCAACTGTGTCTTTACAATCGGCTAAAAAAATTGTGTCGTTACAATTAAGTTTTTGTCTAATTTTGCAACGAGATTTGTGTTATTTGTTTTATATATATATATATATGGAACGACGGTGTTTGGAAAAAAAAAATGAAGACAATTAATTTTACGCAAACATAAATATAATGAATGTTTTATGTAAAATATATAAATTTACGTAACCATAAATCATTACTTAAAACTGGGACCCATACGTAAAGTATCATAAAGTCTATGTAACAACTTTAAAGAATGCAATTTAAGTAAAACCATTATGGATGCTTAATACTCTTGATAAATATATATATATATATATATATATATTGAATAATTTGATACAGTGATGTATGTAAATTAAAAAGATACGATGTACATTTGGATTTAGGGTTTATTATATTTGCAAATATATTTGTAATAGAAATTAAAATTATAAAATAATATTCAATGATATAAAATTAACGTGATACTATACATGATTTGCTTCCTACTATTATAATTAGTAACGAAGGTAAGTAACATTTGATGGGCCCCGGCTAAGGCCGTTAGGCCCCTTTAACGATTGACAAACGGCGACTAGGCCCGTTGGGCTAGGAGCTGGGTTGCTGGAAGGCTAAGGGCTCCGACGGACGGAGGCCCCGACATGGAATAGCCCCGAGTAAGTATAGCCTCGATAGAGGAAAGCCCCGAAGATATCGGACCTGGACGTGGTCGGTCCCGATATGGGAGTTGACACCACTCCCCGACACCGAATCCTCAATGATGCAACTTGGGAGTCTCCGATAATGATCGAGACTCGCCAGTAAGAGCACAATCCCGGAAATCTCGCTATGATTACAGTAGTGATATAGTGGGCGAGATACGTGGGATACGCATAACTGTACAGATACGTGGCGAGATATACGGCGAGATATGTGGGACAGTGGATCACAATCCAACCGCCTAATCAGGTAACTGGGATAGCCTTCCCCCTATAAAAGGAGGGAAGTTATCCCAAGTTAAGGTTACGTTTTTACACACATACACATACTACTTGCTTGCCCTGTTGATCACCGTACTTACGTTAAGCATCAGAGAGGGATCTTTGGCCACCACCCTCTATTCCCCTTCTGCAGGATTGCGAGGAGCTAAGGAATCCGTCACCGTAACCAGAGTTCCTGCCGTGATCCAACATTGGCGCCGTCTGTGGGAACGCAACAAAAAGCCAAAGTAAGTTTGCTTCCCTTTGACTCCATACCATGGCTGGCAACAGGCCGCAGCGATCAGGCAAGCAGGTGCAGACCACCAGCAATCCCCCTGAGGATGATACACAGCATCAGGATCTAAGAGACGATGGTGACAGCACTCACCGAGATGACACCACCAGGGAGGTTGTTCCTCCGCGAAGAGAAACCAGGTCGATGACCAGGAACGAGCTCCCTGGTGGATCCAGGAACGTGGCGCCTTCCCAGAGCCCAGAGCTGGCCAGGGTAGTGGCAGAGGCCATGCCCCTATTCATGGAGGCCATGGAGGCCCTCTTAGACCGAAGAGAGGCTGCCAGAAGGCAGGCCGTAGATCTACCGCCGCTCCCTCCGCGGTGAGATGCTTCCAGAAGGCAGGTGGACGACAATCTGCCGCCACCTCCCCCGTTGAGGGAACAGCCCGTTCCCCCCAGGCATCCGAATCCAGCACCGGCGGAGAATTTTGTGGTCGATGGACCAGGGCCAGTACAGCAAAGGACTATTCCCCTGAACGGTACCCTCACTGCTGATCAGGTGGTGAAGATTGTGGGTATTTGCATGGGAGATCAGAAGCCCATGATGTCGGAGTTGAGGAGTCGGGAGACCCATCCCTTCGTTCCCAGGCTGATCAATACCCTGGCCCCTCCAGGCTTGGGTATCCCGAAGATAGAGGAGTACGACGGGGACGCGGACCCGGTCCGCCACGTACAGAAGCACCTGACAGCGTGCATGGGCAGGACCCCAGATGAGGATGTTATCTGCGCGTTGTTCCCGAGTACCTTGGGAGAGAAGGCTTTGACATGGTTCTACAGTCTGCCCACCGGATGCATAACCTGTTGGGAGGATATGCATCAGCGATTCATCGCCCAGTACCAAGGGCGTCGACGGCTGCTGAAGAGTGTTCGGACCCTGCATGAGGTGGTCCAGAGGCCCGACGAATCGCTGGCCCAATACTACCAGCGTTACACGGCTGGCATGACCGAGCTGGATGAGGAGATATCGGAGGGCGAGGCCGTCCGTACCTTCTTGAAAAACCTCAATCCCCCCTACGGCTCCGACCTACTGCACAGCGTCGCGGCCAAAAACGTCTGGAGCATGGAGGCGCTTCAGGCGAGGGTGAAACAGCAAATCAACGTCCAAGAGTCGAAGATCGCTGCCGGAGAGTTGGCTCCTCCCAAGGGGCGCGGAGGAAAGCAGTTGTTCAAACCATTGGACAACCAAAACAAGAAGGATAGCTCCGAGAGTAGTCGGAGTCGTGGACGCCCTGATCGAAGGGAGGATAGGCGTCCAACAAAGAGAGACAGTCAGAGGGAGGAGTTTACCCCCCTCAACAGGCCTTTGAGAGAGGTCTTGGCCGTAATGGAGAGGCAAGGCCTCGCTCGTTTCCCCAAAAAGAAGGAAGGCGAAAAGTTGGGCTCCCGCACCGACCGTTACTGCCGATTCCATCGGGCCACTGGTCACGACACTGACCAGTGTCGGGAGCTGAAGAAGGAAGTAGAGAAGCTTATCCAGAAGGGTAAGCTGAAGGAGTTCGTGGGGGGATTCGCGCTGCAAACCCCATTCCCGATCTCGGTCGAGATCCAAATCTCGATCGAGGTCCCCAAGGAAGAGAAGGTCCGAAGCGGAGCCTTCGGAGGGCCCATCAGGATCCCGACAGAAGAGGGTCATTAATGTGATCCATGGAGGGTTCGCTGCAGGAGGAGACACATCGTCTTCTCGGGAGCGTTACGCCAACCAGGTGCCCGTAGCAGTGGCCTTGGGAAAAAGGTCCCGGTCGTGGACCTCGAAGGAGGAAATGGAGATTACCTTCTCGGCGAAGGATTTGGAGGGAGTAGAGACCCCCCACGAGGATGCCCTAGTCGTGACGCTGGATGTAGGTGGATTCGAAATGAAGAGGATCCTCATTGATGGAGGAAGCTCCTCCGACATCCTCTTCTCCGACGCCCTGGAGCAGATGGGGAAGAAGAAGAAAGACCTACGGGAGGTTAACTTCCCGATGGTAGGATTTTGCGGCACAACCTCTTATCCGTTGGGGGTTATTACGCTGCCTGTGTGGTTCGGCAGTGGCTGGAAAATGGAGAAGAGAGATGTGGAATTCGTGGTGGTCGAATCCACAGGGACGTACAATGCGATTATTGGGAGAACCACCATCAACCCGCTGATGGCAGTGGCCTCGACTGTCCATCAGAAAATGAAGTTCCCGACTGAGAATGGGGTCGGTGAAGTAAAAGGCGACCAGGTGGCGTCGAGACGGTGTTATGTCAACGCCACAAGGAGATCGAGGAGGGAGACTATGTCGGTTCTCCAGACAGACACTGATCCTCGAGAGGAGTTTGGGCGCCCCGCCCCTATGGAGGACCTAAAAGAAGTCGAGATAGATGGGCCCGAGAGGAGGGTAAAGATCGGATCCGCCCTAACCGAGGAAAGGGCTCAGGAGTTGATCGCGCTCTTGAAAGAATTCAAGGAGTTGTTTGCTTGGTCCCTGAGCGATATGCCAGGAATCAGCCGTGACGTGATCGAGCATGAACTGAATATCGACCCTACGATCAAGCCGATCGCGCAGAAGAGACGTCCGATGGGGACAGACAAGAGGATCGCAATCCAGCAGGAGGTTGGCAGGTTGCTCGACGCTGGGTTCATTAGGGAGATCCGATTCCAGACTTGGGTAGCCAACCCAGTGCTGGTGAGGAAAAGCAACGGGAAGTGGCGGATGTGTGTCGACTTCCGCGACCTGAACAAGGCTTGCCCGAAGGATTGTTATCCGCTCCCGCGGATCGACCAATTGGTGGATGCTACATCGGGGCATGAGCTGCTAAGCTTTATGGATGCTTATTCTGGTTATAACCAGATAAAGATGGCGAAAAAGGATGCCCCACACACCGCCTTCTACGCTGACAGTGAAGTCTTCCAGTACGATGTCATGCCTTTCGGCCTGGTGAATGCGGGGGCGACCTATCAGAGAATGGTGAACAAGCTGTTCGGGGATATGCTTGGAAGTACCATGGAAGCCTATGTAGATGACATGCTGGTGAAGTCCCGACGAGCATCGGACCACGTTGGTAACTTGGCAATGGCCTTCGAGAGGATGAGGCTCCACCAAGTCCGCCTGAATCCAGCCAAATGTGCCTTCGGAGTACATTCAGGGAAGTTCTTAGGCTTCATGGTGAGCCAGAGGGGGATCGAGGTGAATCCCGAAAAACTAAGGGCGATAGAGGAGATGCAGTCCCCGACAAACCATAGGGAGGTGCAAGTGCTGAACGGTCGACTGGCTTCGATGAATCGCTTCCTATCCAAGGCAAGCGACCGGGCGATGCCATTTTTCAATGTGCTGAGGGCCAACCGACAGTTCGAATGGACCGCCGAATGTGAGGAGGCGTTCCAAGCGCTCAAACAACATCTCCGCACCCTCCCACCACTAGCAAAGCCAGTTCCAGGCGAGCCGCTCTATCTTTACTTGGCTGTTTCTTCGTTTGCAATAAGCTCTGTCTTAGTTAAAGCTGTCGAGGGCAATCAAATCCCCGTCTATTATGTAAGCAAGGCGTTTGCCAAGAGTGAAATGAATTACCCTCCGATTGAGAAGTACCTCTTTGCGTTGATTATTACCGCTAGAAAGTTACGGCCTTACTTCCATGCGCATGAAATTACGGTGTTGACTGATCAGCCAATGAAACACTTCTTGAACCGACCTGATGCGTCGGGGAGACTAGTAAAGTGGGCCGTGGAACTTAGCGAGTTTCGGATTCATTTCGCTCCGAGAACAGCTATCAAAGGGCAGGCATTGGCCGACTTTATAGTTGAATCTACTGTTCCCGATCCTGAAGCAACGGAAACAGTAGAGGGGGCAACCGGGAATACTGAAGAGGTCCCGACGGCGGAGCAGTCGGAACAGCCAAATAAGGAGAACACCTGGGAGTTGTACACGGATGGCTCCTCAAGCTCGGATGGATCCGGTGCGGGGTTCGTATTGATTCCGCCAGGCGGGGCGGAGCCACTTCGATATGCATTGGCCCTAACATTTAGAGCCACCAATAACGAGGCGGAGTATGAGGCTCTTATAACGGGGCTGAAAATCGCAAAGGGCACTGGAATCGAACATTTGAAGGTGAAGTGTGATGCTAACCTGATTGTAAATCAGGTCCGGGGGCAGTATGGAGCAAAGAACCCGATCATGAAGAAGTACCTTCAGGAGGCTCGGACCTTGAAGGAGAGCTTCAAAAGCTTTGATATCGAGGCAATTCCGAGGGGAGAGAATGTAGAGGCTGATGCCTTGAGCAAATTTGCCTTGGGGGCACCTTTGGAAGAGAGTCGGAAGGTACACTTCTTGGAGAAGGTGATTCTATCGACCACCGATCCGTCGGAGGTGTGTGCCATCGGAACGGGATCGAAGGAAGAACCCACTTGGATGACCCCGATAATCGCGTACTTAACTACGGGGGCACTCCCTGAAGATAAAGCGGCAGCGGAGCGACTGCGACGAATGTCAATTAATTACGCGATGGTGGATAACCAGTTGTACAAGAAGGGTCTGCTTTCGACTCCTTTCCTGAAATGCGTGGCCGAACCCGATACGACTCGGATTCTGAGGGAGTTGCATGAAGGAGTCGCGGCATGTCACGAAGGCGCTCGGTCTATCCTGAGGAAGGCGCTGAACTTGGGATATTACTGGCCCACGATGAATAAGGAAGCAACGGCGCTTGTCCGATCCTGTGACGCGTGTCAGAGATATGCTCCGAATATCACAGCCCCCGCTGCCGATTTGATGCCCATTGGGAGTGCTTGGCCCTTCGCGCAGTGGGGCATTGACCTGGTGGGACCCCTTCCGAAAGCAAAAGGCCAGTGCACACATTTGCTTGTCGCGATTGACTACTTCTCGAAGTGGATCGAGGCTAAGCCGTTAGCCAAGACAACAGCGGGACATATTATTAAGTTCCTTCAGACCCGAATTTTGTCGAGATATGGGGTGCCGAAGGTGATAATCAGCGACAATGGTCCTCCGTTTAATGGGGCCCAGGTGGAGAAGTTCCTGGACGAGTTTGGTATCGAGCATCGGACAGCATCCGTCCATCACGCTCAGACCAATGGGCAGGTGGAGGCTGCCAACAAAATCGTGATGGAGGGTTTGAAGAAGAGGGTCTATGCTTTGGACGGAAAATGGCTGGACGAACTGGAGAACGTGTTGTGGGCGGTCAGAACGACACCCAAGCGGTCAACAGGTGAAACCCCGTTTGCACTTGTTTATGGGACGGAGGCGGTCGCTCCCGTGGAAATCGCTGTGGCGTCCCATCGGACCAGAAGCTATGAGCCCTCGACAAGTCCAGAAAGAGCCAGGATAGGACCTTTGACGAATGACGAAACAAGGCGCCTGGAGTTATCCTTGCTAGAGGAAAAATGGCTGGAGGCCGACATAGTGCAAGCTCGGATGCGCTTGGCGACGGCCAGGTACTATAATCGGAAGGTCAAGTCGCGACAGTTCTACGTGGGAGAACTGGTCCTGCGTCGGAATGAGTTCGCCCTACAAGATCGGATCAACAAGATGTCCCCGAAATGGGAAGGGCCTTACAAGATCGTGGGCATGCCGGCCTCGAATGCTTATAAGTTAGAAGACCTCGATGGCAATGTATTAAGAAACACCTTTAGTGGTGAACATCTGAAGAAATGTCATGTTTAACAAATAAGTCGTCCGTAGAGGCGCAAAGATGTAATTAAGTCACCCTGAGTGGTGCATGCTATGTAAAAGACATCGATCAATAAAGAGGCTACTTCTGATCAAAGTATTCCTAAGTTGTTCTCGATACATAAAAAGCGTCATTGGACGTCCGAAAAATCCTTAAGTTTTTAAGGTCCGATTAAAAGCGTCATTGGACGTCCGAAAAATCCTTAAGTTTTTAAGGTCCGATTAAAAGCGTCATTGGACGTCCGAAAAATCCTTAAGTTTTTAAGGTTCGATTAAAAAGCGTCATAGGACGTCCGAAAAATCCTTAAGTTTTTAAGGTTCGATTAAAAAGCGTCATAGGACGTCCGAAAAATCCTTAAGTTTTTAAGGTTCAATTAAAAAGCGTCTTAGGACGACGGAAAGCCTTAAGGTTCTTAGGGTCCGATAAAAGCGTTATGAAGAACATAATGTAATCGGAAATGATATTAATAAAAGGCTCGAAGGCCTAAGAGGTTCAATACAAGAGAGATAATGATAAAGGACTACAAGGACTTAAGTTATAAAATATTAAGCTCGGTCCTCGGACGCCTTAGGGTCGGATGCTGGATTTTCAGAGGGCTTCGGAGAGGTAGGATCGGAGGGATCTGCAGGGGGGTCGTCGGCATCTTCGGAGGAACTCTCCGACGGGAGGCTAAAGTACATTTCTGCGGCTCGGCCGAGAATCTTGGACTTCCTCAGGTCGATGGAGTCCCCGTAAGTTTCATTAAGCTCTTCGACAATGTCAAGGAAGGCATTCTGCAAGTCTTCCTGACAATGCTTCGCCGCATCCGCTTTGAAGTCCTCCGAGCTCCGATATTCTTCGCGGCCCTGGACCTTCGCGTTTGCTATTTGGGCGGAACGGTCCGCCTTTTCCTCCTCCAGCTCCGCGATAGCCCTTTGCTTCTCAAGCTTCAGCCGATCAGCAGTTTCCTTCAATTCCGCTTTATCAAAGGCGGCCTGATTCCGATCGGCTAGGGCCGTTTGCTGCTCCCGCCTAAGCGAGCTCTCAAGGCTTTGAATCCGCCTTTGCTGGGATTGAGCCTCTTGAACAAGCTTGGCCTTACCCTCCTCAGCCTGCTGCCTACCTTCTTCGGCTTGCATTCTGCCCTCTTCCGCTCGGAGTCTTGACGCCTCGGAGGTGGCCAGGTCCTCCTGGAGCTTAGTCAAGCTCTCGATGTTGGAGTTGGCCCGTTCTTGCTCCAAAGCCTCCTGCAGGGACAGGATGTAGCCGAAGCAACGATCCTGGTCCGCCATTTCCTTAGGACAAATATAGCTTAGTATTTGATAGTCGGAATACTTTCAGATGAGTAAAAGCAAAGTATAACCTACCTCTATCCGACGAACGGCCATTTGACGGATGTCCGCCTTGATCGAGCCTGACATCAAGTGCAAGGCCAAGTTCTCCTCCTGGCACCCCCGATGTAGAGAAATCCCCTGCAGAGACTCCACCGGTTTCCAAGGCTCCGCACTCTGGTCCGAGGAGAAGGCCTGGTAATAGTCTCCATCCAAGGAGAATGGAGGTACTACCAGACGGGCTCCCCCATCCTCACTTGTCTGAGCTTCGGGGGTCACGCTCCTAACAGGTGCCGATGTTAGCGCGAGGGGGAGTGGGGACGTCTCCTTAACAGGTGACTCAGCAGGAGTCGGCCTCGATTTTCGTCGGAGGACTAGGCCTTCCTCCTCAGCTTGGTCCTCGGAGAGGGAGTCCTCCAAGTTGACCACCCGACTGAATTGGCCACGGACTTCTGTCGGGGCGTCATCTACCCCCGGCTCCGCTGCAGGCACGGGGTCTGAGGCAGATGCAGTAGGTGCGACGTCCGTGTGACCTGCAGCGGGACGAACAAGGTGAGGAAGATTATTGATATCGGTATACCAAAATAGACAACGCTCCACATATTTCTCGCAGCCGAAAAAGTTGTAATAACCCGCTTCGAGGACGTGTGGAGTTTCCCCTCGAAGGACGAGCTTGACGTCCCTGATCCGCCCTTCCATGTCGGGGGCCTGAAGGTCCTGAGGAACCAACTGTCTATATCTTTTTATAGCACGAAAAACTTCCTTACCTTCCTTTTCGGAGCGGACGCCGAAGGCGGCCCTAACCACGTCTGCATTAGTCTGCCCCTCGGGTGTGCGGGCTGACCTCGATGCCTCGGAGGTCTTCTTCTTCTTCTGAGACGGCTCCGACGCGTCGGAGGACTTTCTCCTAGACGAGGACTTCTTCTTACGTTTCAGCGAGTGGGAGGCATCGGTATCCTCCTGAAACAGATGGGCGGTCAGCGATGATCGATGGGCTGTAAGCAATGAAAACAAGAAATAATTAGAAGATTACCCAGAGAATTACATTGGAACGGCCATCACGAATTTTTCCCCCGGCTCGGGGATCAATCAGCATGATGGAAATTTTTATCCGTTGTTGGTCAGTAACAGAAGTGGCCTCGAAGGGCTGATAACCCTCCTCCCAGCGACGGGCTTGGATGAGCATCAAAGCCCTCTTAGTCTGTTCCGACCATTTACGGAAGGGCACAGGAGGGTCAGCTTCTACGGCGGTCTTCGGCCATTCGATGGGACCAGGCTTGATGAAAAAGTACTGTTCTTTCCAGTTGGCATTGTCATGCCCCTTGTCGTGAATGATGGCTCGTTCCTTGCAAATCCTTCAGGACACCTTCCTATCCCAACCCATCTCCTTATATTGCTCGTCGGTCCCCTCGGGTTGGCGAGGGGTAAAGGAGCAGATCCCATCTTTGTTGCAAGTCATCTTATAGAGGACCCGCCAGAGCTCCAGAGTATAGCTCCAGTCCTCTTTGTTAAGATCACACCACACTTGAAAGGCAACCCATGTGCGGATTGCGTGTTGAGAGAAGGTCGTGGGGTAAGTCTTGTAGTGGTTACATAGCTCCACCCAACTCGGACAAAACGGGAGTCGGATTCCCGCACGGATCTGCCCTGGGGAGGTGAACACCTCGCCTTCATTAGGGAGTGTAACCCGGGTTTCGCGAGGATTGAATTTGGATTGCTCATAGGGATAGCGAGCCCCGAAAGAGGATTCGAAGATACCACCTTCTTGGCAAGCCCTATCGTAGTTAATAGGTGCAAGCGAGTTCTTGAGATATTTGAAGACAAAAGGTGGTCCATCATGGGAAGACCCGCTGTTGGTGGCAGATCCCTCGGCTGAAAATCGTCGATGGAAGGAAGGAGGGGAAATTGAAACCTAAGAAGATCAAAAATGGAGGAAAAAATGGTAATAAGGTGAAAAATCTTACCAGACATGGTGACTGAAGTCTTGATCGGAAAAGCTTGAGTGCTTGAAGCGCCGGTGAAAACTTGAAGTATGGAGGATCAAGGCTCTTGGGATCGCAGAGAAGAAGGAGTAGAGGAAAAGTGAAACAATGTCTGGGTTTAGGGTTTTATAAGAGAAGGAAGAGAGAACTGAAGGGGCGGGCAATCTGAGCCATAGAATTCAAAACGATTCAATCGGAATCGTCCAAAGTGAAACGTGCTAATCTGAAGAAGGCGAAACGATTTTGATTTGAACCGTCGGGACGCATGGAAGACAGATAAGATAGGAATGATGACGTACCGTGGTGGTTGAAAAGTGCTTTTTCAGAAAGCAGGCGTGCAGAACCCGAGGCGTTCCTTCACCTTCTATCAGCATTTAATGCTGGTCTGATCGAGAAACCCTCTCGAATCCAAGCAGGATCCCAAAAGATCTTGAAGAGATCCGAGGCAAAGGCCTCCGACGAAAGTAGGGCAAAGGCCTCCGATGTTTTAAATAAAGACTCCCGACAGGGACATTGAAGGGTCGATATTGGAAGACGCGACGCACTATAAGTCCCTCACGTCTTGGGGGCAAATGATGGGCCCCGGCTAAGGCCGTTAGGCCCCTTTAACGATTGACAAACGGCGACTAGGCCCGTTGGGCTAGGAGCTGGGTTGCTGGAAGGCTAAGGGCTCCGACGGACGGAGGCCCCGACATGGAATAGCCCGAGTGAGTATAGCCTCGATAGAGGAAAGCCCCGAAGATATCGGACCTGGACGTGGTCGGTCCCGATATGGGAGTTGACACCACTCCCCGACACCGAATCCTCAATGATGCAACTTGGGAGTCTCCGATAATGATCGAGACTCGCCAGTAAGAGCACAATCCCGGAAATCTCGCTATGATTACAGTAGTGATATAGTGGGCGAGATACGTGGGATACGCATAACTGTACAGATACGTGGCGAGATATACGGCGAGATATGTGGGACAGTGGATCACAATCCAACCGCCTAATCAGGTAACTGGGATAGCCTTCCCCCTATAAAAGGAGGGAAGTTATCCCAAGTTAAGGTTACGTTTTTACACACATACACATACTACTTGCTTGCCCTGTTGATCACCGTACTTACGTTAAGCATCGGAGAGGGATCTTGGGCCACCACCCTCTATTCCCCTTCTGCAGGATTGCGAGGAGCTAAGGAATCCGTCACCGTAACCAGAGTTCCTGCCGTGATCCAACAACATTGTTATTTTTACACTTTACGGAGACACATTTTCTTGCTGTTTATAATCTTTAAGTTTTTGTCATTTTGTGATATTAGACCTATAACCTAATTTTCTGAACTTGACGTAACATATTAGGATACTTTTTAAATCTTAAATTCTATGTCATTTTTTTGTTTAATCTAACAAAATCGATTATATTTATAATTCTTTAAATCAAATATTATTAAACATTTTTATTTTCATCAATATATCTTTAATACTAAAATATAATGATTGTGCTACGAATTCATCGTTAAATATTTTTCATCGTTTCCCTGCTTGACCGGACTCCATAATCCATATCCACCTCATTTGAATTTATTATTCGTTTACCAAAAAAAAGTATTATTCTTTTTAATAATTGTAGAGTTTTATATATTGGCGTAGTTAAACATACAATAATATCAGTTGTACTTGTACTTTAATGATTTGTTATATATATAATATTATAAAAAAAATTCATATGAACGTGCATAATAATGCATCTAATCGGTGGCGTAACCATTCACGAAAACATATTAAAATTCTAAATATCATCCAATTAATATTTGTATTAAAATTTTGAAATTTTATTTTTAAAAGAAAACATATCTCAAACTCATATTATTTTGGTGTTAAAATTTCTATTATTTTATGTAATGGACTAACATCCTAATATTTGTAAGATCTTTTATTATTATTTTGTAACACGCTTGTTCAATCTATTCGAAAAAAAAGGTTTTTCAATTTTAAGTTTTGTGACGTTTGATTTTAACATAAAGGAGATGAATTTTAATATTTAGCTATCTTTTGCTACAAAATGAATTATAGTTACTTAATATAATGTCCTACTAGAGGTCCAATAGAGAAAAAATATGTAAAACACGTAATAAGTTTGCAAAGATGTAGAACACATTTAAAACAAATGTAATTGCTACTTTCTTCAATCACCCGTCTAAAATTGTCGTCAAATACATGTAAATTTACAAAATTAACCGGATATTTTTTAATATCAAAATAAATACATAATCACTTATAATAGTATTGTAATAGTGTCCAGACGCTATTGATACTCAAATGAATCTAAGTCAGTTCTGGTCCGATTTGACTTGTATAAGTTATTAGCTTGTGATACTATGGAAAACACTAAGTAAACTTTGTACATTTGAAATATATTTAACGATAATTTCGGAGAGATGATTAAATGAAATACCAAATATTATCATTCTGAAATACCTTATACATTTTAAATATGTTATATGTGTTATATAATTTTTCAAATAAAATAAATTTATATTTTATATAATAAATATTCACAATTTTTGTTATATGCAAATGCATACCTCTATGTAAAGTGGGTTTGGAAAGAGGGCGTTTAAAATTTCAAGTTACGGCAAAGATAAGGTGGTCCAGGCCCAGCCCAATAATGTCAGAGCAATGCAATTTGCAAATCCGAGATTTTTGTTCTCATCCTAGAGCTTAGTAGGACATTATTATATTAAGCAACTGTATTTGAAATAAACGTAACCCCTTATCTTTTGTTGTTACTAGCCGATTAACACATTCTTTAATTAAACCAGGTGATATTTATAAGGTTACGTTTATTTTAATAATAATAATAATAATAATGAATAGAAAAACCACGTCCAAAATGCATATCTAAAAGACCCTAGCTAGTTAGGATTGTATGTGTGATGTGTCTGATAATTATCGCAGGAATTAATAAAGTCAAAAGCGGAGAATACTGTAAAAAAAAAAAAATTATTATTTTCTTGTAATATCGGTGGGGTGATATTCCTTTTCGGGAAAAAAAAATGGTGGACCAAAATTATATGGTTATGGGATGAGCGTGGCGGAGGCACATTCATCGTTGGTTGGTTGCTTGGAAGAATTCCAAAAACCTTTATAGATACCGTACACCCTACCTATACTATTATTACAATTTACACTACAACTTGAACTATGGATATATATATATATATTATGTATATGTTATATGTATATATAACATTGAGCTACAACTTGTTATGACTTTGCAATTTTATTTTCGTGGGTTGGTTTTATGGAGGTCCTATTAAGAATATAATATATGTAGTATGTTTTCTTTTTACCACTAGATTAATTTCCACTTATTCCGAATGAGTATGTAATGAGTAAAGTATTGGTCCAACTTTGCACTTCGGTTTTCAGGTAAAACCGGTCACATTCACTCGCTTGTACAAAAGTATTTTATTGGTTTGCGTATGTCATTACTCGATTGATATGACCAATGATGAATGGATTAATCAAGCACTAGATAATTAGTCACAAATATAGATATCTTGATATAAGTTATCTCATTTGTACAATTTTTTTTTTTTCAGAGTGCTTCCAGGGTATAATTAAGAGATCGTAACATATTTGATCTACATTTAAAATAATCTGCACAAATATTAAATTAATAATAAATAATGTGCTGACTATAGATAAACTTTTATTTATTAGGAATTGACGGCAATATCTAGGCCTCGCATTAAGAATAATGTGCATATATACTCCATTGTTGTAACTTGTAAGACCGAGGCCCATTGACTCTTCTAAATCTATCTATAATAGAAAATTGCACATAGTAGGTTCTGTAAGTCAGGCCCAACTTATAAACACAGTCTCCAGCGAAACCCATAATTTATTTTGTTAACCAACAAAGGCCTTCTTAATTCACATTTCACAATAATATCATTTTGAGGCGGAAGGGTTAAGGATAAATTACCCGGAGTGATATCGTACTTGAACAGAAACATTTAATTACTAGCCACAAAGTCCGCGCACCACGCGGGAAGAAACTTCTAAATAAAATTTAAATTTAAATTTAAAAACTAAGTTAAGATATGCATGTAATGTTGTGTGTCTAACTCTGCCCAATTTTAAATTATCTTACGTTCCAACCGAGAAGCAGCTTCCTAATTTTGTATTTAATACAAAGAGCGCATCTTTCACCACCATTCATAACGACATGAATGATTAGGGGAAAATATTAAAAAAAAAATATGGTGTATCAAGTTATAAAATATTTCATTTTTAGTACTCTTAATTAGTTTTTCATTAGAGATGTGTTCGTATTGAGAAAATAAGCTATTTAAGGGTCTTACATGAACCTTGCCAGATGCAAGCTGAGGTCTCTAGCTTAAGGGTTACGTGTTCCTGCCAATAAAAAATTATCATTATTTTTTTAAAACAAAATAAAAAAATTTGAAAAAGAAATGTCAATGTTGTATATCTTAATAGTATTAATACAAAATAATTAGATACATACAACCAATATATATAAATTCAACAAATTAACTTTTACTGTTTGAACATAAAATTATCATATCTAATTCATATATCACCAAATAAGAATAAACATGTTAAATTGATAAGAAACCAAATTAGTTCAACTAATTGATGGTTAAAACAATATATACAGACAAAGCAAAGTTTCATGAAATAGTTAAGATATGCATGTAGTGTTTTGAGTAGTCCAACCCTGCCCAATTTTAAATTATCTTACATTCCAACCAAGAAGTGGCTTAGTAATTTTGTCTTTAATACGAAGAGCATATCTTTCACCACTTTGTTACAAAAACTCTAAATACCTTCCATTCATAACGACATGAGTGATTAGGGGTAGAATGTTAAAATTAAAAATATGGTCTATCAACTTATAAAATATTTCATTTTTAGTACTCTTAATTAGTTTTTTCATTAGAGATGTGTTAGTATCGAGAGATAAAATAAGTTATTCAAGGGTCTTACAGGAATCTTGCCCGATGCAAGCTAGGGTCGAGGTCTCTAGCTTAGGGGTTAAGTTTCTGCCAATAAACAAATATAATTCTTTTGCTTTAAAGCAAAATAAAAAATATTGTCAACAAAATATTGATGTTGCATATCTTAATAGAATTAATAAAAATAATTAAATGCATACAACCAATATATACAAATCCAACAAATCTAAGTTGTACTGTCTTGAACATAACATCATCACGATATCACCAAATAAGAATAAACCTATTAAATTTATAATAAACCAAATTGATATAATTAAATTATGGGTAAAACAACATATACACATATAGTATAATCTAGAAACTATTTAAAAATTATATTTTTTCCATAGATTTATTTTCATTAACATCATATCATACATTTGAGGAGATTCAAATATACTCCACACTTAAGGAGGACTTAAACCTGAGTCAATCCGAAAACATCACAATATATATAGGAGTTTATATTATCGTTCTCTAATAATTTTACGTCCCCGCACAAAAGCATATAAAAATAAGATCGTTAATTTTGTATTTATAGAAAATAAAAAGGAAGAGTGAAAGATTTAAAAAATGAGTGAGGTGAGGTGAGATAAATAGATTAGATTTGCTAATAAACTTTACACTCACGAAATATATTCCGAACTCATTAGTGGTCGTGTTTCACAATAGGGCAGCATGAACTACAATAACACAGCATATATACTTTATATTAGCAGATAAGAGAATAAAGGATACATAGACGGGAGCAAAAGCCTTGGTTTGGACATTCTTGCGTGATAGTATATACAAAATATGGTTTGTATTATATCACGCAATTGCAAGAGAATAATTGTATTTTATGGGACACATAAGGGACTGATATTTATAGGGTTTATTTACTTTGAATGAATGGAAACAAACAAAAAAAAAACTAAATGAAATATGGAACACAAATGAAACAGCTAATATTTATTGGCAAATTATTAAACAATGAAAATTTCAATATTGTCTATGTACGTATATGTGATTTATTATGGTAAGTTAATATTATAAAGTTGGCCAATAATATTGAATTGAATTAATAAGGCTGAAAAAAAAATAATAGGGCGTATATATTGAATTTTATGCTATTTTTTATAATATTTTGAACTTAACTAATAATAGGTTGTTGAATATAGAAGAATTAATATGACGTATATATTGAATTGAATTTATTATTATATACATATACATATATTGCACCCATTTTTGGCCGATTTGTTCATTTTTTTAATAATATTTAATACCTTATTCTTTTGCTTACGTGGCGGCCTATGGTCTTCCGGTGTCAAACTGTATAGATTTACTATTTAAATGGAAACTTTTAATTAATTTTTTTTATAAATTGCGTAGAGACCAAAATAGGAAATAAAAATACTTCTTAATTTTCAATTAATCAATATTATGTATCTAAATTTAGAGAACCCCTATTAAATTCAGATTAAATTAGGAAACGGTGACTGTGTGCACTGTCCACGTGTCGACCAGAGGGCTTCCGATGCCGAATTAATATAATACTAGCTACTAAACCCGCGCACCGCGCGGGAGAAAATTTACGAACAAAGATGAAATGAAAAAAAATTACGTTATCTTAACTTATTGAATATACAACTACATATATCAACAGTTATTTGAAAATTTAATATATTTTTTAAAGAAAATTAATTATAATGAATTAATTTAATTAAAGTATTCAATAATAATATTTAAAGTTTTTTGCTAATTATTTTTATTTCAGTTTCAAGTTTTTTTTTTTTTCATTTTAACTTGAGTTGGGCTCACAATTTCTTATGGGTATGAGTTGGACACACAATTTTTATGGGTATGAGTTGGGATCACAATTTTTTTTTATATTGCTAGGATGTGCTAAAATGTTTTTTTTATTTATAATTATTATCAAGAGTTTGGCTAAAATAAACTTGAGTTTATTTCAACTCGAATTTTCAGCCATCAAATTATGCATGTGTATTAAATAGTTTTTATCTCTTCTAAATTCTGATTGATTCTCTCTCATGATCTAACATATGAAAAATCGAGTTGAAATAAATTCGACTGCATTTTATCCAACCCCTGTTATCAATAGTTGGTTGATCTTATTTTTATTTTATTTTTTTGGCCACTTGGTTGATCTTATTTAGTTATATGAAGTATATTATATTTATCAATTTGTTCAATGTAATTTGATCACAATATTATTATATTTATTTACACCAATGCATTTAAATTTACATTAGTAAAAATATATTTAATATAATGTTATACGTATATATATAATATAGTATTAAATATATTATTTGAGAAAAAAACTAAAGGAAATGAATATTCACAAAATATATTTGGGGAAATAATATATATATTAATTATGTACATATTTAATATATAAAATATAATAATATCTAGTAAGAAAATATAATGACCTATAATAAATTTATCTTTCAAATGTAGAACATACTAATAATATTAATTTTCTCTTAGTATTTAGATTTTCAATTGTGTAACTGAGAAAATGAGATATTTTAAAATTTTCAATCTTGACAATTTTAAATAACATTTAGTATCAGTAATTAGACATATAAATCCTAATTACGATAATAGAATTAACTCATCAGGTTTATAAGAATTTTTAGATTAACTATAGGGGAGGTTCAAGTTATTAATAATAAAATAATTGAAAATAAATAAAACCCAAAATATATTTATAGTATTTAAGGCGCTGAGACAAATAAATTTGAAAGTTTAAAATTTGAAAATAAGAATTACCTTCATGACATTGATGCATGCTCGATTAAATTGATGTGAAAAAAATATATTAATTAACTGCTTACACGTATAACTGTTGCAACCACATAATCAATGAGAAGACCCTTATTAAAATTCTCGCAATTAAAATGGATAATGATATGCACTTACTTGAAGCAACTATTAAACCCTTTTAGATATTTTGAGATGCAACGTTTTATGTATGGTTGGTAAGAAGAGTTGATAAGAAGAGTTGTTCAAGGTATTATCAATCAAATAACTAAAAATCAAAATACATTTATGAATAATATTAAAAACATGGAGATAAATGAATTTGAAAGTTCAAATAGTGTATATCTAGTTGAAGCATGCATGATCAAACTGATATGGGAAAATAATTCTTTCATGTCTCAAATTGTTGCAACTACATAACCAGTGAAAGCACCTAATTAAAATTCATCGCTAAATTAAAAGGGGTAATGGTGTGTACTTACTTGAAGCAATTGTGAAACCCTTTTAGATATATATATATATTTAGATATGCAACGTTTTATATATGTTTGGTAAGAAGGGCTGTGTTTCCGAACTCAACAACAATGGTTTTGATTAATAACATCACGGGGTTTGATCACTTAAAAATTGAAACAAAGATTATCGTCAAGAAAATCAAAATTTCACATAATATGCATGAAAACATAATCCCGAACATTAAAAAAAGTAACGATAACAATTAATACGAAAATAGTTATCTTAAGCATATACAAAAAAATATAACTAATTAACATTCCCATTCAATAATAACATACCAACATTGAATAACTCATCTTTTGATTATTGATATCATCACAAATACGAATTATAAGAACTCAAGTTGTCGATGGACTGAAACCAAGTTGTAAATCACCTAGCAAACAAATAGCTTTTGTCATCCAATTATCTATACGTACGTAATCGACCTACAAAAAATTTAATAATTAATAAAAGTAAGTCAGTAACATGCACGATAAAATTATAAAAAAAAATAGTAAATAGAATCAGAGCTTCTTGTTAAATAATTAACAACCAATGTAACATTAGCTTGAATCGCCGCTATCCTCAAAAGGATGAACAAATCTATACAAACGCTTTGATGATTTAAGAAACCAATTTCAATAACACAAATACACAATGACAAAATTATTTCGAGCCCAATTTAATTAACAGCCATGCGACCCGTCCCTGCTGCTGGACTCCAGGCGAAAGCTTTCGGTGAAAGAAACTGATCGGAGCTTCGACTTGAAGAACTTCAAGGTACCACCACCCATTGTCGCTGCACTGGATAAATATATAGATAAGAATAAATATATACATTACCAAAAAAAAGAATGATGATATACTGTGGATGCCTTTATTGGCAGTTACATTGAGACCATTAAAGAGACGGTTGATAGAATATTTTTAATAATATATATATGTATTGTGAATTGTGATGGCTTAGGTTTTTTTGTTTTTGTTTTTTTTATAGTATATATATATATATATAGTGAATTATTCTTCCTAAATTCTTTCAATATTACATCGTATTTTTTTCTTAAGGTATTATATATTGTTTATATAATAATGTTATTTATTATTTGCCTTATATATATTGCTTACATGGCGGCATCCGGTCTTCCGGAGCCAAACTGTATAGATTTACTATTTAAAAGGAAACTTTTAATTAATTTATTTCTTTAAATTGCGTAGAGACCAAATTAGGATATAAAAATACTTCTTAATTTTCAATCAACCAATATTATGTATCTAAATTTAGAGAACCCCTATTAAATTAGGAAACGCTGACTGTACGAACCGCCCACGTGTCAATCAGAGGGCTTCCGGTGCCGAATTAATATAATACTAGATACTAACCCCGCGCACCGCGCGCGGATAAGAAAATCGAACAAAATAATTAAGTTCAGCATTAAAAAATAAAATAAATCATTGAAAATGAATTTGAGAAATAACTTACTATATATTGTTTATAGTCTACTAATGTTTCATTCTTCATATAAATATATTAAGTAACTGCAAATTTAGAAAGAAAAAAATTATCTCATATTTTAAGTTTTATATATAAAAAAAAATAAAAATAAAAATAATTAAAAGTTTCTATTTAAATGAGAAATTATGAAAAAAGTATACGTGTTACACAAAGAATACCATATAGAGTATTAATAATACTATTTAGAGATTTTGTACATCGACAATATGAGTATTCTCTGATTTTACGTGTAAGTTTTTCATAATCATTGTTTCCTAATTTTATTAGACCGATACAAATTTAGATATAAAATATTGGGTAAACATAAATTCAAAAAATAATTTATACCTTAGTTTAGTCTCTATATATAATAAAGAAAATATCTACATAAATAAAAAAAAAATATATTTAAATTTTATATCTATACAATTTAATTGTGAACCCTCCAAGATCGACATGTATGAAATAATAAAGGCGTACCTAATTAATCTTTAACATCTTATTGCACTAAGATTATAGTGATAATAATTAAAGTATTGACAATTGCTAAATTCTTTAATTAATCAACTGTAGTAATTCATACTATGAATTTCATAGAGGGTTTTGGCAAAAAAAAAAAATAAAAATAAAAATCATAGATGGGTTCAAAGTTCATACGTGGTCACGTTCGTAACATGCATTATTTGAAGCCATCTTTTTTTTTTCTTTAAGAACAATGATGTTTATTTAGACTATACTAACATTATATAAATAAAACATATATGTATATAATCTACTATATTATATTAAGTACATATATATTATAATTTTAGAATCTCTTTAAACCACAATAAATAAATAAATGTACATGTATATCAGTGAAGTTAGTGATTATATCGAGTAGAGTCATAAAAAGCTTAGAACCGATGGAAATAATAAAGTAATAATATTAAATGCAACACATGCTGATATAATATAATACATTTACCTATATAAATTAGGTCATTATCGACTCGATTATCAGCTTTTGTAGAGAAAAGTTTTACTCCGCGACAAATTCACCACTTTGGTCAAGTCTTTCAATATCTCATCTAGAAATTGATCAGACAACAAAACCAAAATATCGTAATCAACGTACTTTTTACTCTAATTCGAGTTTAAAATATTCATTAAACATAGGATTTATCCTCAATATGGGATGTTGATGTATATCATAATAAAAGTGAAAATTTCTAAAATAATATGATACCATATATTAAAATCAATAAAAAAATATAAATAAAATTAATCGACAATGATAGCATACTATAATGACTTTAAAAAACGTATCAAAATAAATATTAAGTAGATGTTATAATAATTGCAGTGCGATCTAGTAATAACTCCTAAAAAAATATGGTCAAACAATCTTCATCAAACGTAAAAAGCGACAAACCTGGCTTTTAAATTTATTTATGTGAGCTGTCAATGCCACATCTCTTAATTTTTGTGAAAGACCAAGCACCACCATTGTCATCCTTGGTGGGTACCTAAATATAGATATACACAAATAAAAAGTGAAGTTTAGATGAATACAGATTAAAATATCTAGAATATACTACAACAACATACAATATTTTTATCAGAATTGCCAACTGAATTGTCCGAAAAGTAATGGCTTGATTAAATTTGTATCGTTTCCAGTAGTAGTTAGTGGTCGTTTAGAAAGTACGTGAAATAAAAGAAAATAACACATAGAGATTTAAGATACGTACTTGTCAAGGAAAAAAAAAATTATTGACCAAGCCTCAAGTTTACTATCACTGCTTCAACAACTTTGTAGCTTCTCCACGAAGATTGACCACCCTGCTCTTTGATAGGTACTCAAATTTGACACTTCTCTTCTCGTAGCATCCAACAATTCTTATTATTAATTTTTTTTTAAATAGTTGAAGCTATAAAATACATAATGAATAAAAAATTAGTGGAACTATCAAATAAATAAATATAAAACAACATGAAATAAATAAGATTATCTAACAAAAACGAAAAATACAAACAACCACGGGGTCCATCCATCGCAATGGTGTCTCTTCCGTCTAGGAGCTTGTTGGACTTGTGATAAACAAATTTGATTTATCGCTATTATATATATACATGTATATTTGGTTATATAATAATATTTTATTGCCATGACCTATAAACCCTTATCATATATAGCTCGGTAAAATTATATGTTTAATTAATATATTTAGCAACTCGTTTGCTTATAGTAAGTATATAGTATATTATATATTATATATTTTTATATTATTATATGTTATACATCCTTTATTTGGTTTCTATTATAAATGTATATATTATACGGTGCTTTATTGCTTTATATTATATTTAATGGTCAAAATAAAAGTTTACGTGGTGAGAAGGTATATATCTAGTAATTAATTTATTATTCCATATATATAGTTTTAAATGTAACATATAAATTTATTATTATCTATATATACAGTGATGACGTGGCGGCCTATGATCTTCCGGTACCAAACTGTATAGATAATGAATTTAAAAGGAAACTTTTAATTAATTTGTTTCTTTAAATTGCGTAGAGACCAAATTAGGAGATAAAAATATTTCTTAATTTTCAACCAATCAATATTATGTATCTAAATTTAGAGAACCCCTATTAAATTTTGATTAAATTAGGAAACGGTGACTACGTGGACTGTCCACGTGTCAGCCAGAGAGCTTCCGATACCGAATTAATATAATATAGTAGATAGTAGATAGTGAAAATTTATAGGGTTAATTACTTAAAAGAAAACCAAACGTTGACTGTTTTGAAAAAAATAATTGAACTTTTTTTTTTGCGCAAACAACAATTTTTACTTTAAATTTTTTAGCAAAGTACAAACTACGTAATCATATCCGATCTAAGAGCATCCACAATGGTTTTACATAAATTGTATTCTTTAAAGTTGTCACGTAGACATTTATGTACACTTTAAGTAATACGTAAATTTAAGACACACGTAAAAATTATTTTCTCTGCAATCGTATTACTTAAACATATTCCTTAAATATATTTTATTATTAAATTTTCCAACAACCACCAATAAGATATTAGCAATAATTATAAAATGAATTAATTTATAATAAAAAAATGGTTACGTAATACATAGTGCATTACTTAAATTTAAGGAATGCTTTATGTAAAAACATAAATTTACGTGTGGGTCCCATCTTTAAAGAATGCTATGTAAAACCACTGTAGATAGTTTTTGTTGCTTTACTTAAATAAACATGTAGGACCCACGTTTACGTAGTCTTTACGTAATACCACTGTGGATGCTCTAATGATAGCAAATACTTTGGGCAAAATTATATTTCATCTATGTATGTATCTATCCATCTAATTATTGGTGGTAGGATGTTCTTGACTTTGTCATGAATTGCGGCAGCCGCACATTACATCAAATGATCGATCAATCAATCAAAAGAAGAAAAGTATCTATGACTAGGAGTCAACAGTGTCAAGTGTAATGTTGCCTTATTTTGACTAGCTAGCTCTACTATATTTTGACCCACTGCTGAATATGATTGTGAGCACAAAATTAATCTAGGTATGTATGTGTATATGCTACTCAAGTAGCTAGTAGTAGTGATCTTGTAATTCACCAAGTTATATTCTTATAAACCACTGCAGGATGACTAGATTTTCTGTACACTTAACTTAGGGGTGAGCAAAAGACTATTACGACCAAATCGACAGGACTGAACTAAAAAGATCAAGATCATTAATCCTTTTTTATTTTTTTTATTGGAAATTTTACATTAAAAGACAACTTTTCAAAACATATTGCACTAAAAAATATGTAAAAAAATTGTAAACCCAAAATGATAATATGAACCAAAAAATTGTTAATGTATCTATTTACCCTTTTTTTTTAAAAGAAAAATCATAGTTAATCTTAGACGTTTTAAAGCAAAATTGAAGTGCTTTTAGTTACATGTTACAAAAGATTCGGATTCTTATTCTTGTAATACAAGCAGCAACGATCTTCAAACACTGCCAAATGAATACAAGTGTCGTACGTAGTAGTTATGGTTTCTGTCTGATGCATTTGGCTAAGGGAAGAGCTATTTCTGTATCAAGCCAAACGAATTCATAACAAACTGTCCATCCCAATAACAACCATTCAACCCATGCACAATGTTACCCGGACCTCATTCATTGAATGTTATAACCCTATATATATAATATATACACATCATATATTTACCAAACTATATTTATACAATATGGTTATGGATAGAAAAGTAACACACATACTTTTGATCCCATGCACGATTCAAAGCCACTTAAACCCTATCCTCCAATTTTCAAAACGCTTAGCCTCAAAAAACCAGATTGTCACCCTAATTATCCCCTCTAATTCTTCCACCCCGAGATTCTCCATCGATCCCGAATCTCCGACCCGATCCACCATTCGGGTCGAGCACATATCCGATGGAACCGACGAAGGTGAACCGCTCCGACCCGCCGTAACAAAGGGTTTATCTCAACTCATCAAGAATCTTCTTCTTCAATCTGAAGAATCTAAAGATCCCCCTCCAAAAGTGTTGGTCTATGATGTCGGGTTCCCGTGGGCCCTGGATATCGCTCTCGAGCACGGGTTGCACGGTGCGATTTTTCTTACGAATTGCTGTGCGGTCAATGCGGTCTATTGTGTGGTCAGTCAATCGGGTCGGAAAATTCCGTGGAGCGGTTCGATTGATTCGATACCGGAATTCCCGGTACTTGAAGAGAGCGACCTTCCGTCGATGGTGACTCGGGATAGCCACTTGTACCCGGAGCTCATGGAGTTGGTGCTGGATCACTTCTCGGCTATTCAGAAGGCTAAATATCACTTATATAGTTCTTTCATGGAACTTGAGGAGGCGGTGAGCAAAGAATATATAATATGGTTATTTATTAATAATTTGCATACTATCAACTTATTATTATTATATTTTTGGTACAACATGCTTGGCAATTTTTTTTTTTGTTTATGGTGCAACTATTTTTTTCTTTTTATACTTTTAGTACAATACGTTTGGTGCATTTATTAATTTGTACACTTTTGGTGCATCTATTAATTCACGACCGTCAAATAATCACGTGATTAACTCTAAATTTTTATTTGTTCAATTTAGTATTCATGAAATTTTTTACCGCACCCTAGAACTGAACTATCTAGCAATAGTTCGACCAGTTGCTCAATCAGATTATAACTAGATCAATTTAACCTAGAGTCCAATTGACCATGGATCTGACCATGCCTAGAGTCGCTGAATACATCCATTAAGTCCTTCACTAACATTTCAAAATTTAAATGATTAAACAATTAAGACCTACATTCATTAAGTTCTCAATACAAAAAGAGTAAATCTTTAAAATTTTGACCTATGTAATTTTTTAATTACGTAATTATCAAAAAAATTAATTGCATTTTTAATTGTGCTTTTGAAATTCAGTCTAATAATTAATTTTGCAGGCATTGAAATGGATGAGGGTTAAAATTGGGTGCTCCATTCTAACCATCGGACCCACCATTCCGTCAATGTACTTAGACAAGCGAATGAAAGGCGACTATGACTACGGCTTGAGCCTCTTCAACCCAACCACACAATCCTACACCAAGTGGCTCGACTCCAAACCACCCGGCTCAGTCATTTACATCTCATTCGGGAGCCTAGCCTCAGCACCACAAGACCAAATTCACGAAATAGCATCCGCACTCAAAAACACCCAATACCACTTTCTCTGGGTAATTGAATAAGATATATATTAGAAATTAATATATTTTATTATATTTTAGTAATACATATATTTTTAATAGGGTTAAATGGTTTTTTTTTGTCATAACGCCTTATTTTGTAGGTTTTTATTTAGTACTATATATTTGCATTTTGTAGACTTTTGGTGCATCTGTTAATCAACGGTTAAATTTGACCGTTAAATAAATTTATTTTATTCAATTTAATCCTCCAATTTATATACCTAACTTTTGATTTTACAATTTAGTCCCTAAAAACTCCAGTTGGACCCTAAATAAGATAATATACATTCTCATTCCGATATAGGTAATCCGACCCGAAACCGATATTACGAAACTACCCTTCGGGGTTTCCGAAAAGGGTATGGTTGTAAATTGGTGTTCGCAGCTGGAAGTGTTGAATCATTCGGCGATCGGGTGTTTCGTGAGTCACTGCGGTTGGAACTCGGTGCTGGAGGCGATCGGGTTTGGGGTGCCGGTGGTGGCGATGCCGCAGTGGGCGGATCAGCCGACGATTGCGAAGTTTGTAGTGGATGTGTGGGGGGTTGGGGTTAGGGTTAGGGTTGATGAGAAGGGGGTTGGGAGGAGGGAGGAGATAGAGGCGTGTTTGGTGGAGGTGATGGAAGGGGAGAAAGGGAAGGATATGAAGAGGAATGCTTTGAGGTTTAGGGAACTTGCTGTACAGGCTGTGGGGGAAGGGGGTAGTTCTGATAATAACGTTGAGGACTTCATTGCTTCTCTTTAATTTCGTTTACTTGATATATATTCAAATCATGTTTCGTGTGCTTAAAGTCTAAAATAATGGATGACATAATATTTAGCATTTCTGCGAGTAGAGTTCAGCATTAAACCAAGGGTTAAGAACCTATGAAAGGTCTGAACTATCACCCATGTTAACGGGAGAGTTCTGAAATTTAAAAAGTTAATAACAGAGGTCTGAAATTTCAATTTTGTTGATTTGAGGTTTTCCGTCCATTTTTAGGGTTAAATTTAACAGAATTGTGTGAAATGACATTTTTGCCCCTTTAATATTTTGTTTTATTTAATATCTTATTTAAGGAAATGTGAAATGACAATTTTACCCCTAAAGTCAAATTAAAACCACCCAACTCCGGCCACCACCACCCGACTCCGGCGACCACCACCTCGGCTCCGGCGACCCGACTCCGGCCACCACAGGGCCAAAAAAGCTCCGATCGGGGCAAAAAAGCTCCGATCGGAGCCAAAAAAGCTCCGATCGGAGCTTTGTGGCTCTGGTCGGAGCCACAGAGCTCCGGTCGGAGCTCTGTGGCTCCGGCCGGGGCCACAGAGCTCCAGATCGGAGCTCTGTGGCTCCGGTCGGGGCCATAGAGCTCCAGATCTGGAGCTCTGTGGCTCTGGTCGGAGCCATAGAGCTCCGATCTGGGGCTCTGTGGCTCTGGTCGGAGCCACAGAGCTCCGGTCGGAGCTCTGTGGCTCCGACCAGAGCCACAAAGCTCCGATCGGAGCTTTTTGGCTCCGATCGGAGCTCAATCGGGGCCGGTGGCTCCGATCGGAGCCCAATCGGGGCCGGTGGCTCCGATTTTGGCCCAATCGGAGCCTTGGTGGTGGTCGTCGGAGTACGGTGGTGGTCGCCGGAGTACGGTGGTGGTCGCCGGAGTACGATTGGTGGTCGCCGGAGTACCGTGGTGGCTTCAAGGGCATTTTGGTCTTTTCACTCCATGCATGTGAGGGGCACACTTGATAGAAGGGCATTTTTGGAATTTTATTTAATTTCCGGTCACATGCCAAGCATGTGACCAACTTCCGTTAGTTTTAACGGAAAAAACTAACGGAGACCGCTGTTATCAACAAAACAGAAATTTCAGACCCCTGTTATTAACTTTTTAAATTTCAGACCTCTCCCGTTAACATGGGTGATAATTCAGACCTTTCATAGGTTCTTAACCCTTAAACCAATTGATGAATTCACATTGTATATACAATGCTTTAATTACCACAATTCCAGGGGTGTAAATGATCAAACCATAGTAAGCTACTAAGAATTCACTCAGTCAAAACTTGAATTCGTTTGGAAATGTTTTGACTTGAGCTTTTTTTATATTACTCAGGTAAGCAGAAGAAGAGGATCAAAAGAGAAAAATTCGAGTAAATAAGAGAGGTTTTGTATTTAAGGATTTTCTTTAGGAAAAGTGTGTAAAAATACATGTTTCAAAAGTTTTTAGTATAATATGTCTCAAAACGATTCAATCATCCGCTCAAAATTATATTTAAACACATTTCAAATGTACAAATTAACCGAGTACTTTTTAATGTAGCACAAGTAAGTTCTAATAATTTAAACTAATGTTACAATTAATCAAACTTCAACCAATTCCTGATCAATTGAGTATCAATAGAATCAAGACACTATTATAATGTTAGTATAAGTTATTAACTTGGTAATTAAAAAAGTATTCGATTGATTTTATAAATTTAAAATGTATTTAACTACAATTTTGAACAAATAATTTAAATGAAATACAAATTATCATCATTGATAACATGCATATTTTAAAACATATTAATAACAAAAATTATATTTTTCAAACATCATCTTATATCTTTTCTTTTACATAAAAAGCTCCAACCATGAGCTCTAGCCATGGGCTTTTATCTCGACTAGGCAGGCCCATGGTTAGATCTCATGACCACAAATCAAAGCCCAACATTGTAAATTCAGTCTTCTCTCTGTAATTGTATCTCAGAAACCAGAACTCAATTCCGATTGCTGCCGTTCTCGAGGAAACTACGATCTTTTCAACAGGTAACTGCGTTTACTTAAAAGAAGGTCTCTGTTTACAATTTGATGATGATTTCAGTTAGGTTTTGTTTATGAGTATTACGCTCTGCATCAGCATCATGGGTGGAATGAGCTAAGGTTTGGAGTGAGTAATGCTTTGATTGGTGAAGCAGGGAATAGAAATGAGTTTCGTGATGGAATTCGCGAAAGATTTGGTACTGAGGTTAATGGAGGACCCCAAGGAGAGGGATCGCAAGTTTAGGGAGCATATATACACGACCAAGGACAGGTGCAACAAGACCAAGGAAATGTGGGCCTTGCCTCTTCGTCCATATGGCTTCTGGACATTTGAGCGCCACAACTCTCAGCTTGCTTGGGATCCCCAGATTAGCCAGGTTGTTGGTCGCAGGGACCCCTATGATGATCTCCTCCACGACGGGCCCAACAAAAAGATTTGAGGTTCTCTTTCCTTATAATAATTTAGATTTAATCTTAATATGAGGTTTGGAATTCAGTTTAAATTCGGGTAATGCATAGCCGGATATAGGAAACTGCTTGAGGAATTCAGTGAACAATGTGTTGAGGTTGAGACTCCTACAAATATTGTCATAGAGTTCCAGCAAATCTTTTGCTGTTACTGACCTAAATAATAGTGTTGCTTACTATGCAAAACACAGTCATTATTTCTCCGTGATTAACTTGTGCATATTTATCCCTACATATGTGCATTTTCAATCCCCTTGAAATACTTTGCCTCCTCTTGCAGAAAAATTGTAAATCTGCCCTCCTCAAATATGGCATTTCTAAAAATGCCCTCCAAAGGAGGACATTTGTAGAAATGCCCTGTCCAGTTGCTATTAACAGCTGGACGGCCCAGCTGCTATTAGCAGCTGGACCGGTCGGACCGGGCCGGATAAACCGGTACCGGTCTGACCGTAAGAGTAAAGACCATTTTTTTTACGAAAATATTAATTGAGTGTAGCTAGACTCGAACCCAGGACTTACACTAAAAACACTAACACACTATCACTACACTACAAGCTAGAATGTTGACAAAATAATAGATAAAAAATATTTTATTTATAATTCTATTTAATCAATGGAATGGAACCGGATTCCCCCATCCCTCTGGGTTTTTTTTTTTTTTTTTTTTTTTTTTTTCACTTTTTACATCTATTAATATTCACTAAATTCAAATTTACAACTCAAAATTCAATGAAAATCGAAAGTTAGCGTCTTTATAAAGTAATAAATAAACAATGTGCTATTTTTTTAAAATTTAATTTAGTAATTTCGAAAATTAATATTTTTCATCTCCGAATGATGTTATACCACCATAAAACCGAACCCGGTTGAACCGGATTCCTCTGTCTTGAGGAACCCGTTTGTCGGGTTCCCCCATCCCGCGTTTTTTTTTTTTTTTTTTTTCACTTTTTACATCTATTAATATTCACTAAATTCATATTTACAACTCCAAATTCAATGAATATCAAAAGTTAGTGTCTTTATATCGTAATAAACGATGTGCTATTTTTCTATTAAAAAATATTCTAGTAATTTCGAACATTAATGTTTTCATCACCGAATGGTGTTATACCACCCTAAAACCTAAATTTAGAGCAAATCTCATTTTTTAGAAAATGTTCAAAAAAATCTTCTTTTTTTTGTCGAGTTCCCCATCCCGCGGTTTTTTTTTTTTTTTTTTTTTCACTTTTTACACCTATTAATATTCACCAAATTCAATGAAAATCGAAAGTTCGTGTCTTTATAACGTAATAAACAATGTGCTATTTTTTTTAAATTTATTCTAGTAATTTCGAAAATTAATGTTTCCATCACCAAATGGTGTTATACCCCCCCTAAAATGCAAATTTGTAGTAAATCTTATTTTTTAGAATGTTCAAAAAATATATTACCGGACTTCAGATTAGGCCCCGTTTTCGGTATTGGATTTTACTAATACGTGACAATTCGGGAAAAAAAAAATTGAACATTTTCTAAAAAATCATATTTGCCCCAAATTTAGGTTTTATGGTGGTATAACATCATTCGGTGATGAAAACATTAATATTTGAAATTACTAAAATAAATTTAAAAAAATAGCACATCGTTTATTTATTACATTATAAAGACGCTAACTTTCGATTTTCATTGAATTTGGAGTTGTAAATTTGAATTTAGTGAATATTAATAGATATAAAAAGTGAAAAAAAAAAACCCCGAGGGATTGGGAACCCGGTTCCATTCCATTGATTAAATAGAATTATAAATAAAATTTTTTTATCTATTATTTTGTCAATATTCTAACTTGTAGTGTGGTGGTAGTGTGTCAACGTTTTTAGTGTAAGTCCTGGGTTCGATTCTAGCTACACTCAATTAATATTTTCGTAAAAAAAAAAAAATTGGTATTTACTCTTACGGTCAGACCGGTACCAGTTTATCCGGACCGGTCCAGCTGCTATTACTGGACTGTGCCTAGCTGGCAGACATTATTAGAAATGCCTTCCTTTGGAGGGCATTTTTAGAAATGCCATCTTTGAGGAGGGCAGATTTACAATTTTTCCCCTCTTGCAGGTATACTCTACAACATCTATGAACCAGACTCGTGTTTGACAAAGTATGTGATGCATTTTATTTGTGAGAAGAACTTGGATTCTTTATACTGTAAAGGCAAAGTTATGTAATAAAAGCAAAAATCTTCTCAATTCTACTGTTGTCAAATAAGAATTCCTTTTACTTTTGAACGTCATACCCTCTACTTCCATTTTTAGTTCTTGATATCTAGCTAGCTCACATGAAAGTACTTGAGCTAAGTAACAATCGGGTAAGTCTTTGATATATATCTATAATATGCAGATAGATTGTTAAGATTATGGGCTACTCTTACTTGATTTTGTTGAGGTGGATTGTCCAACGCTCCTGGGATGATGAGATGAACCCCTTCAAAGAGCAGATCTTTGGCGCTTTGAGCTCTGAAGAATGGGGTCCTTAACCTGCAGGAAAGAATCAAGACCGATTAACTCCCGACTTCCTCAACCCGATTACTGTATCAACTGACTGACACCATTCATAGGAACATACCATGCTTGTCTTCCTCAGCCTCCTCTCTTGGGTGGATCTGCTACAGATTGCCTCTTCTCCATTGTCATTCCCAGGGATGACACTCTCCCTTGACGCCACTGGGTGCAAAGTCTGCAGTTTTTAAATTGTATCCGTCTTCAATTCTTTTATATTCACGAAAATCTCCAATTTTAAGTTATGAACACGGAGGACTTCACCTGGGTCCTGCTTATAGGAGTGCTGCCATTCTCCTTCGTCTTGGAAAAGCTCTGGTTGCTTTGAGTAGCACCATTCGTCTTGGCGGCTGTACGTGTGAGATCCGATCCAATGGAGTGTAGTCCACCACATGTAGACATGTCTGCCTGGTTGCTACCTGGATATTCAAAGAGTTCGGGATAACATGTTCAAATAATTTGGGACAGCAGAAGTTCAATGATCCTAGAATTCTCAGTCACTTGAGAGATTAATAAATATCTAAATTCGCCATCTAAGATTAGAGAGATTGTGTAGGTACCGCCTTTCTGATTTAATTGTGGATTACCCAACTTTTCCTGGGACTGCTTCACATCTATGTCCTGTTCAAAACACAATAAACACATAATGAGAAAGAGAAACTAATGCAAGAGCATTCGAACTGATAAAACAAGCAATGAGAGAGAATCTAGTTTTACCATTTTCTTAGGCTCCAATGCTCTCTTGGCTTCTGCTAGCTTCTTCTCGGTTAGGTCAGAATGAAGAACTCGCTTGCCTGTGTATAAGTGGAAAAGCATTAAAGGTGACTGTATAGTAGGGTAGTGCATGAGTTTCAAGATTTATAATTTGTTCAGGAAGAAAAAGACCAAGCCGACGACTTCCTTCAGATTCAAGTAAACCATCATTAACCATCCGTTCAATGAGCTTCCGAACAGTAGTGGCATTGGCCTCTCCTTGAAGCTTGCTCTGAAGTTTAACCGCAGTGACATAATTCATTGGAAGAGTGTGATATAGAGCCTGCAGTTTTCAAACAAAAACTCCTCAAACGCTGGAAACAACCAAAAAAAGAGAACCATTTCATACATTCTGCAATTGGAATGTAGATTAGTATCTTATTTCACATACCTTCATGTACATGTGGTCATCCACTGAAGGAGCTTTACCACCTTGTGGAATTGCTGGACAGTCCATTTCCTCTTTAACGTTAGGAAAATCATATTCAGATGTCTGGTCAACAATTCAAAAGTACATGTTAATACCAATACAGAGATTCAAGGAACACATTTTAAGAGATAACCGTTCAATTTATATTTGAAGAGACTGGCGTAGCGCGTAACCTTTTGATTGTTGATGTTGTAGATGTCCTTTCCAGTCTTTGATAAAATGCCTTCCTCAACAAGTTTTTTAATGATATCTGGAGACCATCAAAAAAATAATGAAAGATGATACCAAAGGGAAGGGGAAAAAAAGAAGCAAATGGAATTGTAAACAGCAATTGAACATAAGAATCCTGTTCCAGCATTGTCTTTGGACAGATGCAACAGAAACCTTCCTCACCTTCAGCCAAGCCCTGCATTTGTGATAAACAAATGTTGGATGTTAGAATACTACCAAGCTGAATACTTGTTAGATTCAATATGGTGATCTGTTTTACTCCAGGAAGTGCTTACCGCTGAGATGTCGGTGAAATTACAAAGGACATCAGACAGTCTGACAGAACTAAGGTGGTGAGAGATGATCCAGTTCTTAACCCGTGCCAGTTGATGTTCATCCTCCAAAGGATCCTGAGTATCATCTGCACTCCTCTCCAAAGAATAACTAATATTAGCCAAACTGAAGATATTTTAAGAAAGAACCCGTCCTAACAGTCTGCCTTTTTCTTAACAGGATCTCATTCTACAAGTTCATAGAATTATGGGATCATACTTACCTTCATCCACCATGCAGTTATCATCCTGTGCTTGCTGATGTTTCTCTGCCAGAGAAGTAGTTTAATTGTTAGTCTCGTTTCAGAAGACAATGAAGGAACCAAAAGAAGTTGATCAAGGACCAATCTGAATCAGCTTAGGCGTACCAATAGGTGCAACTATATATTCCCCATCAGCTGATTGGTTCACCTGAAATGCAGACAAGTCTATGAGCAACTGTTGGGACAGCTTGCTGAGAAGTACAATGCCAATATTTACAAATTTGTAACTTTACCTCACTGTCAGAATCAGAGTCATCTCTTCTTACAGTATCAGAACCCAAATTGACTGTATCATCTTGTCTATCATCATTCTCATCCTCACAAGGATCAAGTACACTCTTTACCTGTTCATATGGTTAAGGTTGATTATCAGTACAGACTACAGAGCATGAACCATTTTGAATTGGCCCTGGAGGAGTTAAAGGCGTACCTTTAGCGCTAGTACAAAATGCTTGCTGTTCACATTACCAACCTCCATTTTCAGAGGATTTTTTGTCCAGGCGCTATGAGCTTCTTCTCCAATGCAGTCTCGGAAGAATGGAGGCTCATATTCAGCAGGCTGCAAAGGCATCATTCTAGTTACGTTAGAATGAGCCTAATCGCTTACCATTACAAAACCTCAACAAAAATAATTGTAATCTGATTATGAGACACCGAATAATAAGTTCAATCATATCAAGCAACCGACTCAAAATCTTGGAAACTGACCGGAACAAAGGATGTCCAGAGATACTAGAAAAGTTGGTTACAAGCTAGGAATTTGCAGATATATATCACATCATGTGTGTAAACGTCAAACAAATGTCCACTTTTAGCTTCTTTTTCCTTTTTGCCAAACACTTTTAGCTTGTTGATGTCAAACAAATGTCAACTTGCACAATAACTACCAGAGGAATGAGAAAGCAGAAAAAGAACATACCGTCACATCATCGTAGTAAAGGAGCTTCATCAAGATTGTACGCTGGGACAGAAAACCAAATCCCATGTGATCATTGTATAGAAGACAGTATAATGGATGAAAGCAGCATGAGTGGACTCTACTAATAGATGATGTTTTCAGAAGAGAATTGTTAATCTCTCTAGTCCTTTTCAGCCTACCTCCTCTGGCATTTTATCTAGCGTTCTCATTAACTGAACAAGCGTCCTCACCAACTTACAAGCTGAGCTCCTGCAAGTCAGTTGCCGTAACTGTAATTCAGTAAGACTTTCACATATCTGAAAAGTACATATATTGTCTTTGACTAGTTAACCTCATCTCATTGGGAGTTATCTCGGTGTCACACTTGAAAGCACCTCCCTTCTTGGTTCCATTTCGGTTGATATTCATTTTTACCTCTTGACTCTTGGAATCAGAATAACTAAATGAAACTGGCACAAAAGGGCAGGAATAATTGAGATTTCCATCACAAGTAAAATATCTGAAGCAAAAGTGATCCAGATGAGCCAACAAGCCCAGATGATGTAAGAAACTTAATGTCCAGTCAAATAGCTCACATGCATATTCCTCGATCGTTGGTCCTTCAATCGTTTCACAAATGCAAAATAGAAGTGTCTTCAGATACTTCTTTTGCAGTGCATCATATACACCTATACCGATTAAAGTCATACATTAGTATAAATAACTCAGCAAATCTAGAAGTTGTAGAGTAATCAAATATTAGATTCAGGTACGGAAGAAGATTATCATGCCTTTCTCCATCCAATCAATCAACCTACGAGACTCAGCATCCATTGGCATTAACTTCTTTATCTTCATCTCTGAAAATGCATCTGGATTTTTAAAGAAAACTAATATTCTGTATTTGATCAAGCCAATTCAGAGAAAGGGCAATCTCACCCAGTGCTGGAACAGACTTATCGGTGAAATGTTTCTCAGGAAAGAGGCCCCTAATGTAACTGATGTTGAAGATTGCAATGCGGAGCAGGTTCCTTGTCTATTAAAAAACAATCAGCAGATAATTTTAGGTTTTAAAGATTTCAGCAAAGAAAAAACTGAAGAGAGAACCAAATTCCACTTCGTGCAACAGTTTCATACGCAAAATGAATGAGCCGTGATCTACTTATTAACTAGTGAGGATCTCTCTATTTTTAATTTCGAGATAAAATTAGATCCAAGCGACATGATGCAGTATGAAGTGATACTCAGAGTACAAAATCGGATCGGAGCAAGAGCGATCAGCAGAAGATCAGAGCAAGGCGAACTAAACAAGTTGAACACAGCTGATTGCTGTTGCAGTTTCACTTCAGGATCCGGATACAGTAAGCTAGAAACTGATGATAAGATCGACAGATAGTTCTAGTTACCAGAAGAAGCGAATCCTGCTCCGTAATCTCTGCTTCCTTCAGTTTCTGCGCCACAACCTACAAGGAGAGCAGAAATCCATCATTGAGCTACGGTAGCAGATCATGAAACGTTATATGAATAAAAGCGAGTGAAAGTATCGTTGAAGCCAACTTGCGACTCACCATTTTCGGTTTTCGGAATCGGATTTGAGAGAGACGGTTGGAGGGGAAGATCGGCGAGCTAAGAGAGATTTGATTTTGAAGGAAACTGAAAATAAATGAACTGGCGGGAGGATGAAGAATGAGCTTCCGTAATTTATACAACGGGAAACAAACACTACATTTGAATCTAACCACGATTCTAATGTAACCGTGGTTAATTGGAAAATACCTCTCCCTCTCAACTCGAACGTAGCAGTTGGGCTGGATAATATCGAGATCCTTGGGCTGGGTCTAGTTTTGCGATGACGACTGTAATCTTCTTATTCGCTGACTTGGGTTCCTAAAATAATATGAAAAGACGGGTGATGAGAAGATTATTGCTTAAAACTTTTTCCTGGATTTCTCTATATATATATATATGGTTTCAATAAATTCTGGTCAATAATGGTGTAGTGTAACTATTTTTTTTTGGGTGTTGCTAGAACCTGTGAAATTTTCTGTGAAATTTCTATAGAAAGTGATATAGGGACCCACCAAGCACCAATACATTTGTTCCTTTACTTTCTCTTTCTTACTTTCTATTGAAATTTCACAAGAAATTTCACATTTTAAAGATTTACTCTTTTTTTTTACCACATGTGTATAACTAATAACTACGATTAACTAGATAGGTAGAAGTGGAACTTGTTTTCTCAATATACACTATACGTACAGTACATATGAGGTTAAGGACTCTCGCTTGAGATAGTTATTATGTGAAAATAACTAAATTGTTATGTGGATATTGATAAATTATAAATTGTTATTTATTATTTTATTTTTATAAATTGACTACCTAAATTTTCAATTTACGAGCAAATTGCTACACCTTTATAATTTATGTCAAATTTAACAGAAAACAGATATGCGTTGGTCACGTAAAATCATTTAATTTGTTTAATAATAAACATACATTATTACAACGAAATATCTTCAACCAGACGCTTCATTGAAATTTAAAATACACTCTTTAAATCGAATAGTGGTTCAACTAAACTTTCAATTAAAAATATTTTGTTAGAATCATTTCAAAATATTATTAAATCCATCTCAAATAAAAATATCAACTCTATCATCTTCTATCACCTCTTTAAAATCCCCTATCATCATCATATTTAATTATTTATCACCTCCCTTAACGGCTAGCTTTATCTATTTAATTACCCATATATTTCTCAATCTGTGTTTAGTAAAGACGAATATTAATCACATTCATTTTATTCATTAATAAAAAGAAAAAAATGGACATGCCAGGAAAACCCGAAGATTTAATAGTAAGTACCCCACCCAACAAATAATATTCACCTTATCTACTTACTATATACAGTTCAACGTAGAAATATACACTTCAGGAATGAAATTAATCAAAGAGATCATATATATATATTATTCTTTTCTCTCTTAGTTTTACGCTTCACAGGGTGGAGCTTCATTATGTTGATGCCGCCGGATAGCTCTACAGAGAAGCGGACTCTCCATCTCTAGAGACAGCTTCAAGCACTCGGAAAGTCTCACCGGACTTTTCGCGGCACTCCACTCGAACTCGCATAAAAGTCGAGCAACCCATAAGTGCACCGTCGAAAGCCCTAACGCCCTCCCGGGGCAAACCCTACGCCCCGAACCGAACGGGGCTAACCGCAAGTCACAACCCATGACCGACACATCCTCCTCTTCGATGAACCGCTCCGGCTTGAATGACCACGGGTCGCGCCAAATGGACTCGTCGTGACATATGGACCACATGTTGACCATTGCGGTGGTGCCAGCTGGGATTAGGGTTTTGTCGATATGGACGTCACGGGTGGCGAGTCGAGCCCATGAGAGGAGTGGGCCCGGGGGGTGGAGCCGGAGAACCTCCTTGACTATGGATCGGAGGTAAGGTAGGTTCGGGATGTCTGAGTCGTGGATTGGTCGGCGGTTGGAGCCGGTAACTGTGTCGAGCTCTTGCTGGGCTTTGGTTTGGATATCTGGGTGTAGTACCATTCGAGCCATGATCCACTCGAGGAGAATGGCCACTGTGTCTGTCCCACGGAACATCATCTCCTGCATGTGCAATATCAAGAAGAGAGTTATATATTCCGTACATCATTGGAAGGATTTGTAGAATCAATCTTATAATAATATACATATAAAAAGTCATATATTCCGGTGGGTATTATATGTATATGTATCAGTCTTCCTAAATCCCGATACAAGAATATTCCTAAAAGTCGTCGGTTCATGTATATATATGGCACCCTTTTTTATTTTATATATATTTCACAAAGTCGTAAAATGAGAATGTACATAAACTTTCAACGTCTTTGCCATTAATTAGCAGCTTCTCACGAGAATTGTAGCTTCTGCCTTTTCTTTTTCTTGCTTTTTTTTTTAAAAAAAATTAGAAGAGTGAAAAATTAAATATGTATTTGATAGGGGTATCAACTGGGTATGGATTCTCCGAACCCCGGCACTACCTGCAAAATGACTCGCGAACGCTGTAAATTTTTAAATTTCATATTGGGCCGAGTCAAACCCAACGGGCCAACATATAGCAACAATTTTCACAAGTGGAGTTCCGTCCTAAAACCAATTAGGAGGAGGCGGTGTGGGATACACAACATAACAGCCCACTATACTCACGGTGATATTCTTAACACTCCCCCGCACCGTGAGAACTCTTTTTAACAAGGCACCGGTTTACAAATCCGAACGGGTTGGGACTAATTTTTAACAAACCCACTACTCACACGTCCAAGCCTAATACAGACCCAAATATGGTACGTGGAGCCAACAAGGGGACCACACACCGCTAATAATCAAAACCGGTCTCTGATACCATCTTAAATTCCACATTGGTTGAGTCAAACCCAACGGACCATAGAGCAACCATTTCCACAAGTGGGGTTCCACCCTAAAACCAATTGGTAATAAGAGGAGGTAGACCACTTGTTTATATAGTTGCTCCACTACATCAAACTCATCAGTGTGGGATACACAACATCACAGCCCACTATTCTCATGGTGATATTCTTAACATAAATTACTGTAGTTTATGAGATAAGTTTGGTATAAATAACGGCGGGGCAATGTAATAGGTGATAAATGTGTTCCTTTATTTCAAACTTCCACATATGGGTTATATATGTAATATTAGGGAAATGAATAAGTTAATTAGCTAAAATAAGAAATTATGCTATAATTAATTTTGCTTCATTAATAATGTAATAGGTGATAAATGTGTTGCTTTATTTCAAACTTCCACATATGGGTTATATATGTAATATTAGGGAAATGAATAAGTTAATTAGCTAAAATAAGAAATTATGCTATAATTAATTTTGCTTCATTAATTATGATTTAGTAGTTGTTGAAATTAGAAACATATTTTACTATTTGCTACTTTTGTAAAACCCTAAATAAACTTTCATTAACATAAAATTTGAAATAAGTTTTATTCTAAACAAATTAGCAGGGCTATGAAAATCTATCAAAAACTTTCGCCCTAAGACGGTTTTGAGACAATAGTGATAAATGCAATAACAATAAGCACTGTGTGGTGGATGGTACGGTATTACCAACCTTCCACCCCGATGTGCCCCGTTTACATCTGAAGGAATTTTTTTTTTTTAACAATCCATCTCAAGAACTTGACTAACTCAATAAACCCTAAAAAGTACAAAAGAAAGTCGAGCTTTATTTTTAAAACCCCCATATTATAATTATATTCGATACGAGTTTAGTTAAGGTTGTTAATTCTGTTATTTGCTCTTATTATTACTTACCCAAAGCACAGCCACCATGTCCGAGTCACTTAGCCGATCTTTTTCCGGCAAAGATAGCAAAGCACCCAGAAAGTCTCTAACATCCTCGTCATCCTCGTCACTTCGTCTCCTTTCATCCACTATCCGACCAATAACACTCTTAACCTCATAAGCCAATCTCCGACACCTCCTCCCCACACCATGCAAATCCAAAAACCTCGTCGCCGGAAAATAATCCTCCCAGTTAAACTTTCCGATCACCTCATACCCTTCCCTTACCAACTCACCCATCTCCTCCACAACTCCCTCACTCGTCGTCCCAAAAATGCTCTCCACCATAGACCGCAGCGAGTCCCGCTGTAATATCCTCCTAACCTCGACAAAACCCCGCGCCGCCACGTCATCACTCACTTCTTCCACCATTTTGTCGGATATCCGCGATCGGTTCACCTCCATGGCGGAGATCCTCCGCGGAGAGAACATGTGGTGGGCTGCGATTCGCCGCAGGCTTCTCCAGTGGTCCCCACTAGCAAACCCTATTATTATGGAATAAATATATATTAGTATTATGATTAAGTTATATTAAGAATAAATATATTTATTCTCTGATACCTATAGCACGGTCAAACATCAAAACCTTAGCCCAATCATGGACTGGGCGGTCAGAGAAGGCCGAGCCGGAGAGTATCTGCCTCGCTGTATCTGGGTGGCTGCTGATGATTACGGCGGTGGGGCCGAAGCTTAGAGCCATGAGGCGTTTGGCGCCTGTGGAAGCTGCAGCAGAGGCGAGGTGTCGGTGGGCGTGGCGGCCCATTAAGGGGATGGAGCCGAGGACGGGCCACCCAAACGGGCCCTTGAGAGTAGGAAGCGATTGGTGGTTTCGCCATGCGATGCCGCCGGGGAGTAACCAGTAGTTCATGCAGAAGGAGACCGTGATTAGAACGAGAGTAAGTAGGCAGGGAGACAAAAGAATGTAGAAATGGTGGACTGGATAAGAAAAGAGGAAGGGAATCATTGTTATTGTTGTTAGTGTAATGATTTTCATAATGATGAAAGAGGAAAGTTGACTTGGAATCTGGTTTGTTGTGGACGTGCGGTATGGCTATAAATAGCAACGTGGAATTGATGATAACTGATGGAGTTGATGCGCGGTTAGTTTTCTGACCACGGTTCATTAATATATGTTTATTAGTTAACCAAACTAAATGACCTCAATAACGCGCTAGCTAGTACACCGATAAGCAGAAGATTGGGTTAAGAACCTATGAAATGTCTGAACTATCACCAATGTTAACAGGAGAGGTCTGAAATTTAAAAAGTTAATAACTGAGGTCTGAAATTTCAATTTTGTTGATAACAGCGGTCTCCGTTAGTTTTTTCCGTTAAAACTAACGGAAGTTGGTCACATGCTTGGCATATGACCGGAAATAAAATAAATTTCCAAAAATGCCCTTCTATCAAGTGTGCCCCTCACATGCTTGGAGTGAAAAGACCAAATTGTCCTTGAAGCCACCACGGTACTCCGGCGACCACCACCAAGGCTCCGATTGGGCCCAAATCGGAGCCACCGGCCCCGATTGGGCTCCGATCGGAGCCAAAAAAGCTCCGATCGGAGCCAAAAAAGCTCTGATCGGAGCTTTGTGGCTCTGGTCGGAGCCACAGAGCTCCGATCGGAGCTTTTTTTTGCTCCTATCGGAGCTTTATTGCTGAGGTGGTGGCCGGAGTTGGGTCGCCGGAGCCGAGGTGGTGGTCGTCGGAGTCGAGGTGGTGGTCGGCGGAGTTGGGTGGTGGTGGGCGGAGTCGGGTGGTGGTGGCCGGAGTCGGGTGGCGGTGGCCGGAGTTGGGTGGTTTTAATTTGACTTTAGGGGAAAAATTGTCATTTCACATTTCCATAATTAAGATATTAAATAAAACAAAATATTAAAGGGGCAAAAATGTCATTTCACACAATTCTGTTAAATTTAACCCTAAAAATGGACGGAAAACCTCAAATCAACAAAATTGAAATTTCAGACATATGTTATTAACTTTTTAAATTTCAGACATCTCCCGTTAACATGGGTGATAGTTCAGACATTTCATAGGTTCTTAACCCCAGAAGATTATATTTGGCCAAAAAAATAAGCAGAAGATTATAGGATCCAACATTATGGAAAAATTCTCCAATGGCAGCGGGTCACACATTATGTCATGTAATCCCATATATTATGTTTATGTCTACATCTATACATATATACGGTGGTTTGACAAATCAAATGATATAATGAGATCTTGATCGTACTATATGAGATTATAACATATTGGCAAAACTCCATTTAATTACTTTTTCATTCGAAATGAGATTGCATAAAAAATAAATGTAATATAGGATTATAACTAAGATTACATAGTATTTATTATTTTATTATTATATTTTTAAATAAATAAAGCACTTCGATTGGTCATTCTTATGCGGGTATTATTAATTTATTATTATTATTTACTATATATTTAATTTTTATATACTTCATTGTTCATTATTTATAATGAATAATATGTATAATATTCGTACAAAATAATTAAATCTATCTGGTAATATTTTTTAGGAAACTAATTTTATAAAATTGTATATGATGTTTTAATTAATAAAATTTAATAGCAAGTTGAAATTTATATTTAATATTATCAAATTTAATGTTTAAATAGTTTATGAACTAACTATATATATACATTAAATCTAAAACATACAGTTTAGAAAAAGTATGCTAGTTATTTTCAAAATAAATACTTCTTTAACTCTTATTATATCAAGATATAGCTCACTCTCAACTAGACTAATATTATATTATATAATAATAAGTCACACATTATATATTGCACATCACAAAACATACTAAGCGATGTAATTTAACATTACTTTCTATATTGATGCACAACCAAACACTAAAATCTAACATTACATTATATATATCGCTTATTACAAAAACTCACCCGTTGATAAATCAATGCATTACTTATAATCTCACATTACAACACATATAATCCAAAGTGGGATAGAGCTTTTCACTGTCCACATTCATCAATGTATCTGTCCAGGTTCGTTTGAATATTGCTTAGATTATCATATGCGTAGCTTCCTCATTAATGTATATATCGTTTCCTTTGAGGGAGTCTACACACTTGTATTTAAATGAGTCTCTCATCTCATTCATAATCAATAGAATAATTATACAATAGATAGTATTACTCCTATATTCAAGTGTTCTTTAGACTTTGTCTGAAAAAACTGCTTATTATAGAGACAAAAAGGTACGACAAATCTGTGCCGATCTCCGGTGATTAGGATCGGGTTTTAATAATAATAATTAAAAAATAATATATATATATATATATATATATATGTATTTAGGGTTTTTAATTAATATATATTTCATTTAAATAAATATTGTATAAAAATATTCTTTTATATACATAACTTATAGTATCTACTATATTATATTAATTCGGTACCGGAAGCCCTCTGACTGACATGTGGGCGGTTCGTACAGTCAGCGTTTCCTAATTTAATCGACATTTAATTGGAGATCTATAAATTTAGACATAAAATATTGATTGATTGTAAATTAAGAAGTATTTTTATCTCCTATTTTGGTCTCTATGCAATTTAAAGAAACAAATTAATTAAAAGTTTCCTTTTAAATAATAAATCTATACAGTTGGGTTCGGGAAGATCATAAGTCGCCACGTAAGCACAATAATATTTTCAACCTAATAGTTACTTTAGGTAATATCATCCGTTCTTAGCAATTTTACTTCTTTGGCGATTTTAGAAACTATACAAAACTAACCAAATAATATTACTTTAGTTAGTCTTACTTATGTGCCGCTTTTTTTGTCAATTAATTATGACAAAAAAAATTCTTCATTAATTAAATTTAATTCATTCTAAAATTAGTTATTCAATTTCAATCTATCAAAAAATTAACGTAGGGTTAGTTTAGGAAAACTCCCTATAGCCGCCACCAAAGTTTCTTTCCATATATATTATATATATAATTCAATTCGTTATAATTAATATATTAAGAGAAAAATATATATATATTCATGAATGTTCCAAAATTGTCTTTCCATATTATACATTTTAAAATATTCATGTAATATATGTATATACATTATAAAATATATATATATATATATATATATATATATATATATATATAAATCCTAAATTAATTTTGTATACGCTGCCTACGTTGTGTAACCTCTCAGACTGAAGCAATATCTAAATTCCTAAATAATTTAGATGCACGTTCATGCAATTTATTTTATCATGTTTCCATGTGTATACTAGGCCTAGCTACGTACTTTCACAGGATGATGAAGACCACTATAATGGAGATGGCAGCAGCAACAACTATCTTCAGCTGGACATAGCTCTCGGTAGCAACGTTGGCAGACGGCAAGTAGCCATTATTATAGGGACAAACATGGAACTAGGCGGATTGTACTGGTATGAACCAGTGGCAACTGGCAATGAATAGTAAAACATGATTTTTTTTGTTTGCAAAACTTCTCGACTCCTTATTGTTTCTTATTATTCTTTTTAAGATCGCCTCTCTTCCAAGACCGGGACTTTTTATCCTTTGACTGATCTTTGTATGCATAATCTTAATATACCTATATCTATAATTTATAGCGTGATTTTTTTTTTATTCTATTTAGGTTGAAAGCGAGGATATAAGATTTATTACAACTTAACGAAAACAAAGAATGAGAAGAAGATGATGAGAAATTAAATAAGAGAATAGATATGCGTATGGTGAGAGAAGAAACGTGTGGCTTCAACTGCAGGTGAAAATGATGTAACATTTAAGATTTAGAGTAATTACACTAACCTCAACTATAAATCTGTCCATAATAAAAAGCGTGCTTTTTATAGCTGCTTAAAAAAATTAAATGTGGCTTCAAAATATATTTTTATTCTATTTTAACAAAGGTACTCTTTTTCCTTTTCAATTGGTTGATCATTTTTATATTATTGTAAGTGCAGCTAAACTTCTCAAATCTCATGGCTACGTGGATGATTACCATCTCCATAAAAAAGAGTTAAGTAGAGGTAATAACTCATTTTTGTTTTATTTCTCTCATCTTCGCTTAGGTATCTTATTTATTTGCTTTCAATACTTTTTTTTTCTTTGAAGGACTTTACTTTCACTCATTCTTTTTTGATGTAATAACTCTATTTAATGTTATAATTTTATGGTTCTTAATTTTTTTTAATCAATGCTTAAAATAAAATTATGTTGAAAGGCTACTGCACTTACAGGTGTAAGGACAACTAATAAAAAGACATATACTTAAACTCTGATATTGACTTCTACTCAGTAATAATAATAAGGTATCACAACTAATATTTATTTTCACTTTCATTATATATATATTTTTTTGCCATAACCTTCATTATATTATTCAACTAATCAAGTAATGAAATAAATTATTTAGAATAAAAAATAAAATTCTATATTCCTCTTCTATTTGTATACATTCGTTGAATTTGCATGTTTTTAGCTTTAATTATTTGACTTAATTATTTCTCTTAGAGATAACTAAAAAAATAAGTGTTCATGTCATATTTTAATATCACAAACTATTAAAGGTCGGTATATTATTAATCTTATTGGTATCATATAAGAAAAATATTTAAGTTATTATATTGCCAATTTATTCAATTGTAAAATTATATTAAGCTATACTCAATACCTGCCTCTAAAACCATATTCATTTTTAAAGTATTTGTTAATAATATTTATATGTAAAACAATAAATAATTATTAAACATAAATAAACATAAAAAATCATATAAACTAATGACACTCACGATGTATTAATTATTCACCCTAAAAATTGCATCGTAGGAAAAAGGAATGCATTGAATTCCCTTATAAATATATAAAAATCCTCAAATTATTTTTATTTTTTAAATACAATTTCAACTATTTTATTTTTAAAATATTTTTAACACTAAACACAATTTTATAAACTCTTTTTCTATTATATTAGTTATAGTCTTATAAAAATGATTTATAATGTCTATATGAGATTTTTCAAATAATAATAATCAGTGTTAAATAATTTGATTAAACTAATGCATTAATATTAATTAATTTATATCCAAAAAAATATATTATATTTTTCAAATAACATTGCATATTCAAGAAATTAAGATAGTTTAAATTTTATTTGGATATTTCCCGCGCGGTGCGCGGGATTAGTGGCTAGTTATATATATAAGGCTAACAATTTAAATGAAAGCAATTGATATTCAACGACGACGTCAGAAAATATTTAGTGTCGTAATTAATAAGGACTTAAAAAATATTATTAATAGACAGATACTATTGGCAGTATTTCTCTCATCTAAATATTTAGTGTGATGGGGACCAAAAAGTAATAATAATTCAGGAGCCTGATAAAACAAGCTTACAAAAGAAAGTGAGCTGGACGCACTATGACCAGATTTTCGGTGTGATGGCAACGCTATAGCCAACCAAACTGAGGAGGAATGGCACCGGAAATATAGAGAAATTATTAAGTATATCGGTTTTATCAGGAAGCATATGTGGTGTGTTTCGATCTGACCCGTGCGGATTAACGGGTGTAAAAATAACGAAGTGCCGATTTGCACTTGTCCAAGACCGTATCTAGTAGCTAATGAAGAACTCTTATATATATAACTCTCTTACTCTAAATATGATATATTGGAGACTCTTGGGCCAACTATCTTAGCCCAAATCTTTAAGTCTTGGCCTAATAATAGTAAGTTAGTCTTAGCCCATGATAGTGAGTTCTTCTTGGTCTATGATGGTAAGTCAATGTTGATCTTAACACTCCCCCTCAACATTGACTTTCCTTCATGTTTCTTCTTATCAATGTTGCGCTCCAGTCTGTGCCGCTCTCGATACTTCTGTCGCACTATTCTGTCTTGATCAACTTGTGGTTTTGAAGCACTTCCTCCTTTATCGAGGACTGAACTCTTAGCAAGCGACAAAGTAACTTGTCGACGCTTGTTTCCCATCGTCGGCAGCACAACTTCATATCCCTTAGACATCTCCAAGTCCGACTCTTCATTCTCTTCAACTAGAGAAAGAGATTTACTGCGAACTACCGGACTTGCACGGAAGCAAGAATAAGCGCTGATGCGATTTTTATCCGTATCACGAACTGGCTTAGTGATCGACCTTCCTGATCCTTGCTTCACCACTTGTTTATCATCGGCTCCTCCATGGACGTCTTCGTGAGGATTCGAACTCCCCCTTTTTCCATGAACCTTCTTTGAAGAAGTTACCTTACTTGAAGCCGGTATCACGAAAATGTCGTCTACTCGCTCACCAATGTGAACTACATCTGCCTTGATCATCTCAACATTCCTGAGAAATTTCACATCTTTCGGACCAAATAAAACATACATACCTGAACCGACTGCATTCGCCACTGAAAGGAGATTTCTCTTCATCCCGGGAACATGATAAACGTTATCGAGCTTGATCGATGTTCCTCTGCTACTCTTGATGAAAACAGTACCTTCCTTCTCAACATGGTGAACCGTGTCATCCGCTGTGACTATAACTTCTTCTCTTCCATGACAACGGATATTCGATAATTGCTTCACATCTCCAGTAAGATGATGAGCACAACCGGAATCGACAATCCACTCAAAGACCGTATCTAGTAGCTAACGAAGTGCCGATTTGCACTTGCCCAAGACCTTATCTAGTAGCTAATGAAGAACTCTTATATATATAACTATCTTACTCTAAATATGATATCTTGGAGACCCTTACAACTTGTGGTGGTGGTGGTTTTTCTTGCTTGTTGCTACAAATGACTCAACTCCTATTTATAGGGTGCTATAGAATCCTCTAGGCCTAAGGAAAACTCTACAGTAAGAAATCACTAGAAGTTCTCTAGAAACTACCTAGGTCCTAGAACTTTCTATACTAGCTAGACACTTCCACAAGTAGGCCTAAACTTTCTAATGTAACCCAATACTTCAAGTCTTGGCCCATGATAGTAAATTAGTCTTAGCCCATGAACTTATGTAAGTCTTAGCCCATGAAGGTAAGTCAATGTTGATTCTTAACACTCCCCCTCAACGTTGACTTTCCTTCATGTTTCTTCTTGGCAATATTGCGCTCCGGTCCGTGCTGCTCATGATTTTTCAGTCGTACTTTTCCGCCAAGATAAATTCTTCTCTTCTTGTCGATTATAGTGAAACTCTTATTCCTCCGATCAAATAGCCTGCCTCGATAGATCTTCATACTTTGACATATTTCTCTTCTCGAGGTCTTCATTCTTCTTACATTGTTGCTCCGCCTTTGATCGACAAAGAATGGCTTCTTCTGTTGATATCTTCTGACTTTGAATCACTTCCTCCTTGATCGAGGACTGAACTCTTAGTAGGTGACAAAGTAACTTGTCGACAGTTGTTTTCCATCGTCGGCAGCACGTCTTCAACTCCCTTAGACATCTCCAAGTCCGACTCTTCCTTCTCTTCATGTTGAGACAAAGATTGATGCTCAACTACCGGACTTGCAAGAAAGCAAGAATAAGCGCATATGCGATTTTTAACCCGATCACGAATTGGCTTAGTGATCGATCTTCCCAATCCTTGCTTCACCACTTGTTTATCGTCGGCTCCTCCATGGACGTCTTCGCGAGGATTTGAACTCCCCATTTTTCCATGAACCTTCTTTGAAGAAGTTTTCTTACTTGAAGCCGGTATCACGAACATGTCGTCTACTCGCTCTCCAATGTGAACTACGTCCGCCTTGATCATCTCAACATTCCTGAGAAACTTCACATCATTCGGACCAAATAAAACGTACATACCTGAATCGACAGCATTCGCCACTGAAAGAAGATTTTTCTTCATACTCGGAACATGATAAACACTATCGAGCTTGATCGATGTCCCACCGCTACTGTTGATCACAACAGTGCCTTTTTTCTCAACACGGTGAACTGTGTCATCCGCCGTTACTATGACTTCTTCTCCTCCATGACGGCGAATATTCAAAAATTGATTCATATCTCCAGTAAGATGATGACTACAACCGGAATCTACAATCCACTCCTTTCCCAAGTCTCGAGCTGAAAATGCACATGTGGGAGTGGTCTTGGCTAGAAAACATTTAGCCCACTCTTCACCTTCAGTTGAGGTCTTAGGCTCCACCATGTTACTCTCCTTCAGTCTGGTCCGACAATTTCTCTTCAGATGTCCAGGCTTCCCACATCGATAACACTTGAAATCTTTCTTACGAGACGACTCCGCATTCCCACCAACCTTTTTCCTGGCGTCATTCTCATTTACCTGAGCCACGAGCGCGCACTGATCTTCCTCCAGCTTGATCCCAGCCATTTGCTTAGCCAGCAACTCCTGTGAAGCTAGAAGGTTCTCAAACTCCTCCAAGGATGGTTGTTGGACCCACCCTTGAATCGACGTAACGAACGGTATATACTCGGAACGTAATCCCCGAATAATAGACCGTTTTATCCGCGCCTCCGAAATTGGCTCCTCCGGGTTGAGTATATTAATTTCCGAACACAAATTCTTCACATTTAGAAAGAATTGTGAAATCGAAGACTCACCCTGTTTCGCATTCGCCAGATCCGTCTCCAACATCTGTAGTCGAGCTTCATTCTTCTTGTTGTACAGCTGGTCTAGCGTCTTCCAGATCGAACTCGCAGAGGTGCAACGAGATATATTTCAAACACCACTGACAATATCGACCTCTTCAAGGCAAACTCCGCATTGGCATTCCTTCGCTTCCAGCTCTTGATCACTTCACCGTTTGCAGCCGTCTCCTCCGGCGCGATGGTTTCGCTCCCTCCAACGACGTCCCATAAGTCTTCACTCACAAGATACGACTCCATGCAAGACTTCCAGATTCGGTAATTGGACATGTTGAGTAACTCCATACCAGTTCCAGCTACACGACCGACAACATCCATATTTAGAGTATCCAAGTTCTTCAATCCCGATCTTGAATCGTTCCGCGTTACCGCAACAGTGGCTCTGATACCATGTAAAAATAACGAAGTGCCGATTTGCACTTGCCCAAGACCGTATCTAGTAGCTAATGAAGAACTCTTATATATATAACTATCTTACTCTAAATATGATATCTTGGAGACCCTTACAACTTGTGGTAGTGGTGGTTTTTCTTCCTTGTTGCTACAAATGACTCAACTCCTATTTATAGGGTGCTATAGAATCCTCTAGGCCTAAGGAAAACTCTACAGTAAGAAATCACTAGAAGTTCTCTAGAAACTACCTAGGTCCTAGAACTTTCTATACTAGCTAGACACTTCCACAAGTAGGCCTAAACTTTCTAATGTAACCCAATACTTCAAGTCTTGGCCCATGATAGTAAATTAGTCTTAGCCCATGAACTTATGTAAGTCTTAGCCCATGAAGGTAAGTCAATGTTGATTATTAACAACGGGTTGTCGAACGGGTGTGTATAATTCTCGTTGGGGTGTCGGAACCCACATGTGTCAGACTGTCGGAGCGTCGGGGTATCGGAGTGTGGTTGTCCGCAAGCTGTGTCTATACGTGTATTCTTTGCGGTGTTTACACACGTCCTGCGGTATATGCGCGTCCTGAGCAATATATGTGCGCTCTGTCGTATACGCGCGCTCTGACGTACACGCGCGCTCTTGGCATGTACGCGCATACTCCTCCTAACACCTGCACGAGGGGCAGTAACGAGCACGCGGGGAGGGGGGGTGATGCTCGTTGAACCCTCTCCGATGCTTAAATGAGAGCAATTCTAGAGAGATAAAGCAGAGAGAAGTCAGAGCTCCTAAGCAAATCTTGAAATGACTTGAAATGAAATGGGCGGCAAAGACTCCAATATATAGGAACTCTTGGACCCGACCTGGTTTTATTTGGTTCGATCAGGTTTAATAGAAAAAATGTGAACCGACACCGTGTTTAATCAAGGTTGGCCATCGGAAAACTCAGACTTAGTGTAAAAACACGTTGGTAGAATACGCGCGTCGAGGGCGGCAATCCAGACCACGTCGGATTAGGACAATCCGGACCCCTCCGGATTTTTAGACAATCCAGACGAGTTCGGTCTGGATGCGCGTGTTGCCTGTCCGGACCGTTTCGACTCGCGAGTTTAGCATTTTGATCCGTTTTCGTGGGTTTGACGTGTTCGTGACGTGTTTGCCATCCAACTTTTCGAGAGTCACAACCCGACGAACGGAGCATTTAGGTGTTTAGCCTCCGCAAGTCACCACCGACAATCGAAACATGTAGTCATCCAGCTTTCGAGAGTCACAACCCGACAAACGGAGCCTTTAGGTGTTCAGCCTCCGCAAGTCACCACCGACAATCGAGACATGTAGTCATCCAGCTTTCGAGAGTCATAACCCGACGAACGGAGCCTTTAGGTGTTCAGCCTCCGCATGTCGCCACCGACAATCGAGACCTGTAGTCATCCAGCTTTCGAGAGTCACAACCCGACGAACGGAGCCTTTAGGTGTTCAGCTCCGCAAGTCACCACCGACAATCGGGACCTGTAGTTATCTAGCTTTCCGATAGTCACAACTCGACGAACGGAGCTTTTAGGTGTTCAGCCTCCGCAAGTCACCACTGACAATCGAGACATGTAGTCATCCAACTTTCGAGAGCACAACCCGACGGACGGAGCCTTTAGCTGTTCGGCCTCTGCAAGTCACCACCGACAATCGAGTCATGTAGTCATCCAGCTTTCGAGAGTCACAACCTTACGAATGGAGCCTTTAGGTGTTCAGCCTCCGCAAGTCACCACTGACAATCTAGACATGTAGTCATCCAGCTTTCGAGAGTCACAGCCCGACGGACGGAGCCTTTAGGTGTTCAGCCTCCGCAACTCACCACCGACAATCGAAACCTGTAGTCATCCAGCTTTCGAGAGTCACAGCCCGACGAACGGAGCCTTTAGGTGTTCAACATCCGCAAGTCACCACCGACAATCGAGACATGTAGTCACTCAGCTTTCGAGAGTCATAACCCGACGAACGGAGCCTTTAGGTGTTCAGCCTCCGCGTGTCGCCACCGACAATCGGACTTGTAGTCATCCAGCTTTCGAGAGTCACAACCTGACGAATGGAGTCTTTAGGTGTTCAGCATCCGCAAGTCACCACCGACCATCAAGACCTGTAGCCGTCCAGCTTTTCCAAACCAAGAAGACCTAAAATCATTTGTTTGTCTTTGAACATGCACTCATTATAACACTCCCATGAACGCGTGCTCAAAGAGGGGCAACTGTAATCACCTGATTTTGGACCGGTTCGAGAATACCGTGACACGTGAAACAGAAGATCGATTAAAGTCACGAGACTTGGCACGCGCAAAGCATTCGTGGACCCGACATCTTGGAAATACATATTTTCAATATGGGTCTTAAAACGAAGCTTGAAAAATTACGAACACAACGCAACTGACCGTGAGTCGATCGGACATCGTGATAAGAAGTTATGAGAAAAGAATTAAAAAATGAAAAATGAAGAATACATACATGAATATAATATATATGTATAGGTGCATAATATATATCCTTCGCGGAAGATAAGAAGATATTATGTCTTCTTCATCATTACCTTTGGAGGCCCACAAGGAGAAGAAAGTCATCATCTAATGTTTTCTCCTCTGCAACACATAAGTCTTCATGATGATTTTGCTCCAATTATCACTCCACTTGCATATTGCTCTCAGACATTGCAACGTAATTTCCCTATAAATAGAAGTCATCCAACACCGTTTCAAGGACACCAACACCAACAATCGACAAAGAAGGAGAAAATTGGAGAGTGATAGCTAGCTTTGTGAGAGCAATAGCGAGAGTAGTATAAATTTTTTATCTAGGTTCCACTCGTCACGACATTTTACCCGGAAAAAACATATGTAAGTACTTCTTTATCAAAAGTTGTACTTACATTCCAAGTATAAATAAAATGCAAGTTGATTAAAAACTCATCCCTTCCAATGTAGCGTTTTATTTATTTTCGGTTCTTTTATTTTTACTATATATATTGCATATATATGTATTTCTACTATATATAATTCTTATATATGTTCATATCACTTATTTGTCATATTTACATTATCTATAAGTTGTACATATTTTCATATTTCTTATTTATCTCATAACTTTGCTAAGTGTTACAAATCAGTCCAGAAAGCTCATCGTCCATTTTAACATATTTAAAAACTATTTTTAGTTCAACCTTGAACTTTGTTGATTGTTACACTTCAGCCCTGAACTTTTTCTGGTATCCCAAAACCTTGCTAATTGTTAAAAATCAGTCCAGAGAAGTTTAGTGACAATTTTAACACATTTTAAAAGTTGTTATCAAATTCAACCCCAAAATTTTGATAATTACAATTCAGCCCCTGAACTTTTCGATAATTGGAGTTTGGACTTAAACTTCTTGAAAATTGCAATTTAGGACATGGTGTTTTACAAAGTGGGTATTTTAGTGAAAACTAAACAAGTCAAGACAAGTCAAAGTACCGAAAGGGCAGATTTGTAGCTTGCGAGCTTTTAAAACGTAATCAAACCCCCGAACCCGAATCTGTGGACGCAGACCATTCAAAGCCCTAGGATGTCAGTATCATATACCCTAAGCAACCCTAGGATTCCGATTAGCCTTTAATTAATCGGTGGCGACTCTTTCTATTTCCCCCCTGTTCGGTCAATATTTCCATATTCGACCGAATCCGTCGTTCGTTGAACCCAAAATACATTTTCCAAATCGCGCTCTTTTTCGAGAGTGTTGGCCGAATTTGACGTGAGACATACATCATGAATCCAACTTTATCGCTACAATCTCTTAATCGGATCAACAGATTTAATCTCATTCTCCTTTGCAGCTGGCTCAGTTAGATTTTTATATCCACAATGAAAATATATTTAACGAAATTGCATAGGGAATAATACTATTTGCACGAATAAATGTTTATAATATATATTCTTAACAGACATCTAATTATTTTTACTTTTGTTACATTTCTCATCTTCTTGTATAGACTTTGCTGTTAATGATAAGTTGTTCCACACATAGTCAACATCCTAAGGAGATTCGTTTGTTGATAATGAATCCGCTGACGGTAAAAGTATAGTATATGAGAATAACAATCTTTATCACAATTTTAGAGCAACTTCTAGAGACATTTTTTATTCACTTGCATAATTGTATTCATTTACTCATATATTTATTCTAACAATAAGTTTAAATTAAATGACATAATTTATTTGTAAAAACAAATTCAAATATTTTTTAAATAACTTTATTATTTCTATAAAATATATTAAATTTTAATTTGCATTATACTCTGTTTATAGTTTCCGCATAAAGTTTTGTTGGTTCAAAAATAAATTAATTCCTAAATAAAAAACATCATTAAAGTTTGTATAATTAGGCACTGTAACGAACATTTATTTATGATAACATAATTTTTTATTGGGTTGGTCGTTTGTTTTCTCAAATATAATTGTTATCATTAAAGTTTTTTTATACTCTTTATTATAACATACTTATGACATATTATATAGCGTTTTTAAAGTACAATAAGTTGTTTGGAAAAAAAAATAAAGTACTATAGGTTGTTTGATATACCCTTAGATTAAAAAAATTCATTCTATTTATTTTCATTTTCAGTTTTTTTTTTTTTTAAATCAAATAATTATAATATCATATAACAAAGATCAATAAAATTAATAACTACAATTAAATTTAAATTTTAATAATATCCTAAAAATAATTTTTAAATAAATTGTATATCGCACAACGCGCGATTTATTCACCTAGTATTACCTAGTTGGACGGTGGCTAGCCAACCGTGCCACTGCTGCTATATATATTATATATCACATAAAACGTGATTGTAATATATTACATAAATAAATAAATAAATAGATCTATATATCCATTTTGATATTTATTGGGTGCCTCGGTGGAATGTCCTTCATTTCACAAGATAAGACTTGCAAGAATGAGTTCACCTTGTAAAAAGGGAAGGGGGCCGGGCATTGCTTGGCCATATCATCAATTCTGGACTTTTATATTCTTACTCTGAGATTTTCTGTCTCAGTACTTAAATATAAAAAATTAAAATTATAAGGACTAAACAATAAAATAAAAATATTTAGTTATTCTCTTCGTATTCTACAACGATACTATCACAGTAGGACCAAACTATGGGACGGCCGCTGTTTGATGCGGCCTAATTTCCACCAATTAGAGGCCTGTATTTAATGGCAAACTTGTAATTTCGTTTAAAAGAGAAAAAATGCGGTTTAGTGGTTCTTGTCACATCATATCACATCACTTAAGTGAATTAGACCACGGTTCGAAGATTTATCCAGACCGGATGTGAAGTTTTAACAGACGTTTGAACTTTCCCATTAATATACGTTACGTTTTGGGTCTGTAGTCTAGTTCGACGGAGCTACCCCTTATCCTTCTTCACCCGCCTTCCCTTACCTCCTTCCCTACCTCCATTGCTGAATCATTCCGCTGCGCTGCTGTCGCTTCTCGAAGGAGGGATTTGAATGTGGTTGCTCCATTTCACAGGCCAGACAAGTCCATTCTGAAGCTTGTTTTCATCTTGCAGTATGAAGCTTCAATTGTCTGTTTGTTGATATTTATGAGACGTGTTGTTGGTTGTATTGAACATCTATTACTGTTGTATTGTGTTAATTTGGTGTTCAATACATCCATAGCCATTCATTTTCGAACATTACATTCTGTTTTAATGCAATCCTGATGAATTGAATGTTGTTTAACAAGAAAAAGTTTTTGAAAGTGTAGATACATACATTTGTGTTTCGTGCAAAAGGATTTTTCAATCAGTTTAGGTTGCATTCAATTTATGGTTGAGTGACTATAAAAATTCCAGCGAAGGAGATAATTGGTTGGACACGTTTTGGTTATGTAAAATAATCTGCAAGGTTAACGGGAATGTGAATGATACAGCAGGTGTGTTGAGCAGTATATGAAATCACAAGCTGGTTAATTTCGATAAGAGCGGAGGAAACTGAAGAGTGGGTAGTAGGCTTCCTTTCCGGACATATAGCTTAACGCTGGATCCGCATCATTCTGCCCAGTGAATTTCTTCTGTATCATGTTTAGGTAGTTGTTTGAAGGAGTCTTATCGAGGTATGTGTATCAAGGAGTGTTAGCGAGCTCTAATGCTTGGTAAATACCAGACACCAGAAGCCGTTGAGATAGCTGATTTTGATGTATCCGTTTGGGAACGTGCACCCGGTTCTGGAACAAACAAGGGATGGATATACGGGATAATTCAGAACAGGAAATGGGACAGCCATACAGGCGTTATTGGAAAGGAGTGTCAAGTTGGTCGATCTGAGCAGTTTAATAGACAAGGCAAACTTCTGATGGTTTTATTCATGGTTCCTGCAATATTGAATGATTTTTATTTTAACAATCTTTGCATTCAGATTCTAGCTAATAGATATGTATAAGCATAATGTGCTCCTGCTGAATTATTACTACTGGATTCAATATCCTCGATGGCTCTTTTATAGTCGTTATTGGCTTTTATGAATCATTTTTTAAACATCCACACAAGGGGACACATATATCCCCATTAAGAAGAAAACCAGGAAATAAGTTTGATGAACACCCATTGCAACATTAAGTCGTACTTATTGGGAAACATACATCCCTAATAGTTTGAAAAACCCCAAAAAAGTCATAATACACGCCCATTGGGCTCCAATGTTGTGCCATTTAACGCCGTAGATTTTATTAGGAACGTTCCACTGCCACAAACACCATTTCTTCACCAGCGAACACAAAAGTCAGCTCATCTGATTCCTTTAGTCCAGCTCTGGTGTAAAATTCTTCCCACCCATTCCTTATGCTGTATTGGCATCGGTTTGGACCCGATGGTTCGCCATTAGTGACATAGTGTTTAACAAGCCGCATCGGCGTTACCAGCTCAGACCGGTCAATTAAAAGGAGCGATCGACGGTTTTCCAGACGTGCAGCTTGGATAAACCCATTGGGGATAGGCTACATAATTCAGTTAAAGTACAATTTAATTGAATCATCAAACCAACAACAAGTATCCAATCCACTGAGCCAGTACCATGACAGGAAAAGATGAATTGTTGAATTCACTTACTACTTTTGTTTTCGTGCTCTCATCTACTCTTACTCGAAATGAAATATTAGTTCGAGACAGGAAATAATCCAACATCTGAAGCTCATCTGCAAGTCCCATTTTAAACTGCTTGTTTAGTAAAGGCATATCAATTTAAAAAAAAACCACAACCAATAAGAAAGACAAGTTGTTACCGTCGAACTTACCGAGATCAGCCATTATTATATCTGAAACACATCGAATCGTAGAAGTATGAGCTATTTAACAAAAAATGAACACAAACACATGAATTCCGAAAAGAATTACAGTTTGATTTATTCAACTGCAGTAAATTGTAGCCTAAAATCGATGAAGTGCAAAGACGATTGACAATTAGATGATGATATTGAAAATGTAACCTAACATAGAACAATTATATTACCTAGAGAATGCAACAGAAGACAGTTGAGTCGACGCGACGAAGCCGATGGAGCTGTTGTCTTTCGCAGTTTCGTTGATGTGTCCTCTAGGGTTTTCTGCAGAATGGAGAGTAATGGACGGCGAGGTCCAAATTATAGACAATCCAACGTAGCAACTATAAACCAATTATTTGTGTATTTATTAAATGTATACGATATTAGACTAAGTTTTCAATTCAGCCTAGTGGTAGCACGCTGCTTAATGGGTGATACGTCCTAGGTTCAATCCGTTGTATAAGCATGTTAAATAAATGTTTTTCCTCCCCTACAGGTTATTTTTGTTGTGATGATAAATCAGCTGCCTAAAATAACAGGTCCAACATGAATTTCAATTGTGTCCGTCAGCATGTTGTCTGATAAAACATGTGTTTGCTAAGAAATACGCATGCTGTTAGGAAACTGCAGCATATTCGTTTGGCTGTCTGTGTTAGAACCTATTTTACACGTTTTTCTTACGTAACATAATCTGCAAGGTTAACGGGAATCTGATTGATACACCCGGTGTGTTGAGCAGTATATGAAATTACAAGTTGGTTAATTTCGATAAGAGCGGAGGAAACTGAACGACGGGTAGTAGAAATTTGGATTGTTGTTCACCGACCAGGCAGAAGTAAAAGGGCTGGCGTAAATATTGTGCACATCAGTAATTGTGTCTTCTTGGCTGGTTGGTATGTCAGTTGTGGTTTCTTCTTGGGTGTTAGGTACATCAGTTGTAGTTTCTTCTTGGGTGGGTAAATCATCATAGTTGTCATCAGGGGGAACTTCATTTCTGTTGGGTAGATGATTAGAGCGCAGACCAGTATCTTCTTTACCCGTATCCTTATTGTCTGGTCGTTTACGACTACATTTATTCTTCCTGGCAGTTCGTTTCTTAGTTGAATTCCTGGGATTTTCAGCAGTCTTCTTTGGCGATGTTGTAGTCTGTCGAGGTGTATGACGGGGCAGGTCGCCTAGATTGTTCAATTCATGCAGTGCCTTTTTAAACGTGGCATCATCACCTGCTGCTACTGCTGCTGATAAAATCGAGGCGTAGTGAGAGTGTATGCTGCGTGGGGCCTCGGACGGAATGCCTGTTGGTATACTTGGACTATTGATTGGCCTCATCGTCCATCTATTGTTCACCAAATTGTCGGGAATTTGCTGCAGATGCTGGTATTTCATTACTGCAAACGAGTGTTCACAAGGCAAGCCGACAGTCTCAAAATACAGGCAATCACAATTGAGCTCGGTTGTGGCTTCACAATATTGAACCGTCCATTCACCTATAAAAAATTTGTCGTAGTCTTTGACCGTATACACGGTGGTTGTCTCTGATCTCACCGGGCCGTTGACTATCGTTGCACCCACCAGTCCGATCAGTTTGACTATCCTGACCATCGAAGCTGGAGTGTAAATCTTGCGTGCATTCTTCTCAATTTGTTTTAGAACTGTTACAGAACTCTGCACTAGTGTCGATATTGCCGTATACTCGGCTTCAAAGTTTGTCTGCCTTGACTTTTGCAACAGGATGTTGGCATACTTGAGCAACACTATCAGGCGCATCGATGTCCCCCTGAGTAGCTGGTTCTTGAATTTAGCATTGAGACCTTCTATACGTTGCGTCGTCCTAGCCTCACCGCAGAAAACTCCCCTAAAGAAAGTAGCTGCCCATTTCGAGCGACGACGGTACTGGGCCCTCAGCCACCTCTTAGCTTTCTTCAACGGGTCCTTCTCAAACCCCCCCTCTCCTTCCTCCAACCCCTCCTCTCCTTCCTCCAACCCCCCCTCTCCTTCCTCCAAACCCCCATCTCCATCCATCCCGTATTTAGCTAAAAATTGAAGCCACTCATTTTCGAAAGCCATTTCTGTCATAGGGGTATACACCAACTGTTGGAACTCCTTTTGGAATCCTGGAATTTTGATATGGCTGTCAGCGTTCCTAGATAAGTGCCATCCACACAATCGATGTCTCGTCTCAGGGAAGACCTGCTGTATTGCCAACGCCATTGACGTGTCGCCGTCTGTTATCAGGCATTTTGGGGCAGAGTTACCCATACCTTCCCGAAATTTTTGCAAAAACCATACGTAACTGGCTTCTGTTTCGTCATGCAGAAGACCGGTGGCAAATATGAGCGTATTGTGGTGGTTGCTTACTCCGCCGATTACAATCAACGGTTGGCCATATATGTTTGTTTTGTAGGTTGCATCCATCAGAGCTACATCGCCGAAAGATGCGTAGTCAGACCTACATCCACCATCCATCCAAATTAATCTGGATAGCTGCTGTTGTTCGTCCAAGTCGATGGCGTAGAAGAATTGAGGGTCACTGACCTCCTTTCCGGACATATAGCTTAACGCCCGATCCGCATCATTCTGGCCAGTCAGTTTCTTCTGTATCATATCTAGGTAGTTGTACAAATCCCGCTTCCTATACCCCAACTTCTCGTATCCACCCTCCCTAACTGCTAGGAAATCGAAGACTCTGGTAGCGGGTATTCCTACCTGTTTCATTGTCTCCGTTAGTGTAGTGTCAGCGGCTGGAACGCGTTTGTTAAAACCGGAGATGAACTGACTGTACGTATTCGGAAGTAATTCATGGTTGTGGTCATTGTGGAATGCGTCGATACACTTCATATTTACTGGTACTAATTTACATGATAGCCTTGCCCTACAACCGACACGTGTTTCTGTTGTGGCTTGTCTCTTGCGGTATGGTCGATTTTTGTACTCCTCTCTACGTTTCCCCTCCCGGTTGCAAGCAAAGACACAGTGAATTACTGCTCCATTTGGGTCTTTATGACTATAGTGCCTTCTTACCCTAAACCCACATTCCTGACCGTATGCAGTGTACCACGACAGTACATGATCAAGTGAGTCGAAGAATTTTGGGGGGTCATCTTCTTTGCTTGGGGGAATCGGATCATAGAACTCGTCGAAATGTATAGGGTTCTCGTACTGCAAACCTATAGTCATACCAATTGTGTCAGGACCTCAGTGTGGTTCAGTCTACGAATCCGACTTAAAAATCGAGTACATAGTCTGGGCCAACTCACAATCAAAGCAATAAATCGAACATACAAGTTATCATCCAGAAAATGAGGCCCAGCTTAAGGCCCAGGCCAACAAGTGCTGGGCTTTGACCCTCACAATTTTGTAGGCCCCGTTTTAGCTTGGAGGACGTTATAAACATTTAACAAATATGTCGTAATTATAACCAGATGCATTTGTATGTCCGTCAGTGGAACGAGATTGTGTTTTTTCGGGAAGTAGTCACGGTGTCGATTCCAGTGCGTAACAATTATTTCCATGTTTTATCTTTTTTATTTTTTTGCTATATATCCATAACAAATTCAAATCTGCACAAAATTATACTGCAGTTTTCGTCGAATTGGATTTTAGAATCTAAAGTTAGTCAACGATTTTATGAATTCAGTCATACGAAAACAAATTTAGTTCAAAAAAATAGCGACCAGTTTCACCAATGTAACAAGAAAACTTAAATGGACTACTGTTATTTTTTACTATATTTATCTACTAAAAATGAAATTGTATGAATGAATATTTTATAAGATTCATTTAACTAGGGACTCGACGTATACATATCATTATTTAAAAAAAAACAAATTTAACACAAAAAAGGAACAATATCAAAAATCCTCAACATGTATGATCAGTCAGTTGGGTAAAATTATATGAACACGCAGTACTGAAGCATTGTCAAGTTAAAACATGCTTGAGGGTGGAAACAGAAAGGTGAAAACAAGGGTTTGGAGCTAACCTTCAGAGTCTCCGTTTCCAGGTTGTTTATCGTTGGCTGACATGGTTGAGACGACCAATTATCAAAGGGTATTTTCCTTAAAGTTGAAGGTAGATACTAGATAGAGAGAAGATGAAGGGTTCGAGGTTACAAGCTTGGATTTGACGACGAAGATTAGCTGTGCCAGTTCCCTTCTTGTAATAGTTTAATCTTCCATTGGCCTATATTCAACAGTACACTGTACAGTATAGGGGTGGGAGAATTAATTATATACTAAAGAATTCACTAGTTGGTGCTTTTTGTTTTTAGACCGCTAATAATATGATAGTTTGGCAAAAACATTCACATAATAAAATCAACAAATATTTTATTGGAAAGTAAAATTTAGAAAAACAAATTCCATAAAGAAACAATTACACTTAATAAAATCACTGTAAATGTCACCTATATATTTAATAGTTGATGTACTGTATTAATTTGTAAGGTCATCGCTCATATACACAACTGTATGTATTCAAGGAACCTTAGATACTTATTTATATGTGAAAACCATTAAAATTTTATTATATAAATATAACTGTCGTGTATACATAGTTCATATAGTACATTTGATTAGTTCATTCAATACATATATTTCCATAGGTGTTAAACATAATTCCATATTATAATTGTATAATTTTTGTTATGATTGGACCGAGAAAAATTATTCATAAAGTCATAGTGTATTTCTCTTTCAATTACGTCACCGTTCCCCAGCTGCAACAACGTCGGCTAGAGTGCTGCATGCAAGTTTAATCATATGTTTATGTAAAAAATCTTGGTTAAACGGCTGTCCAGTCCAATGTGTTTGCCTTCACTTTTAGCTATGTAGCATTAATTTCATCCGGTAGATTTTTGTTCTCAGACAAAGATACGGTATAGTTTTTTTATTATGTGGACAGTATTAGGTCTACCATGTGGGATGTGGTGTAATTCATTAAAAATGTAACTAACATTTTATCCACATGATGTTATCAGTTAATCCTTGTATAGTTCAATATAGTCCAGTCATCTAACTGTAGTCGGTGTAACTAATAATTTGTATGATCCTTATTTTAGTCAGTGATGAACTAACAAAACCATTGTTAATCTCTAATCTATGATACATATGTCAACAATCTGTCATTAATGTGTTGTCAATTTGCAAGTTTTTGGGTATACGGTTTAGTCATTTGGGGTCAGTGGTTTGGGTTTAGGGTTTAGTTTTTTCTCATTATATAAGGGTCATCTTTAAATAGCTAGTAGGGATTAATTTAGTTGTCAAAATGTACATACATGTTATGTCCCTCGAACAGGTACACACAAGCCCTACAGTTTATGTCGACTTATTTGGATAAAATAATGTGTTTATTATAAGAAAATATTTATTGCGAACGAATATCCGAAAATTTTATTGGTCAATTATTAAGTGCACCTACTATAATAACCACAAGTGAGTCTCTGTTAACAAATTAATAGTACAAACTGATGTATCATTCTTGAGAAATTATTTTTTGGACCAAGTCCACCAACTAGGATATGGACCTAACCAATTAAAAATATACAACTGACATATAATATGGTAAAGATCAATACCACAAAGTAGAGCATTATATACAATTTACTAATTTGGATCATACAATATTTTACTAATTTGCTCTCTCACATTAATTATTTGGAAAAATTTATTTTATTTTTTTATATTTAATTGTCTGCACTCTCTTCATATATATATTATTATTTTTTCATCTAAAACCCTATTATACACGGTGAACCCTAGAGGGCAAGGTGAACCTTAGAAAAATAAACACTTGCCCTCTAAGATTCACCATGTCCAATAGGGTTTTAAAAATAAAATAAAAAAAACAATATACATTTATTTATTTAAAAAGGAAGAGAGTACGTAAAATTAAATGTAAGAAAATAAAATAACATTTGTTTTCCAACTAATTGGTGTAGCAACTAAGATTGAGAGAGCAAAATTACTAAAACGGTGTATGATCCAAATTATTAAAGTTGTATATGATCCTTAACTTCGTGGCATAGATCTTTACCATATTATTTGTGAGTTATCAATTTTTAATTGGTTAGGTCCATATCCTAGTTGGTGGACTTGGTCCAAGAAATAATTTCTCATCATTCTTGGACTGCTCTCATTATAATACTTTGTTTCAGCTTCATTATAATACATTGTTTCATATTCATTAAAACGAAACATTAATTTGAAATACAACTTTTTTTGAATTTCACTTTCTGTAATTGGACTTCGAATGACATATATTTAAGGCCTGATAAGACATGAATAATCATATCTTTATCCCGCAGTAGCATTTAATGCTGGGTTGCAGCTGTGTTACAAGTGACCCCTATCGGGAAGTTAGGTCTGCAAGTCTACTAACCATACCCTAAACCTTAAACCATAGTCAGATTTTAACTTATTGGACATCAAATAATAGGAGTAACTTGTGCTTTAAAATATTAGATACACAGCAACTGGAAAATTACTTCACAGTCACGTCATAACAATTAGAACAGACATAATAAAATTAGAGTATATCTTTAAACTGTGAAATTTCTTGTGAAATTTCAATAGAAAGTAAGAAAGAGAAAGTAAATAAACAACTGCATCGGCACATGGTGGGACCCTATTTCACTTTCTATAGAAATTTCACATAAAATTTCACAGTTTGTAGCAACACCCATAAAATTATACACAGCATTGTAAATGATTTAACCACTAGTTATAGTTGAACGAAATAACCCTCGTCAACTATAGAATAAACCTTATCCATAACTGTTTGGACATTTAATATTTTATGTAATTTGTATGTACTACAATCATAATGCAGTTGAAATCCAAAATAACTTCATGTTTACTAACTGAACACTGAAGGGGGGATTCATAAACGTGTACTACTAGGGATTAATTATGTCCTGAAACATTATAAATACCCTATCCATCTCGAAATCGTACAAACAAGACCTACAGGTTATGTATCGATGATGCCTGATAGAGTAACCCCAATGGCCTCCTGTTGGGCCACGTGAACAATAACCCATGCCGCCCAACCAACCTTGTTCCAGTAAAGCGTGTAGAGTTATCATTTTCATGGCTGTTGCTCGGGTCTCTAAGAACACCCGTTCCTGCTCTGATCCTATTTCTAATGAAACATCAGACGCATGCATCAACGGTGGAGGTGTGGAGAGACTCATCCTCGCGAGTATGTTAGCAGTATACTCGGCGAGTGGGTCATCATTTATCACAAACACTTTGTTCAGCACCAGAACACCTCCTTGGACATTACCTTGGTACAGTCCTTTGTGCACCCCGATCATGATGCCAGCATCAGGGTTGTTAAATGTTCCCCACATTTTCTCAATGCTTCCCAGCAACTTGGGAGGCATGTTGGGAACCCTTACAAAAAGGTGTTTCAGAGACAACATTGGGTATAATCTTCGGGCGACCACAGCAGCCCCCCTAGAGCTGCATAAATGAAAAAAACATGCACCACACTAACATGCTTGAACTCTGAATAAATATATATAATGAATGCGTTTTTTTCAAAATCAGTGTTAAATAATGATTGATTCTGTGCGGGGTACCAGCAGCCGAATGAACCGACTGACGAAGGGTCTGTTCCGGCAACCCTTGCTAACACTTCGTCCCACAATTCTTTCGGCAGTGGGGACCATTCAGTTTCATTGAACAATCTGGCAAATAGCAGAGGAAATTCAGTGTTAATAATCTATTGTTAATATAACGAGCTGGTCCTTGAACGATCTGCTTAATAATGTAGTGAATAACATTTGCCTTTTGGTGGCAGAATCCCTGAAGGCATGACGAGTTGCCTTCAGTTGGGGTGTCACCGGACTAACCCTAATATGGGAGGTAGATGAACCCTTTGACGGGGTCGCTGAAAGTTGATTTGTAGCTTCGGATGAACTCACGTCTTTGGAAAAAGACGCCACCTTGTTTAACCATTCGTATGAGTCTGCCTTCTTCTGCTGCTTGTCTTGTTTGCTCATTTCGGAAGATAGCTGGTTTTTGATATCTGTTTTTTTGTTTAATATATCTCTGATGAGGTTGTCGATATTTACCCCCTTTATATAGGACAACATGGTGTACACATTCCCGCGTGGATAGTTATTTTCCCGCGGAAATGAGGTATATAAACCTTGTGAATTGGATTTCCGAAGTATTCCGATATTAGGCCGTAATTCAAAAGGTCAACAAAGCACTAGAATTTACTATCCTGCCATATAGATATTCCGAATTTATGGTCGACTAAGTTCCAACAATCACTTGATGGCAAGCATCGTAATTTGTTGTCAACTTTGGGGGCACTCGTGTTTCCCTCACAGTACGCAGTAGCAAATTTGTGTTTACATATATGTGAAGTGTTTTATTAACTAATTATACTGCTAGGTATTAAATAAAATTAAGTATTAAAAATTATTTAATTACATTTTATTACCAAACTTAACACACAACCATGGTTACAGTCAAATTGGATATTTACATATTTAATTAAATGTAAGGAATCTAATTATAATGCAACACCAATAAATGAAGTTACTATTTATTATATTAAATATAATTAAATTTTTAAAAAAATAAATAATTACTGGATATTAACAAAATGTGTTTGCTTGAAACCACTAACCCCTATCCAACATTCCCTGTAAACCTTATCCATACCCTAAAACTTAACACACAACCATGGTTACAGTCAAATTGGATATTTACAAATTTAATTAAATGTAAGGAATCTAATTATAATGCAACACCAATAAATGAAGTTACTATTTATTATATTAAATATAAGTAAATTTTTTAAAAAATAAATAATTACTGGATATTAACAAAATTTGTTTGCTTGAAACCACTAACCCCTATCCAACATTCCCTGTAAACCTTATCCATACCCTAAAACTTAACACACAACCATGATTACACTCTTCATTGGATATTTACATATTTAATTAAATGTAAGGAATCTAATTATAATGCAACACCAATAAATGAAGTTACTATTTATTATATTAAATATAAGTAAATTTTTAAAAAAATAAATAATTACTGGATATTAACAAAATTTGTTTGCTTGAAACCACTAACCCCTATCCAACATTCCCTGTAAACCTTATCCATACCCTAAAACTTAACACACAACCATGATTACACTCTTCATTGGATATTTACATATTTAATTAAATGTAAGGAATCTAATTATAATGCAACACCAATAAATGAAGTTACTATTTATTATATTAGATATAATTAAATTTTTTAAAAAAATAAATAATTACTGGATATTAACAAAATGTGTTTGCTTGAAACCACTAACCCCTATCCAACATTCCCTGTAAACCTTATCCATACCCTAAAACTTAACATTTTTAACATCAACATGATAGCATATGATTTACCGAATATAATGTTAAGGCACTAAATATACTTATAATTAATATGTCATATATTAGATACCAATACAAGTGTTTTTAATACAGAACCATATATTCTATATAATTATAGACTGAACGTAGCCTTATTTCTTAAATCGGATTATCATTTAGTATCCGAGTTAATGTTGGGAAATTATGGGTCCGGCTAATGGAATTCAATTTTCAGTAAACCTAAAATCTGAACCATTGGTTATCACAATTTGAACTGACGGTTCATTTTGATATATGAGATCTTATTCAGCTGGTTGGATCTAACCCCGAAAAAGTATTCGAAGGATCCAGATTGTAGGTTACTATACAGTCGAAGTACATTAGCTGCCAAACTACGTTAATTGGTGGCTTAGACGATCCGAAATGCCACCTTTTACAATATCACAAGGAGATATTTGGCACTGTATTAGGACCCACAGGTGTATCAATGACGGTTCCCGATACACGGAGGGATAACCATTTAAAAGACTGTTTTTTGGGTTTTCATTAGTCTGTGTGCTCAAAAAACCTTTTTCATCTGGGTCCATCTGCTATATCTTCATCACTGCAACTGGGGATACATCTAACTGTCTGCCAAAGTTCCACTAGTAAGCATCCGAAAATTTTGGTCGTTAATATAAACCATTGATTATCGTCTTATGTTTCTAAAAATGTATTTGGATTTTTATATATCTTGTGTTTATAATTTGTTGGTTTGCAGGAACAATTCCTTAGTCATGAATCCATCTAGGTTGATGTCACTTCCTGTTGAGATGATTATGCTCATCATGGTTGCCGTTATGTCTGGATCGATCGCGGACTTCATAAGGTTCAGATCATGGTACGAATGAACAATTTCATTGTATAGATGTCCTTTTTTAGTATGTGTTAAGTACATTTCTAACATGAGATGATTTTGAATATCCAGCTGCAGAAGGCTTCACGGTATAGGTTCAAGCACAGATATGGTGCATACCCTGGTACCACGTGACATCGTACCCCGCACTTTGCTGGTGTTATGTGGACCTTTTGTTGACATCTTCATGGACAAACGTAACCCAGATGCCCTGTATCGGCTGGGAATGCATACCTTTTTTAGACAATTACCCAGGCAATTAAATCTTGGTCTTGCCCAATTGAAGGCAGCAGCATATCGGGGACATTATGTAGCTAAATATGCTGTAGCAATGATCCGTATCTTCAATTGGCCAACAGATGAAGATGTGCTGGACGACGCGTTCAACATGCTGGGATTAGTGGTCGCTACGAGACGCGCCAACAATGTCCGGACTGTTTTCATCGATGCTGTTAGGAGGTTAACCAGTTACCGTCAAGGTAGGGCATCACACCCGCCGGCCCCTCGACGTCGATGCAACCAGCACGAATTAATTGTGGTTTATCGTATAAACGAGGTTATGATTTTTTTTCCGGTCCAGTGGTGCTTTAGATGTTATTGTGACGCTGAAGTCATTCGCTTTCGCTACTATAACTGCTGGGCAGCTTTTCCTCACCAGAAACCTGGCTAGTAATGTCAGGAATAGGGTTTCTGGGTTTAGGTTCTCCCTTCTTTTTTGCATTTTTATATCGAAAAAAATAGTAGTTAAATTAACTTCAGTGTGTGTGTTCATCTACATTTTTTCACTAACCCCTACCGTGTCTGGTCCAACAGTTGAATATAATATATTAAGCTGTCCATGATATAAATCAGAAAATCAATGTTTTTATCAATTAAATTTCCGCTGAAGTTGTTAATTCTGGTAATTTATGTGCTGTTGAATATGAAGCTCATCACAGATTTATAGAGAAACATTAAAAACAATCCATATGCTGTGTGAAAACAGTTGTAGAGACATGGCTATGGAAGAACAAGTAAAATGAAGAAGATGAACAGTTTTGCATTGAAATACAAAAATGTAATTAAACATGTACCCTGACAACTGACAAGCAATAATCATTTCTCTTGACTATTATATATAGCAATATTGAGAGACAGCCCTAAAACCCCTATATACATACATACACTCTTTAATAGTTGTGTAATTTAATTTTTTTACTATATATTATATGTTTGTTTTTTACTCACCATTATATAAATATAGCAGGATGTAATAGTTCAACTATGAATAACTGGTTTTTTTTATACACTATCATGTAACTGAACAGTGTGCAGTTACTAGTATATCCACTGTAATTATTAACTATATGTAATTATATTCTTCAATTTTGTAATATATCCGGTCGAAAGAAATCTTCAAACTTAACCCTAGTTTGTTTAACTCATTGTCTTGCCCCTTAAAAGCCAAATTAGTGGCCGCGTGCTTGACAAGCTTCATTCATATCCACGTCCTGTCACAAATCTGTCACTTTCCACTAAGTTCGTACTGTTCCAATGAACTTTATTTAATTTGTTTGTTTTGTCGAACAAATAACGTACAACTAAAAATAAAATGCGAAGTCTGATTATAAACTAATTTCATCGTAGAAACGTTATCATATATTGGTACGTTTGATTGAAATTAGCTTTAATCCAACTCAACATAGGGTTACACAGCTGACGTGGCTGATATAATTTATTAGGGTTTTGCACAGTTTAATGAATCATACATGGTTGTGGGAACTACTGGTAGTTTCAACTAATTGACAAATCCCTACATTTGGTGGGCTCCACATTTTGTATGTCAAGAAATACAATGTTAGCATATGCAATTGTCAAATCTTGAACTCATGCCTTATTGATACTGACATCACGTAAAAGTCTTAAGCAAAGAAACAATGTATTACTTCTAACAGGTATATACACAGTACAATATATAAATATAAATGTGTGTAAGCCATCTCCGTTTTTAGAAAAGTTTGTTCAAAAGGTTGCTTCACATTCCCGGCTACGGCTCTGCATATCCCATCCTCTATATATCCTAAAGTAAATGTGCTCTGTACATGGGAACCCACGTCTTTCCACAACCAGTCTATTATCATGTAATATTTGTCTCTGTTCTATTTATATACGTTAGGTTCTGTATGAATTGATTATAAAAGGCGGTTGATCGCGCATTGCGCAGTGTGTGGTACAAATTACCTGTCTAGTTAATGTAAATTAAAGTTATACATCATGGATGTCAACATCTACCAAGTAAATAACGCAACGATGAAATAATTGATCACTGTACATCCGGTTTAAGGTTATGGAATCAGCTTGACACAAACATAATGAATTAACGGTTGAAACTATGGTGGCCATGCTGTATTTGTCAGTTGTAATCAAATAAGCATAATCTTATTCATTTTCACAGTAAGTGAATATTATACTACGTCTGAGTGTATTTTATTATTTAAATGAATGCTTTAGTGTAAAGCAGTCCTGTGACAGTATACTTGAGTTTCTAAACATTCCTATTTTAACCAATAAGAATTGGATTCCGTACACATACCAATAACAACTGCATATCATGCTTGTAAGGGGGTTCATTACACATAACAAAATGCATCCACCATATCTGGGTCATCTACACATACAAACCGGCACCCTAAACTATTTTCCTGAAAATACAAAATAAACCTACAACACCTGCTATATATGTAGAAATCCTGATCCCAAATCTTAATTGTGCATTCTCCAGATCCATTTTTTCATGCTCCATCTCCAACAGTGCAATCTCGGCCTTCAATTCAGCAATATCAAACACAAAATTCTCATTCGCTATCTCCAGGGATGTATTATTACTCTTCAGTTCAGCAATGTCAACCACAAACAACTCATTCTCCACCTCCAGAGTTGAACATCTGTTACCCAATGCTTGGTGCAGTGATTGGAAAACATGTATTGCTCTATTTCCGTAACCACATATTAACGGATCTTCCCACTCAAAAAAGTTACATCCAGTCTCTTCACCAACCTGTATGCATTGCCCACAATACAGACAGACAAAACAGTAATCAACGTATTTCACCTTAATTGAACATTTACTTACTGTTTACCATTCCTAACCTATAAACGAGAAAACATTATACAATCCATGTACAGTCAAAGCCAAATTCTATTAACCATCCTTGAACAGTTAATTGGTATATACTAACCCTTATTGACAAAAGTTAAAACCTAATACAATTCCATATTATTTCAATACAGGAAACCCCAAATCAGCAGTAAATCAAATCCCTAATTGAATATTGTACAGCAATATCGTTAAATCATTGACTTGTTCAGCATGAAAGTCGTAAAAGCCCTAGACACTAAGCAGCAATACCTTCCAGTAAGGGCACCGATGAAACCTCCTGGTAAAATTCTCCCACGTATATGACATAACCACTGTGGAGACTGCTCCGCAAAAGCACCTCCGTAATTCAGTCGGAGGAATATCACCCGTGTTTTGGGAATGTGGTGGGTGCGACATCAGACGGCTCCCGTTCATCTTTATGGTCTTCGAGATTGTAGGCGGGAAGAAGGGAGACAGAAGAGGTTCAAAATGGTGTAATATCGTATCGTGAAGTTTTGGTTTTTTATTCTACACAAACAAAAAGAGTCACGTGCTGCGCACGTCGCGATGTTTTTTTCGATTATAATACACGAAGCATTAACGGAGGTATAATTACGTTACAAGTTGGGAAAAATTGGCCAGGATTAAAACTCTTCACAGTATCATAATTTAAATATTTACTTGAAAATATATATTTGGGAATTTCAATTACAAACAAGGTCAAGTGGGATAATTCAATTAATTTACGAACCAAATTTACTTGTCAAATATTAATAGCGCGTTTAATTAGCGTATTTTGTCGAATATATTTCATAGAATGTGGGATTAATTAGGCTTTACAAATGGAACATGTCCTACTTACGCGCTATAATATTTTCGTACATTTTCTCCAATGGGACCATCCCAACAGATGGCACCTAAGTAGGACATTTGAATTTCATATAATAAATAATTGTCGAGTTATTTGAAATAACTAATTCACTTAGAGGAAGACACATAACTTCTTTGTGCATACTATACTTTTATTGGCAAAATTCCAAAATGCAACTTGTATAATAACCAGAATTCAGTATCTGTTAACAAATTTAAAAATACAAAATGATGTATCTTTTCATAACTGGTGACATAATTAAACACTGTTTCGCCTTCATTATAAAACATTGTTTCATCTTCGTTATGAAACAGTTTTCTCAAAAAAGGTAAACCGAAACAGGTATTTGAATTACCCTTTTGTTGGAATGTAATCTTATTAAGTAAATTTAATTCACATATATATGGACTGATAAGACATGGACAATCATAGCTTTATGCCGCAGCAGCATTTAATGCGGGGTTGTACCTTTGCCAAAACTGACCCCTGTCGGGAAGTTAGCTCTTCAACTTTACACTAAACCTTAACCATACCCTATCCCTTAAACCACAGTTAGATATTAACTTAGTGGACATTAAATAATTTAACAAATTTGTATGTAAGATACTATTTTAATGCACTTCAAATGAAAAAAATTAGTTCATACTTATTCCATAACATTTAGAGCATATATATAATAACATTAAACTACAAAATTTCAAGTTATTTAACAACTAAGTATGGTTGAATGCAATAAACCCTCTTCAACTTTACTCTAAACCCTAAACCATACCCTATCCCTTAAACCACAGTTAGATATTAACTTAGTGGACATTAAATTATTTAACAAATTTGTATGTAAGATACTATTATAATGCACTTCAAATGAAAAAAATTAGTTCATACTTATTCCATAACATTTAGAGCATATATATAATAACATTAAACTACAAAATTTCAAGTGATTTAACAACTAAGTATGGTTGAATGCAATAAACACTCTTCAACTTTACACTATAACCTTAGCCATACCCTATCCCGTAAACCACACAGTTAGATATTAACTTAGTGGACATTAAATAATTTAACAAATTTGTATGTAATATACTATTATAATGCACTTCAAATGGAAAAAATTAGTTCATACTTATTCCATAACATTTAGAGCATATATATAATAACATTAAACTACAAAATTTCAAGTTATTTAACAACTAAGTATGGTTGAATGCAATAAACACTCTTCAACTTTACTCTAAACCCTAAACCATACCCTATCCCTTAAACCACAGTTAGATATTAACTTAGTGGACATTAAATTATTTAACAAATTTGTATGTAAGATACTATTTTAATGCACTTCAAATGAAAAAAATTAGTTCATACTTATTCCATAACATTTAGAGCATATATATAATAACATTAAACTACAAAATTTCAAGTGATTTAACAACTAAGTGTGGTTGAATGCAATAAACACTCTTCAACTTTACACTATAACCTTAGCCATACCCTATCCCTTAAACCACAGTTAGATATTAACTTAGTGGACATTAAATTATTTAACAAATTTGTATGTAAGATACTATTTTAATGCACTTCAAATGAAAAAAAATTAGTTCATACTTATTCCATAACATTTAGAGCATATATATAATAACATTAAACTACAAAATTTCAAGTGATTTAACAACTAAGTATGGTTGAATGCAATAAACACTCTTCAACTTTACACTATAACCTTAGCCATACCCTATCCCGTAAACCACACAGTTAGATATTAACTTAGTGGACATTAAATAATTTAACAAATTTGTATGTAATATACTATTATAATGCACTTCAAATGGAAAAAATTAGTTCATACTTATTCCATAACAATTAGAGCATATATATAATAACATTAAACTACAAAATTTCAAGTGATTTAACAACTAAGTATGGTTGAATGCAATAAACACTCTTCAACTTTACACTATAACCTTAGCCATACCCTATCCCTTAAACCACAGTTAGATATTAACTTAGTGGACATTAAATAATTTAACAAATTTGTATGTAATATACTATTATAATGCACTTCAAATGAAAAAAAATAGTTCATACTTATTCCATAACATTTTGAACATATATATCATAACATTACGCCATATACTTGATTCAGAGTAGTTATTAGATGGAACGGACCGTACCAACAGATGACACAGTGTGGTGCCTCGTGGCGGAGAGTAAAAATGCTATAAAACATGCTATTAAACCATTCGCTAAAGAGCCACCACATATTTGCCAACTGTAAACACGGTTGTAGAGAATCATTTTCTCCTTGATACAATGGACCGTCGTCAAAACTTACTTTATTTTCCCAAATTCATCTATCTTCTTCCTCAAGTCCGAAGCAGTTTCCCTCCGAAGTCGTCCTAACTTCCTTCTGCGCTTGAATCGTCACTATCGACGGTGTTCTCTCAGATACTTTGTTCAAACAGACAGTCAACCTTTTTTTCAAAGGTACGTTTCCTTTACTGCTATACTAACCCTGGTGAACCACTTACGTTTTGTAACTAATTTCTTCCTCTTTCTCCAAGATGGCTGCATGCACAACAATCCTAGACCTGCCCGCGGAGGCCCTATGGTTTATCATGCTTTGTGTCGGAGCGTATTCGACCCACGATTTTATCAAGCTGAAGCTATGGTAAGTTTCTGGAAATTCCCTATATAAATTTAAACCTGTCTTCAGTACATGAATTAGGAGTCTGTTCACTGATTTCACTGCTTTCTCTAATTTTTTGTCTGATTTTCCATCGACATTTGTTTTATTTGTGATACATACACAAATAGGACTGTGTATATATATATATATATCTTATGCCAGAAAAACAAAAAACCTAAAATATCTGCTATATATATATAGCAGATATGTAATTTTTTTTTTCCTGCCAAAAGATATATATATATATATACATTTACATATATTATATATATTTGTTGGGAAAAAACAAAAAAACGAACATATCTGCTATAAATATTGTTATCTATTTGATAGCGTTACACATCTTTGTTTTATATATTCGTCATATTTCTGCTTGGTTATACATATAGAATCGAATGACTGCATTTTGAAAAAAAAACAATGAATGCTATTAGAACCAATGTTGTTTAAATGAGTTAGGGTTTATATGTTGCGAAAATCAGATTCACCACCATACAGTATTATATCTTGTCTTCAAAAACCCTTGTATTAAACTTTTGAACTGCGAAGTATGTGTTTGGGTTCACAATTGCTTCAACGTATGGAAATTATGTTTACGGTTAATACTAACCAAAAATACTGCAGTTCTGCGGAACAAATATGCAATTCTGCAGGACTGAAAACTTAGATTTTCTCCGTATGTTGTGTGGTAATGAACATTGAGGAACAATTTTATGATGTTATATAGTACTTACCCCTCATAAACCATAACTTGTTCATAACATAAACAGTATGTTGTGGTATACTTTATTTATGACTAACTTTTATAAACTGTTCGTGTACCCAATAATTACACGGATTGCGCGATATAATATTTAACCTTTATATATAATAAATGTTTAGCCATTGATTCGACTTTGCTAGAATGATAACTTTTTACTAAATACAATTGTTCCCCGTTAAATCAGCTGCAAAAGGTTCAACGAACTAGGAGCCGATCCTTACATTTGGCGGAGAATTTCACTCAAGGGGATGAGCTATCATATCAATACCGGGAAACAAGCTTCGTTTCTCCGGCAATGCCTGGCTAACTCCAACCCCGAAGCTCTATACAGGGCAGGAGTAGCCAATTTTGTTGGAGGACACTATGCAATAGATGATGGAGGTGCAGTTGGTCTGGTACAGTTGAAGGCTGCTTCAGATGCGGACTGTCTCCTCGCTACTTACACTCTAGGATTCATCAAAATCTTTAATTGGGACGGTGATGTTCCATTAGTGGAAGAAGGCTACAGCCTCCTCTCAAAGGTTTGCAGAGCCGGCAAGGAGCTAGAATGTCGGAAAATTTTGATTGAGCATATGAATTGTTTCTGGCCTGCGAGAACAACGAGGGATCCACCACCGTTACCAGAAGCACAATGCAGGAAAAACCACTGGAAGGCCGTATATAACTGGTCGCAAGAATATGAGTTCTTTGAAGATCGAACTTGCATCGACTGTCGATGCGATGCTGAGGTTCAAAGGCTGTATAAAACATTCAACTGGTCCTGCTTACCTGTTCATAGTTATAAGTAGAAATGACAGCATGTTTAGTTTTGAAGTTGTGTGTAATTATTTTTTTCCTTGCCTAAATACTTTTGAACTTCTGTTTATACTTTTGAACTTCTGTTTGGAAAGACTAATCTGTGTTATCCTCCTGTTCTGATAATTAGAACAGGTCCGGCCCAACTGTTGACAACTAAGCCTAGGGTTTTAGGGCTCATGTTTTGGGAGGCCTCATTTATGAAACTAGTCCTTTTTATTTGTTGTGTTCAACGTCGTGTATTTATACAATTAAAGTCATCTAACAGGCCCCAAATTCAAATGAGGCTTTAACCCTCAAATTCTCTTGGGCCGGACCTGGATCTGAACCTTTAGCTCCCTCAAATTCTCTTGGGCCGGCCCTGGATCTGAACCTTTAGCTCTTTCTTCTCATATCATACGCGTGTCCCGTTTTTTACAATGTGTTTTACAATTTTTCTCCCTGAAATTCACTTTTAATGGGACAAAACTACCCCTTAACCTATATGGACTTCATGGAAAATCACCGTTCTTCCCTCCATTATCAGATACTGTGCTCTGCGCTTTCTCTTCTTCTAATCCTTTGCTCTACTCCCCTTACGAAGCTAGCTGGACCAATGCACTTGCAAACAAGTTAGGTCTTCAACCGGTCCTCCGTACGAAGCTCGCCGATGCAACAGCGATGTGATTTGCACAATCAAACAGGCTTATTCGTGGAAGGACTTCTCCGGGATGTACCGTGGGTGCCCCTATTTCCGGGTTATTTTGCCTATTTCTTATTATTTCATGTGTGGGCGTGTCGAATTGGATAGTAATTACTCCAATTTTGTAATACCGGTCTATCAATTAAAATTAAGGTTTACCTCAATAAGGGGTTCTATTAAAATTGTAAATCAACGTCCAATTGATGTGTGGGTGTGTCGAATTAGACAGTTATTAGTCCAATGTTTTAAATAGGGTTTGTCAATTGAAAGACGGGTTAACATGAATTAGGGGTTTAATTCAAACTGTCAATTAAAGTCCCCATACGCGAAAATCGTGGTTCAATATGTCAAATAAGGTTCCATGCTGTAAACCTTAGGGTTTCTGAACTGGACTCATTTGTATTTCCTGAATAAGGGTTCTTATAATTAAGGTCTAACACAACGAATTCTTCTTTCTTTTATATTCAATTAGGCATTAAAACAGTCAATTAAGGTTCAAATTAAGTTTACTTGTAATTGCTGTAAATTCCGACAGCTTGAGCCGGATTAAGGATGTAAGTAATTTTACAGGGAACATCCGCCAATGTTTGGTTATTGAGTACAAACCAGTGGATAAATTCAAATCAATGTACCAGTATTTGACCAACAACTGTTCAAACTTGGAGATGGGGGTTGTGGAATTGAAGATGGACAGTGCAAAGCATGATCTCGAGAATGCCAAATTCAAGATTCAGAATGCAAAGTTTAAGCTCGCAAATGTCAATTTCACGATGCAGAAGGATAGTCTTGACACTTGAGGTGGAGAATGGAACACTGCTGATGGGGAATGCTCACTTAGACAGTGAGTCAAGGTTGTGTCCACTAGATCAATCACAGAGCATCGATGTGTCGTTAGTGTATACCGCATTACACTTTAACCAATTGGTGATCCTCTGTTTGCTTGATTTTTTTTTTCCAAATCAACGCAAGCTAATACGACATAACTGTGTTAAATGAAGCCATGTTATATAACAAAACAGCATTATCAATTCAACGGAGACTTGGCCATTTAGCTTTCAACACGAAAAACAACTTAAACCACCAACGCACGCGAATTCTTATGTACATCAGATCCAAAACATGGATCCAATGTCCTGAACTATCAACTAATCGGAATCCGACGTCTACCATATATAGGATCTAAAATATCTGCTGTATTCCACGGATCAGTCACAAATATAAGTCTACTATACAAACACGCACAAAACGATAATTACATATTTCTTAGTTTTTTTTGTTCCTCATCCACACTTCGTTCGCAGCCAACTCAAGTCTAACTGTCCCATGGATTAGATGGACGCCAAAACACTCCTACACCACTGCATCATAATAAAGGCAAAACAACTTACATTGCCTCATTTCCTTCGTAGTTCCTACTACTCCAACAGTTTTTACAGCCACAACTAACGACAGTATATACGTGCTCGTCCTTCCACGGTAAATCTCATCGTGTTATTCTTCGCAAGTATCAAAGAAGCAATCATCGACAGCCGATGTCTTGGGGTTAAAACCTGTAGACAATATTCAATTGGATAACTTGGATATTTAAATATAGATCACAATCTACCAATATTGAGGGGACGATCTGACCGTTCGAGGTGTTATGTTTGGAATTTGATCGTGGGCGGTCATGAAATGCATAACGTACATGCCACAGTTACTCCTGAATAATAAAACTGCATTAACACATCTTCATAATATCGCGACTCAATCTTTCTAATTATGCGTTACTACTGGCCAATAAAAATAATTCTTCAGCGCTCGGTACTACTTTCTCACCCATCACCCAAATATGCTTGATTTGGTACGTTCTCAGGAATTTTAATCTCCCATTCACACGGCCTATAGCGGGTTGTTGGATTGGGAATGCTGGTCTCAAGCAGCAGAAAGTATTCCTGGATCCAATATACCTGCCCTTCCCTATGTTAAATCCTAATAAAATACTTAGGGTATATCATAAATGACCTTACAATGCTACAAGTTCATTTACTAACCACTCGGCCACACTCATCAATCCTTTTACTTGAATTACCAGGCAGCGTATCGACATAATAAACAGCTCCCTCTTTTAGTAATATCACCAGTAAGTACCAATGTGTTGATTCTTCATTCATTGGAATGTATATCTGGATATATATATATATGTCCAGAAAACACTATGATCACCCTCATCTCTAACTATAACATAGCCTATACAATGTCCCAAATCATATAATCATCTTACCCGTTCACATTTCGCAGTACCAACTCCCAACCAGGATGGGCTAAGTGATGTCATCCTAGATTGACGTCCGGCATCCATAGCAGCGAATTGCTGTAAATTTAACATTGAACAACATTGGATCCTCCCGTTAATGTTACATTACGCACTACTGCAACGACATCCACTAGTTAATCAAACCTGAAACCACGTGGGTAGGCACCAAACACGCCAGTTATGTTCTGATCTTTGTTTGCAGTTCACAATATTCGCTACACTGTTGATTACCTGCATCAATCAGATAGACATACCAACGCATAATCATCACTTCGTGTACTACTACAAACAAATCCAATCTAACGGAAACTTACATCATCAATGATCCATGCTCCGGGACGAAGCGTCAACATAAAACGACGACTGACTGATATCACCGCGTTCTGTGTGAGCACCTTTCTGTTAAACACAAACCACTACTCAAATAACGAATTTCACTTTTCGAATGAAACTTTGACTCCCAAAATTCTCACCTTTCATATTCTTCTTCGCTTACGCCACTCGGAGCTTGGGCAAAAACATAATTTAGAACCATTTGCTCTTCTTTGTTAATCTCAGGACCCCTACAGGCGTCCATATACCTTAACACTGCTACTTTCCCATTGACATCCTATTCATTGTTTTTTTATAGCCTCGTTACATGATGAACATTATGCAAGCCAATATTAGCTGTAATATTGCAACATACCTGGACCCGGTTCTCGTGTTTCAACCACTCGTCATACCAAGTCTACAAACATTATAAATCATCAACCTATCAACGGTTACTTCTACATTTAAACTGAAATGAGCAGTTACACATTATAAAAAAACAGACCTTCTCACTTGTACTCGAAGATGTTTGTTCTCTTAAAGGGTTAGCCATATTCCTGAAATTGGAGATCCTGTTGATTTGAAATGGTTAGTCATATTCCAGCGAATAATATTCAAATTTTTAACTGTGCTAATCACTATTGCAAAGGACTCTTGCAAGAATGTCTCGTTGAGGAATTTCGTAAAAAATGTTAGATGCAATAGCTAAATACAGTCGTAACATCAGTGCAGATGACGAGGGATACAAAGACACCCACGAGATAAATCCAGAAAACCAATGGAGAAACGACTGATTAATCACATCGCTACTGCAGGATTAACCTAACTACGAAGGAAACCGATTCAATCAATTAAACAAGAAGAACCATACCACAAATGCACTACACTAGATACAGATCCGACCGTAAGAGCGGACTTGGAATATGAAGGGAAGATGATCCTTCACTGGCCATCAATGGAGCTTGAGACCAACAAAAACGTCGGGATGTTATGTGAAGGTTGAAAGGTGCGGCCACTACTATGTTGTTGGGACACGGTACATCCAAACAAAATTTAACGGGACATCCTAACGCTGTTAAACCGGAATTACTCGAACCAGACCAGGCCGAAAATGATTAAACCAGAATTTCAGATTAAAATACATTATTAATACGCCGCATCAAACAGCGGCCGTTCCATAGTTTAGTCCATCACAGTATCGTACCTTCAATAGATATATTATATTTTATATCTTTTTTCATACACTCCTCACAACTCACATTTCACACAATTGGCCCTCCATAACTCACTTCTCGTCCTCTTCTATTACCATTCGATGCATGGACCACCCATTTTTTCAACACATTTACTAATCACCCCATTTCGGAATTATAATATAATATTTGTAATACTTTTAATTTTATATATTTATTATTTATATGTATCAAACATATACTAACATATATTAATAATATTACATAATTAAAGCTAAAAATTATGAAAACTGTTAGATTTATTTATTCTTCATCATACAACAATTTATTTTATTATTTTAAAATAAAAATGATTTGGGAGCCTCAACTATCAGGTATCAGCCTGTGATTTTTATGAGTTTTTTTTAGAGCCTCGACTATCTGAAGTAGGATTTATAAGTCAGTCATGACTCGATTTATCTAATTTGGAGGCTCGTCTTGACCTGGGTCACTGGTCTAGGGTATCATGTCTATGACGAGCTCGGACCTTACGCCCATGGTTCACCATAGCCAATAAAAAAAATGTAAATTGATAATTGCTCAACTATATATCATCGGCAAAAAAAAAAAAAAAAAAGATAATTGCTCAACTATCCAAGCTAAGACGCTTGCTCTAGTCCAAACCTATGCTAGACACGATCTTATAGACTATGTGAAATATGTTTAGCACGGGCTCGTACCAATGATAGCTGATAAGTCACACTTCAGATGAAGCTCCACAAAACAACCGAGCTTTCTAAAATTCACATACTGATAGTTGAGACAAAGTGTTATTTTTCCTAAATTTATTTTTTTAAATGCTTTTAAATACTGATCATATACACAAAAAATAATATTTTCTTTTTTTCATTTCTTTGCAATTATAATTTTTGTATTAAAACTTTTGTAGTTAATTTCTATTAATTTTAATTTTTGAGATATTACATAGAAACCCTATGCGTCGTGAGGTACACCACACAATTAATGTACATAATAAATGTTAAATGAATATTTATTAGTTTTTTTAGACTTAGAGTTAAATTTTGTCAATTATTGTTTTGACTTGGAGTTCTCAATGTTTTTTTTTTTTTGACAAAATATTATTTTGATCTATTTTTTAGTAGGAAAATAATGTTTATTATTATAATATAATTTTATAATAAAGTGATTTTGTATTGATTGTTGAGATTTTTATTGACGATGTCCAACATATAGTATTACAACTAGGGGTGAAACCGGTCGGTCGGTCGGACCAGAATTTTTAGCTATTTCGGTCGGGGTTCGGTTTTTTTTAACCGAATGTTTTTTTTTTTTAAATCCTTATGGAATAAAATAAACCGTCCATGTTTAGTACGGTTTTTCAATTCGGTTTTTGGTTTAAACCGAAAATACGAAAATAAAAATTAATATTTAAAATATGTCCTATTTTTACACATTGATCGCATTAAAATTTCGGTTAATCAAATTATGTAGAATAGTAAACAAAATTTCATACAACTTATACTTATAAAATATATTCAAAGTTCCAACTTAAAAAAAAAAGAAAGAAATTAATTAATTTGAAATATGATGAATTGAAGCGTAAAAAGAAATTTAATATGGAGGAATGAAGAAAAATGTAATTTAATTACCACTAATAAATATGAAATTAGTAATAATAATAAGAGAAAATATTTGATTTTCCTAAAGAAAACTTTTTACTTATTTTGATATAATATATAATATATCATATTATATTATAATATTTGATAATATCGGTTTGGTTTGGTCTCTACGGTTTTTAGAGTATGAGGACCGAATAACACCTAAAAAATCTTACCACATACCAAACGGTCTATTTACGGTTCGGTTTTTTCGGACCGATCTTATTCGGTATTTTGCGGTTTTTCAGTCTTGGCAGATTTTGCTTTCAGCCCTAATTACAATTGTTGTTGTTGAGAAAATTAGGACCAAATATATATCACATATGTATTAACATGTTTGGACATAAACGTCTAAAATTTTCACAGCAATTATATATACAAATGAGGAATTAAAAAAAAATAGTGCAAATTCTAAAATTCATAAACGGTATATAGTAAATTGGATATTCTTTAGATTTTTTAGTAAGTTTTTAAATGACTTTTTTCTCCATTTGTTAACTTAATTCTCTAACTTTCTAACCATTGTTACATTCTATCACCAATTTTACTATTGTAGTTCAAATTGATTTAGTAAACAAAAAGATAATATAAAATTACACCCTAGGAATTTTTTTATATAAGGAATAGTAAAACAATTTTTTTTTTTATAATAATACAATTTCGTTAACATATTCTTCAATTACAATAATGTTCAATTTCAGGCTTGAACTCATAAATTTTATTGGGCTTCGTCATTATCAATTATTATTTATCAATATTATACACTTTGCCTTTATGTGAGGGTGAATAATATGACATATATGTAATGAAATTAATAATAAACTTTAAAAATATGAAGGGGTAGTAGAACAAGTTCTAATGTGGCTTGAGCCACCAATATAGATGATATGAGCCAAGCAAAGTTGGGAGATTCTAATTGATATATATATATATATATATATATATATATATATATATATTCTTATTCATCTGAATTATATGATCAAAATACTATTTTGACAAAATAAAAATTGATAAAGATACTGATAACTCAAATCTTTAAAAAAAAAAAAAAAAAAAAAAATACACATTTACATTTATCATGTATTTTAATTGTACAGTGTATTCTATTGACTACAGTGCACAGTCTTCTAAGTAATATCTCTCAATTTAAAACTAATATGAATTAACTATCAAAATATGTAAGATATAAATAAATACAAACACAAAGAAATGCAACAAACTAAATATTAAAAGTTATTTGTGTATGAAAAAAATGATTAATATTAAATAATTTTTAATTGAGTTTATTTTCATATGATAAAATAAATTATTGCGTACATGTACATAAAGAATATATAATCACATGTATACGTTACTTATTAGTTTTAATTGTGTAATAAAATAAATTAGTCAACTTATATATATAAAAAAAAAAAAAAAAAAACTAGAAAGTTGAAATTATTAATATTAATATTAAACTTCTAAAATGTGTGGTGATTGAAGATTTTCTAGCATTCTTCACAAGCATCATATTTTTGCTCTTTTTACTAATAGGGATGACATAATTGTAACATATGTAGAATTTTAAAAAATATACATTTTTTTATTTACACTTCAAATTTGCATCACATCATTACTGATAATAATTTTTCTTTATGGTTCAGTTTTAGGATAGTATAATATATATATATATATATATATAACCAAAATATGATATTTATGAAGTATGATAGAAAAACCCATGACGATTGGAGACACGAATGGACTTAGAAGGACTTATACCGAAGTTAAACTAAATGTTGAGGAGTGAATAAATTATTATTTTTTTTGCCAAAGAGGAGCTAATAAATAAATGATTTAAAATAATAATATTTATGAAATTATAATACTATTATAGTATTGTAGCCTGATTTGAAGCGATGAGAAACTTCTGTTATTATTTTACTTAATCCTTATAACTTTATTTATTTTATTTTTGGACAGTGAGATTAAAAATCTCGGAGTGCGAGTAGAAAGGTCCATCAATTCTAATCCATTTCAAGCAAAGGGTGAGTATTTCAGTTGTTATAGATAATAATCTTATTTTTAGGCACTATAAAACGATATTTAGAAAACATTTTGCATACAGAAATTAGAGATCAAATATATAACCCCAAGTGAAATTTTTTGTATAGGTTTTGGTGTTTACACCAAGTCAATATAACATGACAAATGTCTTATGCTCCCATCATTTTAGGGTTCATTCTTAGGGTTTTAGAAAGAAAAAAAACCACCATAATAGTATGACACTTCTCATGTTTATATTGGTTTGGTGTAACCACCAAGCCTACACAAGAATTGCCCAACGCCAAGGGTTAAATGGTCTTCTGATGCTAATTGTTGGATTTTGGTATCATATGTTTTATTTTGTAGGCTTTTGGTGCTATATATTCACTTTTGTGTATCCGTTAGTCAACAGTTTGACCGTTAAATAGTTTTATTTTGTTCAATTTAGACCTCCAATTTATACACCTAACTTTTGATTTTTGCAATTTAGTCCTAAAAACTCAATTGTACCCTTGGGTCCAATTGACCCAGCCGTGGTGCGACCCATTAATCGTTGACTAACGGATGTACCAAAAGTTTACAAAATGCAAACATATGACACAAAAAGTCTACAAAATAAAACTAGTGGCACCAAAAGTCAACACTGATCAAACATATGATACCAAAAGACCCTTTAACCCTAACGCCAATGATTTTTCAATGGGATAAAAAAACGACCAAGAATAGTTTATTTATAAAATGTTAAAGATCTAAAAACAATTTTAACTATATTTCATGTTGCTACTCGCTATTTTACACTTAAAATATTGATATTAAGTGTCCTAACTATCAAGTTGTTTGATTTCCACATTTTTCTCTTAAAGTTAACGTAACAAAAACATATTTGAAAAAGTAGAAAACAACATGTTTTTGTTGCTTAAAACGTCAATTTTAATGCAAAAATCAGTATAAAAAAAAGTGGAAAATAACAAATGTGATAGTTGTGACATCGAATATCAACATTTTAAATATGAAACAATGATTAACAACATGATATATAGTTGAGACTTTTTGTTAAGTTCATAACCCTTTATAGAAATTACTTGTAATGAAAAAAATCAAGAAAAACTCTATTTGTAGATTTATAAATTACTTTTCATAGACCATAAACTTTAAACTTTACCAAATTACCTTTTAACCTTTATTAGTTTTTATTATAAAATTAAAAAAAATGTTTTAGAAAATGGAAATAAAATTTATACAGAAATGATATATATATTTTGAAGATGATTTTTTTTTTTTTTTATAAAATAAAAATAAAACTCTAAACATTAGGTTTTTACTTTAAGAAAATTGTACCTTTTATTCTATTTATTTTTTTATTTTTTATACATAAAACACTGATAAATCTTTTATATATAATTTTTTGAATAAAATAATTAATATAAATTAAGAGTAAAGTTGGAACAATTATATAAATTGAGATATACAAAAACCAATGAATGGTTTAGGAATAGAAGTGCCAAAAATCAAAAGTAGTTGTATAACAGTATAAATTCCACCCAAGAAAGAAAGCTCCACCAAGTATTTATTATTCTTTTATCAATCACCATGCCCTCAAAGATGCAACAAGATCCAGCGTGCAATATAAAATGCATGGAAAGCCGGCCGATATAGAAACGTGGATAGCTCTTCATCCATAGAAATTAGAATGTCCGTACCCTTAATTGGTGTAAGATATGCAGATGCAATATTGGTTCATCTATTCGTCAATGCATATTCCCACTATATAAATTATAAACACTCCTCAATAATAATCGAGATTGATTATTGTATCTGTACGGATTTACAACATTACTCTAATTTTGGGTCCGGTTCATACCAATTCATATGCCTCTTTTTTTTTTTTACTGGTTTATCATAGAATAATTAGTCTTTTTGGAGTTGTTTTAATGAAGATTTATACCCAAAAAAAAAAAAACAGTTTCAAACTGGTTCTAATCCAGTATATATAAATCCAATTCCACATAAATATACTTATTATTTTTTATACCGAATCAGACTTTATTGACCTGGTATGTTTAGAAGCGATTCGAACTGAGCTGATCCCAAATAGTCAGTTCCATCTAAACCGGTTTTAATGCCCATCCCATCCCTACTCTTAACTTATAGATGTCCTAAGAGTAGAGTGATTTCTATGATGACGGACAGAGTGATTGAGCAAAGTCACTTTTTATGTTGCGTTATTTGTATATCTACGTGAGAGATATCAAAATTAACTTAATTATCCGCTATTATATACGTTATAATAAAAAAATTGAAAGGGTGTCGTCGTCCCCCTCACTTATATGTGAATCTGCCTTTAAATGTCTATCTAACAATAATTTATAAAGAAAATAATTGAATTGTATGTGAATTTCCATGTAATTGCAACAAATCATCACTAGGCCGCTGGTGGAGCTACGTTGACGAGATTAGTACATGAACTGATTGCTCATTAAGTCTGGTAGAAAAAAATAAAAAGAAATATTAGACCATGAGAAGGAGAGTCTGAATATTATGTAACACAATGAACCTACTAATAGTCCATTTTTTTTCTTGGCAAAAAAAAAATCATCAGTATATCTATCTACTAATATTTCATTGTAAGTCTATAAAAATAATCTATAAGGAAACATGACAGAAAAAAAAAAAAAAAAAGACATAATGGATTATTGAAGATGTAATAATTTAAAAGTAGTCTCAAGTATACGTCATGTTGTGAACATGTCTCTTAGTTTTTTTGGTTGCGACTGATTGTCTGAAATATCATATATGTTATGTTTCACATTTTCTTCCAAAAAATCGTTTTAAAATTATGGAAAAAAATCACATGACTTAAGTCTGACATGTTTTTATTACGATTCGTTGTTCGACATATTATATCCATTGTGATTGGATGTTTGACGTATTATACTTGTTACCAAAATCTGTCACGTTCTAGTTACGTGATTTCATTCCGTCAATTTTTACACCGATTTTAAACAGAAAGTAAACATAACTAATTTATATGTCGGACACTTAATAATAATAATAATAATAATATGCGAGACGTCTAATAAAAAAACAAATCTACATTTAAAAAAAAAAAAACAAAAAAAACAAATCTACAGAAAAGTGGGCGAATCAACAAATTATTCAATATATTAAAAAAATAGAGAAAGAAGCAATGTCTTTTTGTCCTCCTGGCTGCACCTTATTGGCTAGTGGCTGGCTAATCCAATATATTTTTCGGAAAGATACGGCGTTGTAAACTGTTGCATTCAGTATATGATGATTAAACTAATAGCACCATTGACAAAAAGGAAAGTGACACTAACATTGCTCACTGCTCAGCTCATATGCCACTAGTTATTAGTTACACAAGTGTATCAGGTACAATGAATATGGACCAACGACATATTTCAGATATTTGGCATAGTCAATATGGTTGTATAGATTTACAAGGAAACACTTAGAACCAGAATCTTATCCATATAAATAAACTGATTACATGTAAACTCAACAACTGACGTATTGACCAAATATATGACGTATTTTTATTTGACAAAAAAAAAATATGACGTATTAACCATGTTAATATGATGTAATTGTTCGGCACATCACCCATTAAACAAGATGTCAATTTTCGCTGAGATGTTTGAAATTGAGAAATATTCATAGCTAACACTTAACTCATTACGGACTAACTCGATGCAAGTGGAGATTAGTTTAGGCGTGTATTAGGTATACTACTGGTACCGTGCTTCTAATAATGACCACTAAAGGCTAAAACCACCTCGTGAAAAATAATAATAATAATAATAATAATAATAATTGATGTGAACACATATCACATTTACCACTTGCCAAGACTAAAACCACCTCGTGAAAAAAACAAAAAAAACATTGAACCTCTATTTTAAATCATTATTTTTCAAATATACGAATATTTTTTATTAGTTAATCATCTTTGATATTTATTTTTTGAATCCGGTAATCTAGTTTTTTTTTCCCTGCATGATGTCCTATAGGCACTAGTCAAAGACTCTGAAAGGCAAAATCTCTATGCTTTAACATATATGCTTGGCCGAATGCGGCTTTTAGTACCAGATGTTTGGTTTTGTATACTTTTGGTATTAAACGTTTGAAAAATATGGCTTTTGGTTCATCCGTTAGTTGGTCGTTAGTTTTTTTCCGTTAAATGACATGTGCAAGTCACGTGACCGAACCTAAACTTTCGATTGTTCAATTTAGTCCCTCAAATATATTCCTAACTTTTAATTTGTTTAATTTAATCACAAAACATCAAAATCAATTCAAATTGAATCATCGAACCCAATTGACCTAGCTTAGGGCTAGGTCCGGCAAGGTCAATTGGGACCTAGCCCCAATTGAAAATAGTGTTAATAATTAAAAAACTGTTCAATGTTTAACCTATGTTAAAATTAGGTGCCTGAAGTTTGAAATGTTAAAACGGACTGTCTCAAATTTCATTTTTGTTGAAATTTGGTGTCTTTGCGCGTCTTTTCATCTCCATTCAATCATTTTCATCAACCCACCCACCCACTCATAATCCATCATTCTTTACTTTTCACAAAATCGTCAAATTTCACCTAAAAATTGAACATTAAAAAAAGAGTTTCTAGAAGAGTGGTGGAGCCATTTTCCAAGGACAACACAGCAATATTTACTTGCGCGGATGTGGCCAACTTCTTAGGTGACGGTCCCGGCAAGATGACGAGAAGAGAGTGCGTATGGGAGCTCGAATTTGACAGACATTTTTGTCGGAATTGATTTCTCTAAAGTAATCACATCGAGACACCACATTTTAACAAAATTGAAACCTTGGACACTACAGTTTAACATTTAAAACTTTAGACACCTAATTTTAACATACTGTAAACTTTAGACAGTTTTTTAGTTATTAACCATTGAAAATAACCAGTTGTCTAACATATAAGATCAATTGTAAATGAAAGGGTTAAGAACACAATAGGGACCTGAATGTTTGCCCATGTTGTCAAAAGGGGTATGAATTGAAAAATGGTATTATTAAGGGCCTGAATTTTCAAGTTTGTGTTTTTTCGGGTTTTCGTCCAAATTTTCTGTTAAATGTAACGGAACCACGGGAAATGACATAATTACCATTTTGCAATTATTATACAATTTATAAGTTTAATCAATGAAATGTCTAAAATACCCATGCACACTAATTATGCCCTTAAGGCCACCACGGCTCCGGCTACCACCCCGACTCCGGCAACCACCACCCGGCTCCGGCGACCACCACCCCGACTCCGGCGACCACCAAAAAAGCTCCGATCTGAGCTCTAAAGCTCCGGTCGGAGCCACAGAGAGCTCCGACCGGAGCTTTTTTGGCGGTCGGGGTGGTGGTCGCCGGAACTAGGTGGTGGTTGCCGGAGCCGGGTGGTGGTTGCCGGAGTCGGGGTGGTGGTGGCGGTCGCCGGAGCCGTGGTGTCTTAAAGGGTATTTTCGTCTTTTTAGGTCAAGCATGTGAGGGGCACACTTTGGTCGGAGGGCATTTTCGGGTTTTCAGTTTATTTTCGGTCACATGCCAAGCATGTGACTACTTTCCGTCACTTTTAACAGAAAAAATAGACGGAGACCTCTCATATAAACATAACTCAAAATTCAGGCCCTTAATAATATCATTTTTCAATTCAGACCTTTTTGACAACATGGACAAACATTCATGCCCCTATTGTGTTCTTAACCCTAAATGAAATAGTACAATTGCTGTTTATCTCAAACACAAGTGATAATTTACATGCGTATCCTCCTATCATGTAGCATCAAATGGCCACGCATGGTCCGCTATTAAATACTCTTGAGTTCAACATGAATTCTCAGCAACCACAATCCAGGCGATAGCATATGGAAATCATAAATCAGCTGATGAAATAAAAGATCTGATGCGCTGAAACAACTCAGCATTCACTGAATCTAGAAGCGAAGCTGCATAAGAAAAAACATATAAATGTAATGCCTACTAGAACAAGCAACCAAATTTGGTTAACATATTCCAAGAACAAAAAGGATGTTCATATACAAAAACCTGCAAACACCCTTTCTGAACTTACAGAATACTAGCATAAAAAGTCATTTCTTCTAGTCTACATTGAAGACCACCCTTTGCTTCTCGGTTGATTCGATCTATCGGTTGATCCTGCTCGGAAATTATCACCTTTTTTGTGGAATTCCTTCTTATTATTAAAAGACCGCGATGGACGTTTTCCATTCATCGGTGTCCTCCCTTCTTTTCCCTTGTTAGGGTTCATAGGACGAGTCATTATGTTCCGATCCCACTGCTTAGTCCCATCTCTTCTCTTTGGTGAGGTATTTTGTCGAGCATCTTCAACTTCATCATCAGATTCAGATTCAGTTATATCATCATCATGTTCATCATCAGCAGTTTCATCATCTTTAAACTCAGAAGCTTGTTCATCAAGAACCTCATTTCCCTCTTCCTTCTTCTCCTTCTGCTTCCTCTTGCTTGAACTAGGCGAAGTAACGACTTTAGAATCTTCCTTCCCCATGCTCATGAGGTGAAGGTACCGACTCCGCATTGTCATAATCGAATGGTCTTCTATCAAAGACCCCCTCTTAAAAGCCTCCTTCAGAACAACAGTGTAAGTTCCAACCTTGTTAGACAAGTAAAAAATCCCAGGATGGTTAAGCATAGCCCTCTTAAACCTCGACCTAATACCGAGATAGTCTCCAAGTAAAAGCACATTATCCTTCTCACTCTTCTTAGACACGAAAAGATGGAGAATTTCGTGCAAAACAGAAGCTGCCCATTTATCTGACTCATCTGTGTTTGGTCCGAGATGAGTCCCATTTTCATATGGAGAAATGTATGGCAATTTCTGCCAATCATCCACCCATTTCTTGCATTTCTTGTCCATCTCGAATCCTTTCGAGTAATGCATACTGAAATTGACAGGAATTCCCTTCTTTTCGACAACAGAGGAAGCCAATTCATTTTTCCAATAAACCAGCTCCAAGTTTGCATCTTTTTCACACCCAGATGAGGAAAATGGAGGATCTCTACTGCCCACAACCCTAAAATGGTCAGGAAATTCAGGGACAATGGTTTCGACGAAATCACGGGGCAAACCTAGGTCCCATTGTAAGCTATCAATGACAGATAATGGGATCTTGTGGACTCTAGCTATCATCAACAGCTTCAAAACCCTAGCAGCAGCATCTTTCTTGAAATCCTCACTCAGGTAAATCAAATTCTCCTCTGCATCCAACTCCAAGACCTCACCTTTGAGCTTGAAATGCGGATGAATGGCAACCCCGCCAGGGCTGAACTCCTCGAACACAGAAGGGTATCTCCGTAGAAACTCAATCGGCCTGATTGGGATCTGGAGGGCGAACCTTTGATCGGAGATGACGGAGAGAGGGAGTGAATTTGACGGCTCCGCCTTGAGAAGGTTCTTGACGTTGATGACGGGTCGGAGGTTCCGTTCTCTCTCGACGACGTGGTCGAGGCCGCGATCCCGGACGAAGTTGACGTTTGTGGCGTCATAGGAGGCGAAGCGGCGGTGAATTGGGCGGAGGTCAATGGAATTCCTTGACAGTCTACGCAAAATGAGGCTCATCGCTGTTTATGCAGCTGCTTCACAGAACCTGGAACATTGTTAAAACAGAAGTTAACTGTGGATGCTCTTAGTGGTTCGGTACATCTAAACAGAAGTAACGATACATTGTAAGAGTGTTATACCACTTTAAACCGATCCTAAACTAGTAAACTGCACTGAACTGAAATTAAAAGAATAGAACAATAATATTCTATGGTTCATCATCAACTGTTCCTACACTACAGGTTATACCTAAAACCAAGATTATAAGAATGAAATGTTCCACCATTTTTTGAACCTTTAAGCCATGGGAATATAACAGAGGTTCACCCAATAACAGTGCACCCAATATCCCTGACCGTAACGAGAGACCCATCCACAAAAAGGCAATAGGTCCCTGCTTTTTTAGTCAGGTGTTCATTATGTCAAACAAATGCCACAGTTCATTATGGAATGTTCCTACACTACAGGTTCCACCTAAAACCAAGATTATAATAAGAATGAAATGTTCCACCATTTTTTGAACCTTCAGCCATGGGAATATAACAGAGGTTCACCCAATAACAGTGCACACAATTTCCCTGACCTTAAGGAGAGACCTGTCCACAAAAAAGGCAACAGGTCCCTGCTTTTTTAATCAGGTGTTCATTTTGTCTATCATGCTACATACCATCATAACCAGCTCCACCACTACATATTTACTTGAAACTAAGGTTCGTAGCATTCTAAAGGAGCAACACATGACCAAATTAACATCATGGTGATCTTTGTCTTAGCAAAAGATAATCCTACCTTGAAATGAACCCTAAGATCTGAACCCCTCGCCTTGCATGCTGCAAATACATCAACAAATAAAAAGAGTTACAACGATCATGTTCTAACCCAGCAAAACGAATGCAGACAGTCTTAAATATAAAATTCACATCGGAGCTAGGAGTTTAAAGGAGAACTTACATTTAGTCTGGTTGTCGGGCTCTCTGGAGTACATCACCTGAAAAGATTAGCAGCAGAGCGTAGTTAACTTCAGTTACGAGCTGCAGAAGCATCGGTGAGGTTTCGCTTACCATGGTGGCTGATCCCTTCGGCCTCACGAAATTAGACTCTCTCAAAAATGTGAACTGAAGCTGCTCCTTGTATAGCCATGGCCCATGTGGGACTGAACTGAACACTGAAACCCTAGACCAGACCGGACACCACTGTGATCAGGGATAATCATTCTTTATAAAAATATTATTATTTTAAGTGAAACTGACCAATCAATGAAGCTGACCAATATTGGTGGTCTAGTGGACAAATGCGCTTACTCCCTTGTGATTTGGCTCAAATCTCCCAGATTTGAAATCTCTCAAGCGCGTCACCTCGCGATTACCTATTTAAAAAAATATATTAGGTCCTGGCCCACACACCGTGTCAGGCATATGAGGATGCGAGTAGAACTGGGCACAGACCGGCTTCTTGACTATACTAGGCTGCTAGTGGGGCTACGTTGACGAGGTCAGTGCATGCGTTGGTTGCTCGCTAAATCTGGTCGGAAAAAGACTCAAACCGAGCAGGAGAGCTCGAACATTACGTAGCGGAATGGATCTAGGGTCGCCACTACTAATCCATTTTTTTTTTAAGGTTTTAGGGGAAAAAAAAAACTGCATTAAATTGTATTCTGAAAAATATTTACTTAACCCCGACTTGGGCGATTGTATTCGAAATTTTCTGATCCAAATTCACTTTTTTAACTAACACAAACAAACACGTTACGTTCCTCAAATTTGTTGTTCCTAGTTTAGACCTTTTTAAGGTTTATTTAAAAAATATTTTTTTTCTGTAAATTTTAAGAAGAAAAATGTAGAAATTAATGTAAATATTATAAAAAAAAAAAAAATACTAAATCGCACTATGGCCTAAACTTGTGATTGTATTTAGGTGCTAAATAACTAACAATAATGATTTAAACTGTGAATGAGCCCGTGAAATTTCAGACGAATGTGTCTATATAATAATTGCCATCCAACATCAAATAAATTACAGATATGTCATAGTGAGTGCTTTCGGTGGTTGTTTAGGCATCTTTCAGCATATATAGCAGAGCCCAAATACTAAAAATTATGAAAACTAAGAGGAGCGGACTTTTCTTTTTTTTTCTTCGAACAGAAATGTGAAGAAGCCTTGACTTGCATCACAAGGAAATTGAAAATTCTAACTTTTACTTCCTCCTAAACAGCATTGTCTTGTATCTTCACAGAGTCGAAGACAAGGAAAATGAAATATACCAAATTTTACATACAGTACACAAAACTAGAAGGTGTAAGTAGAGAGGAAACTAGAGTATGCAGTGACATCCACCCAATCTGGAAAAACGCTCTTCAGTTTCTTTGCTTCTTCTACCAAATACTGGTCTAAAACTGCAACCTCTACACGTAACTCGTCCAAACTAGAGGCCTGCATTTACCAGAAACAAGTTCACATTCCGCATAAAAAAGAGTAATAAGTTTCAAGGCCGGACAGAACCCAGATCAGAAGCTTCCTATGGCTAAAAGAAGAAAACGGGAACAGTAAAAACAAACAATTTCAAAAGACTAGAATGGGAAAAGCTTGTGTACCTCTAACCAGAAGGTCCAATTCTCTGTACTGTATCCACTGAGCCTACAGATATATGAAGATGGACCACCATCAACTGTTTCGGGAGCTGCCACCAGTGAAACACAGCGGCATCATGCATCTATTAAAAACAAGGTTCGATCGACACTATTAGTATCTAACCTGGCAGAGTTTGGTCTGCAAATGACCAACCGGATAAAGGTCCAGTAATATTGAGCACTGCAACCCAAACTTCCTTTAGTGAGCTGCAAGAAAAATAAGAGGTGTTGAAATAAAGCACGACATTGTACAAACAGTAATGTAAAGTATGAAATGCAGTGAATCTCACCCCAAGGAAAGTTCCAAGTAGACTCTACGAGATGCTTCACCAAAACTGTGTGTATTTGACACTGCTGATAAGTAGGGAAGATATTCGTAACGTTTCAAGATGTCATCTCTGCTGCTTGCTGTGAACTTTAAGCTTCCAGAGAATAAAAATGACACTGGAAAAAGTGCCTGCCATAGAATAGGATATCGAAGCAAAGGAATATTCAATATTTCATAAACTATACGAGAAGAAAATTTTATGTTCCAATCATGTACCGTCCAATCCTGTCTAGGAGATTTGGCAGCAGCTTCAATACGAAAATCGGAACCAATATGCAATTCCTTTGCTACTTCAGGAGCGTGTTTGAAAATAAAACTGTGGGAGTTGGAATCCACTATAGCCATATCATAGGTGGAGTTCACAACATGGTTTGCACCTGCAAACAGCAGAAAACAAATCCCAATAGACCAATATAAATATCAATGTAAAACAATTTTCCTTGCAGTTTTTGGTAGAATATGGAATGTACTGGAAAATACCATGAGTTAGAAACGTGTTCTGGAGAACAACTCTTTTTGGGGCATCATTGCTGTATGGAAAAAACTGAGATGACAAAGCCATGGCGACTACTGTAAAATGCAGCAAGAACTTCACAATCGAAGATCTAGCCAAATAACGGCCAGCAATAGGTATCACAGGACCCACGCACCAACCAGTAACAACTCCTGTTAGTACTGCCACTACAATATCGGGAACAAAATATCCTACAAGAAAGTAAAATAGCTCACGTTGATTTTTCTTCTAGAAACTGTGACAAGAATATACATTTTTATAAGGAGCAGTGCAGCCACTAGACAGCTTCGTTAATGCAACAAGCATAAAGTTACTGTTCATAAATTCAGCTGGAACTTCACATGAGTAACAACACTCAGAAATAACAATGAAAGATAAAGCGGAAGTTATAAGATGAAGCAAAACTAACCATAGGGAGGTGGAAGAGAACCCATCATACCCATCTTCTCGACTACAAATTGGAGGAGAAACCCACCAAAATATACCGAGTAAGTCAGGCATGGAATTAAAGGTAGGACATAAATAGCTGTCAACCTGAAACAAACAATGGCAATCAAATAGCCATCTAATTGACGAGAATAGATGGGATTAATAACAAAATATCATAAATGAAGAATAGTAACATTAACCCTTTTTCCAATAATAATCTAGACTAAGAAACTTCTATGCAATTTACAATAAGCAAAATAGAGATGTGAGGGCTATGAGAGGTGATTCTTCCTCATATACTATTAGCAGGTGGAGTAAGAAGAAGTGGCACAGCAACTAACAGTCGCCACAAAAACATATCACGGCCATCATATCTCAATATGGTCTGATCACTATTACACAGCTTACACGTTGGGAACATCACCTTAGTGAGGGGTAGCCACTTGACTTGGACATATACCAGAAGAAGATCCAAGTAACCAGCATGGAAGCTGATATAATAAAAGTTAAGAAACCCCCACTCAAGCCAGCGAGGCGATAACCCTGCAGTAAAAGTTTTGGATTAGGCGATAACCCTGCAGTAAAAGTTTTCATTCGCGCCATGCAGCTTTGTATCTTCTGAAAAGAAAAAATAATACTGGTTCTGACTGCTTACCAAGGTTAATAAAGCATAAAACCCGAGTGCTCCCCAAAATCTAGATTCATCTGAGAGCGCCTGCATAATTTCAGTAGGTTAAATCTGTCACTGATGCCTTTGGGGAAAAAAAAACAGTTACTGATTTGTATCTTGTATAGCATCTTTAGTCATCTAAAAGTCCAGCATGTGATGCTTTGAATAAACCATTAACTTTCGAAACACTTCTTGTCTATAGATCTTATGCAGCAAATAAACCTCACTTTATCATAGACATTACCTCTTTTGATATCTTGAGATTTGAACAATCTTGAGAAAGAGGGAAATGAGCAAAAAGAATTCTTGGAATCAACAAACCAACAAGAGAGCAAGGGACAAACATTGCATATGCCAGGTATGGATGAGCAAACCTGCATCACGCACCAACATGCAACGACTATCAAAAAGACTACACCAGAATACAAGAGTGAAAGTGCAAAAGTCTTCAAGTCAACTAAGACATCACCAGTTCATTGCCTGAGAGGAGAAGAGGAGTCTCAATATGGAGAAGGCTACTGGAAAGAGAACAGCCATTATTATTCCAATAGCATGGAGAATGATCCCTGTAGAAGACGCCAAAGAATATTAGACTTATACTCGTTACTGTCATTGACCTAAACTAAATGGTATGATATAATGGTATTGGCAGAAAATACATATGCAATGAGATGATTAACAAATAATAAAGCAACAAGTACTTACCCTTAGTAAAGTCAAGAAAAATTGCAAACCAAGAACGTGACCCAGCATTAAGCAAATGTAAGAAGAATGGCATGGCGGTGAAGATAGCTATAGGAATGCAGTGCAGAGCATCAGCTACTCTTCTTGGATAGTATATCTGCAAATCCATAACAGAGATGGAATCATAATCATCACTGTTACCAACCAAGCTTGAACTATTTTTGCTTAGGTTTATTGATGTGTTTGGCCTTCAATATAAAACATGGGAACTATGTACCAGAAACTGCAATAAATAATCAAAGAAAACTGCTCGATCCTCCGCATTCGTGGTTGTAGCTTGGAGGTATTCTCTCTCATATGAAGTTCGTAACAAAGAAGAGTTTGTGAAGGCCTTCAGTAAGCTGAACAAATTTTCTCCACGTGCTTGAATGCTTCCAGGTCTGATTTAACAAAGTATGCATTCGTAATAAGAGGTGAAACTTAGAGCCAAACTTCTATATTATTATAAGGAAAAATGGAGTACCAAAATGGCAGATGCAATGCATACAATAATCTGTCTACAGTGTCGAAGGAGGTGTGATAAAAGTAGCCACCAAGTAGATAGATAATATCCAGTCCAGGAATGTCGCCATAATCCTGGGTAAATATTCTGTAATCTGTATCACCAGGAATAATAGGAAAAACATCCTGCAAATGACAAGGGCACAGATAGAAACAAAATGAATAACCACTCATATAAAAGATCAGCATATTTTAAATGGAATGAGGAACTCATTCTTTGTCAGCTATGTAGATTGTAGAATGAACACGATCCGCATTTAAAGGCAAAGCATAAAACTAGAACTCAGTGAAGGAAATAATAGCACCTGAGCTGCACTGTGTGCCATGGGATGTATAGCTGATTCTGCATAAATACGAGAGGGCCAGGAACTAGGTCCAGATTGGCAGACTAAATCTGTTTAATTCATCGTGTAAAGAATCAAAGGTAGCAACGCCATGTCGCCATCACAAAAAAAAAAAAGTATTATGAACATCATGAGACAATAGATACATCAAATATGCTCAACCAAAATTTTCAAATAATCACAGATTTGTAAGTATACGACAAAGATAGAGATCTATCTCAATGAGAATACTTTTGAGAAACAATAGACCAGAAACATGAGTTCCCCCTTTTGCCAAAATAGCAGGCCATACATTAATTATTGCTCTGGAGTTGGGAATAGATCACGTAAGAACTGAATCATTTTAAAGTACTCACACAGTCACACCAAACAGTCAATTTAAAAGGAAGTACGCACCAAGCTGAGCAAATGAAACTAAACCCATTACAACTCTGTATCTTAACTTACCAGGGCCTCCAGTTCCAGATGCCTCCACATTTATAACAGCTCCAATATAATCACGCCATTTATTTGTCTTCATAAAACCATGACCACCCTAGAAAATTCATGGCAACTAATCATCCTTCAAAAATGTAAGTACAAAGTTTTGACAGGCCATTAAGGATCTATCAGCGAACACAATATAAATCATGTATACAGCATGCAGAACGTATCAATGTCTAGAAAAAAGGCCATATCTTAACAAATATCTGGAAGGGAAACATAGCAATTAACAAGGAATGCAGAACTGAAACAGACATCATCCAACAAAATATAGTCCAAAAGTAACTTCAGTACTACTATCACTACTAACCAACATAAAGAGTTCTTCAGCACCATTAAATAGGAAAATGATAGGTCGATAAGGAATCCATCCAGAGCTTATTGTAAGTCTTGCTAATTCAAGCATTGATGCTGCAACATAAGAATATTATTGCTTAAGTAGACAGTAACTCAGAGCATGATGATTAAATATAGAGTGCTTTCCTTGTACCCACCAACACATGAGCCACAGTCTCCAGCACCAGGAGAACCAAGCGGACTATCAAAGTGACCATTAATTAGAACTGAAGGGTCAGTGTCGACTGAATCTGCAGATGATATCCTGTCATAAGACAAAATCGATGATTGGAAACTGCGACATATGCTAGCTATTTGCAGAAATCAAAGCATCATCTGATATTCAAACAAGTCCTAAGTTATCATGCATAAAAGCCTTTCTGAACAAATTTTACATGACGTTGGCATACATGAACTGTTGAGTGTTCAGAGCTAAATTTTTTAGTTTTGCCACCAGCAAGTAGCTGTTTCGGAGAAAGTGCCATCAAGTAATGTTCACGAGATCTTAGTTAACAAAGAGACTTAAAATGAAAAGAAAAGTAATGTCAACCTTCTGGAAACCTTCATGGAAATTCCATGAAAATAGGTCTTAAAATATAGTTTCCATCTGGATCAATATGGAAATTCATCATAAATATAAAACGTAATAAAGAGTAGGCAACTTACCTCATCACAACATTTGTGTGGTTTCTATACCCGAGTGATATGCTATAACCTAAAAATATCATGTTGAATGATCCAGCTACACTTGATTCCTCAATCTCGATTCTGTTAACACATGTAACACCACATGATGTATCACGAAGAGCTGGCATTTCTATATGTAATAAGTATTTGAGATAATCACCACAGAACTCCATATTAGGAATTCCAGGGATGTGCACTATAAGACTAATACGCACTTCATATCAGGTCCAGCTTGCTTCTTAAACATTTCTAACTGCCTTTTGATATAACTAGCAGCTTCTCTCAAGCCTGGGCTTCCTTCCTGTCAGAAGATAGGGAAAAGAAGATATTATAATCAGATTAGACCAAACCCGTGATCATATCCCAAGTTGACGTCTTATTGGAAAATAATAAATGAATAGACATCAGAAAGGCCACTTTCTCTAGAATGATTTAGCAACCTTATAATTTAGTTATACTCTCCTTATTTACTTAACTGACTGCACAAAAAGCTGCCTTAACATTACATGCATGCAGATTTCTTTTCCTTTAACAATCTTGTCGAAGATATTCTTTTGAGTAACTAGAACTATTAAGAGTTTATGACTGCTTGCTCTGAGTAGTGAGTATACTCATAGAGCACTTGAACTAGGAATGACAATAAAATTTTGACACACCGAAGTGCCAGCTTTTCCCTCTGTGCTCATAAATTGCTTTCTCGGCCAAGTATACATATGATATATCAATAAAAAGGTAAAAGAGAAGAAGTGGAATCCATCTTAGTAAGCTCAGAGTGCAACAACTAGCAAGCTTAATCAATGTACTCCAACAAAAGAAAAGCTAGTGGAAGCAACATTGTGATTATCGACAGTGAAATACTCGGAGTTTGCGGCCGCATCTGTCGTCTCAAAGTGATCAAATTCCTTGCGGCATATCAATCAATTACCAGAAACGTATATCCTATCGCTGCTGAGCTCCGTAATCTACGAGTCAGAATAATCGAGCAACCCGATCATGTATCATACGCGATGGATGACTCACCTGACGACTGCCGATATCGTGCGCCAAGACGCGGACATGACTAGCGGCCCTGGCCTCGGAGAAGCGGTCGAGCGGGGCGTCTTCTCCTAACGGGCGGACGAACTTCATGTGGATAACGGAGTAAACGAGCATCGCCATGAGACCGTACATGGAGGCGAGCGAGAGGAGCACCTTAAAGGACGGCGCGTCGCCAGAGCGGATGAGCCGCAGAGCCATCTACTCCAGTACAAGGAAAATTTAATGGTGCGTTGAGAGTTGGAAGGCAGAGACGGAGAGGTTTATTGCTGTTCTTGTTAACTTTTGCGATGATGACGTGAAATGTGTCAGGAGGTGTTAGCGAGAGAGAGAGAGCGCGCCACTTGAAGTTTCCTCTGCAGCTGTGGATCCAGCTTGCGGGTTTTTCACATATATATTTTTTTAAATTAATTACCAAATTATTAACCAAACTTTATAATTTATATGATTAATTACCAAATTAAATTTTACATAAATATGCAAATTGCTAAAAAAAATTTAGCAATTTTTAGTTTTTTTTTTTTGCCAAAAAGCAAATTATTAGTTCAAATTTTTATATTGTGCAAAAAGATAGCTATGTTCATCTTTATGTCAGAATTGAACGGAAAATACTTTAAAAAATTGCTAAAAACACTTTAAAGATCTACTGTAATAATATAATAACATGATATTTTATATAAAATTAAAATTTTTAAATAATACATGTTAATAAATATATAAAATAAAAAATGTAGCTTCAAAATAAAAAAATTTAATTTATTAAAATATTTTTAAAAACTCTATAAGACATAAACTTTTGAAAAATATTTAATTATTTATTGAACTTTTGGGTTATAATATATTTAAGTTATATAATAATATGTATTATTCTAAAATTTTATTCAAGATTTATATTTCTTTTATATAAAAGTTGGTGTTATTTTACAATCATAGAAGAACTTTCGGGTTTTAGTAATTTTAGAAAATATATTTCGTCCATAATTAAAGAAAAAATTGACAGAGCTAGTAAATTGCACATTAGCAAAAGTCCGGCTAGCAATTTGCTATAAAAAAATATGGCTAATAAATTGCAATTTCACGTAGAGTAACTAACGATTTGCTAGTTAACACAACTTTATATATCATTTTTTAGAACTTTCTATACTCTGCAAAAAATACTTTTAAAATACTTTGTTCATCTTTCAGTTAAATAATTTTAAAAATTACGTAAACATCCTAAAATTTTATTATAATAATATAATGATATAACTTTAATATTAAATATTAAATATATAAACTAAACAGGGGTTACCTAATTTAAATCATTTAAAAATTAATTTATTTTATCTTTAGGGTGTTATAACTTGTATATTTTTTTAATAATATATATATCATTTTCAAATTTTATTAAGATTTTTAATTTCTTTTGTATAAACGTTGGGATTATTTTAGAATCATAGTAGAACTTTAAGGTGTTTTTAGTAATTTTGAAAAGTATATTATGTCCATAATTAACGAAAAAAATTGATGGAGCTAGCAACACATTAACAAAAGTTTGATTAGAAATTTGATACAAAAAAAGTTCAGTTAGCAAATTTGACATTCACATAAAGTTTAGCTAGCGATTTGGTAAAAAACTGTATGATTTTTTATGTGATATTGTAATCTAAATTAGAGAAATATAAAGATGTTTTATTAAATTATATAACGACACTTGACGAAACTAACAGTTCAAATATTTCAAATCAATTTTACAGTTGAAGATCTCAAATACATATTACTGTCACGTGGCACAATCAATAAATCTAAGCTTTAAAATAAAAAAAAAATTATATCATTAAATAGAGTTTTATTTATTTTTAACATATATAAATACATTTATTTCCTTTAATTTATGTTCATTTTGCAAAATCTTGAATATCGTAAACAAATAGTTATAACCTTTTATATTGTACTCTAAATTATGAACATAATTTTTTATAGTTAAGACCTTTTTAATAAAGAGTAATTCCTTAAAGTGTGAAAAAAAGAGTGAAAAAACCATAGAAAGTTAACAACTGCCACATGTCAGTTAACAATTTGACATAAATTGGAAAGAGAATCATGCAATGCATTGCCATGTGGCATGTGGCAGCTTTCTATGGTTTTTTCACACTTTGTTTCACACTTTCTATCAAAGCCCTTTTAATAAAATAAGATATCAGATATTTACTTTCCATAATAACAAATTAATAAACAATAAAATGTATATATTTTTTTAATATATTAATTCAAAAGATATTTTCATGCAGAAATTGAGTCAATAATATTATATCGTAAGTTTTATTCTGAGTAAAATTTTATGCAAGACTTGAATCATTATGCTTTCAAATAGAAAAAAAAATCATTTATGAATCATATAACCTATAGAAAGTTATAGTTCTTTAATTAAGATATACTTAGTATATTCAAAAAATATAGTAAAAAATAATTATAAAATATTATGTTATATACTAGTAAATTTGGTGATACGTTTTAAATTTTTGAATGTTTCGTAAAAGGTAAATAAATTATTCTACTATTAAAAAATTACTTTTTCTTTCCAAAAGAACGATAGTACGCTAAAGGACAAATCTGAGCCGACGTGTCCGATTTTCCTTGGCGCGGTGTTTGAATTTTCCGTACAGATCGCTCATCTTCACGACTGAATGAACCATAGACGACAATAATCCGCGCCATGAGCAAGCAATTCCCCACCTTCTCCACCTCCATATCAAGCAGAAGACAGAGATACATCACCGCCGCTAGCGCCGTCTTCTGACGATGCAAGGCCACGGCAGACCAATCGCACTATCTCTCGCATTCGGATTCATCCTCCTCATCTCTTACACGTACTTCTTCGGTGACGTCGATCTAAGATCCCACTTCTTCCCTCTCCCGCAGAATCCATCCCCTGCTCCGACGGCCGCATGTGCTGCGTCTCCTCTCAGAGTCTACATGTACGACCTCCCACGGCGGTTCAACGTAGGGATGCTCAATCGTCGGAGCTCCGACGAATCTCCGGTTACTTTGCATGACTTGCCTCGTTGGTCTCAAAATTTCGGCCTAGGGAGGCAGCATAGTGCGGAGTACTGGCTCCTGGCTTCTCTACTCTACGAAGGCGGTGACGAAATGGAAGCTATTAGGGTTTCTAATCCGGAATCTGCTGACGTGTTCTTCGTTCCGTTTTTCTCCTCGCTGAGCGTTAACACCCATGGCCGCAATATGACGGATCCTGAAACTGAGGTGGATCATCAGTTGCAGGTATGGTTGATGCCCATTCCTTCAAGGTAAAATAAAAGTCTAAAAATTGTGATTTGTTTTTCTTTCCATTCCATTTTTCTCTCAAGAATGTGTTTGTTTTGCTTTGTGTATGGGTTAATGCACATTGTTTGTTTCTTAGGCATTAATTTGATAAGAGTAAGTAAATAGGCTCAAATTAGTATACATATCTCTGTCTTACTCTTCATACTACAGATTGTGTAATTAATTTTTTTTCTTTTAAAAACCCTATTGAAATTGATGAACGTAGAATAAAAATATTAAATATAAGAATACGTGTCAAGATCACAGCAATAAGAAGTACTATATGGAATATGACAATATGTAGAGTGAAACAAATGATTTACATCCCTCAAATTCAGGTTTGATCAGTTAGTTAGCTCTTCATTAATAACAGAACTCGATATCATTAAGGTAGTTATTCACTTGCATAGTCTATAAAAGATTGAATGGTCTATACAACTATACAAGCTATTTAAGTCGCATCCAATAAACCAACTGTCTAAATATCAGTTTTCTTGAACAACTTTTTGCTGTAAATAAGCATTGTTGATGTAGTTATGATAATATGTGATTCTTTATGTTACACAACTCAGCTAGAGTTTACTAGTGTTGTTCTGATTTCAGATCGATCTCCTCGAGTTCCTGGGGAAATCAAAGTATTGGCAGCGATATGGAGGGAGAGACCATGTAATTCCTATGACACATCCAAATGCTTTCAGATTTCTCCGGGATCGGGTGAACGCATCTATTCTTATTGTTGCAGATTTTGGACGGTACCCGAAAAACCTGGCAAATCTAAGGAAGGATGTAGTGGCTCCATATGTCCATGTTGTTGATTCATTCTTGGACGATGATGCTCCAGACCCATTTGAATCTCGGAAAACACTTCTCTTCTTCCGTGGAAGGACTGTCAGAAAATCAGTAAGAACTAAGAACACTTTCTTTCCCAATTCACATTCCCGTCTTCCCCTTAATTAAATACTCATACTTGAGTCGTTCCATTTGATTGTTCTTAGGAAGGTGTTGTTCGTGCTAAAATCGCAAAAATATTAACTGGGTATGATGATGTTCGCTACGAACACAGTGTTGCAACAACAGAGAACATTAAAAAGGTACCTTAGCTTCCCTCAATAAATGTCTAAACTACTCGATAATTCTTAATTGTCTGTCACAAATGTAAAATTTTTGTCTGCAAATGTAAAAGGTTACATTTTGTGTGAAAAATGAGATTCTTTTTTACCAAATAGCAAATAAAAAAAGGTTCAAATAACAAAATGTGAATAAAGTTTAAGAAACTATTAAAACAATACACGTCGTTGTTCTCAGCAATGACGCTGCCCATGCCCAAATTTTGTTTTCTTTCAATTCTTGACTCTTTTGTTTACTTTTTATTTGAATGGGATTATGTAGTTATATTTTTTTTATTTAAAAATCATATTAGGTTGAGTGTACTTTAAACCAAGCTAACCTTAAAAGATAAATATATTTAAATAGGTGGCAAACACAATATTATGTTTTTTTTTTTTCCAGAACCCTATTGTTTTGGGCAAACTATTTGAGTGTTTTAACACTATAGGGCAAAACATGATTTTATCATCTAGAGTTAATCCAACTGAAATACAAAATCTTTAAATATAAGTCAAAACTTGAATGAAAAATAAATAAATTTGATGTGGACGATGCCGCCTGAACAACGACATGTGCTATTTCCGTAAAAGTGAAAATTTGGTCACATTTTAGTATTTGCACTTTCTTATACTAAACAGAATAATCATTAATTTTCAGAATGGAAAAAAAAATAACTTTCATAGTAAGTTTCAGACTTTATGACATTGATGTTCCAAACCGATTTTTATAGTTTACATTCTACTATGATTATGACAGTCGTCACAAGGGATGCGATTATCGAAATTCTGTCTTCATCTCGCGGGAGACACACCTTCATCGTGTCGGCTCTTCGACGCGATTGCGAGTCACTGCATTCCAGTAATTGTGAGTGACCACATCGAGCTGCCATACGAGGACGAAATCGACTACATGCAGTTTGCGCTCTTTTTTTCGGTAGATGAAGCACTGAGACCAAAATACATGGTGGATCAGCTCCGACAGTTGGAAAAGGAAAGATGGGTTCGGATGTGGAGAAACCTTAAAAATGTGTCTCACCACTTTGAGTTCCAATACCCTCCCAAGAAGGGAGATGCTGTCAACATGTTGTGGAGACAGGTGAAGCACAAGCTTCCATCAGTGCTTCTTGCAGAGCACAGAGGCCCAAGGTTGAAAATTCCTGATTGGTGGAGGAGATGATAGATTATGAGGATCTATGCATCAGTATTATACTACAGTATAGTAAAATGTTGATATATGAAGTCACTCGATATGTCTGATCTAATAATTCGACTATACATATTAAATACAGTCGATGTGACACTAATTTAGCCGACCTTTTATTGTTTATATTGATTATATAAATACAATATAGTCTTTTTTCTTGAATTTTGTTATTTGTGTCATCATGTCGATGCAGATGAAATTCGTTATATGATGTAATTTACCTATTTAGTTATTATTATTACAGATAAGTAGAGCTAATTCACTGTGGCTTTTAACTTACTGCGTCAGTTGGTCACAGATAATGTAGGCTTTTAACCACATTTTTTTCACTCATTCCATAAACATAACCAAAACCATTATGGTTATGATTCTTCATACTATGACCATAACCATGGTTTTTCACCACGATTAAAACATTTAATCATAAACATTTAAACTAATACAACAATACAACACCGTTGTTTTATACAAAAACTCCAAACTAAACATATTGGATTACGGGGACGTAATACTACGGAATGCTAAACGTGTACACGCAAGAAATCTAACTACGCAGTGGAATAGTGTACACATACCTTTTAGCTTTCCTGCCCAAGAACGTCGTGGAGGGAGTTCTGATCCTCCGGTCGGAACCACGTACAAGTTCTTCGTAAGAAGAAGTCCTACACGGTGTAAGCTCCATAACAAAGTCTCTGATCGATTCTTCAACGGGGACAGAATCTCGGACTAAGAGGTGCACCGAAAATCAATACTAAGGGGTTGAGAGGGTTTCTTTCAAGTTCTTCAATTGAGGTACTTCTTATTGTGAATGAATTGTATAAACCCCTTAGGTGAGTCCCCTATATATAGGATTGGTGGAGTGGACAAAAGTCCACTCCAACCAATGTGAGACAAGTTTCGGCTGAACCATGCTATTAAAGGGGGAGGCCCAATTTTGGGCCTCCCATGTCAATTAGGGTTAGGGTTTGGCCCAATTAACCTAATGTGACAATTACCTAATTAACTTAGGTAATTTTATTATCGTTAACGGGCTACCAATTACGGCGCCACGTCACCATATGCTAACAGCTCACACTCACCGGAATGGGAGGGTGCCTGTTAATATATAGTTATCCAATAGCATCAACATCTCAGTCTTCAGTCTCCGTCTCCAAATAGTTCATACGAGGTTTGCTGTGCGACCGACGGATACGACGGGCATCGTGCTACTCATCTGTTAGGAGTATTGTAGCGCCCGCAGAACGTTGATTCCCTTTCGTAAATCAATCCTGTTAAAATAAAATATGTACCACACTGTATCCTTGGTCAACTAATAATTCTCCAATTGCCCAGTTTTCCACATAGGAATACTTCTCCAGAGCATCCGTTACAAGTGTTCACAACCTTCAACTAATATCCGGTTGGCGGCCACCTAGTGAACACAAGAGTCGGTGAATTATAGGTGAACTTGACCATCCCCATCGCTTATACCCTTAGTCTAACTTAACCGGTTTCCAATACGTGGTCACTTGGCCGTTTTTTTTTTGCTCTACGCTCGTACGTCGGGAAGCGAACATTGAGCTAGACCTTAGGTATAAGTTCTGAGTCCGTGAGGATACTTTGGATGCCTCTTCATAAGACATCCGGGATCAATCACACGCTCAAGGTGAAGAAGTATGCGCCCTTTGAATCACTAGGATTCTAGCTAGCACAACCGAGCATGACCCCGTGGTCGAACATGGCACACGCAGTATGAAGCACGCGTCGATAACACACCTAGACTAGCCAGGATTGGGATATGTCAATCATGCTATCGCAGAATCTTTCATCTGGCCCTGAATGTGATTTTAATGATGGGTTGGGTCCAACACGGCGATGTACAAAACGAAGATTATGTCATGCATTAAGCGTGACAAGGTTATCGTTTCCTTTAACCAGGTTTATCCCCCTGGTTCTTAGCCAATCTTGTTGGGGTAGACCGTAAAATCCGATGTTATATTTCATTATGACGTCGATAGATCATATACTCAGTTTGCAATTCTTTTATTCAATCGAAATAATATTATTTCAAATGTCAAAATGTTATCGCTTATATAAGTCACTTATTTAAGCCCTACGTAATCCAAGCAGTTTTACGTGCTTTTCGAAAATCTCTTTACGTAATGGCTTAGTTAATGGATCTGCAACCATTTTATCCGTGGACAAGTATTCTAAAGCGATTATGTTGTCTTCCAAAACAGATTTAGCATAATTGTATTTCACATCAATGTGTTTGGTCCTACTATGGTACTTTGGATTCTTAACTGCTGCAATGGCTGCCTAACTGTCGGAGTATACCTTGACGGGATTACTCTATTTGCCAGTGCAAATCAATGCAGTAAGAAGCCTCTTCAGCCAGACCGCTTCCTGTGCGTTTTTAGAAAGGGCAACTAATTCCGATTCCATAGTGGAAAGCGCGACACACGATTGCTTCTTGCTTACGCATGATATGGCAACATTATCAAGAAGGAAAACTCCTCATGTGGTGGACTTACTATCATCTGGATCTCCACCGTGGTCGGCGTCACTATAACCGGTCAATTCTATTTGCCTGCCCTTATAGCACAGAACATAGTCGGCAGTACCTTTCAGATACCTTATAATTCGTTTTACGGCCTTTAGATGTTGATAACTAGGATCTGATTGGAATCTTGCTACTAGGCCCTCAGCGTAACAAATATCTAGCCGAGTACATAACATGGCGTGCATAAGATTCCCTACCATGCTTAGGTACTCTGCCCCCTTTATCTGTTCACGCTGCTGGTTTTTCGGCCTATCACGCTTTGACAGCGCGCACCCGAACACAACCGGCGTATCCACGGGTTTAGCATCGAGCATTCTGAATCTTTTCAACAGTTTGTTGATATAAGATTCTTGAGACAGACACAATGTCCGGGCGGCACGATCTCGGGAAATCTTAATGCCTAAGATGTACGTGGCCTCTCCCATGTCTTTCATCTCAAATGTTGACGCTAACTAGGACTTTGATTTGTTCATGAAACTCATGTCGTTCGCAGCAATGAGTATGTCATCTACGTATAGTGTTATGATGACATACTTAGACCCAGAGGTCTTAGTGTATATGCAAGGATCCTCGTGAAAATTCACAAATCCGTTTCCGACGATTTCCTCGTGGAATTTGCGATACCATTGCCGAGACGACTGTTTAAGACCGTAAATAGACCTTTGGAGTTTGCAAACTTTACGTTCTTTGTCAGGAGTATTCAAACCCTCTGGCTGCTCCATATAGATCCTTTTCTCCAGGTTACGTGGAGAGGTATGGTCTTAATATCCATTTGGTGCAGCTCTAGATGGAGACATGCAACGAGGGCAATGATGGCCCTTACTATGGTGTAACGCACAGTTGGTGAGTATGTTTCATCAAAGTCCATACCGTGAATTTGGGTATATCCATTTGCAATCACTTGAGTTTTTGAACCACTCATTTTTCCATCAGTAGTGAATTCTAAAATTCCACTTTCTAGTTATGCGGTTAGCAGATCAATCAACTAAGGACCATAACCGAATTTGTTCTTATTTAGGCATATTTCATCCTCCATTGTTTTCCTTCATTCTCTCGTTTGAGGTTCTTCCATTGTTTGCTGAACTGTCACTGGTTCGTGAATGAATGTTTCACTTGATGGGATACTTCTCTGACAGAAGTTCGTTGCCTATGTCTAGGCTCGTTAATCCCATTTATAGTTTGATCGCTACTCCCACTCGGAATAATGCTTATTATCGGAGCATCACTCCACTAGGAACAATGGTCGTGCTAGAACTTTGATCTACAACTTTCTCAGGATGACCTCTCGGTCTCGGAATTTTACCTCCGAGATGTATTTTTGATCACTAGGATCTGGAACCAAGTTGGTCGTTTCCCTCCCACTAGGAATAATGGATAGTTGTGTTAGTTCAGCATTATGATTATCATGTTCGACTTGATTCGCATTTGCATTTAGTGATGATTATATGAGAGGGGGAGTGAGCCATCCCACTAGATTTATTATGAAGACTTTTGCATCATCATATACCATATCAATCACTTATGCTGTATCAATTCTCCTACTCGAAGTAAGTGGGACCTGATAGTCTCCGTTACCCATTCATTGATTCGATCAGTACTATGTCTGTTCGTTTTGCAAAACAGAGGAAATTTATCCTCAAATCTTTATAACATGTCATGTTCGACCACAATACCATCAATCTTAGCTAATTTTAAACTTGTATTCCTTTAAGAGTAGACCGTACTCTTAATAAATACTTGTTTAATCGCAATGTAATGCTGCTAATGATAAGGTTTTACCCGTATCATCCTTTTAGCTATGGTGATGTGTCAACCAATTTTATTGGAACATAGAGTTACATTAATGTGAATCAATCTTAATTTCATCCGGATGAGTAATTAATGTTGAACTTCATCATTACGTAACTTTGAACTATGTTGTTTGAAGTATTTAATAAATGAATGCTATAGCCAAACTATTCGTTCAAGGCTTATAGTGGGAGAGTCATTTTACTGACTTCTTCCTTTCGTTTGTTGAACTCACCCAGAGACTTATTCACCTCAGGGGCTATGCATTTAAGCGTTCGCTTTAATGCCATAGTTGATGCACTTACAAGATTGTAGTACCTTTGAAGCATACTTATGATCTTAGTAGTTATCAATGAGTTATATTCAAAGGATTACAAACGAAAATTTAGCATTCATTAAAATAATTCAACATTTAAATTCGGACTTTAAAACGATGTGTCCCGTCTCTCGAGGTGACTTGCGCCATGCGCACACCAGGTTTAAACCAAAATTGGTTTTTTCATGCATATTATTTCGGGATCTTTATCATTTTAATGGAGTACTTAACAAATAAGGATGTAATTTTAGATCGGTTCGTTTTACGACTTTATGCCAATCGATGAATGCATTAAAATGATGGTTCGGTTATTCATGAACCAGAGTTTAGTGTTTTATCTTAATCCAATCATTTTACTGATGTATTTTTCTCTTTTAGTTATTCGTTCTGGATCAATCCCGTTTATTTTGATAATTTTGATAAGTAGACCATGTCAAAAAAAAAAAAAAGAATGGAGACTATTTATTAAATAATTCCGAATCACTTTTAACTAAATTTAAATATATAAACAAAAATAGGGATTTTACAATAATAATGACAGAGTTTCCGGATCAATATAACTGTAGCTACGCAAAGAAAGTTATATATAAGACGGGTAGTCTTCACCACGTTTGAGCAAGCCACCTGAAAATTAATCCAAAATTGAATTATGTCAGATGTATGTGCACCAAATAAAACGTTTTACGTATTGTGGTAAACGAGGCGTCCCTTTTACGGTACTTGAATCAACAGTGGTTGTCGCACTGGATTATCGTTTAGACCTTTTATTGTTGGGTTTAACCAAGCAATTCCGAAGTCCAGGAAACCTGGTTTCGGAGATTTCGGGAAGTTTGGAGATGTTTTCATCTTTATGGTCGGCATCATATAAGTTAATTGCCGTTTTAATTGTTGTGATCAGACGTGCGAGTCCGTTATCATCAGCAAACCATGAAAGAGGAAACATTTCCATTACTTTCCGAATTCCTACCCGTTCATCGGCGGCTTCGAGAACAGTTTCTATCCCACTCTCTTTGCATAGAATTTCATGGTACAAGGCCATTAATTCTCTTGTTTCGGTTGCCTTTCCTTTGCTGTAGCGAAAGTCTAAGGTGCACCAAAGATGCAATGTGCTCTTTTGAACAGTCATTTCTTCCGTTTCAGCTGTCAGATGCGAGCAGATTATTTTCCGAGCTCTTTGATCTCTCCATAACCTATCTTTATTAATGTATTTGTAAGGTATCCCTTCTTCGTTTGTATGTATTCGTTGACCTTTTGGATCGATACGATCCTCGACTCCCGCAGGTATCAGGTCAATTTCAACACTAGTTTTCCAATCATCATAATTAATGTCATCTTGTTTGCATATTTTGTTAAAACGATCTGATCAAGCCATTAGAACTATTACAAATGATAATCATCTAAAGTTAGGAAGACAACAACATTTTGACAGAATTGCAAACATCGGATTATCTATTAGGATGGAATACGGTAAATAGTGATCCTTCAGTCACTAAACCAAACCGACTGTCAGTAAACAGAGGGAAGGGGGTGTCGCGAAAAGAATTCACACTACCGTCGTCTTCAATCCAGTAGATCAGTATTTTGAAAACGGTCATTATATTGCAAATTACCGGAACGGGAATTTTCAAACAAGTATACCCGATCTTGGTTTTCCCAAGGCCCTTCTAATTTTAAAAGGAATTATCCGATAATTTACGCATGCATAATATCATATTATGCTATAAAAATCGAACAAACCAATACATGCTTACGCGTCATACGTCTAATGTTCCTAGTATATATAATTCTACGTAAAGTAAATTATCACATGCTTTCTATTCTTGAACATCCTAGCATACGTGTCAAAACATGCAACATCCGCACAAATCATGCATAATTGGCGATTGAAATTTTCAGTTTTAAAAATGTTTGAAAATATTAGGGGGCTGTTTTGCAATTCATGCTTACAATCAATTATGAGACATTTCTAGACATGGATTCTAGGCACTTTCAATCAACACAACATGTCTATCCTATTGCGCAATACCTATATTTAAATTCTAGAGCTCAATGCTCGAAATTAATATCAAGCTAGCTTGACTGAGTCAAGACGACAGTTCTAATATATATGTAGCAGAAAGTAAACAATTGCAAATCAGTCCACTAATTTAATCCAGTCCCAAAAACATGCATATCCGAGATCCATCCCCATAATCGAAACTAGGTATTAGGGTTTTAACCGAAAAACGTGTTAAAACGCAAACCCTAAGAGCACTGTTTAGGCTAAAGTTAAAGTTCGAAAACATTATGGATTTAAAATTTGACATCCTATTTTATTGAACATTTTAAAATTTCCGAGAAATTTAAAAATTCTGGTCTGGTCTAATTTAAAATCTGATTCAAGTCGGTTTGATTTTAAAAATCAGGTTTAGTCTGAAACAGTTCAATAAAATAAGATTGTGGTTCGGTTTATCACTCAAAACCGGTTAGGTTCAATTTAGTTACTACGGTCTGACCCGACCCGACTAGGTCGACCCGATTAAGAAAACCCGGATTGGTTTTATCCGTTCCGGTTTAGCAATTGGACCGACCCATAAACCCTAGGGTTCGGCCGAAATATGTCTTGTGGGCTAAGTAGGGTTTTAAAGTCCACTAAAAACTTAACTTAGCCACCAAGAAATATTAATTATTTTAAAATAATTTCCAATATTGCTAATATATATATATATATATTTAATTCGGCACATATATATTATATAAATATTTTCAAGATTCTATCTTTAAGATGTAAATCAATCAACAATATATGTATATACATAAAATATTCGGCATATATATATATATATATATTATTGTCAAATATATCTTTAGGGAATAAAATATGTAGACAATATATTTTCTTCATCTTTTATAGCAACTAAATCTATCAATATATATTAACCCTATCTTTAACTATATATACAGATAATTAATATCTTTTACAATATTATATTATGAACCTATCCTTATTTCCAACTTATAAATATATAGTTACCTATTAATAAAATTTAAAAATGGCAACACATATCTTATAATATTTGTGCCGAAATTTTTAATTACTTGGGGGCCAAGAAAATTAATTTTTACCTAAAATACCCCTAGGGTTTTGGCACAAACATGCAAAGTTGGAAAATTTGTCAAATTTTAAGATCAAACCCTAACTTTATCATGAATCCAAAAGGCGTTCTTGATAAAACTCATGGTGTTCTTGAAGATCATGAACATCAAATTTAAATTCGAACATAAAATTCGGTTTTGATCTATAAAAACATGTCAATTTAAAAAAAAATAAGTTTTTAAAGATCAAACACATGAAATTTACTTAAAAAATTCGGATTACTCATGGTCTTCATGAACATGAAAATTTCGGATTTTTCAAAACTCAAGAACATCAGTTTATAAAAAATTTAAGAACTCCTAACCACGCTCTGATACCACTGTTGGATTACGGGGACGTAATACTACGGAATGCTAAACATGTACATGCAAGAAATCTAACTACGCAGCGGAATAGTGTACACATACCTTTTAGCTTTCCTGCCCAAGAACTTCGTGGATGGAGTTCTGATCCTCCGGTCGGAACCACGTACAAGTTCTTCGTAATAAGAAGTCATACGTGGTGTATGCTCCACAACGGGGACAGAACCTCGGACTAAGATGTGCACCGAAAATGACTATTAAGGGGTTGAGAGGGTTTCTCTCAAGTTCCTCAATGTAGGTACTTCTTATTCTGAATGAATTGTATAAACCCCTTAGGTGAGTCCCATATATATAGGATTGGTGGAGTGGACAAAAGTCCACTCCAACCAATGTGGGAAAAGTTTCGGCCGAACTATGCTATTAAATGGGGAGGCCCAATTTTGGGCCTCCCATGTCAATTAGGGTTAGGGTTTGACCCAATTACCCTAATGTGACAATTACCTAATTAACTTAGGCAATTTCCTTAGCATTAACTAGCTACCAATTACGGCGTCACGTCACCATATGCTAACAAAACATACATTCATTGTTTTATACACGACATAGTAAACAAGACGCACCAACAAAATGAATCAACAAACAAGAACAATTCTTACACTCTGAGAGCCAAGACTTGGGGCTAGCGCAGCGCAACTATTTGCAAATGAAGTGAACAGAGAGTTTGAGACTTTGAGTTTTATAATATTAAAATTTTCATATTGGAATATAATTAATTGACCAAATATATATTTATAAGGGTGAAAAATCAATTGTCAAGATTGAATGGAAGATTTAAACCGAATGAATGGTGGGAACTTGAAATAAGATTGGATTAATACTATAATATAATAATGTATATATATATATATATATATATATATATATATATATATATATATATATATATATAGCCGTAATTGTTATAACCGTGGTTATGGACTTAATACCATAATCATAACCATTATGAGTATAAAACTCATCACCATAACCGTAGCACACCATAATGATGCGGTTAAACATAGCGGCAAATTGTGTGAATAATCATGGTTATTTGATTTTTACTGCACAATTGTCGGCCCTACCTAAGCCATGGTGCACAAGGTGGAACGTACTTGTTGAAAGAGATAGCTAGCTAGCTAATCATGCTGCCTAATTGATGTATTATCTACTAACCTTGATATAAAAATACCACCTCCTGTATTAATAAGTGGATGATAGCGTGTGCCACATTACCTGACTAAGAAACTCCAACTTACAATGAAACCAAACCTGGACAGAGACATCATTACTTTCGAACTAAGACTAAAGCGATCAGCTGTTACTATGATCGATTTCAGCTCCATTGCCTTAATATGTCTTGTTGTAAAGTATATACTTTAGTTGTTAGCTGACTTAAACCATAATTGTTAGTACCCTGTTCTACCTACCTAGTTTAATTACTCATCAGCTATTCCCTGAAAATTGTTAGTGCCCTGTTCTCCGGCAATGTTGGAAGAATATTATGTGGCAAGGCAGGAAAAGCAAAGGGTTTATATACTTTCTGCCTTTTCACTAAAATATGCATCAATATTGCCCATGACAAGTCAGTTCACAATGCAGGATATAAAGAAGGTGCAGATCCAGGTGGCAGTTGAACATGATAATTTGAGTCGATTGAGACCAATCACTAGCAGCCGACGCTTATCAAATCGGAGCTTGAATGGAGGTTTTGGGAGTGCTTCTCTTAGCAAGAAAAGTTATCCCACAATCGGATTCAAATGCCATCAATTCAATTGCTCAAGCCAAATTTTGGATGAAACATGTACAAAAATATGTTCAATAGACATGGGTTTACTGCACATGTTAGAGACGAGACAGCTTCAGTGGTCTCTACATGTTCTGACACTGTATCCCCTTGAATTTTGTATAAATATATATTTTTGGTGAAGTTCAAAATTTCATGAGGTAAATATGTGGGAAATATAAACTTGTTAGGTTTAATGTATTATTAGATGGTTCAAGTACTTAAAGTTATGATGTATTTGATAGAAATTAGATTCACGCATTTAGAGATACAAAACATTTAGGATCTTCAATATGTACATATATATATGTGATTAAATGAACGAGAAACTAACAAGTCGAGTAGACAAACAACAAGTCTCTCATTCCCTCTCCATATCTCTCCCATACACATACATTCATACACCAACAAGTGGTATCAGAGCCAAGTTCAAAGATCGTGATGGCATCGACAAGCATGCAAGTGCCAAGATTGATGAATGACGATAGGTGGTGTATCCAAATGAATACCCTTTTAGGATCGCTTGACGTGTGGGAGCTCATGGAGACCGAGTTCGAGGAACCAGAAACGGTGACGAAATTGACAAAAGAGAAGAATGAATTGAAGGAGCAACGAAAGAGGGAGAGCAATGCCATGTTCACAATTTATCAAGGTCTCGATGAAGCCACGTTCGAGATAGTCGCTCTAGCCAAGACATCAAAAGAAGTAAGGGGAATACTCCAAAAGGCGTTCGGAGGCGTCGAAAAGGTAAAGAAACTTCGCCTACAAATTCTTCTTACTCAATTCGAATCCCTCCATCAAGAAAGTTCGGAATCCATATCCGACTACTTCACGAAGGTTATCTCAATCGCGCATCAAATGCAAAGAAATGGAGACAATTTGGAAGTCGTGTCATAGAGAAGATATTGAGATCCCTCGATACTAAGTTCGACCTTGTGGCCGTGGCGATTGAAGAGTCCAAAAACTTAGAAGAGATGTATGTTGAGCAACTCATGGATTATCTACAAGCCCACGAAGAATGACTTATGAAGCAAGGAGAAGATAAATCCTTAGAGCAAACTTTACAAGCGAATGTGACGTTGAAGAATAACGGATCTCGAGGCGGCTTCCAAAGAGGAAGATTCACAACACAAAGAGGAAGAGGTGGTATAACAACAACCACCAACGAAGCCAACGATGATGGATAGTCGATCCAATAACGAGATCGATGAATATGCCGCGGTCGTGGTCGTGTAAGAGGTCGTGGTGGATGGAGAAATAGCAAATTGGGAGTCTAATGTTATGTGTGCAAAAAAATACAGCCGTTATACAATAAAATATTGGTATAACATCGAAATTGAGGAAGAAATTGCGAACTTCGCGGAGAATATTGACGACGATGAAGTTCTATTATTGCCATACAATCAAGTGAAGGAGACAGAGTCCAACACATAGTTTGTCGACACGGGAGCTTCCAATCATATGTGCGGAAGAAGAAGTTTTTCCGCGGAGCTCGATGAAGGACACGGTGGGCACATCACATTTGGCAATCTTTCCCAACACCCAATCAAAGAGAAATGTAAAGTTCTATTTGAACTCAAGAACAGGCGATAGTTGTGCATCGCCAGTGTCTATTTTGTTCCCGAGTGAAGAATAATATTTTAAGTTTCAGACAATTGCTCGAGAATGGATATGACGTCTGTATGAAGGATAATACACTCACCATCCGTGATAATAACAACAATGTTATCACGAATGTAACCATGATCAAGAATCGAATGTTCCCGTTGGAGTTAAGGATCAACGAGGATAATTGTTTGAAGGCGACAACCATAGATAACTAAACTCTTTGGCGTCTCCGGTATGTCCACCTAAATTTTGCGGCGCTGAAATTATTAGAAAATAAAAACATGGTCAGAAGCTTGTCGAATATCGATCGTCCCAATGGCGTATGCGAAACTTGTCCACTCCGATGTGTGCGGACCGATCAAACCCATGTCTATTGGCAGAAATACGTATTTCTTAACTTTTACCGATGATTATAGTGGCAAGACTTGGATTTATATGATGAAGAAGAATAGTGAAGTCTTGTTGAAGTCTTGATGATGAAGCAGAACATAGTCGAGTAGCAAAGTGGATGTCATTTGAAGTGCTTGCGAACTGACCGAGAATGCGTATACATCACGTGAGTTTGGTAGGTTTTTCAAAGAGAACGGGATCGTACATCAACTCACCATGCCTCAAACGCCTCGACAAAACAGAGTTCCCGAGAGGAAGAACCAGACGATCTTGAAATAAGTTCGGTGCATGTTGAAGGAGATAAATGTCTCGAAATATTTTTAGGGAGACGTTGTTGCTACTGCAATTTATTTGCTCAACAGATTTCCGACAAAGTGAATTGGAGACATAACACAAGGCATGGAGCAAGAGGAAGCCGTGCATCAATACCTTTGAGTTTTCAGGTGTGTGACATATGCAAATTTGCAAGGAAGCCAAAAGTACGTCATGCTCGGATATGTCGAAAATTCAAGCGGCTACAAGTTATACAATCCTACCACAAAGAGGGTTGTGAGCTCAAGAGATGTCGAGTTCGACGAAGAACAATCATGGAGTTGGGAGAAGAATAATGACCAACCAAAACTGGTTATGTAAGTTGAAGAACCGCAAAGAAAAGAAGCCTGACGTGTTGAAGTTTAAGAACCATTATCACCCCACATGCTAGCACTCATCAAGAAAAATACGACTCGAGTGAACCACCGGTACAAAGCACAAGGCGTATTCGAGATGTATAGAATTTCGCGCAGGTTGTTGAAGTGAATGACGATCAAGAATTGTATGATAATCTATGTCTCTTTGCAGGATGTGAAGTCAATGTGAAAAACAAAAATTTTAAAACTTTAAACATCAGATATAATAAAACTGAGACATAAAATGACAATATAACCTATATTTAAGATTAGGGCTGAGCATGGGACGGATGGGCGGGCTTTTTCTAAAAAATGGCCCAAGCCCTAAAACTAGGGCCGCTTAATGGCTGTCCCGAGCCCTATCCCGAGCCCTAGCTAGTAGGAAAAGGCCCGCCCGCCACGGGCCTACAGGGACTAGGGACAAATGGGACAAACCCAAATTCCCATCCAAGTTCAAAAAAAAAAAAAATCATACTCAATTTACTTAAACCATAACCAAACACAGAACAACAACAAAATTCACCACAAAGTTCACCATAAAACACCAAAATCACTCAATCATTTTGTCACTTGTAAGAACACCAAGTTCAACACATAACTTGGTTCTCCAAAATAGTTCACCAATGACTCCAAAACTAAGTTTTACCTAGACTCTAACACAAAGTCACCAACAATTCAGATATAACAAGTTATAAATACAAATCCAGATCAAATCGAACTTCAACCCAAGCCATCACTAAAGTTAACTTAACTAACTATAATTTATAGCTGAAAAGTTAGCAAAAAGGGACGGGACGGGTCTTTTGGGACTTCGTAAAAAAGCCCTAGCCCTAGCCCGAGCCCTAGTTGAGAAGAAAAGTCCCGCCCATTAGGGCTTGGGCACATTTTTGGGACGGGCTTTTTGGGACGGGCTAGGGCGGGACGGGCGGGATTTTGAGCCTCTCGGGATATTTGCTCACCCCTATTTAAGATTGTGTTTATACTAAACCCTAATTTCTATATGTAAATGACATCATCCGAAAAAAAAAAAAAATCATTTTACACTTCTTGGACCAACTAATCGAAGTAATAACTAAAAAAAAAAAAACTAAAACATAAAAAGAAAAATAATATTGTCTTTAAATTTGGATGGATTTAAAAAAAAAAGATGGAACCAAATTCGGGATGTTTCAGGAGGTCATTGTACCTATATGAGTGATACATCCTCCGACGCTGAGACTACGATAGGTTCCGAAATAGTCACAATGGCATCATGTGTAAATATAAGTAATTTTCATAGCATTTTTATTCCTTCTCACACTGGGAAAATGTTGGAGTTACATTATCGAAACACGAATCATTTGCCTTATATCTAAGATCTATATATCTATATATATTATAAATTCTGAAGGAAATATAATAAAAGAATGAACGTGGAAATGATAAATTTTGTTTTTTACGTTAATCGATGCATTTATGACAATTGAACTAAAGGTTTTTTAGTCATTAACTCTATAGCATTGATTGCACTAGGGAGCTGAGGGTTTTTAAGTTGCAATTAACTGCAATTAAAATTTCGCTAATTTCGAACCGTTCAAGATTCAGTGTATACAATTAATCGCAATTAAAATTTCTGACAGTTCAAGATTCAGTGTATACAATTAATCGCAATTAAAATTCCCCTGATTTCGAACCGTTCAATATTCAGTGTATGCAATTAACCGCAATTAAAATTTCGGACCGTTCAAGATTCAATGGATGTATTTAATTGAAATTAAAATTTCGCTGATTTTTAACAGACGCTTGACGTGGAGCCGGCGAACGAAGATACCAGGCGATACGGGCGGCTGACAATCTCAGTGGCAGAGCTATCTCTATCTCCAGCGAGATATCGTCGGTGGTCATCGAAGCCATATCTGTTGAAGAACAGTCGCTTGACACGGATCTGACGACCAAATGTAGCTTGCGGTACATGCATCTAAAATTTATTTGTGAACTTGCGCAATGATATTTTATGGTTAAAAATTTTTAGTATTTCGTTTACTTCTGATATTTTATTTAAAAATAGTGTTTCAACATATTACAAATAATAAGTATAAATTTCATCAAATATTAATTTGTTAATTATTTGATAAGTAATCTCGCGCAATGCGTGAGAAATGCACCTAGTTCATTGGATTAATTGATATAGAGAATTGAGTTTATGTTCTTGGTATGAAATTATGCAAGTGATGTTAAACAAAAGGGTTAAAGGTACTTTTGCTGCCACATGTTTAACATGTGTAGGTCTTTGGTGTCAAATGTTTTATTTTGTAGGCTTTTGGTGCCATCTGTTTGAGAGGTTGTATGTTTTTTGTATTTCCATTAGTCAACAGTTAGTTTGACCGCTAAATACTTTAATTTTGTTCAATTTAGTCCTCAAATTTATATTTCTAAAATTTAATATTTACAATTTAGTCCATATTGTTTGCTCAAGTCACCATCCAATGCCGCCGACCACCATCCACCACCTCCAAGGCCGCCGACCGCCACGAAACGGGCCGGCCCCCACCCCAAGACACCGACCACCACCGCTTGGGGCCGAAAACCACCCCAATTGGGGCCGGCCACCACCAATTGGGGTGGTTTTCGGCCCCAAGCGGTGGTGGCCGGTGCCGTGGGGTGGGGGCCGGCCCGTTTTGTGGCGGTCGGCAGCCTTGGAGGTGGTGGGTGGTGGCCGGCGGCCTTTGACGGTGACTTGAGCAAACAATATGGACTAAATTGTAAATATTAAATTTTAAAAATATAAATATGAGGACTAAATTGAACAAAATAAAAGTATTTAACGGTCAAATTAACTGTTGACTAACAGAAATATCAAAAACATACAACCTCTCAAATATATGACACCAAAAACCTACAAAATGAAACATATGACACCAAAAACCTACGCAAGTCAAAATGTGGCACCAAATGTACCTTTTAACCCTAAAAAAAAGAATAGGCCCATTAAGCAGACCACACGGGCATATACAAGCTGCGAGCATAGATACTGAACTTTGGGGGTCAATCACAAAAAAATCAGAAGTCCAAGGATTAACTATTAAACAGATCTGGTTTGGTCTAGGGTTTCAGTCCGACATGTCTATATAATGAGCAACTTCAGCTCACTGGGAAACCCCTAATTTTGTGGTTGCAGAAAGAACAGCCGCCATGGTAAGCGAAACCTGACCTATGCTAAGAACCTGCTTCCACAGCTCGTATCTGAAGTTAACTATGCTCTGCTGCTAATCTTTTCAGGTGAAATACTCGAGAGAGCCCGACAATCAGACCAAATGTAAGTTCTCCTTTAAACTCCTAGCTCCGATATTGATATGATGATTAAGAGTGTCTGCATTCATTTTCTGGGTTGGAACATGAATGTTTTTAACTCTTTTTATTTGTTGATCTATTTGCAGCATGCAAGGCAAGGGGTTCAGATCTTAGGGTTCATTTCAAGGTACGATTATCTTTTGCTAAGGCAAAGACCACCATTCTGTTTATTTTGATCAAGTGTTGCTCCTTTAGAATGCTGCAAACCGTAGTTTCGAGTAAATCTGTAATTGGGGAGCTGGTTATGTTGATATATAGCATGATATACATAATGAACACCTGATTAAAAAAGCAGGGACCTATTGCCTTCTTGTGGATGGGTCTCTCGTTAAGGTCAGGGAAATTATGTGCACTGTTATTGGGTGAACCTCTGTTATATTCCCATGGCTGAAAGGTTCAAAAAATGGTGGAACATTTCATTCTTATAATCTTGTTTTTAGGTGTAGGAACTGTTGATTATTGAGCTGTGTTATTTACTGGAAATAATGAACATCTGATTAAAAAAGCAGGGACCTATTGCCTTTTTGTGGATGGGTCTCTTGTTAACGTCAGGGAGATTGTGTTCACTGTTATTGGGTGAACCTCTGTTATATTTCCATGGCTGAAAGGTTCAAAAAATGGTGGTACATTTCATTCTATAATAATCTTAGTTTAGGTGGTTCCTGTATTCTAGGAACATATGTTGATGAACTGTGGCATTTGATGGAGATAATGAACACCTGATTAAAAAAGCAGGGACCTATTGCCTTTTTGTGGATGGGTCTCTCGTTAAGGTCAGGGAGATCGCGTTCACTGTTATTGGGTGAACCTCTGTCATATTCCCATGGCTGAAAGGTTCAAAAAACGGTGGAACATTTCATTCTAAATTTCTGGAAAAACATTATTTTTGTAGCAAAAACTGTAGGTCAGGTAGAGATGATAATTATTTGATAATGAACACCTGATTAAAAAAGCAGAGACCTCTTGCCTTTCTGTGGATGGGTCTCTTGTCAATGTCAGGAAGATTACTTTGCACTGTTCTTGGGTGAACCTCTGTTACAATCTCATGGCTGAAGGTTCAAAAAATGGTGGAACATTTGTTAATTAATTTTATGATGTGAATCTAAAAATGTGAAATGTAGTCTTCACATCATTTATTAATATTCTTATTTGTTGAATCTCATTTTGGATGGAGTTCATGTATATTTTAGGAAATTGATTTCATTGTTATTGGGTGAAACTCTGTTTTTCCTAGTGCCTGAAGTTACAAAAAATGAAGAGACCCTAAATATTAATGTAGTTTCTTTTGATATTGAACTAAGCTAAGTCCGTGTTGTGTGATTTGTCATGTAGTTGATAGATGGATAATAAGGAAGAGCAATCTACTCTATTGTTATTTTTCTAACATTGTTTAATCTGCATCATTTGTAGAACACGAGAGAAACAGCGTTTTCCATCAGGAAGTTATCTTTGGTGAAGGCAAAGAGTTACCTTGAGGATGTGTTGCTTCACAAACAAGCAATCCCCTTCAGGCGTTTTTGCCGTGGTGTTGGGCGAACTGCTCAGGCCAAGAACAGAGGCCATCCTAATGGTCAAGGAAGATGGCCCGCCAAATCTGCAAAGTTCATTCTCGATCTTTTGAAGAATGCTGAGAGCAATGCTGAAGTAATGCATCTCTATTCTCTTTTGCTCAAGTTGTTCATTTAGTATGAAACTAATATGAAATCTACTTAAATTTCCTACCAGGTGAAGGGTTTGGATGTGGATGCTCTGTACGTCTCTCACATTCAGGTGAACCAAGCTCAGAAGCAGAGGCGTCGTACCTACAGAGCTCATGGAAGAATTAACCGTAAGCTATATAACTCATTCTTCCATTTCGAACACTAGCAATCAATTTTAATGGTGTCTGGTCTAATTAAGATGTTCATTGCTTTCTCTTGAATAGCTTATATGTCATCTCCTTGCCATATTGAGTTGATACTCTCAGAAAAGGAGGAACCAGTCAAAAAGGAGGTAGGTCGTTATAATGATTGTAACCGGGTTTTATTTGTTCGTGTAATGCCTCTATGCTAACAACTGAACGATTATGAATGATTTGGCAGGCTGAGACCCAGTTGGCTACTCGCAAATCGAAGGCCGGTGCTTCATCTTAGACTCGCTCTCTGTTTATGGTCTACTTATCCATTTGGAATATCGTATTTTGGAGGAACATCTTATGGATGTAGAAGATTGTACTAAGATAATTTGTGTTTTCAAATTTGTTTGTTTGCTCTTTAGTAACTCAAGTATACTTTTAGACTGCTTCTTGAAGCGTTTGAATCGAATTTTCTGTTTCGGATATTACGAGTTTTTTTACATCTAGAATTAATCTGGTGATTTGTCTTCTCCATTCAACAAGTTTATTCTATTTAGTATGTTCTAGTGTTCTCTAGAGATGACTTTTTTTTTTTTGCTAGTAGTAATTTGTGTATATATTTTGCTTAAACAAGGCTAATATCGATAAGTGCCGAATACTGTAGAATTCTGGGATTTCACTTAAGTAGGTTTCATAGTTGTAAAGTTCTGTTCAAAAGATCAATCTTGTAGCTGAAATCGTTCTTTATGGGCCACTCGACTTCATCTTATTGGAGTAAATCGTCTTTTTGTTAGTAAAATTGATACTTGTTCAGTTTACCATAAAATCGGCCATGAAGTAGTGTGCGTATAGAAAAGGGTTAAAAACCTATTAATATCCGCAGGTTTCATCACTAGTGTTGTAATTTGGTGTCTTATAATATGGAAAGTCTTAAATTTCATTTTGGTTGCCTTGTCTTTCAGTGTTTATACGCGTTTTTTTTTTTGTCTTCAATTATTTTCATCAGCCTACTCTGTGGAGAGATTTTTAGCGACACTTTTTCACAAAATTGTCCAATTTCCCCATAAACTTGAACATTCAAAACATAGGATTTCAGCAGAGGGGTGTAGAGAGATTTCCACAAAGAGGGATTTACTGACGCATATGTGATCACTCAGGTGACAATCCAGGCAAGATGATGGGAACAGAACATGCATGATATCTCAAATTTGACAATCGGTTCTGTCGAAATTGGCTCACGTAAAGACAGCGAAAAGCAACCAAAATGAAAGCTAAGACTTAGGGCGGAGAAAAAATCCGAAAAACCCGCCCTCACCCGTCCCGAAAAGTCCATCCCGAAATTGGGCCCGAGCCCGTATGGGAGAGACTTTTACTCCCAACTAGGGTTAGGGTTTAGGGCTAGGGTTTTTTTTTTTTTCAAAAAGTCCCGAATGTCCCTAGTTGTTTACCGTAATTCAACAATTTACAACTTAAATAATCTAATTATACTTAAACTAGATGAATATTAAATAAAATAAAATAAACCCTAATTAGTAAGTAACTAATGTAACTTCATTTCTTTCTTCGTCAAGGTATCGTAAACTGTCTGGACATTCAGTTTAGCTTTTCCTTTGAATATTTTTTGCATTAGAACATTTATTTATAGTTTTAGATGTTACCATTTAAATCTTCAACTCTTTTCAAGTGATGAACCTGATTTGTAGCTGCGTTGAGCTTGAATGCTAGTGTTCGTATTGTAGAGCTTAATCTACGCGTGCGAATTTAATGAATTGTTTGTGTACATGATGTATGTGATCGTGAATTCGATGTATATGTTGGTGAATTCAATGTATGTGTTCGTAAATTTGATGAATGCTTGAACTTCGATTTGTATATTTTAGTTGAAAATTAAGATTTATTTTCATTCTTATGTGTAAACTAGGGTTGTCCCTAACCTGTCCCGAATTTAAAAAGTCCCGACGACGTAAGAACTTTTTCAAATATTTAACATAGGGCTAGGGACGGTAAAATTCCAAAAAATAGGGATAAATACATTTTCTTAAAAAATATCGCCTCATTTGTCCCAAGTTCATCTCTATTAGAACTATCCATATTAATACCATATTAATATTTTGGGTTAATAGGTCTTTTGGTCCATGATGTTTGACAACTTTTGGGTTTTGGTCAATGATGTTTTTTTTACCTAGTTTTGGTACCATATATTTGCAGATTTTTTTTCTAGTTTTGGTCTAACCGTTACATTCCGTCCATTTTTTGACATGTACAAGTCACGTGATCCTCCCTAAACTTTCAATTTTGTTCAATTTAGTCCCTCTAATACTTTCCTAACCTTTTTTTTTGTTCAATTTAGTCCCGAAGTTTCAAAAATTCAATTTGACCTATTATCCAATTGTGGTCAATTTTGAAACTTCCGGACTAAATTGAACAAAAAAAAGGTTAAGAAAGTATTAGAGAGACTAAATTTAAAGTTTAGAGTGGATCACGTGACTTGATCATGTCAAAAAATGGACGGAATGTAACGGTTAGACCAAAACTAGAAAAAATCTGCAAACATATGGTACCAAAACTAGGCAAAAAAAAAAACATTATTGACCAAAACCCAAAAGTTGTCAAACATCATGGACCAAAACACCTGTTCACCCTAATATTTTTATTATGAAACACCAAATCTATAGTAGTGAGACCTACCGTGAATAGGTTCTTTAACCTTATAGAAAATAAAACAAACTTTCAGCAGCACGTTATTGGAAATTTATGTTTTGGCAGTTCTTAAAATTTGGAATCCTCATCGATCCTCTTTCAGTTTTGGGCCTTTGGCAATCTATCTGTGTATTAGAATTACTACTGGACACATAGACCATAGGAGAAGATTCTCAGACATCCGTTTTCACCTCGCGTCTTCAGCAGCTAGCGTAACAGGTAGGGAGGTACTTTCATGGCGGCTCTACTGACTAAGGATAACGTAGCTTCTAGTTTTTCTGGATCCGCCATTGTGTTTTCAGTCCTCAATTGATACACGATCAGTTCTCTCTTGTTTTTTTGACGCTGGTGTCTGAATTGAGCTGGTAGAGACGGATTCTCCCCTCTTCGGCATTAATTGTGTGATTTTTTTTCCTGCGGTGAAGCGGATCCAAACAGTTTTTTTGTTTTGAGATTCATTGAGTTCGATCTGAATTTAATTCACGGTGAATCGTCGCCGATCGGGAAATGTAGGGTTTTCTCCGGTCTCCGCTTTCCTAATGTACGCATCTTTTCATTGCCGTCGCCGATCTCTTCAGCCTCACCGCACGCTCTTTCTTTATCCTTTCACTTTTCTCTAGTTTTGTTGATTGCGTCTAATCCTCCAATGTGAGTGGTAAATCATCAACAACTCTATGTGCTTGTATTTCACCCCAGGGTCCCCGATATTCTTCTGCCGAGCTCAGAAATTCCTAATGTCGTCTGTTTGTGACCTTCGGGTTACGGATTCGAGTAGCAGCCAGATTGCCTTAACCAATCCTATTCTGATGCTGGCCAAAAAAAAAATTTAAAAAGCCTCCTTTAAATGTTAAATTTTTGTAGATTTGTCAAATTATATATTCTCGAGACTGGAAAATCTGTTCTAGGAGCAGATTTTGGAGGGTTAGCAATGAAATCCTCTTTTAACGTTGTATACATTGTGTTGTTGGATTGCATATCTACTCATCTTGTTGATACAGTACCAGTCTAGAGATATTACTGAACGGTTTTAGGTTTCTTGTGCTGGTCTGGTCATGGATAATATAGTATATCTGAATAGTGTTCTTATTCTATTTGTGCGCATTTGTAAGACCTTGCTTGCTTATTCAAGTTGCAATTTTATGGATGAGTATATCCAATCCAATCTATTAAATCATTGACTATCTACTCATCTTGTTGATTGAGTTCTAGTTCTGGAGATATTACGTAACTCTTTTAGGTTTCTTGTGCTGGTCTGGTCATGGACAGTAATATAGTATATCTTAATAGTGTTCTTCTTATTCTATTTGTGCGCATTTGTAAGACCTCACTTGCTTATTCAAGATGCAATTTTATGGATGTGTATATCCAATCCAAGATATTAAATCATTGACTATCTTGTTTTCTTTTGAAATTTTAAATTACAGCTCCAAGGATGGATTGGCAAGGGCAGAAGCTTGCTGAGCAGCTCATGCAGATATTGCTGTTGGCATTTGCAGTGACAGCCTTCACCACAGGTTATGTTTTGGGTTCTTTTCAGACAATGATGTTGACATATGCTGGAGGTGTGGTTCTGACCACATTGGTGACTGTCCCGAATTGGCCTTTCTACAATCGCCACCACCTTAAGTGGTCGGATCCGAGTCTGGCCGAGAAGCATCCCAGGCCTCTGGTGCAGCCAATCTCCTCGAGTAGTTCCAAGAAGAAGCCTTCTAAGAAGTAGATGAAGTTCAAAAGTCGTTGCAGCGGTACTCTCTGATTATAAACTCACTTTTCATAAACTTGCTGAAGCTAAGGTTTTGAATCTCATTATAAATGAAATATTTCTCTATTATTACTGGATGGTTTGAGTTGCTTTTTTACTTGTTTTGTCTACATAATTAGGTAAGTTGGCTCTAGATAGTAGATGCTGATGTTTTGGTCTTGTTTCGGAAGAAGTTGAATTTTAGGTTATGACGATTTTGTCTATAAAAGAATATTGTAAGCTATGCCATCAGCCTATCACCAACAAATGAGAGAGGACATTTCCCAGAAATTAGATGTAGCCAAGCAGTCTTTTATAGATAGGTTGTTTTAGATTTTGATTCTTCAGTGTTCTGTCTAAGAAGGAATCTTGGAAGAATTTATTTACAGAAATTAGGATGGTGTAGCCAAACAGCCTTATATAGGCGTTTTGGATTTTGATTCTTCAGCTTCGTGTATTTACATAGTCCGACTTGTCCGGTGTTCCATGATTATTGCTTGTATTCACAGTCACAGGCATTAGAAATTTAGATTTGGATAGATTTTGTTTTTTTTAATATTTCGAACGATCTCTTTTCTATTCATGTCTCTGTATGCTACCTATGCTCAATCCGTGGTCCTTAGCTTTTGTGTGTCAACATAATAACTTTCCAAACGGGATGGATTTAGTTATTGTTTAGAGCGTTGAACTACTCACTCTATTAAATGCAAAATATCCTTTAAATGCAGTGCCTAACTATTGTAGTATTGAATATTGATGCACTTGAACAATTTAAGGTCTCAATGTAAGGTGGTTAAACACTTCCTTACTTAATCAGAATCTCAGATTTGAGCCCGGGAATGTAAAAATATTAACAGTCGAGCTTTTAATCCTTTACGGGTTGATTCACTATTAGCGGTAATTTACCCATTAAGGGAGTGTTGATTATTCTAGCATATTATACTTAGAACTCTCAGAAAAAATATAGAAAAAATGACCCCCACGGAGATATCGATTGGAAGATGCAGAGGAAGCCGTCTGCTTTATGATGATGAATTTGACGAGTCGGGAGAAGAAGATGTCGAGTCGAGCCGGGTATTTAACAAACCCGATTCGACTTGAGCTTGATTTTTTCAAATTCGAATTCGATTCGATACTATACTTTACGAATTCGAGCTCTTGACTCAATAATTTAAAATTATTCAGTTATATCATAAATGATGCGCCTTAATTTGAGCACAAACTTGATTCAATAACTAGTGTATGAATATATATATATCTTTATACCAATATAAAATGTGAGGGTTGTCCTCACCCCCAATAGGTACCTTTTGAACACTTTTATTATTATTATTATTATTATTATATTTACTTTCTATATTTTTGTAAAATTGGTGATTTTGTCCTTATTATCTCTAAGACCCATATATTTTTTATCTTTACTGTTACGTACTAAAAAATCATTTAGTTAAATTTGATTATTTTTATTTTTTAAGCTCGCTTAATTGACAGATCACCGTAGTTACTATTAACTTCTAAATCTAATATACTTATCAATTAGAGTCAGCATTGACATATGATATGCATTCAATTTGTATTTAGTTAAATTTGATTACTTTTATTTTTTAAGCTCGCTTAATTGACAGGTCACCGTAGTTACTATTAACTTCTAAATCTAATATACTTATCAATTAGAGTCAGCATTGACATATGATATGCATTCAGTATGTTAAAATGTCGGGTGCATGCATTTTTCTATTCACCATATCCCACATTTGGGGATGTTCCTCATGTTGACATTTTGTATCACATAAATCAGTCACTTGACAACTCATATAATAACATATCAAGATATAAATCAAATGTGGTTCTTGAAGTTTGACTACTTTACATATAACATGTTACTTAATGTTTAATACTTAAATGGCTTGAATTATTAATTTAGTTCTTGTGTTGTAAATTCAATCATATTAGGTATATCATAATTAGTAATTGAATAGATAGTTAAGACGAATTCAAGTATAAACTTCTGACATTGGTGATTTAAAAAATTGATGATTTAGCCCCTACTATATTTGAGAATTACTAAACTTTTCATTAGTTAAATTGCATTAATTTTTTTAGTTAAGGTCGCTTAACTGATATCCTACATTAATTATCATTAACTTCTTAATACAATATACCTATAAATTTGAGTCACCTTGAAAGTAGGATATGTACTCAACCTCGTGCAAACTTCGAGCACATGTTGAGATTTTTTGTATCACATATATCAGTCAATTGTCAAATCATATAAAGTGTCAAAATATGGGTCAACCACAGTTCTTGAAATTTGACCTTACAGATAAATTACTCATCGTCCAACATTTAGGGTCTCGAGCCATTAATTTAGTTTTTCCGCTTATTAGTTCAAACAAATTATGTACAACCTAATTAGTAGTTAAATAAGTAATTGACATAAAGTTAAGTATAAACTTTTAATTTTAATGAATTGAATTTCATTTAGCGTTAAATCAATTTTTGTTGGTATTATGGTATAAAATTGCAAGGAAATTATATAGTTACGTTGTATAGGTTAAACTGCTTCACCGATCACCGATGACTCTAAGTAGTTAAGTACTGGTTTACAATCTTCACTCCTCAAGTTGATGAGTTAGATACAACTTGTTCGTTAATAACCCACGTCATTCGCAATCCAACTCAGTATTAGTTCTAAACGTAAATATATATAGGCTAATTTAGTACCGTAACTGAAACAATAGTTAATTTTGTACCTAAAAACCCCTTCTAATTTTCCCATTTTGAATTATATTGTGTCGTTCTTTTTTATCATACATATTCATTTCTCGCAACCCATTAACTTGACCATGTATTAATTAAATATTATCATATTAGAAAACTTAAGATAAATTATGTATTTTAAAATTTAGACAGTCGATACGCGTGCAACGCACGCGTTAATAACTAGTATATATATATATATATATGTAAATATTATGTAAATTCGAATAAGCTCAACTCAAATAGACTTTTGGCAAAAGAAAAAATTTGATTAAGCTTGTAACCTCTCAAAAACGAGTGTAGATGAAATGTACTCAGTCACTCAATACCAGAAAAAACTCGATTGATTAAAATATCGGCTCGCTCTAGTCAAGATGAAGACCGCTCGGTCTTTTTCTATTTGGACCGGGTTCGACTTGCAATGCTGTCTTTGAAGGAGCCGGACCTGTGTCACCTCCGTCTCTCTCCTCCAGTCCAGGCTCCAAGTTCAGACTTCTTGGTTACCTGGTTAGGAACCCTAACCAAGAAACCACTGCCCCGCCGTTGGATAGCTTTGACGATGTTCGGATCCGCCGCCTCCCCTTTCGGCACTCCGTCTTCGACACCTGCATTCGGCACTCCATCTTCGACGCCGGCATTTGGCACTCCATCTTCGACGCCGGCATTCGGCGCTCCCTCTTCTACTCCTTTTGGTAATCCGTCGTCTACGCCGTTCGGAACTCCGCCATTCGGGACTCCATCTTCCACTCCAGCATTTGGAACTCCGTCCGGTCAGACGTTCGGAACTCCATCCTCTACTCCGGCATTCGGTACTCCATCTTCAGCTCCTTCGTTTGGTTCCGGTTTCGGCACCTCAATCTTCTCCACTCCATATTCGTCCCAAACGCAACAGCAGCAACCTCAGACGTCTCTTTTCTCACAGCCTCAATCGACTGGATTCGGATTCCAGAACTCGTTCACCACGCCCGCGCAGCAGCAGACCACTCCTTTCCCCGGCTCTCAATTGACAACTCAGATGGCTCCCGTGGCTCCTCTCCCTTTCTCTCTCGCAGATCGCGATATTCAAGTAAGTTCCGTCTCTGGCCGAACCCCGCTTTGTTCTTGTTTCACGCTTCTGTCAGTTGATCTGATTCATTTGATTGTATATTTACCCTTGATGTCAGGCGATAGTTGATGCTTACAAGGAAGAGCCTGGAAACCCTAAATATGCTTTTAAGGTTCGAAATCAGAGTACTCTCTATTAATTCATACATGTAATGGATTTGTGTTCTCGAATTTTTCGTATGATGTCTGATTCAGCAGCAATTGATATGTGTACTGTCTTTGCAGCATCTGTTGTTCAGTGTTACTGATCCGCAGCATAAAGGAAAACCACCTGGTGTCTCAGATGTGAGTTTCTTTGGTTAATATCGTTATTGCTTTCCTGTCTTTTAAGCATGCACTGCAGATATTATTAGTTTATTTAGCTAAGTAAGGACAGTAGTTTTCTATGGCAGATCATGTGGGCAGAGGCTATGGCCAAGTTGGAGGGAATGGAGAGTACGGACAGGGAGCGCCTTTGGCCCCAACTGGTATTAGGTTTCAAAGATCTATCTCAGCGTCTTAAGGTGACTTCTTCTTAACAAACTCTTGAAAGCATTTCAATGGAAAGATATAGTCTTCTAAGATATGGAACACATTTTACTGTTTCTTGTTTCTCTTGGGTCGTTGTCCTTCCAAAACATGTTTTTTTATTGAAGGGAAAAACCATGAAATGTAGATGCATACTGAGCAAGACCCTGGGTGTTTTGCATTTACCACATAAAGTAGCTTTTTCATGGATTCATGCTGGTTAAGAAGTCATTCGATTTCAATGTCAAATAGTAAAATTGATACTTGTGGTTTGTATTTTATTATGGGTGGCATATTTCTTATTTAGATGCTCAGATCTATTTGGTTAGAGGAGAGGTGAACAGTCCTTGTGAGGGTGCTTAAAAACAATTTGATATCAACCTCTATGATGGCTCTGCCTCTTAAGTCTTAGTTTATTTGTCATGCAGCTTCAAGATGAAGTTATTATTTCAGATGCAGAGAGATTGCGAACAACACAAAGCAACGTGAAAATGGTACACTTTGTCTACCATTGCGTCTGTCTTCTACAATAACATATCTGTATATGCTTTATGATGTGCTCTTTAAGTGCAGCTTCAAAGACATCTTCAAGCAGACACTCTCCCTTGGATAGAAAGAATGAGGCAAAAAGAGCAGGGTCTTCAGAGACGCCTATTGAAGGTATGTACCATTCGTTGCACACTCAGTTACTAAGATGAAGCTATAGAATGTAATAATTGATTATGGTAATGTCATAATCTCAAACATTGATCATTGGATCAAAATCAAATCCTGCCATGCAATAGGCAAGGTCCAGTTGAACCGGATGAGTGGATTCAAATTCTGCATTACTGCACCCTTCTATGTTGTAGACCTTGTTTTGATATATGTGTGTGTGTGGGTGGGTGGGTAGTAATGTGTTGATTTGCATGTGTTTTTCCCTTAGGTAATGAGGATACTTGAAGCATTGGAGTCTAAAGGCTGCAGATTGCCTCTTGTTAAATCTGAAGCTGAATTGGCTGAAAAGCTTGTTGCAATAACAAGACAGGTTAGGTCTTCTTGGCTTGATTGCTCTAGGGCAAGCATTGCTTAATTCCAAATTTTAGCCTTCATTTTTGTGAATGGTGATCATATTAACACCAAATTCATACAGCTGAAAGGATCTGGAGCGGAACTTTCTAGGAGAGTACAGAACCTGTTGGCCCAATCCCGAGCTCAAAGTGGTCTTGGTGCTTCTAACCTATGCCTCCCTGGATCAACTAAGGTGCATGACAAGAGTTTAGCAGATTTGCACGAGGTAAGATCGGAAACATATTAGGTCTATCAAATTTGATTGGGGGGTTTTCTTGATTAAGCTCATTCATCTCTGCATTAACATTTCTACCGCACACCTTTTTAAACTCTTTTTTAATAATCAATGCAATATCTCCATCTCTGAAAAGCTTTTACTCGTAATACATAATATAATGTTGATGAATTGGATATTTATAATCACATAAGGTAAGAAGGAATTCTTTTTGGGTGTATCGCTATCGATAAGCGGCTGAAATGATTGTTCGTTTTTCCCAGGTGTTACAACAACAGACGGAAGCCATCGCTAGGCTTGGCAATGTATTGAAGCGAGACATCAGGGACATGGAAATCATAATGGCCGAAGACACTGAAATGGCAGATTGATGTCAGCTAAATGGCTGATACAAAATCAGGAAGTTCATAGTATGTGTAAAACTTCACGTGGCAATATTATCCGTCTTTCTTTTGTTTTGCCTCTTTGCTTTGCTCATCTGTAGAAAGTAATTATTGCTCATGTACCCAGATGGAATAGAAGGTAACAACGAATCCAGTAGAGCTATCATTAGATAGTTGAATTAGGTGTGGCAGCCTAAAGGTAACATATCCTGTAGTCCTAGTAGAGGCCCCAATCTTGTTAACTGGTTGTGGGCTAAAAATAAGACTTTAGCCCCCCAACTTTGTTAGGCCTATAAACAGAGGACTGGGACATAGTGTAAATAACAAAATTTCAGACCCCAATTTTGATCAATTTACAAATCTCTAGTTGAACTTTTAGTTTTAGAGCAAATTTTTACTTTTGTTATAATTCTCAATAAAAGGAATAGAAAATGAGTATGTTTTCACCGCATGGGATCTTTTCATGTATATTAAAGATTGATTCAAACATATATTGAAAGTATGCAACGAAATACCTTTAATTAGATGCTTAATTCGTCTTCTGTCTAATTCGAATAGTGTCTTCCAATTGAGCATCTAATTAAATGTATTTCATTGCAATACTTTCAGTTTATGCTTGAATTCATCTTTGGTACATATAAAAAGATTTCACGTGGCTTGAAACATGCTCATTTATATCAAAATTAACGGAAATTGAAACATATATAGTTATTTGCTCTGAAATTGAAAGTTCGAGTAGCCTTTTTTAAATTAAAAAAAAAATTAAAGTTCATGTAGTGATTTGTTAACGGAAATTGAAACAGATATAGTTATTTGCTCTGAAATTGAAAGTTCGAGTAGCCTTTTTTTAAATAAAAAATAAATAAATAAAGTTCATGTAGTGATTTGTTAATTGGTCAAAGTTGATATATATTTCATATACCAACTAAGGTTGTAGTAATAACAAGCCAGATGAGGCTATTTTTTTAGGTATAAAATAAGCAAATTAATTGGCCCGGTAACGATTGAAATGCACTGTTAGACCCTGGTACCAGAATAAATGAATAGCCGGCTAAATGAAATGGGCTCATTATCTTGTTCGTAGTGTAAAATATGGGCCAATAGTGGAGATCCAAACTCCTACAGGTAGAATGGTCCTAATTAAATCTGGTATCTATTCCAAATCATATCATGCAATGTACCATGCTCCCCGTGGCTACTTATAATGAGCTTGATAAACTTAGTAAAAGATTTTTTTAAGGAACAACTAAGGAGAGGGGGAAAAATGCATACTATCTCATGGGATTTGGTCTCGCTCCCACCTAAAGCTTGGGGGTTGGGCCTTTCATCCTCTATTGAAAGAAACAAAGCTCTCCTTGTAAATTTTGTATGAGACATGAAAATCTAATGATCCTTGGGTTAGGATTTTGAAGGATAAATATCTTAATCTTATTAGGGGGTATACCAAAAGCAGGATCCTCTAATTGGCATGCTATCAAAGTTGGAAGAACTACATTGGATCAGGGATTGGGTTGGATTGTGGGTAGTGGTAATTCAATTGACCTTTGGAATGATGCTTGGAATGGCAGTTCAAACATGAGATCTTTAGTCCATGGTCCTCTTTTGGAACATGAAATGAGCCTCAGAGTGAAAGATGTATTGGATGGAGATGGAAATTTGAATTTTTACAATATCTCTATTTAAATCCCTAAATAGATAACTGAAAATATAATTGTTCTTCCAACGAGTATGTTAAACATTGGGAACGATAGAACTTGGTGTGGGTCACCCTCGGGAACTCCTACTATTGCTGTTGTCCACAAATTCATTTTATCTTTGAAAGCAAACAATATGGATCTCCCTAAAAGAGATTGGATGTGAGTTTGGTCTGTAAAGACTATTCCAAGAATCAAATTTTTCATCTAGCTTTGTAACCATCAGAAGATCTTTACCGCCCAACATCTTCATAGAAGGGGCCTCAATGTGAATCCTATATGCCACAACTGTGGAGAGTTTGAAGAGAATGTTATCCATGTTCTTAGCGATTTTCATGTGGCAAAAAATGTTTCGAGATAGTTGAGAACATAATATAGTATTTCTAGCTTCTTCTCAATGGACACATTGACTTGGTTGGCCACCGATAGCAAAGACTCAACAAAACACCAACTAGGCATTTAATGTTGCAGTATTTTCATTATGACAATATGAATGATTTGGAAGAATAGAAATTCTCTCATTTTTAAAGGATCTCTATCGTGCCAAACATACATGTTGTCATCATTAACCAAGCTCATCACTCAGACATGAATTTGTCTATGTATACTATGCAGAAATCTCACTCCCACTCCATAATCAAGGTCTGATGGACTCCACCTCCCGCTGGTTGGGTTAAACTAAAGGGAAAAGAACATATTTGGTGTCTCATGTTTACCCCCATATGTCAGTTAGGTGTCTGAGTTTTTTTGTTAATATTTGGTGTCCCAGGATTCAATTATATTGCCATTTGGTGTCTCCGTCAAATTTAGACGTTAAATTTGACATAACACGGTCATGTGACTAGCACATGACCGAATAAATCTGTAAATGGCCAAATTATCCCCATTGCTGGAATTAGGTCACTGTACCCAGCCCTAGCAGCTCCACCACCGCATTAGCAGTTCCTCCAGTTCCTCTTCCTTCATTATCCACGCCGTTTTTTTTCATTGAATACGATTTTTCTCTCCTCACCTCCTATCCACCGCCGGAAACCGCCGTTACTCTCATTGATGCCTCAACCTTCCGTCGCATCTCCTACCTGAAGTTCTTTCGCAGAACCAGAGACCTCGCCTCGGTCTCTCCAAAGGAGATTGCGCTCTCATTACATCGGAGGTGGATGGCCGAAATCAGAGGTGGATGGCCGGAATCAGATGGGTGGCTTTGCAAAGAATAAAAAGTATAAAGGGTAAACTCGTCTTTTCATCTGACTCTGTCAAATTTAACCCCGTAAATGGACGGAAAACAGAATCGCAACAAAGTTGAAACTGGGACACCAAATATACAATTTTTTTAGACACTAAACTGACACATGGGGTAAACCTAAGATACCAAATATGTTCTTTTCCCTAAACTGTATACAAATGGTTCTGCATTTGGTAATCCAGGCACTGCCGGAGGTGGGGGAGTTCTAAGAAACGAATTTGGAGGCTGGACCCATTGCTTTCAAAGGCGTATTGGCTATATGAATAGTCTTGTTGCTGAACTTTGGACTCTCCGGCATGGGTTAAAAATGGCTTAAAATCTCAATATAGACTCGCTTTATGTGGAAATGGATGCAAAAGAAGCCATTAACCTAATTGCGGAGGACTCTAGTGACAACATAACTCTAATGCCTTTAGTTTTGGATTGCAGGATGCTTCTTCAATTATTTGCAAGATTCAAGCTTATACATATCTTCCGAGAATGAAATAAGGCCGCAGATCAACTTGCTAAATCTGTAGTGAAGACGAACTATAATTTTGTTGTCCACAGTAGTCTCCCTAGTGATATAAGACAACTAATGGTGTATAATGTGCTAGGCATGTCACGAGATAGGACAGTTGTAGTCTAATTTGTTTCTTTATTGTTGTTTTTTCTCATTTATTTACCCAAAAAAAAAAAATTCTACTGAAACCCAAATGCATTTTTATTCGCTTTAATTTAGATTTTAATTTTCTTAGTACAAGTAGCACGCTTAAAGATACATTTTATTTAGCCGAAATCATTCGCTCGAAATATATTTTAGTAACTGAAAAGAGATATTTAAGCAAAATAAAATAATTAATTTCATATATTAAAAAATTATAAATTAAACCGCCAGTATTCATAAGCTTGTATTTGACATACTTTAAAAGTTAACCACATATTAGAGTTTAAAATATATGTTGGCCAAAACTATAAATATATATATAATTTTGGTCAATATATATTTATATAAATTTTTACTATCCATGGTTAGTTCAAACAAATTATAAAAAGGTGTGTGCGCGCTCCAACAATATCCAAAAATTGCATTTGGAAACAGATCTAATCTAAGTTAACAATAGTAATCTCTAATGTTCTTGTTAATGACATTGTAAAACAACATTTGATAGCGAATTGACAGATAAAGCTCGATTTGAACCATCACCAATGATCAATCACAGACTTCAATCTCAACATGCTAGTAGAGGTAAATCACTACTATACATTCACACATATTCATTCATAGAACATGTATCATGATCTGCTACTTTACAGTTATTTCGATTTTCAGAAGCATCATCACTTACATTACTCTAAACCACTAACAGCGTCTTCTTTTCTCACCAAGGCTCAAACTCCGCCCCAAGCCCGGGAAGCAGCATTGAGGAGATGATGCTAAGGACTTCACTTTTGCAGAGTTTGTGTTGTATGATGGGATTTTAACAGGAGATGTCGTGGCGAGCTCAAGAATACTGCATTTGGCCTCTGTTTCAGCATGGGCAGCCCTAAAACTCTCATTAAAGAGCTCAAACAGTTGCTTCTTCACCTCAATTGTGGATTCTGCAGATACAGGATCCGGAGCAGTTTCTGGGTTATCCAACTTAGATTGTTTGGTGAGGCTGCTGGGATGAACCGGAGTGTTGCCACACGAATCTGCATGAATAAAGAAGCTCCACATCATATCATATAAGGGTTAAGAACCTAAAAAACAGTCCAAACTTCAATATCAGTCGAAAAAAGTGGAAAACAACAAATATGATATTTTAAAGGGAAAAAAAACTCATTTAGTGTCTCATGTTTACCTCATCTCATATGTCAATTTGGTGTCTCAGTATTAAACTGTTAATATTTGGTGTCCCAGGTTTCAATTTTGTTGCGATTTGGTTTCACGTCCGATTCTGTGGTTAAACAATTTCGCCCCTTATACTTTTTATTTTTGGCAAAGTCATCCGTCCGATTCCGGCCACCCAACTCCAATTCCGAGACACCCACCTCCGATTCCGGCCGGCAGCAGCAACAACAGCATTCCTGCGAACAGCAGCAATGACGGGAACAAAAATTGTAGAGCCACCATTTCCAAACAGCGGCCAGCCGGATATGGACGGAGATGGCAGTGGTGACACCGGAGATGGCGGTGACGCCGGAGATTGCAGTGGTGACTTAATTCCGGCCGGGGCTAATTTGGGCATTTTAAATTTTATTCGGTCATGTGCTAGTCCCGTGACCGAATTCTGTCAAGTTTAACCCAAAAATTTGACGGAGACAATGACAACATAATTGAAACCTGGAACACCAAATATTAACAATTTAATCCTGAAACACTAAATAAGTTATTTCCCTATTTTAAATATGGGATAGCAATTAGCTATATTTGCATACAGTTGTTACTGTTTTTAGATTCTTAACCCAAATTGCAAATGGTAGTGCTGCAAATAGATAGCTGAACTCACCATTACAGACACTGAAATAATCTTCAGTGTCCGAATCCAACCATAGCTGGGAATCAAAGAACAGTTCATCATCTCCACCTGCATATATAGATGGACTATATGTAAATCCAACAACTTTCTGACCATAAACTTCAACTTCATGAAACAATAAATATCTCAGGAAGTTGAGCTCTTTTAATGAAGATAGAGGAGAAACCCAATGAGAGAACTTCTTACATCAAATCTATGAAAAGGGAAACTAACGTAATAAATGGACGCAAATCTAACTCAGATCACAGAGGCTCATACTCGAAAAGTAAATAAAAGAATGAACATACTCAACTCACTGTAACTCTGAACTGATGGCGTTGGAGATGGAGCCTCAAGGCAGTGCTCAACGGCGGCCTCTTTAATGGGCGACTCGACCAAGACTGAGTCAGACCAGTCGAACCTCACGGTTGAGCTCTTCTTGTCTTTACTAGCTGAGGAAATACAGTTTCCCATGTTTCTTCTTCTTCTTGTTCCTCTTCCTCAGCTGTGTTCAGCCAATACCAAAACCCACTATTGAGAGAGAATGTGGCTGTGAAAACAGAAGCAATGGTCTCTTTCATGGTAACATGCTTGACGGAGAAAAAAGGGAGTTTCCTACTCCTACTACTTCCTACCTCTACCGATATGCTGGCAGAGGAGTTGATCAGTCTTGAAAGCGAAGTAAATGCGGTTGCAGAATGTGGGTCCCCTTCTTCCCTTGTGTTTCTCATCCAGGAAAAAACTAAAAAAAACCATTTTTAGGGCTCTTTAGCGTTTTATCATTGTCTGCAACGGCAACACAACAACAAAATCCATGCTTTTGGGGTTACTTTTGCAGTTTGCTTTCCTGAATGAAAAACAGAAACATGGTGTACACTCCAAAGAAGAATATCCTATTTTCTATTGTCTTTACTTGTTTCTTTCGGACAAAAGAAAACAAACTAGTATATTTGCGTCTAAGGGCACTACCCTCCAAACTATGCAATGAATGTCGAATTCACATCAAACATTGACTGCATACAATTTTGTATTTTTCAAGATGGAAAATTATGCCAAAAGTTCGAAACGGTAAAAAAAGTTAAAACCTTTTGGGTAAAAAGTGACTGGATTGGATTTAAGTATTAAATAGTTTTCCTGAAATGAAAAAACATGTCATGATAGAATATCTAGATATATACACTTACTTTGGACTTTGGAGACAATGCTGTTCAGTTCAATGAGGCTTATAGGTATAGTAGTGGTGACTGGTGAGACAAGAACGTCCTAACTCCTAACTTCATCCACCCACCCACATTAAATAGCCAACAGAGTAAGAGCTTCTGAATTACTTGTACTATCTCACAGTAAAGTGCTTACTTGACAGTATATGTCCATGACCAAGTACATTTAATGATTAAATCTTTACTGTTCTTTGATCTAAGGTGTTAAATTGGTGGAAAGATGATTTGGTTGGTTCTCGACCACACTATGTTTGGTAGGGCAAAGTCACAGTAAAAGTTTTAATGCAGTGGGCTGGACCAAGAATTTATTAAAAACCAATGATGATTACATTAGATAGAACCATATGATTAGGGTTAATTACCATTCGTTATTTTCTTTATTCCAAGTAGCCCGAATCCGGAGGCCAGGGGAGTCGTTCATATCCTTCGTAGCGAATCTTGTTCCAATCTTCTATTCTCCGTCCTATGAAGGTAGGTGAAATTCCATTCAGCTGATAAAAAAAATATATATATATAAAAAATTAAAATTCGACTTTTTTATATGATACAGTAAAATACTTTGTTCTAGCATGCCACCTAACCTCATTGAAATTTCCCATTATTTACCTATAAAGTCCCAATTAGTATGATGTGCTAGTCATAATGACATCCATTACAACAACTTGGTTTGGCCATGTCTTTTTCTTTTGGCTATTGAAGAGTTGTTTGGCCATGTCTTATCTGCATTCAAATGACAACTAGATATTAACCATGAATTGCGAGGGCTCTGTGACAATAAAAAGAAGCCAACACATTGTTCTGCATTCTTCATATGCTTCAATAATAAATTGACTATTATGCAATGGATTAAAGGGAAGAATAATATCGTATCAGTGCACTATCAGACAATTACTACATGATAAGAAGGCAATATCAAGATACTAATCAAAGCCTTGACATCGTTATCAACGTGCCTCAGAATCAAAGCATTTTTATTTGTTTATTAGTTTAGAGTAAATAAATGTATCAATTCATTGCAGCAAAAGTAACGGCAAGCTACTAATTTTTGTCATTGACCTTAGTTAATGACAAAGGCCTTGCAAAGTGATAACACTTTGGTACCTCCTCCGTTTCCCACCAAAGCAATTTAAATATTTCAAAACAAGACAAAGCAACTTAAATAACAAGGCGTGACTGGGTCCTTGTTTTTTTTATAAGTCCTAAAGGGGAAGAACATCCTACAATAAATAAATGCAGCCAAGAGTTACTTATCATGTGGCTTAAGAATTAACATAGATCTATACACACTGTGAAGAATAAGTTGCATACGTTTCGCGGTTTACATAGGAAAACAGTTAAATGAAAGATGTCATGCCATTATATGATGAGTAAATAGATACTCTATCATGTTACATAGGGTACTACTTTTGTTATTTGTACCCCTGATCGTCCGGTTTGTAGTTTATTATTATCGAAAACCCAATAGTTGTAATTATAACTTGAACTGATGATATATAAAGAACCTCAGGAGCACGGAAGAACATACCACAAGAACTCAGTGCCAGGCTGGCAGCTGAATTTTGAATCTCTGAATAGCTCTTTAGAATCTGATTGCCCACACTGATCGTTCATCTGAAAAGAAAACCAGCCATTGAGATTACGAATAATCTGGACATGAAAGCGATGAGCATAATTCCAAAAACAGCAGTAGCTTAACACAAATGACGCCTAGAAGAGTACATATCAGTAATATTGGAATAATCAACAGTAATATAAAAATGTGGGATATCCTTCCTTCCACGTAGAGCATGCGAAGCTAAAAACATGATGTAAACATCACTTTTATGTCTCAAACACAATCATCTTTGGTGACAAAATGGAAGGTGATACTTTATCTAATTCGTCTTTACTCTTGAACTATCTCCCCAGTCATTACATGCCTCTTTATTTCACACTACAAGTCTACTTCCGCGCTATATAACTGTGCTTTTCCAGTTATCACAGCAAGCATTACAACATGGAGCCAAGAACAAGAAGTTTCCGATACGAGGACTACAACAACAGAAGAGTGTTTCTAAGGAGTTACCCTCTGCACTGGGACGGAAAAGACGATGAAAACAAGGAAGAGGAAAACAGGGTGGCTGAGGAGCGCAATGTGAAGAGACTCATAAAGGAGATAGTTTTATCAGCTGCCAATTGGGGTGAAGAGAAGGTTTTGGTCATGAGAAGATTGAAGGTTAAGTTTGCAGTATATGTAATTGCCTGTGTCACTTTTGGATTCAAACACAAAACTGCATTGATTTCAGCCAAATCTCACCAGCACTACTGCTGAAGAACTTTGATCAGGTATACTGCACAAAATATTCCCTTCATAGTAAATCATGTAAAACCTCATTCTGTACATATTCTTTATATATGTATATCTTACAGTTCTTCCTTGCTGAGACTCTTGGATATGAATGATTTTCTGAAAGGAAATATATATATGTACATAGATCCAGAGATAAACATGTAAAGAGATATCACCACAGGGATATCTATTATAGACGTCAATGCAGCAACATATTGCTTTCAATATAATAGATGATGACATGCGCTGACTGGTAACGAATTTAACTTGTTAGTATGAATGTCAGCAGACACTGATGCAAGAAATTTCTACCTAGAAGATCAACCCTTTGTTAGGAAATAGGAAGAAAAATGCTGACAAACCATCTTAATATGATGCAAAAGCTACCCACATCACGTTCTCGCATTTAGAAACTACTCATCAACATCTAACTCACAGCCCACAGAACTGTTTGGTATTCTAACTCATGCTCATAAGAAAATCCTTAAGCATTCCAGCTTCTTTTGCTTGCGCCAGTATTTATTTCCAATAAGCCTTCATTTTGAGATATTTCACAAGACAAACTAAAACACCTAGCCAGTTGGAAGCACAGACTATTCATTTAATATCCACCAATTAGAAATAGTACCTGAAAACTCCTATGAGCACGGAACAATCACCTGGAGCAATTGGTACTTGGTAGTATAAATTTTCACCCCAATACATGAGAGATAGCTGGAATTTCATCTCCCAAAATGAACATCTGGTTATACCCTTCCGCAATACAGACATGCACAAACAGAATTTAAGGAGAGATTAAAAATCCATGACTACAGTCTACACATACTGCTGACTTAATAATCCAGGAAATCATAACCAAACTAGAGAAAGCTTCAATTCCAGACTTTAAATATGGATTCTATGATTCCAGTTACTCCAGATGATGACAAGTAATGAAAAAGGAAGTCAAGAAATCAATTCGTACTGACAAATCTACGTAACTTGGGCTTCGAATCCCAATTTGATGAACAAGTTCAATGAACTCACGGGAACGCCATGATCGTCATCACCAAGATCACTCGTAATCAATTCAATGGATTACATAGATTAAACCTTAAACTACTGGCAAAGATCATCCGGAGCAGTAACCGTGCTCTTCAAATCTTGGTGAAACTCGAACGGACCCCAGGCGCGGGAAAGACACTGCAGCGTCAACAATGACCGCAGATAAATGGAAATGCTTTAAATATGTGACACACACATTTCAATGGGCCACCTTGGGCTTGCAATCTTCCATACAACGCATTCTTTTTTACCGTCGTCTCAAATTAATGTGTTTAAAATATGAAACATGAGTTAAAGTAATTAAGCGTTAGTATTTAATTGTGTTTTAAAATTGAGTGTAATATTATATTAATGTGTTTGATGATATATTTTATAATGTTACTTTATTATTATTATATTAATATTAATTCAATATATATCTTAATATGATAAGATTTATTTAAAAAAAAAACAACCAACCTAATTATTTCTTAAACTTTATTATCTATAAAAAAAATATAAAACTAAATTTCTCATTACTATTAAATTTCTATTAATTGAATTTTTTTTTGTATAGTTTTATAATATGACTTTGATATAAAATACCTCGAAAAATCATTTGGTACGAACACAATTATGTGCATTATTATTTATTATAATATAAGTCATGAAGTAGAAAAAAATTATATTAAACTATAAATATTATACAAATTACTTTATTTAATAAATAACAATAAAATAATAAACACTTTATAATCTTGGATGTAGACTCACAATACAGTAAATGAAGTTTGAACGTAGTCTCATATTACAATAGACTGGACATTACAATGCAAATTACATTATTTGATTTTTCAAACGACATATTCTGGATGTAATGTGAGACGTAATATGAGATTACATCTCACATTATATCCATCCAAACACTCCTTCAGTATAATGTGCATTGTAATGTAAAATTCATTATAATATGAGATTACTTCCAAACTCCAATAATTTTAACATGAGATTATATTTATATAAAAAATGTAATATGATATTATTTCCAAAATTACATACAAAATTACATAGTATTTAGGGTTTTATTATTATATATTTGTTAAATATATAAAGTATTTATAGTTTATATTATGCTATTTTTTTTATCTGATTTGTTTTTTTTATCTACTATATGATTGATTTATTATTTTATATATATATATTATTATAATAATGAATAACGTGCTTGACGTTTATCTTATAAAATTAAAAGTAGTTGTTAGCACAATAAATATATATATTTAGATATCCAAAAATTTAAAAAGTAATTTAGCTAGTTGTTAGCAAAATAAATAGGAAAAATCACTAAAATACCCACATTTTGGAACTCAAACACAAAAATAAGAGAAAACGAGTTCCCGCATCTGCCAAATGTGCCACATTTAATACACGGCACATTTTCGAGATGCGCCACAATTAATTAGCATTAATAACCCGTTATTGAAATTAATTCACTAAAATAGTGTTACTACCAAGAACCGAACTTAGGTCACTAAGTAATAGACATGAATACTAACCACTACACTACAATGTATTTTGTTAAGAACTTACTAAACTTTTTATATTTAATGTTAGTTTAACGACCAAAATATCGTCACTGAGAATTGAACATAAATCACCCGCATGATAGGCAAAAATTCTTACCACTACACTACAATGACTTTTGTTGAGAATTAATTAAACTTTGTATATATATTTTACTATGTAGTTTTATTTATTTTTTTGTGTTAATACATTGTTTAGTTACCTACGTTTGCACCATGTGACCGAATGATTACTTTTTTGAAGTGATTAATGGTTACATACATTTCAGAATATGACAGAATCATTTAAACTTATTTTATTTAATAATTTATATTTAATCAAATGTGATTGAATTTGAGTTAAATAACGATTTTAGTAAAATTCAACCCTTACCTGTGTTTAGTTATTTTGTAAAATTTAATCACATTTGATTAAATATAAATTATTAAATAAAATAACTTTGAACGATTCTCTCATTTTCTGAAATGTATATAACCATTAATCACTTCAAAAAAGTAATCATTCGGCCACATGGTGCAAACGTATGTAACTAAACAATGTGTTAACATAAAACAATAAATAAAACTACATAGACAAATAGTATACAAAGTTTAATTAATTCTAAAAAAAAGTCATTGTAGTGTAGTCATGCGGGTGACTTGTGTTCAATTCTCAGTGACGATATTTTGGTCGTTAAACTAACATTAAATATAAAAAGTTTAATAAGTTCTCAACAAAAGATATTGTAGCGTAGTGGTTAATATTCATGTCTATTACTTAGGTGATCTGGGTTAGATTCAAAATGTTGAACTCGTTTTCCCTTGTTTTTGTGTTTGTTTTTGTGTTTGAGTTCCAAAATGTTGTATTTTAGTGATTTTTCTAAATAAATATATATTTATTTAGACATCCAAACAATGTAATTACACTCAAAACTAGCACACAAAAAAAACATTTCATTCGTCTCTTAACGCGTGTAGGACTGAAGAACAAACTAGCTTTACAACTCTTCCGTAGATTATTAAGATCAAAAGAGCCCTTCTGTAGATAGTCGAAATGTAGAACTAGAATTGTAAGATCCTCCACCAGAAGGCAGAAGACCTTCCAAAAATTGGCGTATGTCACTATATGCAGCGCGCACACGGTATTCTTTAGTAAAAGGCGAAAGAATAGTTCGCTTTGTGCTCACTGCGTGACTGCGTAGTTTTCTGGTGCCTTAAACCTCTGGTTTTATAGTATCTGCAGTGAGCTTCTGTTTCTCATCTCTTCGGTGTGGTACTAAAATGAAGTTCAAACGCGCAACACACGTGATTTCCCTTTCTACTCCATTCTGAATTCCCAAACACCTGTCGTTACAGGAGTTGTATTCTGCTGGTGACACGTGGCTTGACTTGACCTTCCAGTTCCATCTGTAGTTCATCATCATCACTCACTACCACTTCTGCTTCTCCGCCGGCTCGAGTTTGATACCTCTCTGGAGCTCTGGTTAGAATTCGAATCTTTACAGCACTTGATTTGATTTGGATGCTGCTACTAGATCTATGAAAAGCTTTGAGTTGAGGAACGAGGACGGGTGTGGTTTGGAACTTTGAACCTTGTTGCAGAAGAGTTGGTGGATCTTGAAATGGTGATTGACTTGTGAATTTGACCAAGAAAAATGAATTCGAAGGCTACCTCTAGTCAGTTCATGCTCCAATTCTAAATCATATCGTATTAATGGCGGTAATTTTGTGTATTTGTTGATGAGATCCCAAGTAAAGGAGGCGGCTCCGTTGGATTCCACTTGGTGGTGGTGCAGATCCAGGGGACGAAGACCAGGTCACTAGCTACGCCTATTATTTTATTTATCGAACATGCTTGTAGCTTTCATTCGGCAACGGTGATTTTATACTGAATTCAAGAATATCATATTATGTGCATATAGAAAAAGTAGGTTCGAATTAATCATCAAGAGAAGCTCATCAACAACTCTTCCTCTTTCAATCACTTGGACATATGTTTGTTCACCTTCGAAATAATTTTTGACTATTTTTCTGCGTTTTTTCCATCATAGGGTATCCAATCCATGCCAATTTAACGATTGAAGCTGCTCTTGCAGTTCTTCTAGGTGTTTCTCTATAGACTCTACTGTTCGTGATTTTGACTGTTGTTGACTCTGCGAAGCCAAGCTTAGAGGAGGTGAAAATGAAGTTGACTCCTAGGGAGATTGAGAAACTGAATCTGCACAGTGCTGGATTCCTTGCACAAAAACGGCTAGCTCGGGGCCTCAGGCTGAACTACACTGAAACAGTGGCGCTGATTGCAACCCAGGTCTGTACCTTGCGGCGCTAATTGTTTAAGTTCCTTCTATATTTTGTAGCTTCCAGTGCTAGATTAGGGAGATTACTTATCATTGTAATTTCAGTAATTTCCAGTGCTAGATTAGGGAGATTTCTTATAATGGTAATTTCAGTGATTTCCAGTAGTAGACTAGGGGGATGCTTAAGAAAAGTTCTTGTTGCTGCAAGAATAAGCATCTTTCCTGGCAGCTAATCATGAGATGATGGTTTCCTTTGGATGAATAGTGATTTTTTGGTTGTATGTCTTATAGCCTTTGGGAAAAGTAGGGGATTAATGTTGATTACCCAATTTGATGCGATTTCTATCAGATTCTGGAGTTTGTCCGAGATGGTAACCACAGTGTAGCGGAGTTGATGGATATTGGAAAACAACTTCTAGGAAGGTCTGAATTACTCCACTAAATGTCATCATTTTAATTATGCAACTTTAGTATGGGTCTCGAAAAATCCAAACGTTTAGTATTTCTTTCCTGTCTGCGCGTGAATATTTTGTAATAATAATCCTGATATTTATCCTTTGTTTTACTAGGAGGCAAGTTCTTCCAGCAGTTCCATATCTTTTGGACGCTGTACAGGTGCTTAGTTAACTTTTTGAAAGATGGACTAAGATTGTCTCATGAGCTTTCAGCTGTTGTTTAAAGATATTACACTAGAATACATGGTGTTTTTTAGATGTTCACATACTCAGAAATCTGGTACAGATTGAAGGAACATTTAAGGATGGCACCAAGTTGATCACCATTCACGATGTCATTGCCAATGAAGATGGAGATCTTAAGCTTGCATTACATGGTTCTTTTCTTCCTGGTGAGCACATACAGTCTATGGCGGAAGAAGATGCTGCATTTAGCATATCATTCAAACAAGCCTGACATTCTTTTAACCAATCCTAAATTCTCTGCATTTTTGCAGTTCCTTCACTGAACAAGTTTCAAGACATAGAAGAAGATATAGCTCCCGGTGAAATCATATTAGGAAGCGAAGATATTGTCATTAATCTTGGAAGGAGAGCAATAGAATTGAAAGTGAAAAACACTGGAGACAGGCCAATTCAGGTGTTCTATTGCTACTTATTCCTCTTCATCATTTGGATATTGTTAGAGATGTATAATATAGTAGTTCCCCGTATTTGTGCTTTCGAACACCTTTTCAGCTGTTCTTAAGGATTTCATTAAAATGGTAGTACTTAATACGATTATTCAGGTGGGCAGTCACTATCACTTCATTGAGGTGAACCCGTTCCTAGTTTTTGATAGGAGGAAAGCATATGGCATGCGCCTGAATATTCCTGCTGGGACAGCAACAAGATTTGAGGTTCATCTTCTCTTTCAACTTATCTTTGATGCATTTTGGTGTATTTATTACATTTCTAATTTCTCCTTTAAAGGGGCATACGAACTAATGTTTTTTTAATACTCCCTGAATGAGAAAATGTTCTCGCAATAATAGAAGTAGTACAAAAGATTGGAAGGTTTCAAGAAACTGGATCTGGTCAATTTTTATTTTCTTATATTTATAGCGATCCATGAGTGTCTTAATGGTTTCAAGGGAAAGTTGTGCGATAATTTTATGGAAGGTTGCCTCGATAAGCAAAAGAAAGTTCCAATCTAATTTAAACTGTGGACTGAGAATTTGGGGACTTACAAAAAAATTATTTTCTTTGGCAGCCAGGAGACTCTAAGAGTGTGGTACTTGTAAGCATCGGAGGCAAAAAATTAATTCGCGGAGGAAATGGCATTGTCGATGGTCCTGTTAGTGATGAAAGATGCCCAGCAGTAATGGAAGTTCTGCACCGAAGAGGTTTTAGGCATGAAGAGGAAGCACTTGCCAGGTTTGGGACTTCTGACCAGCCAAATCTTTTTTGTAAAGAAGACTTCTTCAGTATGAAATGACATATAGTTTGGAGGTGTTTTTGTAGGGAAGGTGTCATTGAGTTGTCTTCTCCCTTTACCAAAACTATGTCTCGTGAGGCATATGCTAATATGTATGGCCCTACCATTGGTGACAAAGTACTGCTAGGTGATACCAATTTATACGCTGAAGTTGAATGGGGTCCTGTTACTTATGGAGATGAAGGAGTTTTTGGAGGTGGAAAAGTTATCAGAGATGGAATGGGTCAGGCGTGTGGTTATCCGGCAGCTGATTCACTTGAAACTGTTATTACAAATGCTGTAGTTATCGACTACACGGGGGTCTTCAAATCTGATATCGGAATCAAAGGTGGCCGTATAGTGGCTCTTGGAAAGTCTGGAAACCCAGACATCATGGATGGTGTGTCTCCTAATATGATTATCGGGGTGAGTTTCTAGAGAACATAGAAGCACACTAATCCATCAACTTTTTACTTTCCATTTCATTTCTTATATTCAGCAATAATCCCTTACTTTTGGCTCCACAACAACTAAATTAGGCTAATACTGAGGTTATAGCCGGAGAAGGAATGATTGTAACTGCTGGGGCAATAGACTGCCATGTGCATTTCATCTGCCCCCAATTGGCGTTTGAAGCAATATCAAGTGGTGAGTTTCTTGCTATAAAATTCTCTTGGCCTTGGGTGCATCTTAAGAACGTTGTCTCAAGTATGTGGTGATATTTCAAGAATGTATTTGTTTGTTTCCTTAATTTTTGCATTTTCATTCATAGTTGGTTTTGAGGAATATTTAAGTAATCATAAATAGTTTTCAATATATATATATTGAAGTTAACTTAGCCTAGTGGGTCGTGATAACTTTGCTTATGAATGTAGGGATAATGAATACAAATCTCAAATTTAACATTTTATGTTGAATTTAAACATATTAGGCGTTACAACGCTGATTGGGGGAGGAACTGGACCTGCTGATGGGACCCGAGCGACAACTTGTACACCGGCAGCTCCACACATGAAAATGATGTTGCAAGCAACTGACGACCTGCCACTAAATTTTGGTTTTACTGGAAAAGTATGCAAGTCTTAAAGAAGAGTTTGGAGATTCAGTTTCTTTGATTATAGAGCTGGAATAATAGTTTTCTTGGTTGGTTTATTTAGGGAAACTGTTCTAAGCCTGAGGAGCTGCATGAAATAATCAAGGCTGGTGCAATGGGACTTAAGTTGCATGAGGATTGGGGATCGACACCTGCTGCTATTGACAACTGTTTAGCTGTCGGAGATGAACATGATGTTCAGGTTAGAATTGTCGGGTTGCTTTAAATTACATTAAGTCATGCACAATAGGATGTATGTGCTGTAGTACATGAATGACCTGCCTGTTATGCAGGTTAATATCCACACTGACACCCTGAATGAATCTGGATTTGTGGAACATACAATTGCTGCATTTAAAGGGCGAACTATTCATACGTACCACAGGTATCCTTTTTTCTATCACATGCGTTCTCCCACAGAAAGAAACGTCCCTATATTTATATAAATATAAATTTATATATGTACTTGACAGTGAAGGTGCTGGAGGGGGTCATGCTCCTGACATCATCAAAGTGTGTGGTGTAAAAAACGTTCTGCCTTCATCCACGAACCCTACTAGGCCTTATACGGTTAATACAGTTGATGAGCACCTAGATATGCTGGTAACTCTTAAGCCCTACACCTTGATGATAAGGTCTATTTATTTATATGGCAGTTCTGTTGAATCACAAGTTCTTCTACAATGTTGTACAGATGGTGTGTCATCACCTCGATCAGAACATTCCAGAGGATATAGCTTTCGCTGAGTCTAGAATAAGGGAGGAGACGATTGCTGCAGAAGATATTTTGCATGATATGGGAGCTATCAGCATAATCTCATCAGACTCACAGGCTATGGGTCGCATTGGAGAGGTTTGTTTTCCCAATTTCTAGTTTTTTTTTTTTTAATCCTTGTTCAGTTTCAGCTAGAAAACAGGGCGGTGATATACCACAAAACTTCTATACCGTTAGATTTGCCTTTTATTCTGCATTTATGTATGAAACTCGATTATATATAGCAATAAGCAGTCCTTTCCTCTAATATTTGTTTCAGGTGATATGCCGAACATGGCAAACTGCTGACAAGATGAAGTCACAAAGGGGTTCGCTTGAACCGGGTGGATCAAACAATGATAACCTCCGCATTAGACGATACATTGCAAAATACACCATAAACCCAGCCATAGCTAATGGCATTTCTCACGTGGTTGGGTCGGTCGAGGTATACATATACCTGTCCAGATCCACCCACTTAAATCACTCAAATCTCGACTAAGTCTCCAAAATATTAGCAGCCGTGGTAGTGCTTGGAATCTAATACTCCATATATGTTGCAGGTAGGTAAGTTGGCTGATTTGGTAATGTGGAAACCTTCCTTCTTCGGGGCGAAACCTGAAATGGTCATTAAGGCCGGGACAATCGCTTGGGCAAATATGGGTGATCCAAATGCAAGCATCCCCACCCCTGAGCCGGTAATAATTCACCATATCAGAATAAGAAGAATTTATATGATTAAAGAGCTTATCTTCAAATTTTACAATACAGAGTAAAATGTATTAATTTAGGTTGGTTTGGTGCAGGTATTGATGAGGCCCATGTTTGGAGCATTTGGTAAGGCTGGAAGCGCGCATTCTATTGCTTTTGTGAGCAAGGCAGCTGCAGCTGCAGATGTGAGATCGTCATACGGATTGAAGAAGGAAGTTGTGGCAGTTGAGAATGTTAGGAAGCTGACGAAGCTAGACATGAAGCTCAATGACGCTCTTCCTGTCATCACAGTGGATCCCGAGACCTACACCGTCACTGCAGATGGCACGATTCTAACCTGCAATCCTGCAGAACAAGTTCCCTTATCGAGGAATTACTTCCTCTTCTAGACAAGTAAGAAAAGGCAGTGATTTATTCTCTCTTTGGCATTTGGTTGAATAATAATAATCATATTCATTTGTTAAAATGATAGCCTTCTGTTTCTAGCAGTTTCATGTTCATGAACATGGGCTTTTGGTACCTTTATATATACAAGGTTTAAGAAGTTATAAATTGTGTGACACCAAATTTTAACTTGACACTCCATCTTTACGTCAGATACCAAATTTCAACATTGGTGAAACTTCAGACAGTTTATAGGTTTTTAACTTATAAACTGTTTAAAGTTTGGCCCGTGTTAAAATTTAGTGTCTGACGTTCAAATTGAGTGTCCCAGATTTCATTTTGGTTGAAATTTGGTGTCTCAGAGTGATTACTTTAGATAAGTCAATACCGATGAAACTGACTGTCAAATTCAAGCTTTCATGCAGGCTCCCTTCTTGTCACCTTGTCGAGACCGTCACCTAAGAAGTTTGCTACATCCGCACAAGTAAATCTTGTTCCATTGTCTCTGGAAATCGCTCCACACCACTCTGCTAGAAATCTTTTATTTTGGATGTTCTAACTTTTGGGTGAAATTTGACGATTTTTTTAAAAGTAAATAGTGATGAATTATGAGTGGATAAATGAGTTGATGAAAATGATTGAAAATAGAGGAAAATACGCATGGAGGCACTAAATTTCAACAAAAATGAAACCTGTGACTGTCCATTTCACTTCAAACTTTAGATACTATATATTAACATTAATCAAACCTCGGACTGTTTATAGGTACTTAACCCCTATATATATAATTAAAACAGGGAAGGCACAACTTCTTATTTTTAGATCCATATCACCTGCATCACTATTTATATGCTAGATCGTGTCTCACCGTTGAATATTAACGTGTGTCTTTGGATTGCATTCATAAACTCTAGGATCCTATTCATAAACTCTAGGATCATGTATGAAAGTTTTGACTTTTTAATTATAAAATTTAAAATTAAGTAATATATATAAATAAAAGTTGAACAAATATATTTAAATTATATATAATATCAAAGATATATCCTAACAATTATTACTTTGTAGATCTAATCTTTTAGAGATGGATGGATCCAATGGCAGAGGTATGTGGAATAATAAGATGCAAACGTTACTTCATTATCAAGTATTTTTTTTTTTTTTTTGGATATTAGGTTATTCCTAATATACTTAGAATTCATTATCGACGCATTTCAAGTTATTGGATGCACTGAACAAAATTTCGAAGTCGATTGGCTCGTTTTGGGGACTCTTTCTGCGAAGTAACTTTCAGATCGGGCTGATATAAGAGTTGGATATGTATATTGGATATAGAATTTCGCATTTGGAGGCCTTATATGGAGCATCATCAATATCAAGTTGATTGCTCATACTTATATTGGAAGTTTGTTTGAAAAAACACACATGGATGTGCAGACTAGGTTATGTGCAGACTAGGTTGCTGTGCAATCTAGAAAGTAGATGTGTCATGTGGATCGGGCGTTGCTACCCTATATTCTCTAGTTTTATTTTGATTGATCGATTGTAATCGTAATTTGCATACATGAATAAAATATCGAGTATTTCCTTGGCTCAAAAAAAAAAACGGCACATTTGAATTTATTTAATAACAATTTTAGATAGATCAATGAAGGAATTACCAGTTATCATTGTTTTTAAACATGTTAGACATTATATATATGTTTTACATAATTTTCCAATAAAATATGTTAAATCTTCACAATTTATTTACATAGTGTATCCCCATTTTATACATTTTAGCTCCGCCACTCCTATAATCTCTTAGTGTATTGTAATATATATATATATATATATATATCAAGTCTCATGAAAATCAATTCAAGTGAATATACAATTTACTTTCTATTATATGGTATCATATTGTATAAGTTCTATCCCTGATGACGCTCTTTTAAAGAGAAAAAAGAAATGTTATCTCTTACTGAATAGAGCTTGAAGTCTATTATGTTTAGACACAATTGAGGTCAGTCAAGGTGCCCCATTATATTTAGATCCAATTAAGGTTGTCTGAGATGGTTGGGCTGAACTCGACCCAAGTGAGGTCAACGCTGAGGTGGCTAGGAGACATTCCGTTATCATTTTATTGTGTGTTTTAAAGTTAAGACACAATTGTGGAGAAATTAGGATTATTCTTCGATGGTGGCATAATTGAACTATAGGTAAATAATTGAGAAAAAAGAAATATAAAATTTTAAAGGGTTAAATTAATTAAAAATAATAAACATTTGAAGACTAAAAGTAAATTTCGTTAAAAGTTGAGGGATCAGTTACCCCCCTCGATCCATTTGTAATTACACATATGTCATGTTGCACTATAATAGATTAACGAAGTTCTAAAACTAATTTTAATTTTTATAATTGTTAATTTCATCGCATGTCAATTAAATTATATATATTTATTAAGTGATTGTATTTATCTTTAAAGTACGACATAAATTAGATTATATATATATATATATATATATATATATATATAACAATACACACATTTTATACGCATGACCACTAAAGATTCAATCTTTTGATGGTATTTACTGTTAGAGGTGTTTGGGGCGTGAGATTAGTAGATTATTAAAGTGTGAGGTCACAAGTAATTGTAAGCTATGTAATGTTATATTATTTTGTTTGATTGTGTTGTGTTGTAATATGAAGTATGATGTTACATTACAATATTTGGTATGCTTTGTAATGTGACTTTCATAATATTATTATTATTATATGAGAGTGTACTATATCTTTATATGATGATATTTAAATAAATATTTATTTTCAAAACAACTAACTTCTTGAACTTTATATTTGTGTTTAATATGTATATTCTACTACTTATGAACTATAAAAACCGAGTATCAAAATATTAAAACTAAATCCGCATAACTATTAAAATTCTATTAATTGAAATATTTTTTAATATTTTTATAAGATAATTTTTATAAAATAATGTTACGAAAAGAACTTTACTCATTGTGTAAAAATATCATTTGCATCATTATTTATTATAATAATGAATCGTGAAGTGGATAAAATAATAATAATAATAATATAGCAGAGAAAAAAATATCATATAAAGTATTTTATCTATTTAATAAATAATAATAAATACTACGCATTCTTCGATATAATCTCACACTACTTTCATTTTGAACGTAATTTCACATTACACATGAATTGAGTTACGTTGATGGTACCAGTGTATGCGCTGATTGTTCGCTAAGTCTGGTCGGAAAAAACCCAGAACGTAAGCAGGAGAGCCCGAACATTATGTAACGAGATAATCCTAGAGTCGCCACTACTAGCCCATTCTTTTTATTGGTAAACAATAAATAAAATTAAATGGAGTTTAAATGTAATATAACATTATAATAGAATTCACATTATAAAACACATTATATTATTTATTTTACTCAATAGTATAATATAGATTTAATATGAGATGTAAGGTAAGATTATATCCATATTACTTCAATCAAAACACCCCAAATGTAAACGGAACCTATTTCATTTTCGATCCAAAGAGGGAGGCTCCGACAACATAGTTGCTTTTTCCTTTTTAAGTTTGATGATGATGATTCTAGATTTTGGATGTAAAGTACATTAATTAAACATTTAAACGCAGCATCTGGAGTTTTTGACCAAAATGAGTCTACATGCAGAACCAAACCCAAATATAGGCTTAAAAAAAAAAAAAATTCAAATTTGGGTCTGGCCGGGTCGGGGGGACCCGGCCAAGTGAGTTCAAATTTTGGAACCAGTGTTATCAGAACCGGACCGGACCGGCGGTCCGGCCGGGTTCGGACCGGAACCGGACCCCTCTCCGGTCCGGTTTGAGTATTTCCGGAGGATGTAAGCGAACCCGGTTCTGAATGCCGGTTTTCGACGAACCGGCCGGTTTTGAGAGAACCGGACGGTCCACCGGTTCGCCGGTTCGGACTACCAAAAAAAAAAAAAAAAAAAACAGACGCGCAAAAACCTAAATTTCAGAAATGAAAAGCCGTTTTTCTCTCTTCATTGCTTTCAACACTTACTCTGTCTTCACCTCCCACCTCCGGCGAAAGTTAATCCGAATCTGCAACCCGAATACATCAACTTTCTGGCGACTGCTCAATCTCACTCCCCTCCTCCCTCACGGCGGTGGCCACGCTCTCTGTGTTTCCTCTAAAATTGAGTTGTTATCTTCTGCATCTATTAATAAGGAAGAGTCGCCTTCCCCTATTTTAACTCTAGCGAGTCTGAAATCTCTGATCTTGGCTCTGAAATCTCTGATCTTGGCCCTAAAATTGATATCACCATGGATGACTGGAGGGTTGCAGGAATGGTGCAAGTACTCAAAAATTGGAGGAACAGGGGAGGTGTGGAGGAGGGGAGATATGATAGAGGGAAGGAAAAAAGATAGACGGAGATGGAGAGGGACGGGGGAGGAGAGATGATAGATGGGATGAAGGAGGGGTGGGGGAGATGGGAAGACAAAGGAAGATGGAGGGAGGGACGGGGGAGATGATTGAAAGATGGAAGGAGGGACGGGGGAGATGATATGAAGGCATGAACTGTCGAACCGGGTTCGACCCGGTTCGAACCGCGAACCGGAGCTCTTGCCGGTTTGATGTCCGGTCCGGTTCTGATAACACTGTTTGGAACTCACTTGGCCGGGTCGGGGGGACCCGGCCAACTGAGTTCGAAATTTGAACTCAGTTGGCCGGGTCGGTGGGACCCGGCCAAGTGAGTTCAAATTTTGAACTCACTTGGCCGGGTCCCCCCCCCGGCCAAGGGACATTGGATTCCCTTGGTTATTACCAAGGGAATCTGGCCAGCCAGCAAGGGGTCCCTTGCTGGCTGATATGACCGGTCACTGACCGGTCACGGACCGGTCTGATTGACCATTCAATTTTTTTTTTTTTTTTTTTTTTTTCAAACAGATTCGAATTTTTTTTTTTTTAAATCATTATTTCTTTCTCTATATATACACATACAACTCACCACTATCTAACTTCATACCTCATATAATTCACTACTCTCTAACAATTTCCTACTCTCTTACATTCAAAAATTTCAAAAGTTCATCTACTCAATGGCTGCTGAAGGAAGTTCAAGTAGGAGAACTGCTCGCGGGAAGCAACTTATGGTATCATCTGCACCTCTCCTATAAATTTACTAAGTTTGAAGATATACATATATGTTATAATGGTAGACAGTATGATGCGTACGTATGTTAGAATGCTATAGGTATTAACATTATTATGTGTTTTTTTTTTTTTCAAAATAAGACAACATGTAACATAATTTTGTTGTCAATGATAGTTTTTACAACTATATATGAAAATATGAAACAAAAAATTTGAAATTATATCGATAATTATTTTTGGGTACGTAGATTAGAATGCTATAAATATCAATATTATTATTAGTTTTTTTTGTTTTTCAAAATAAGACAACATGTAACATAATTTTGTTGTCAATGATATTTTTTAAAACTATATATGGAGATATGAACATATATTTTAAATTATACTGATTCTTTTTAATTTTGCGTGCGTAGATTATAATGCTATAAACATCAACATTATTATTAGTTTGTTTTTTCAAAATAAGACTACATGTAACATAATTTTGCTGTCAATGATAGTTTTTACAACTATACATAAATATACGAAACAAAAATTTTGAAATTATATTGAATTTTTTATTTTTGCGTATGTAGATGAGAATGCTATAAATATCAACATTATTATGTGTTTTTTTTTCAAAGTAAGACAACATTTAACGTATTTTTGTTCAACGATAGTTTTTAAAACTATACATGGAGATATGAAAGTAATATTTTAAATTACACTGATTCTTTTTATTTTTGCGTACGTAGATTAGAATACTATAAGTATTAACATTATTATGTGTTTTTTTTCAAAATAAGACAACATTTAACATAATTATTTTTGTCAATGATAATTTTTACGAGTATACATAAATATATGAAACAAATATTTTGAAATTATACTATTTTTTTTTTTTTTTGCGTACGTAGATTATAATGCTATAAATATCAACATTATTATGTGTTTTTTTTTTCAAAGTAAGACAACATTTAACATATTTTTGTTCAACGATAGTTTTTAAAACTATACATGGAGATATGAAAGTAATATTTTAAATTACACTTATTTTTTTTATTTTTGCGTACGTAGATTAGAATACTATAAGTATTAACATTATTATGTGTTTTTTTTTCAAAATAAGACAACATTTAACATAATTATTTTTGTCAATGATAATTTTTACGAGTATACATAAATATATGAAACAAATATTTTGAAATTATACTATTTTTTTTTTTGCGTACGTAGATTATAATGCTATAAATATCAACATTATTATGTGTTTTTTTTTCAAAGTAAGACAACATTTAACATATTTTTGTTCAACGATAGTTTTTAAAACTATACATGGAGATATGAAAGTAATATTTTAAATTACACTTATTTTTTTTTATTTTTGCGTACGTAGATTAGAATACTATAAGTATTAACATTATTATGTGTTTTTTTTCAAAATAAGACAAAATTTAACATAATTATTTTTGTCAATGATAATTTTTACGAGTATACATAAATATATGAAACAATATTTTGAAATTATACTATTTTTTTTTCTTTTTGCGTACGTAGATGAGAATGCTATAAATATCAACATTATTATATATTTTTTTTTCAAAGTAAGACAACATGTAACATATTTTTGTTCAACGATAGTTTTTAAAACTATACATGGAGATATGAAAGTAATATTTTAAATTATACTGATTCTTTTTATTTTTGCGTACGTAGATTAGAATAATATAAGTATTAACATTATTATGTGTTTTTTTTTTTCAAAAGAAGACAACATTTAACATAATTATTCTTGTCAATGATAATTTTTACAAGTATACATAAATATATGAAACAAATATTTTGAAATTATAATAAATTTTTTTTTTTTTTGAGTACGTAGATGAGAATGCTATAAATATCAACATTATTATAATTTTTTTTTTTTCAAAGTAAGACAACATGTAACGTATTTTTATTCAACTGTTGTTTTTAAAACTATACATTGAGATATGAAAGTAAAATTTTAAATTATACTACTTCTTTTTATTATTATATCGATTTAACTATTTTGTGGATGCACATTTCATCAACATTAGGGAATCGTTAACTCGGATGTGTTTACCATACGGTTTCGATATGGCGGATGGGTTCACCTTGGGGGTTATAGGGTTGAGTACATGGATGGTATAATGGCCGAGTTCCCAATTGAACGTGACATCACCTTTCGTGACGCAAAGTTGTTTGCATCAAATGTTACTGGTATTGAAATACCAGCGCTTTGGTGCGTAAACGATGAAGGACTGTTTGTCCAAATAGATAGTCAAGAGTGGTGGCAGTGCCTTCTGATGGACACTCCTACCGACTGGGTAGAAGTGTTTGTCCTACCCAGGCCTATAGGGGACGAAGATGACGATGTCCACTCAGTTGAAGAGGTGTACGTTGAACGGAGGTTGTATGATCCAGCAGATTATGACCCAGTAGAGCATATGTCGCGTCTTGGATTATTAGGGGGGGATCCTACGGATGGTGAATGCAGCAACACTGTCCAAGAAGGAGAATGCGGTAATGCTGGAGTGCCGGTTGGGGTAGATGAAGAAATCGTGGATTTAGGAGAACTCGAAGCTGTTTTGGCTGCGGTTGACGATGAGGCCAATGACGATGAGGCCAATGACGATGAGGCCAATGACGAAGAGCTAGAATACTATTGCCCGGAAGATTGGAATGAGGGAGACTTGGAGGAACAACTGCAGTCCAATGATTGGAGTGTTCAAGACGATTATGCATCATATGATGTGAACGAGTTCGAAGTTGGAAAAAAGTACAACAGCAAAGAAGAACTCCAACAGGCTGTTAAAGGTTGGCACATCAAGAATGCCCGAGAATGCAGAACTCCTACATCTAGTACTACTAAGATCCGATTCGTATGCAAGAACAATGAGTGTTCGTGGTTTCTATATGCAACGAAGAAGATACTTGATAGATGGACGATACAGTCGTTAGGCCCTCCCCACTCATGTGTGAATGAAAAGATGATCACCCAGAATAGCAGATTATACGGTTTTTGAGGTCTTCCTCTTCACCTGTATCTTCTCTCTCCTCAATATGTCTCCGGTAGAAATCAGTTACCGGCATACCGTCAGGTCGTAACTCTAAAATCATAGACACATCTTGTAGGGTGATAGTCATTTCACCTTGTGGAAGGTGAAACGTGTGTGTCTCTGGACGCCACCTCTCGGCTAGTGCATGAAGTAGTGCAGGATCTAACTTTATAGCAGATGTCTTGCCTGCAAACTTGAAACCCGTTGCCTCGACGTAACTGCTAGTTAGCGGGTCGATCTTCCACATACAGTATGATCGAACCAAGCACTGTCTCATAGTAGGTTTTTCAACCTATCATCATGAATGTCCAAATTACTAAACATGAATAATATATGCATATTGGCCGACTATTTGATTAATAATAAAATGTAACATAATACACATTACATTATAACACACACACACACACATATATATATATATATATATATGTATGTAATTAGCCGTAAAAACGTGCATTTTTACGTTTTTAAATCAAAATACAAATTAAAACAAACAAAAACGGCATGTTGATAAAAATGTAGAAACTATATTTGACTACATATTTTTATATTTTATCTATATAATAAGGGAAAATATGTAAAACATACAACGTGTTTGAAAAATATGGTTTTATGGACCAATATGTTTTAAATGTACAACATGTTTCTAAAGGTGGTAATATATCATTCCATGAATTTGAAAATTTAAAAATAATAATTGTACATATACATATATATATATATATATATATATATATATATATATATATATATATAAGTATTTACACACACACACACACACATATATATATATATATATATATATAATTAGTCGTAATTTTTACGTTATTAAATCAAAATAAGAATTAAAACAAACAAAAACGACACGTTGATAAAAATGTAGAAACTATATTTGACTACATATTTTTATATTTTATCTATATAATAAGGGAAAAATATGTAAAACATGCAACATGTTTGAAAAATATGGTTTTATGGACCAATATGTTTTAAATGTACAACATGTTTCTAAATGTGGTAAAATATCATTCCATGAATTTGAAATTTTAAAAATAATAATTGTACATATAAATATATATATATATATATATATATATATATAATTAGCCGTAAAAACGTGCATTTTTACGTTTTTAAATCAAAATACGAATTAAAACAAACAAAAACGGCACGTTGATAAAAATGTAGAAACTATATTTGACTACATATTTTTATATTTTATCTATATAATAAGGGAAAAATATGTAAAACATGCAACATGTTTGAAAAATATGGTTTTATAGACCAATATGTTTTAAATATACAACATGTTTCTAAAGGTGGTAAAATATCATTCCATGAATTTGAAATTTTAAAAATAATAATTGTACATATAAATATATATATATATATATATATATAAGTATTTACACACATATATATATATATAATTAGCCGTAAAAACTTGCATTTTTACGTTTTTAAATCAAAATACAAATTAAAACAAACAAAAACGGCATGTTGATAAAAATGTAGAAACTATATTTGACTACATATTTTTATATTTTATCTATATAATAAGGAAAAAATATGTAAAACATACAACGTGTTTGAAAAATATGGTTTAATGTACCAATATCTTTTAAATGTACAACATGTTTGAAAAAGATGGTTTTATGGACCAATATGTATTAAAATGTACAACAAACTTACAAAAGATGTTAAAATGACATATCGTCCACTTGTTAGACACGTGCGGAACACATTTTTAGAAAAAAAATAATAATTAAAGAAAGAAGTTAATTTATACATAACAATGATTACTAATGGGTGGATGTAGTAGATACTAATAATAATAATTATTATATTTTCAAAACTTGATATGCACGTTTCCACATAATGAGACTAGTGACAACAAATGGATGATACGTCATTTTACTATCTTTGATAAGTTTGTTGTACATTTTAAAACCTTTTTGTCCATAAAACCATCTTTTTCAAACATGTTGTACGTTTTAAAAATATTGGTCCATATAACCATCTTTTTCAAACATCTTGCATGTTTTACATACTTTTCCCTTTACAGTATGACATATTACCGTGTATATACTTTACATGGTTAATAAGTGTATCACTACTTATATTTTAACTATAAATTGCAATTAAAAGTTTAAGTAGTAAAACTTACAGTATCATTGTGGCTGATTTCAGACTTGTGTGTACTCTGGCGGTATAGGAGAGGTGCAGATGATCCCATAGGTTGCTTCCCGCGAGCAGTTCTCCTACTTGAACTTCCTTCAGCAGCCATTGAGTAGATGAAAAATGGAAATTTTTGAATGTAAGAGAATAGAAAATTGTTAGAGAGTAGTGAATTGTATGAGGTATGAAGTTAGATAGTGGTGGGTTGTATGTGTATATATAGAGAAAGAAATAATGATTTAAAAAAAAAAAAAAATTCGAATCTGTTTGAAAAAAAAAAAAAAAAAAAAATTGACTGGTCAATCAGACCGGTCCGTGACCGGTCAGTGACCGGTCATATCAGCCAGCAAGGGACCCCTTGCTGGCTGGCCAGATTCCCTTGGTAATAACCAAGGGAATCCAATGTCCCTTGGCCGGGTCCCACCGACCCGGCCAAGCAGTTCAAAATTTGAACTGCTTGGCCGGGTCCCCCCGACCCGGTCAAGTGAGTTCCAAAATTTGAACTCACTTGGCCGGGTCCCCCCGACCCGGCCAGACCCAAATTTGAATTTTTTTTTTTTTTTTTTAAGCCTATATTTGGGTTTGGTTCTGCATGTAGACTCATTTTGGTCAAAAACTCCAGCATCTGTGCCAGAAAACCATATTAATAGAAAGTGATCCTCTCTAATAAAAAATGGTTTTCTGCCTAAACTCCGACAAAAAATGAGAAAATGCGGGACGAAATGATTCCCTTCTTCTGCATATTTTCCGGCCAGGGACGCGTAAGCTTAGCAGCACCGAAAATTCTGGACCATATACGTATCCAACGGCCAGCAACAGATCCAAGGAAATTCAACGGATAGGATTTCCTTTCTAGGGAGAAGGTAAGTCCTTTTCATGATTTCATCCATAATAATAATCTGGAGCCTGCTTTAAAGAAGAGAAATGCTATAATTTTTATAATTTTCTTTTATCATTTATTTACATAACAATTAAGGAGCGGATAATTTAGGGTCGAGTTTATATGAACTCTCTAAAGATCTGTGCACACATAACTATTATTCTCTTCTCTCTCTTCACCTTTAGCCCGTCCGTATTAAAACTCTTCAGTCCCCCTTTCCTTAAATAAAAATGTTAAAAAGCAGTTATATATGTCTTAAATAGTTAAAATTAAATTAAAAAAAATATATAATTACCTGCTTAACAGGTTGTAGTTTTTTTTCTTTTTTTAGTTTTATTTGATCATAACTTTCGTTTTATAAGACCAAATGATTGACCGTCAGTTGTGTTGCATTCGTTATTTTACGAGTTTCGATTCAAGACCCATATTGATATATGTCTTTGTAATGTATTCAGCTCACGACTGGTTTACAAGTCACACTTGTCAAGTTCTATTATTTTTCCAAAAATATACATGCTTGAATTATCTTCCTAACGCTAGGGCTGTAAACGAGTCGAGTCGAGCCGAGTATCTGACAAGCTCGACTCGACTCATTTTACTCGAATTCGAAATCGACCGAACCTTAATTTTTTCGAGCTCGAGCTCGACTCAGTTCCATACTCGACTCGATAAGGTTAAAAAATTCATTTATTTAATAAATAGTGCGCCTTAGCTCGCTCGAACTCGACTCGATTAGGCTTTTGACTCGAACTCATATACATATATAAAATTATTATTTAAAGATCGAAAAATTCTAACTCGAACTCGACTCGAATAGGAAAAAGAAAAAAGCTCGATTAGGCTCGCGAGCCTCTCGAGTCGAGTACCAGTGAACTCGAACTCGACTTGGTTTTAGAAAAAGCTCGTCTCGACTCGAAATTTAGCGAGTCGAATTAGAATATCGATTGAGCCAATCTCGAGCAGCTCACGAGTAGTTTGACTCGTTCACACCCCTACTTAATGCATTCGAATTTTACAACTCAATTAAAAATCGAGTGTTAACACTACTAATCAATGTAACGTGTAGGGCTGTAAACGAGCCGAGTCGAGCCGAGTATCAGGCAAACTCAGCTCATTGTACTCGAGCTAGAACTCGACCGAACCTAAATTTTCAAACTCGAGCTTGACTCGGTGCCATACTCAACGAGCTCATTCTCGGCTCGACTCGCCAACTTTAATTGTTCAATTTAATCATGAAATTGTGTATCTTAGATCGAGCTCGAACTCGGTGTTAATTGAATATATATATTATGCTAGCTAGATATATTATGTTATATATAAACTTTTATTAATCTATATATATTATAAAGACTCTTGCATATAAATATTTTTTCAAACTAATGTATAAAATTTTAATATAAATATTCTCACAAATATATTAATTATATGCAAATGTAATTTTGTATTAATTAGTCATGTTTCGATTTAAAAAATTAATATATGTAGTAATATTATTTATAGTATAAACTTGGGTGTAGTTTCTAATTTTGCAAAAACTAATACATGTAATATAACTTATAATATTTTCGGCCAAAAAAAAAAAAATATAACTTATAATATAAAATAAATATATTTTAATTTTTTTCAAAAAAAAAAGATTTTTATTTTTTAAGACATTTTATTATTTTGTCTTAAATAACCTTCTTGATAGATTACAAGTTTAAATGAAATAAATTGTTTTCTAATTTATTATAACAAATTTTCCTTTTTTTATTTTAGATTACTATTTTTAGTAGGCGTGACCATTCCGTAGCGGGATATAAGAATTTTCCCCGTCTTCTCTTTATTTCTTTCTTTCTTTACGGTATAGAAGAAGGCAGGGGAACAGAAAACTAGAGTCAAAGTCTTTGTTACGGTAAGCAAGAAGAGCAGAACAAGCAAGACAGGTTTTGCAAGACTCATGTTACAAGGAGGGAAGAGATAGAACAAGAAAGTATGTGATACCAAAGATAAAAGATTGCTAACCAAGTCTAGGTGTCACCGAAGCGGCTTTTTGCTGGCTGCACTACTGGTAGCATTGAACAAAGGTAAGCTGAAAGGTGGAATGTCTTTCTAACTTATTCTTCATTACGGCTAGCTCAACGCTTGCTTTTCCGCCCCTACATCGCATCTGTACCGGAAACAGATGTGCTGCACTACCCAACGTGTAACCTTGTCTCCCCTACCCCTCTCCTGGTGTTGCCTTTACCAACCGCGGGTAATCGCTTGTGGCATTGGCTGTGAATGATTTGGTGGCAGTCTTGGCACCCGGTGGACCCCTAGAATGACTCGTAGACTTGGCATCGACTCGTGATGAAGAGCTTCTTGCTCTTGTCTACGAGGCACGACCAGTGACCCCTCAAGCTGGAGGGAATCGAGGATCAAATATGGGGCGGGCTTTTCATTGCAGGGTTCTAGGTTGCAATTCAAAAATATCAGATAACATTTATAAATTGTTCAAAGTTAATATAACAAATTAGTTATTAACCATTTAACCCTAAAAAAAAAGACCTTATTAAAATGTCACCGTATTCTATTTTACTTTATTTTTTCCATTATGTTCTAATTCTTCTTCAAAATAAAAATACCACTTAGACCGCTTCGAAATAATATAACGACTACTTATTGAAAATAAAACCATTGCTTGTACGAAAGAATAGAAGTCCATATACATTGCAAGATATTGACTAAATAAACTGAATGAACTCGTAAAGAGAGAACCAAGAAGCCACAACAAGCAATGTATCTCATTTTTCAACATCAAGCTACTGAACTGAAAAGCAATCTAAATGCTGGGTTATCTTTCAACATCAAATTCATTAAAAAAAAAAATGAATATATATATAAATAAATAATAAATAAAGCTCATAAAAAAAATCATCGTAACTTAATAAATAAAGTTTGTGAAGCAATCTTCTAATCTAATCTCGTGATTGCTAATTGATTAGTCTGCAGAACCCTGCCTTTTGAGAGGAAGAGAGGGAACCAGAAGGACCGACCTACTGAAATCAACGCGGGTCTGGTTTCCTTCTCGTAACCGGATTTTGAGCAGAAATTCTTCGTCCAGTCAAGGATTGGACGATCGCAGTAACAGATTTCACCTGCGAAGTTCAGCATCAATCCATTTTCAAGCTCTGAGCCATGGCGGATCCTCATACTGGAGCTGCTGCTCCGCCACCGCCGCTCGACCGGCCGCCGTCCGTGTCCGTACATGTACCTCTTCTTTTGGCGGCTACCGCCAACAATGCTAACCACCGAACGCACCCGCACCAAGACGACGCCAACCTCGACCAGACACTTCAGAAGCTGGAGACGTTCCTGACGTTTCTCGGGTTCAACCAATCGTCGGTGCTCGGTTTTGTTCTGTCGTGGACGGCTTTCGTGCTGATTGGAGTGGCGCTGCCGGTGATTGTGCTGGAGTACTCCAACGGCTCCGATAGTTTGGAGTACCAGATCATAGACTTCGAGCTCTTCATTGTAGCGTCCCAGGCGTGCTTGGCAGCTGTTTCTCTTCTCTGCCTCTCCCATAACCTCCGTAAGTACGGAATTAGGAAGTTTCTGTTCGTCGATCGATACAGCGGCCAGATGTGTCGATTCCGCGACGAGTATATTAAGCAGATTAAGGTGCGATCTATATGCTCCTGCTACTGCAAAAGCTTGATTTCTGCTTTGTGATGACGATATTGATTTATTTATGTGGCCGATTAAGAAGCTTATCCTGAGTAGAAAGAAGACAGTGGCTAATTTTGAGTAAGCTGGCGTTGACAATTTGCACCAAGCTCATAAGTCGTTACAACGGTGGTCAAGCAGCCATTAATACTTCTTAAGCCATATATATAGTAATTTTTAGAAGAAATCATCGTCTGTTATATATACTTTCTTCAATTTGTAACTGCCATAATTATCCGGTTGAGAAGCCTCTGCAAATGGAATCACATGTTGTGTGATCATTGTTTAGAAACCCTGAGCTCACTAAAATCTAAATTTATGAAGTTTAGTTGTAAGAACTTCTTGGTTGATGGATGCCATAGAAACTCCATGGATGAACATGTTATAGAGGATGCTAACATAATTATGTTTCGAGCAGCAGGTAACACTTTTTTTTCTTAAACATTTACAGGCTTCTTTACGGCTTTTAGTGCTTTGGTCCCTGCCGTGTTTTCTTTTGAAGACAATTCGTGAAATTATTCGCCTCGTGTACATCTATCGAGTATCATGGTGGCTGTCTGTTTACATCCTGTTGGCTCTGGTCATTTCCTGGACCTATGTTTGTACAATTTCCTTATCAGCAAGCATTTTGTTTCATTTGGTCTGCAAATTGCAAGTCATCCACTTTGATGATTACGGGAAGCTGTTAGAACGGGAGAATGATGTTTTGCTGTTCATAGAAGAGCATATACGCTTGAAGTATTACTTATCTAAGATCAGCCATCGGTTCAGGATTTTCCTTGTAATTCAGTTCTTGGTTGTGACAGCAAGTCAGTTCCTCACTCTGCTTCAGACAACAGGATACAGTGGAATGATCACGGTCGTAAACAGTGGTGATTTTGCAGTAAGTCAAAACTCACACTTATGGCTTATCTCAATGTCCTTGATTCATAAAATTGATTTGATCTTTTTCTTTTCCAGGTTTCGACAATAGTTCAAGTAGTTGGGATAATTCTTTGCTTGCATGGGGCTACAAAAATCTCACACAGGGCACAGGGCATTGCATCACTAGCAAGCAGATGGCATGCTTTAATGACCTGCGGTTCTTCCTCAGAGGGGTCAGTTGGTTCGGTAGGACGAGCCTCAAGCAATCCAAACCTCTCGAGCCCCATAATACATATAGATTACTCTGAAAGCGATCTGGAATCAATGGAGTATGTGTCCATGCCCACTAGCTCACAGCTTGCTTCGTATATGTCAACCTATCACAAAAGACAAGCTTTTGGTATGTATATATTCAAGATTTTGCTTCTTTACTATCTATTCAGAATCCAGTTCTTCCATTTTAGACTACTGATGCGATTTTCCAATTTGCATGATGGGTTGGTCCGGTTGCAGTGACGTATTTGCAGACAAATCCAGGAGGGATAACGATATTCGGGTGGACAGTGGACAGAGGGCTCATCACCACTATCTTCTTCATCGAACTCTCATTGGTTACTTTTGTTCTTGGCAAGACCATAGTCTTCTCCGACTCTTGACATAAAGCTGTCCTCGCTTCAATTCATGTTCCAACACGGAGCGGACCCTCGTAAATACACGATTGTTAGTAACACGATAGTTTGCAACAGAGAATGGATCAATTCCGAGTCTTGTACGAATTTTGAGAATCTGGATGTTGCAACATACATAGATGTAGAAAGAACACAACAGGTGCAGCGCTGCTTAGATGGGCAAAGTTGTAATCAGTTGAGAATGGTAATTTAATTTCCCACTCTCCGAGCCATGGCCCGCCTGTTTTGACCTATGTATTTGTCCTCTCTATTTGCTTCTCGTGTACAAAAAAGAATAAGGGTCCCAAAGAATAATATAGGCTAAGGTCTTCTTTGGGTATAGCTAGCTCATCGAGAGATGGAGAGGGCAAGTCCTTTCGTGGTATCCAAAGTATTTAGATTCTTTCCTTGTAATGAAAAATCCATTTCAGTTTGTTTTTAATAAACATCGTAATCGTAATCAGGTGACGTTTCCGGTGACTTAATTTTGAGTCCATTAAAAGACATACTTGAGTAATAATATACCTCGGAGGATCAGCTCAGGTCGTATTCGTCCCTCAGATACTCATTTGAAAAACAGTGGGTGAAGCTGAAGAATCGAGTGTTATAAATCTGTATTTTTTAGAGATTTTATTAACTTGCTCTAACACTACATATATATATATATATAATTGCTACATAAACTTTCACTAGATTACAAATTGATACTTAAAACAAATTGCTACCTGAACGGCTGAACGTCAATTTTTAAAGTTGGTTACTAGAAGAGCAAATTGCTCACTTTGTTACAATTTCCGTCATATAAACATAAAATAAGCATATTCTGACCAAATGAAATTTATTCCGACCATATGAGATCTTTTCGTGTAACCAATATAGATTCAATTTATTTTTTAATTGCATTAAGATACATTTAATTAAACGTTCAATTGAGCACCCGCTCAATTCTGATGGTGTCATTCAATTGAAAGTCTTAAAGATATTTCACTACAATTCTTTCAATATAGGGTTAATAACCTAATAAATGTCTGAATTTTGTCACATATTAACCGGAAACGTCTGAATTTTCAAAAGTTATTTGAAATGTCTGAAATTTCAACTTTGTTGATTTAAGGTTTTCCGTCCATTTATATGGTTAATTTAACAAAATTGTGTGAAATGACATTCTTGCCTCTTTTAATATTTTGTTTTATTTAATATCTTATTTGAGAAAATGTAAAATGACAAAATTACCCCTGAAGTCAAATTAAAACCACCCCGGCTCCGTCCACCGCCACCCGGCTCCGACCACCACCACCCGACTCCGGCGACTACCACCTCGATTCCGTCAACCACCACCACGGCTCTGACTAGGTCCAAATCGGAAACACCGGCCCCGATTTGGGCTCAATCAGAACCGTGGTGGCGATCGTCGGAGTTGGGTGGTGGTTGCTGGAGTCGGGTGGTGATTGCCGGGGTGAAGTTGCCGGAGTCGTGGTGGCTTAGGGCATTTTTGTCTTTTCACTTCAAGCATGTGAGGCACACTTAATAGAAGGGCATTTTGGGAATTTAATTTTATTTCCAGTCACATGCCAAGCATGTGACCAACTTCCGTTAGTTTTAACGGAAAAAATTAACGGAGACCTTTTATATCTACTAAGTTGAAATCTCATACCTCTCAAATAAACATTTAAAAATTCAGACATCTCCGCGTTAACATGGGCCAAAATTCAGACATTTCCTAGGTTATTAACCCTTCAATATATATACATAAATCTATGTTGATGATCAAAAGTAAAACATGCTCATTAATTGTCCAGTTTGATGTTTGTCCAAAAAAAAAATTCAGTTTGACACAAATTGTAACAGATGTACTAGTTTTATTAAAAATTAAAAGTTTAAATATCCAATTTTTATAAAATTAAAGTACGGATGGCATTTTATAATTTATAATTTATCGAAGTTCAGGTATCAATTTGGCTATTAAACCTATATTATATTATCTACTATATTATATTAATTCGGTACCGGAAGCCCTCTGACTGACACGTGGACAGTTTGTCCAGTCAGCGTTGCCTAATTTAATCGTAATTTAATAGGGGTTCTCTAAATTAGAAACATAATATTGATTAAGTGAAAATTAAGAAGTATTTTTATCTCCTATTTTGGTCTATACGCAATTTAAAGAAACAAATTAATTAAAAGTTTCCTTTTAAATAATAAATTTATACAGTTTGGCTCCGGAAGACCATAGGCCGCCACGTAAGCACAATATATATAGAATAAAATAATAAACATAATATATATTATATATAATTTTAATAATACATTATAGATAGCTATAACAATAATAATACAAACAATATAGTGGCGTAATATATTTCAAATAAAATATTATTACTCTATATAAAATTCATCGGCAACATATATATTTACATTTATATTTATATTAATAATGATAATAATATTAATATATAATACTAAAAACTATGGTAAGTTGAAGATTATAGTTTGACAATATTTAACTATTACTATATTGGTTATATAATAGAATTTTATTTAAAAAAAAATATAATTTTTTTACCATGCAAGCAATATATGTAGAATAATAAATAAAGAATATAATATTATTATATTCTTTTTTTTCCTCCCAAAACGTAATTAAGAGTTGCCGATCAAGAGGAATCTATTAGTAATAATATATATATATATATATATATATATATATATATATATATATATTTATATTAGCATTACATAATTGTAAAATAAAGAGTTTAATATATAGTTAATTTGATTTCTTAATAAATAGAAATAATATATATTCTAAGTGTTTTGCTTCGGGAAAATAATATAGTTTCTAGCTATATATAACTGATTCTTTTATAAAACCCTAACAAATCAATCCCTCCTCTTCTACACCTAGAACAAAAGGCTTACAAATCAATTTAGCTCTACGTAGTTTAGCTTTATATTAACCTAATTATATAATATATATTTTATATATGTTCATCAAGTTAATTGTTTCTTTTATCCTACTACTATCCCAGGTGACCGAGCCGTGCGTGTCTTACCTCACCAATAACATCAAGAAATTCAATGAAGAAATACGAGAATATCTCAAGGTTTGTTCATATTTCATTTATCTTTGTTTACTGCTAATTTCTTTAAAATAAAGTTTGGATGTGGTGCTAAACTAATCATTTTTCTTTCGATACCACTACTGTTGTTGCAAGTGGTGCTTAAAAAAATATACAAAATAGAGATCATATTTAATCAAATTAGTAATTTTAACTTTGCATCAACCAAGGGAGTAATTCAATTTCTTTGCTATACTTTTTGAAACTACATCTAAAATTTTATGCTTTGTTACGTTATTTAATCTAATATTTACTATCTTTTTCTAATTTAATACTGGCTTTATATATGTCTTCATATTTAACATTTAATTATCTATTTAATTTAAGACTCTACGATTTTTTGTCCTGAGTAAGTTAGACATACAAATTAGTAGTTTTTTTTTTTTTGCCAACATACAAATTAGTAGTTAGTTAAATTTTTTTTAACAAAACCTATACTAATAACGTTGAAAATTTAGAGCATGTGAATATATTAATTCGGCTGATATGCATTCTTTGAGGACGTGTATAACTTTTTCACAGTTATCATTTTCTAAGATTATATATATATATATAAAAGGTTAGTTAAAATACATTTTGTTTCTTAATTAAATGAAATAAAAATTCTTTTATTTTATATTGTAGAATAAAAAATATATAAATTATATTATTTAAATAAAACATATTAATAAGGTAAAGAATTTCAAATGAGTTTTTAATATTAAAAAAAATCTATAAACATAAACTTACAATAAAAGGCATGTTTTCTATAAAAAAAAATGAAACTAAAAAACCGTCCTTTACATTATTATAGAAAAAAAATATCTATTTATTAAAATATAATATACAAAAAAAATATGTTGTAAGAATAAAAGACATTATTATTAATAAGGTGAATTCAAATTCAAAGAATTTCAAATAAAAGTTTAATATATTAGTTTTAATTTTTATTTGCAACGATAAAATAGTTTTAATTTTTATATTATTATAAACTTTAGTTTATTTCATAAATTATATATATATTTTTTTTAGATTTAAGTTCAAAATTTCTTTATTAAAATTATCATAGAGTATATTCTGTATAAAATAATAGATTTTGTATATATTCATATAAATGAAAATGTATATTTCTATGGTAACAATTAAAGAAAATTCAATAAGTATTGTTGAAAACGTTGGATTTTTTATTCGATAATTAGTTAATTATTTTAGTATTCATAATCTACGATGTATAAATTAAGAGATCAAGTACTTAGCTATTTTAAATATATACAACCACTCACTATTTCCACAATATATATATAATCATCCAATATATATACATCCATCCATAAAATATAAAATAAATATATACAATATTTTAAACATAGTTGGAACTCTTTTAGTTTAAATATAAAATCATCATCTCTAATTTTTTCCACTCGCGTTTAATAAATGTATGTATAACTATCTTAAATTTGGAATTTTATAAATATATAATTTATGGACCTGAATCCTTTCTTTATTCTATTTTTTATATTTTATATTTTTACTCTGTACCCGCGTTGTGCGCGGGGTTAGCAGCTAGTTATAATTATAAGGTAAAAAAGTGTAAATTTGAAATCGCAGACGATTAATTCGTGATATACACACCATGGAGTCAATCGCCGTCCCAACTCCACGAGCAATTCAAATTGGTTACAGCGTTCCATTATTTCTCTTGAAGACAAGATGATTCCTCTGTCCATAAACAACTGGCCTGATCCTATTCGAAAGTCGGAGGCAGTGTTATCAGAACCGGACCGGACCGGCGGTTCGACCGGGTTTGAACCGGAACCGGGGTCCTCTACGGTCCGGTTTGAACAAATCTGGAGGATATAAGCGAACCCGGTTCGAAAGGCTGATTTTTACAGAACCGGCCGGTTTTGAGCGAACCGGACGGTTCGCCGGTTCACCGGTTCAGACTTTGTCTTAAAAAAAAATTAGGTTATCTTAACTCAAGTGGAGCGCCGCAAACAACCTACATCCAAAATCAAGACAGGCCTCACAGAACTACAGAAGAAGAGAAGCGCGAAGCATGGCCTAGAGTTAGGGTTTCGTTTGGGCGGAAAAGCTTGACTAGGGTTAATCGGACAGTGGCCGTTGGATCGTCGGAAAATCTGCTGCTGCTTTTATCATTATGAATATTAATATTCTGGTGGATGGGGATGATGAGAGAGACGTAGTGGCCGGGATGCATCTTCAAGACTTCACTGGCGGTGATCGGAGCATAATGCCGGTAAATCTTCCCACAAGGTTGCTGTATCACAAGGCGGAGAGTATTTCTTCTTCTACATGAGCGGGCAGCCGGAGCGGGCAGCCGGAGTGGGTGCAAAGATTGAAGCTGGAGTGGATGTGCTACGGCTGTGAGACGGAGGAATTAACGAAGAAGAAGTGTAATTTGGGGATTTAGGGTTGTATTATATGGGTTGGGCCATGTTTTGTATTATTGGGCTTCCTAATAACTCATTGATATAAATTTGTTATTATTATGTATATATATATATATATATATATATATATATATATATATATATATATATATATATATATACTCTATAATTTATATGTGACCTGCAGACGAACCCGGTTGGACCGGCGGTTGGACTGGTGGACCGTGAACCGGCACCCTCGCCGGTTCGATGTCCGGTCCGGTTCTGATAACACTGGTCGGAGGACAACATATCACCCTCGAACCTGCTACGGACAATGACTACAGAAAGGCATTTTCTCCGATCCAATCTTTAATTAGTTGTCTATAGGACCATTCCAGTATATATATTCTTCACCCAAAAGCCAGACTCTCTTCTCTACCATAGAAATGGTGTCTTCACTTTCTTCCTCAGGACTAGTCTCTAGACGGTCATTCATTTCTGCTCTACCAAGCATGCGATGAAGAACAAAACAAGGACCAACTCTAAAACAAGGGTTAAAAATCTGAAAACAGTCACAAATACAGGTCATATAATATTGCTACTAGCCGTCTCAAATTTAAAATGTCAAATTTCAGTGTCACAACTATCAGATTTGTTGCTTTCCACTTTCCTCGACTGGTTTTGGCATAAAAATTGACCTTTTTAACCAACAAAAACATGTTTTCCATTTTCCGAAGTATCAAATTTGTTACTCATGGTTTAGTCTTATTTGATGCATAAAAACATATTTTTTTCCGTCAATTTTAAGAAGAAAAAAAAAATGAAAATCAACCAAGCAATATCATCGTCTAAAATCTAGAATAATTAGCAATATAACTTATAGAAGAGACTATTTTTCGGTTCTTAACCCTTAAACAATTCTTAACCCTTAAAACAATCCCATGTGGAAGGCCAAAAGCAGTTTGGTTTCGAGCTACACTGCAAACTTTGCAATGCATAAACATGGAGAAATGATAGCCAATCCACCACACCACTGTCTCACTTTATCTACAAGGCCGGGTGTTTCGTGCAAGAACTGAGACCTCGCATAGTACAAATTTCAACGGGTTAGGATATTCCTATAGGTTTTCTAAGGGGTTAAGAACCTATGAAAGGTCTGAATTATCACCCATGTTAACGGGAGAGGTCTGAAATTTAAAAAGTTAATAACAGAGGTCTGAAATTTCAATTTTGTTGATTTAAGGTTTTCCGTCCATTTTTAGGGTTAAATTTAACAGAATTGTGTGAAATAACATTTTTGCCCCTTTAATATTTTGTTTTATTTAATATCTTATTTAAGGAAATGTGAAATGACAATTTTACCCCTAAAGTCAAATTAAAACCACCCAACTCCGGCCATCACCACCCGACTCCGGCCACCACCACCCGACTCCGGCGACCACCACCTCGACTCCGACGACCACCACCTCGGCTCCGGCGACCCAACTCCGGCCACCACCTCAGCAAAAAAGCTTCGATCGGGGCCAAAAAGCTCCGATCGGAGTCCAATCGGGGCCGGTGGCTCCGATCGGAGTTCAATCGGGGCCGATGGCTCCGATCGGAGCCCAATCGGGGCCGGTGGCTCCGATTTTGGCCCAATCGGAACCTTGGTGGTGGTCACCGGAGTACGATTGGTGGTCGCCGGAGTACCGTGGTGACTTCAAGGGCATTTTGGTCTTTTCACTCCAAGCATGTGAGGTGCACACTTGATAGAAGGGCATTTTTGGAAATTTATTTTATTTCCGGTCACATGCCAAGCATGTGACCAACTTCCGTTAGTTTTAACGGAAAAAACTAACGGAGACCGCTGTTATCAACAAAACAGAAATTTCAGACCTCTGTTATTAACTTTTTAAATTTCAGACCTCTCCTGTTAACATGGGCGATAGTTCAGACCTTTCATAGGTTCTTAACCATTTTCGAAGAGTGAAGAGCAAGATATATGGCATGGCTCAGGTTATACAAGTTTTTTAACAGCAGCTGTTGGGTGAACAGGAAAAACTTGGAAAGAGACACACCCATCCAGCTTATACTACTTTTATGAGGAAAATATATGTTTTTTGGGAAAACATAAATAAATTTAAAAATAAGGGCAAAACACCTGATTTTCACGCATGTCAGGCAGGATACGACAAGATTCTTCTCTAGAACAAAACAAACAAAATTAAGGTTCATAGCAATACCTCTTCTAATGAGCCTCAAGGAAGTGAACTAATGGAAATTCTAGTTCCAGATAGAGTTTGTAGGTAACTTCTTCAACCTGCTTGCAATTTGGTGCTGCAAACAGGTGCAAAATGTGTCATAAATGGTTACCCCACAGAGTTAGTCATATGATAGAACAAACACAAGCAGTTTGGCCAAACAACTATGTTACAGAACCCCGGAACCTCTAATGTAAGCCAAGGACCCTCATTTGCATTAGTCAAAAACCCATCATTAGTCTCACAGAACCTCTCTAACTAAGCTGAACAGCAACAGTATACCAACCCGTTCATATAAGACTGTTTAAAAAATGCACATTCATTCCCATTGTCAGATGTCAATCTTGTTGTCATGGCATTGTTTATGTTTAGGAACAGTTCATTACCTTTACTATATAGCATGTAAATGGCATTTCTTCATCAAGGTAAAGCTAAGAGCCTCGCCTCCACTTCACATCACCGGCTCTTGCAAACACAAGACTACCATTAAAAAAAATGCACAAAATGATAGTTGATATATTCAACCTGGCTAAATAGAAATCCAGATATATCAAAGAAAAAGTCACAAGGTATGATGAACTATACGTTACATATACAAGTTCCAGCTGAAACTAACATATCCTTCAAAGTTCATAGTAAAATAGCAGCCATCCCACACCTTGCATTGCACGCATTGTCACAAGCACGTTTCTAAAATGGCCAAAGGTGATGGACAAACTGCCGTGTCTGGTTCATTGATGGAGGCTAATAGTAAGTTTTCCACCCAAATTCAAGAGTGCCTGCTAAAAAACAATGTGATTCATCTCCGCAGAAAGAACCAACACTCCATCAATCACGTCTCTCACCTCAACCCATAATCCATTCATCAGTTGTAAACAATGCAGAAGCTTGCTAGCAGAGAGGCGGCCACTTCACTCAGCCAAACAGACCTCCACCACCGAATTCTCCTTGCAGCAGCTCCTTCTTCCGCTGCTCCTCCAAAGGATCAGGACTCTTCATGATTCTCCGCGTACGCCTAATGAAATCAGAAAGTTCTCAGCATATATACTAACTAAATCTCAGAATAATGTCAGAAGAAGTAAACAATTCTACCAATTTTACCTGTCCTGAGCATGTTGAGCAGGGAACGTGGGCATAAAATCTTTCGATTTTGGTAGAGGTACTTCCTTGAACCATTCATGATTAAGAGCAGCATCTGCTGATATCCTCTACAGATTTACAATGAACATTGTATCAATCAATCGATTTCATTTATTTATTAGAAAAACACTAACTGCTGGTGAACTATCTTGTTACCTTCTCAGGATCATAAGTTAGAAGTTTGTTTAGCAAGTCAAAGCCAGCATCAGAGAGAACAGGAGATCCAGTGAATGAAGTGGCAGGAAATTTTTTACGCAACAAATTATACCTGAAAAAGAAAACAGTGCTAATAAATTACAAAATGAATAATTCACTGTGAATTGAAATGTCACCACGAAGGCCAGAAGCCCAGAACAGAGCCACCCAAAGCTGGAAGCCTGGGAAAACAGTATGGAAAAAGAGAATATGTGAATACCAACTCAACTTGGTTCAGGTATTAAAATGGAGTATACAAATACTTACTGGTGCTTAACGAAGTTGACCTTAACGCCAGGGAGCTTTGTGAAACCAGGCCATATAGTCTCATTTGGAGTGCCAAGAATTCTAAAAATCTGCACATATATTAGTTAGGAACGTTGGTGCCATTGCAAATTGCAGAAACGTTGTTATTTTCAGGGCAATTAGACATGCCATATCTAAGTACCTTGTCCAGTTGATCAAATTCAGCTTTCCCATTGAAAAGCGGTTCCTTTGAGAGAAGTTCAGCCATAATACAGCCAAGAGACCACATATCAATGGCTGTTGAGTATTGCTTTGATCCCAAAAGAAGTTCAGGTGCCCTGAAGACGAGGGAATCATTAATTTTATCAAAGAGTAACTTGTGATGCAGGAGAAAAAAAAGTACAACAGAAAAATAGACCCGTGGGAATACAATTTGCACTTCAATACAAAAACAAGACATTAGACTCCAATAGACATAAACTAAGCGAGGAACAGAGGAAAAAAGAAACGAAAACGAAAGCACAGAAGATATTACCTGTACCAAAGAGTAACCACCAAGTGAGTATACGGCTTCAAAGGGCTCCCATAATGTCGAGCCAAACCAAAATCGCATATTTTCAACTCACCGCGATTGTTTAGAAGCAAATTTGATGTTTTTAAATCCCGGTGAAGCACCCAGTTGTCATGAAGGTATTTAACACCCTCAAACAGCTGTAACATCAGACATTTCACTTCACTCTGACTGAATGGCTGCTTCATTGTTTCCATAAGCGCTTTAAGATCGTGTTCCATGTATTCCATCACCATAAATATACTATCAAGACTGCTTCCAACCACAACTTCTTTCACATCCACAATGGACGAGTGATGGAAAGAAAGAAGAATGTTTATCTCCCTCAAAGAAGTCAAAGGAAAACCCTCTCTTTCCTTCTCCATCTTTACCTTCTTCAGTGCTACTATTTCCCCAGTCTTTTTATCCCTAGCTCGGTAAACAACACCATAAGTACCTTCATCTATCTTGTTAAGTCTCTCGAATTCATCCACACTTCTACAAGCGTGGAGCATATTTACATTGCGTAGTGGCAGATCAGCAGGTTCTGGTGTTCCATGAGAGCTGTTATAACTCTCCTCGGAGTTCGTGTCTGCCGAGTGCGCACTCATTTCATTATGAACTAGTTCCTCATCGACATCCATTAGTTCATTCCTATCTGAATCATTCCGAGAATGGTGATCACCACTCAATGACCTAGCACGAGCTCCACGTTCATCAGATTCAGATGACCTCCCTCCAGTTCCTTCAGAGCAGCCTCTCTTAATCTCCATGGGACTAACTGACTTGCCACTTCTGTTTCCAAATGAATCTGAAATAGGTGTCTTCTTTCTTCTTTTATGAACTTCATTTTCGATAATCTCACCCTCATCAACTGGGGAACTATTCCCAGCTGCCCATCTGGACGATGATATATTCCGAGTTGGCACATAGTCTTCATCTTCCAGCAGCTTCGCCTCCTCCCCATTACCCCAGCGATCATCATCTGAAGGAGAAGTAGATATAGAAGACAAGCCAGCAGGGACTACAGACCTAGCATAATCAACCGAAGTAGCAGGCACATCATCACCTTCTTGTGAAGAAGATTGCAACGAGTTACCATTGTCACCTTCTGTGGAAAAAATATGCACAGCTGACTTGAAGTTACTTGGCGGCTTACGAGCTTTAGGAAGTGGTGGGGGAGGAGGAAGAGCGGCAACAGTTGCGGAAATATTTTTCCTTGATGAAGTAATTGGTCTACCATTATCATCCCTATCCCACACTATTGGAGAAAACTTCCTTTTCGTCTCCACTGCAGGAGACTGGGTCCCATGCTTTGCTCTTTTAGAAACTTCAGTATCTTTAACCTGCAACCCAGAATCAGCAGCCTCATCAGATCCACTTTCACTAGATAATTCCCCTGGCTCTCTATCTGCTGACCTAACTGTTAACTTCGTTGGCCCTAATCTACGTTTAGCAGCGCCTTCACTACCACCACCACTGTTGCCTGAATCACTTTTGCTCGAAGAGGCTCTGTAGCCACCATTCACCACTTCCCTCTCCTTTACATCCCTGAGCCTAATTTTGACCCTGTCTTCATCTCTAACCTCGCGAATTCTGCCCCTTCCAGCATCACTACCTTCACTATTCATCCGCTCAAAATCCTCCTTGGAATACGACAAATCGTGCCTTGATGCACCGGCGCTTGCCTCACGGCCTCTCAGCTCATGATCACGATAACCCCCATGCCTACCAGCTGCCATATAAGAATGTAAGTACAACGAACCGACAAACCCCAATTCCAACTCGACTCGAACAAAACCACTAAGCCTAATTAAAACCTTCCGCAAGTTTTTATTGAGAAGCAGAATTGACGATTGTTTGTACCCGGAATCACAAATTATGCCCTAAGAACCTTGAAATTAACAACCGCCAGAACAGACAAAACCCTAGAGACTGAAGTACGGGGGAAAGAGCTGGATCCAAGAAATGGAGATAAGAAACAAGGTACCACAGATTCCAGAACGAGCAAGAGACGCCGGAAAGTAAGAGATGTAAATAGAAGACGCTCACCTACGGGTGGGAGAGATTCCCGAAGAGAGATAAAAGACGGCGATGGCTTCGCTTCTCTTCTCCGATAGAGAGAAAAGAGATCTCCCCGTCGAGTTGCGAAGCGAAAGCGGGGGTGCTACGATTGGTTGACTGTTGGTATATATGGGCTCTATGTTAGAGACAAACAATCTTATCGTAGTGGGCCGAGCATCATTGTCCATTGGACTGGATCGACAGAATGTGTCTCTCCACCATGAATATTATTTCCGAAATAATAAGAGTATATAATATATACATATATGTTAATATTGTTTCCAAAATAGTGTATAGTATACACGACGATATTGGAAATATATAAACTTAAAATTTTAAGTAATACCTCTAGCTCTACATATATGATGCTACTACTTTGATAAGAATACAATAAAACAAAATTAGTTTTTCTAGCTATATATCGATCACAAAAGAGAACAAGATATTTATCGCTTCATTTTTTAATTTAAATTTCAGGTTCAAACTTATTAGAATTGTCTAAATGAAAAAAATATTTATAATCAGCATATTGGGCAGTGGTATCTTATAGACCTAACATAGGTCACATCTCTCACGACAAATCCAATAGAGCGATTCATAGAGATTTTATCAGTCATTAAACTGGAAGCGGGAATGAGGTCCTTTTATGGACGGACTCTGTACGAGCGACGATTATTCTAACTGTGAAGTAAGTATGTTACAGATGTTATCATGATCCTAATAAAGGCTCAAAGACACAGGAACCCAAATGACCGTAGAATAGGTGTCAATTTTATGGTATTTATCTAAAACTCACAACATGTTTGGTAAAAGGTAGTTTACGGCTACTGCAGAAGTCGCCGACAACCACCTATGGGGCCATAGAGGCTTCATTGGGGCCCTCTGTCACTCTGACAAGAGCACGACTTGAGGTTTTGGCTGGAGCCACAGAGAACTTCGATGGAGACTATGTGGCCCAAGTTGTGGCCGGAGAGCGAGAGCTCTTCGACGCTGGAGGTTGTTATCGACGACCTCCTGGTGAGCTTCGGCTTGTCAGCGTTGAGGCGATGGACCGTTGTAATCGAGGTGGTTATTGACTAAAGTTGTAGGAATATACTTGTCTTTTTAATAATATATAAGTCGGAATTCGTATTCCCGAAGCTAATAAATAACCATTCTTAGGGTGGAGGCGGTAATTGTTATTTCAATCCGTTTGGAAATGTGTTGGCAAAAAAAACATTTGGAATTGAGATTTCAGTTCGGGTCGAATTCCAAAAAATAAACATATGATTAAGAAATCTCAATTCTCTATATGGTAAAATGTAGTTTATGGGCCCCTCAGTCACTCTCTCTCCCGGTGAGTTTCGGGCTCGTCAGAGTTGAGGCAGTGGACCGTTGGAATCGAGGTGGTTGCTGACTAAAGTTGTGAGTTCCATAACCAGAATCACCCATTTCGGAAATGTGCCACAATTAATATCCTTTAATTAATTAGCATTAATTACCTTTTTTGAAATGAATTGACTAAAATACTGCTACTACCAAGAATCGAACCCAGGTCATCTACGTGATAAACGAGAATACTAATCACTGCTCTACAATGCAGTGTTATCAGAACCGGACCGGATCGGCGGTCCGACCGCGGTCGGACCGGAACCGGACCCCTCCACGGTTCGGTTTGCTTATTTCCGGAGGATGTAAGCGAACCCGGTTTTGAAGTCCGATTTTCACCGAACCGGCCGGTTTTGGGCGAACCGGGCGGTTCGCCGGTTCGGACCCCTTTCATTTATTAAAAAAAAAAATTAGGGTTATCACAGCAGAGAGGAGATCGACCTTCAGTCCTTCACACTTCTCCTCATCTCAGCGCCGCAGGAGGAGAAATCACAACAGCCCACACCAGCTCCGCCAGCAGCTCCTCCAGGCAGCCCAGTCGCCCACAGCAGCTCCGTCAGCAGCTCCGCCAGCAGCTCCGCAAGCAGCTCCGCCAGGCAGCTCAGTCGCCCACAACAGCTCCGCCAGCAGCTCCGCCAGCAGCTCCGCCAGGCAGCCCACAGTCGCCCACAGCAGCACCGCCAGTCAGCCCAGTCGCCCACCGCCCCAGGCCCCTGAGCTCTCGCAGCCACAGCAGGTAAGTTGAATTGATTTGCTGCTGCTTGAATTTCAGATTTCAGATTTCAGATTTGCTGCTGCTTGAATTGATATAGCAATTGTAATTGAAGTTGAGTTAGTGGGTAATAAAGGTTTGGTTTGAAGATCAGCAATTATTCTTAAGATAATATGAAATAAGATCTTAAGATGTAACCAATAACCAAACATAGATATAAAGATCTTACATAGATACTATCTTCAATTAAGATGTAACCAATATCAAGATCTTACATAGATCTTTAAAGATCTTCATATTGGTTTTCAGATTCATGAAGCTGATCTTCAGGATCATTGTAATTGTTGCTGCTTCAATTTCATATTTGCTGATGTATAACCTAATTTCTGATAACACTGGTTTCATATATTTCAGGTTTCTATATATAAGTTTGAACATATATTTCAGTTTGCTATATATAATTTTCAGTTTGAACATATTTTTTGCTATATATAAGTTTCATATAAGTTTGCTAAATATTTTAGTTTGAACACCTATGAATACTACCCCCAGAGAAATTTGAATTGTATAGATAGATGGATCCGACTTTATTTCTCGTTGTTACCAATTCAATTCACAATTCTCACAACTGAAATTGGTATCGATCGGTATATGATCTTTTTCATGTTGATCTACGAGCAAAATGGAAGATACGAGTACTAATAATACACCAACTGATTCAACAAATCCTACTTCAGCTTCGAGTTCTAGAGGAAAATCGGATCCTGCTTGGGGTCATTGCAAGATAATCGATGAAAGAGGTGGTTCAGAAAAGCTTGAATGCATTCATTGCCACAAGAATTTCTCTGGGGGTGGTATTCATAGGCTGAAAGAACATCTAGCTGGAGTGAAAGGTAATGTGGCGTCGTGCAAGAAGGTACCTGTAGATATTCGTTATCAAATGCAACAAGAAATTGGAGAAAAAAAGAAAAAGCGTCGTATTACAGAAGATATCAGGCAAGGTTCATCAGGAGATGTTAACTCTTCTTTTGCTGAAGAAGATGTGCAACAACTTAGTCAAATGCCTACCCAAACATCCCAAAGTAATGAATCTAACTTTTATAAATCATTGTATATATAATATATATAACGATAACGAATTAACAACATATGAGATTATATATACATATATATTATAATCAAATTAAATTTTCAGGTTCACGGCCGAGAATAGCACCATTCTTTCAAAGTAGAACAACTGGTGGGTCCCAGCCTACCATGAAAATTGTTTTACAAAGTAAGGAAGTTGTGGGAAAATGTCATCTTGCTATATCTAAGTGGATGATTGGATCAGCTATACCGTTTAATTCGGTAAACTCACCATACTTTCAACAGACGATAGATGCAATCACTAGTATGGGTGCAGGGTTTAAAGGGCCAAACTTTCATGATCTTCGAGGACCATTGTTGGTAAAGGGCGTCGAAGAGGTAAGAAAGTATATTGAGAGCTTTCGTCCGATTTGGAAAGCTACCGGTTGCACTATCATGGCTGATGGATGGACTGATCAATCCAAACGGACTTTAATCAATTTCCTTATTTATTGCCCTAAATGAACTGTTTTTCTGAAATCTGTTGATGCTTCACATGTATCAAAAACTAGTGAAGTGATATACAGGTATTTTAGAGAAATAGTATTATTTGTTGGTGCTGAAAATGTGGTGCATGTGGTTACTGATAATGCTGCCAATTATGTTGCTGCGGGTAGGCTTTTGGAGAATGAGTTTAGGACAATATTTTGGTCTCCTTGTGCTGCTTATTGCATTAACTTGATGTTGACTGATTTTGGCAAGATGGAGAAGGTTAAAGATGTTGTAGACAAGGCATCAATGATTACAAAGTATGTATACAATCATTGTTATGCTTTGTATTTGATGAGGAAGTTCACTAATGGGCGAGAGATTCTTCGTCCTGCTGCCACGCGTTTTGCTACAAATTTTATTGCTTTACAGAGTATCTTAGCTCAAAAGACTGCTTTGAGATCTATGGTGACTTCTAGGGAGTGGACTACTTGTGCGTATGCAAAGGAAGCCAAAGCAAAAATGTTTGTTGAGCAAGTACTTTGTAGTACATTCTGGAAGGAATGTGTTGTTTTAGTGCAAATAACTGAGCCTCTTGTGCGTGTTTTGCGGATTGTTGACAGTGATGAAAAGCCTTCCATAGGTTATATGTATGAGGCAATGTATCGAGCAAGATGTCAATTGATGAGACGATTTCAGAGAAGCAATGCTAGGATTCAGCCATTTATTCTTAAGGTTGATGAGAGGTGGGATAGACAACTTCACAAGAATTTGCATGCAGCTGGTTATTGGTTGAATCCTAATTTTCAATATGATCCCGAAGAAATTGCCAAAAACAGCACGACTGTATCGGGGTTGATTGATGTCATAGAGAGGTATGCTCATGGGAATGATCGATTGGGGATGTTGATACGAAATGAGATCGTAATGTTTCAGGATGCTAAAGGTGACTTTGGAAAAAATGCAGCCAAAGCTGATCGTACAAGGATGTCTCTAGGTAAATATGTATTTTTATTTCATCTAATGATATTTTTATTTCATCTAAATGTATTGAGCTTGTTTCGCCTCAGATCAATGGTGGAGGTTGTATGGTAATAGCGCGCCGAATCTTCAAAAATTGGCTATCCGTATTCTTAGTCAGACTTGTAGCTCTTCTGGTTGTGAGCGGAATTGGAGTGTGTTTCAACAAATACATTCTAAGAAGAGGAATCGACTTGAGCATCAAAGGTTGAATGATCTTGCTTATGTGCAATGTAACTTGAGGTTGCAGCAACGGTAAAAGCTAAAAACTTAGTTTTTTCTAATAAAGTTCATGAGTATGCATATTATGTTAATTGGATGAAAATTCAATTTTTTTTTTTTGTGTGCAACAACTCTAAAAGAGATCGATTTTATGATCCTCTTGACTTTGAGAAGCTCTCTACTATGGGATCTTGGATACTAGTGGATGAGCCTCCAACCTTATCAAATGATGAGTTAGAAACATTCCGTCGTGAATTGGAGAGATGCACCATTCAAGATCCTCTAGATGATGGTATCGTCATTTTATCTCATTCTTAACATTTATATATATATAATCATTTATCTTTTTATATTTACTTACTAATAATAAGTTTTGTTTTTAGATAACTTGAATCTTGATGAGGTAGATGTTCCCAATGACAATCAAGACAATGAAGATGGTGATGGAATTGGAAATGATAACTTGCCTATGGGTGTTGGTGGATTTGATCTTCAAGGAGACAATAATATTGATGACAGGATTACCGGAAGTTATGATGCTTATTATGGAGAAGATCATATTTAAATTAGAACAATGAAGTTTGGAACTTTGGAGTCAAGAGACATTGTGTTGTGTTGTGTCGTGTTGGAACTTTGGAGTCAAGAGACACTGTGTTGTGTTGTGTTTGAGTTTGAGAGTTGACAACTTGAGACATTAAGTTTAGAGTTGAGACATTGTGTTATGCCATGTGTTGTGTTTGAACTTTGAATGTTTGAATGTGTTTGAACTTTGAATGTGTTGTCTTGTGTTTGAAGTTTGAACTACAGTCTTGAGCAGCTCAGCCTCTGTCTGCAAATCTGCATATTTTTGTCTTTTTGACCAAAACCGGTCGGACCCGGTTCGGACCGGGTCCGACCGGCCGAACCGGTGGCCCTGCCGGTTCAGGCCTCGGTCTGATTCTGATAACACTGCTACAATGTCTTTTGTTAAAAATTTATTAAACTTTTTATAATTATTATTAATAATTTAATGACCAAAATATCGCCTGAGAATTGAACTCAGGTCACCCATATGATAGATAAATTTTGTTACCACTACTCTACAATAACTTTTGTTAAAAATAAATTAAAATTTGTATATTTATTTGTCTATGTAGTTTTATTTATTGTTTTGTGTTAATACATTGTTTAGTTACCTACGTTTGTACCATGTGACCGAATGATTACTTTTTTGAAGTGATTAATGGTTATATACATTTCAGAATATGACAGAATCGTTCAAACTTATTTTATCAGTCTGTCACGTAGCTGGTCTGGGTTCGATTCTTGGCAGTAGCAGTATCTGACAAATGCGCTAGTGGTGATTCTGGTTCCGGGAATTCGTTTCCCCTTGTTTTTGTGATTGAGTTCCAAAAAGTGGGTATTTGGATAATTTTCCCAAGTTGTAGGGATATACTTGTCTTTTTAAATAATATATAAGTCGGAATTCATATCTCTGAAGTTAAAATAACCCATTCTTAGGGTGGAGGCAGTAATTGCTATTTCTACATGTTTGGAATTGTGTTGCAAAAAAAAAAAAAAACTTTTGGAACTAAGATTTCATCTCTGATCGAATTCCACAAAATAAACAAAGGAATAAGAAATCTCAATTCTCTATTTCTATTCTATTCCATGAAACAAACATGTTGTCATTACTAATGTTTCGACATGCGAGATTCAGTTTTCCATCACAAAAATGTAACATAAGTACAAACGATGTCAATATTTGAGTTAGTTCAGTTGAATTAAAAGTAAACGTAGATACATAACTCAAATGGAATAATACACAAGTTATAACCTAAAAAAATTAATTATTAATCAACAACAGAGGCGAGTAATGTGTCTTAACAAATAATGCGAATCCACAGTGCATAAATGATAAATATCACAGGAATTATCTACAGTACAATACAGTTAATATTAGAGCTCTAGGCTACCAGCAAAAGGAAGGCAGCTTGAAAGAAAGTGAAGAAGGCAAGTGACCTGTCCTCCTTATATAATCTGCTCTTTCTGAAGTCCTCACTGCTTTCTCATTCAATGTAGCCTCTGCATTTGCACGCTTCTCTTCTGCGACTCTTCGAGTTGCTGCAACTTTATTCGTGAGCTTCTCTTGTGCCCGAGCTTTCATTCTGTCAGCTTTCACCTGAAAAAGAGCAGTCCACATAGCTAGATTTAAGCAACAATTACATAAACAAAGCAATATAAACTGTAGAATATCCACACAATCTTAACTTTTCAGGCTAGTTTGACATCTAAATTAGGAGTGAATGCCCAAAATAGGCTTCATTTCGAAACTTATTCCCAAACTAGGCTTCTTCAGAAACTAATTCCCAAAATAGGTTTTTTCATTTTTTTTAATCATTTATATTTTTATATTTTACCCCAAAGTTTATATTTTGTTACAATTGATCCTAAACCTAAATATCATAGAAGAAATATATAAAAAAAATTGAAAATTAAGATAATTAAATGTAAAAGTTATAAACATAAAAATAATAAATTAGTAATTTAAAAAAATCTACAAATAAAATATGCCAAAATATATAAATTATAAAAAAATAGTGATATAAAACGTAAAGAAACTAAATACTCATGATTTTTTAAGTATAAAAATATAAACCCTAAATAAAATATGTTGAATTTATAAAAATATATAAAATTAGCGAATGAAAAAATAATGGATAAACTAATTTAAATTTAAAAAAATCAAAAGAATAAATTTAAGAATGGATTTTAGTTAGTTAGTTAGTTAGTTTTTTTTTCATACTCTTAATGAATATAATTTGCATATCATTATATTTTTTTTTTCCAAATTTAATTATTTTTAAATCTTTTTATTTTAATTTCACATATTTTTTTAGAATAAAAATCTACAAAATTTGTTTGTTTGATTATTTTTTAATGTGAATTTTTAACATATAATTAATTAATTTTTATTTCCATTTTTATTTTTTTCATTCATTTAGTTTCTTAAATTTCATTTTTTAATTGTAGTTTTCTTTAGGGTTCATTTGTAACATAGTGTAAACTTTAGGGTTCAAATTAAATAATATACATTACCAAAAAAATGAAAAGACCTATTTTGGGAATTAGTTTCTAAAAGAGCCTAGTTTGGGAAATAGTTTGGTGGAAGAACCTACATTGGGAATTCACTCCTAAATTAGAGGGAAACATTGCCATGTCCCATTTAAGCTTGAAATTTTCCGAGTTCAACTCGTAATAGATGCATAAGGCTAAAAAACTTTTCATGGGTCCTGATAAAAGATGACAAGTGACCTTAGAAACTAAAGAACAGAGCTGAGCCAGACAATACAATACAATATGCTCTAAGGAATCAATCTACAGTGGACTGATCCAGTGGTAAGTAGCAAGACAGTGAAGAGCTTTGCAACTGTTTTGTCAATTGTCACTGACCCAATATAGCATGATAATTGGTAAAAAGTAGAGCTTTTTACCTCCATTTTCTTCATTTGCATCTCCGCTTTCCTCTTTTCATGATTTTCCCATGCTTGTATTTTCACCTCCTCACGCTTATACCTATGCACGGCAAAACAAACATTGAGCCAACAAAATGAGAACAAATATCATCAAGGATTTAAGACACAACCCGGTTTTCAACACTTTTTCATACTTAGTATTTTTTTTTGCTGAAATCTTTTTCATACTTAGTAGTACAGCTAGTTAGCTACTCCGTTTTTAGATCAAATCCAATCCATAAACTAGCCTACTCAAAGAAAGGAGATTAATTAGCTTAGTTTCACCTAGCCATATACTTGGCTCGCTCCGCCTCGTCCCAAGCCACAGCTCGAGTCTCAAGGGGATTCATCTTCCTGGACTGATCCACACTTTCATGGCCACCACCACCACCTCCATTACTGCACCCATCTGAGCTAACAACAGTTTGGCCTCTTCCTTCTACTGGATAGCCCTCATTAGTCTGCAACCCATACCTCACAGGAGTATTAGATCCCGAATTTACGGGACTCCTAGCAGCAGGGGTAGTGGCTCTAATAGGAGTGGCTGTCCTCGACGGCTCCTGACTCGCGATAGGAGTCATCTCGGTGCCCATATCTCTCACGCAGATCGACCGAACGGGTGTGGCTGCAGTGGCAGTGGTCTGTGGAGGCTTATTGATTCTCCAAATGGACTCATTATCACACTCCACATTTCTGCCTTGTTCACCTTCTGTTTCTTCTTCTTCAGCGGAAGAGTCCTGCTCTTTCTGTGGAACTGGAGCAATGAGCCTCCTGTCATCTGCATTGGAGTTCCTAGGGTTTGTCTTCGCCTCGTCCTTCTCTCCTCCTCCTCGTGCGAACCCCACTAGCCATTTCTGCGCATCGTCCCACTTCGATGGAGTCGGCTTCCCCAATGCAGTTCGATGGTGAGATGGAAGATTTGCTCCATTTCCTCTGTGAAACTCAAATCCATTGTTGTAGCACTTCTTCTCGTCTACAGATCTCATCCTCTCTTGAAGACAGAATCACCACTTTTTGAAGATAGATCTGAAAACCAAACCACCTGAGTGAGCATCGAACTAGAAATATATACACCTACACGTGCTTGTATCTATATATGGCCATATCCACCAGAAGGATACGAAAAGGTGTTGAACAGACAGCAACAAAAAGAAAGACGACATCTATCATTTAACCATGATTTTGCGCATACAGAATAACCAAGATAAGATATTAATTTTCTAGCGAGGCAATCTAGCAAACACTTGGTGTGCGTATTCTGCTTATATCGAATCAAGAATCAATAATGCCCAACCAGTAGCACCAGGAGGACCCATCAAAGAGCAATAGAGGAAAATATCTTACTCTTGAATAGAAAGAAGATCAGCAATCAACAATGGAGATTGAGTGCGGTTCTCTGTTCTGATCTAGACACAGGATTTAATTATATCAGCTCGAGGGTTTCTTTGATCTGTTAATACACAGCACAGAGAACAATGCTTTTACAGTTGCAGAAATAGCAGATACCTCGAAACCATGGAAATTTGGGACTCACATAGAGCAGAGACACTGAGTAAGGCAAAGAGGAAGGTGCGAGGTGAAGTTGAGATCCACTCAGCAATATAATATAGTAGATAAACTTGCATGGTTGAAGCTTCACACTTTGATATAATTTTTTTGGTGAATTTCACACTTTGATTTGATATGACAAGACGGAGTTGTCAGTAAAGCCATTTTCACTAAATGGCACAAAAAAAGTGATGGACATAATAACATAACACTAAAATAAGAAGATGATGGCATAAATAAATTAATAAATTTTACTAGCCGTTTTGTTTGGAAGTAGCAAAATCTAGTTTCTGGACAATTTAACTTAGCTCCTACTTGCTAGTTGCTAACTTGCTACTGTTATTATTGCAAAATTATTATGAAAAAAATATATAGCCTAATTGATATAGTTCTCTTAAATGGTTAGTAATTCACACTGTTTCTGTTTCTGATGATAATTGAAATATTTGATTAGTGAAATGTAACACCCCTAATTTTGAAGAATGTGATACGATGTTGTTTGTAATGAACTAGTTCACACTTCACTCGTTAATTAAGATGTTGCGGTTTAAACTCCAGTGAGATTTTGAGAATGTACAAAATTAATGGTAACATTACGGACTACCCAATATGAGTGAAGATTAGATTAGTAACATCTTTGGTTTGTAAAATAGGGAATAATAAATAAGGAATAAAAATATGTAATATTAATATGATGTTGTTTGGTTGACATAGAAATATGGAATGCGAATTTCAAATCCAATATTTGGTTGATAAAATGTTTTAGGTAAACAAAAAGAATTAGTCCAAATTGATAGGTATACCTTTTTTCTATCGAGCGAGTAGCGAATGGCGGGCAAGCGGCAGTGGGCGGAAGGCAGCGAGCGGCAACAGCCGGTAGGCGGCGGCGGGCGGGCGACGAGGGAATAGCGACGATGGTAGCAGACGGGCAGCGGTGGGCAGGCTTCGACGGACGTCGACAATGTTAAAATTATCTTCTTTTTTATTTTTATCTCAATTCTCAATTCCTGTAGAAATTTGAATGACCATGCTTGGAGATTTGGTCAAGACTGGCTATTCCATCAAAATCAAAATTGGGAATACTTATTCCACATATTTAAGTAACCAAATATCATCATACCGATTCATCATTTCATATTCATATTACACGAACCAAACATGTCGTAAATGTGGAGCAAACATGCTACGAGTGCTGCCTTTGATACCCCTAGTACCACCACATAGAAAACAAGATAAACAAGTTCGCATTTTTTTTGGTGTTGCCCTACTAATGGGACACTAGGACCATGCGAGTGAAAAAAAGTAAGTTTGCACTTTTTTAAAATTAATTAATAGAGAAAACAGAAAAGGATGGTAATTCATGATGTTTATAATGAGATAGGTTATATATATTTAAAGATTTAAGATATAAATGCATTTCATTGATAAAATTATATAAATCATATAACATGTTTAAAAAAAATGATTTTTAATACTAATATGTTCTATTGCACAATATGTTCAAAACGATAACAATTTGTATTTCCTTCAACCATCTATCCAAAATTGTCATTAAATTCATTTCAAATGTACAAATTTGACAGAGTACCTTACAAAGTATCACAACTAAACCCTATTCGCTTGTAAAGATGTTACAGTTGAATCAAATCAGACCAAAATCGATTGGGGATTAATCGACTATTGTAACAATAGTTTAACTGTATAAGTTATTAGATATTAATTTTGAGATTTAAAAATTATTAGGTTAATTTTGTAAATTTAAAATGTATTTGTCGAAAAATTTGAATTGAATTATTAGGTTAATTTCGTAAATTTTAAAATGTATTTATCAGTTACCATTGTTTTGAAACATGTTGTACATTTTAAAAACATGTTAAAACAAACCCATCCTTTTTTTTTTTTTTCCAAACACATGTATTGTATGATTTACATTTTTTTTTATCATTAACCTATCGTAGGACATTAAATTGGGAGTGAATGCTCAAAGTAGGCTTGATTGCCAAACTTATTCCCAAACTAGGCTTCTCCAAAAACTAATTCTCAAACTAGGTTTTTTTTTCTTTTACTATTTATATTTTTTACTTTATACCCAAAAGTTTATATTTTTTTACAATTGATCCTAAATCGAAATATAATACAAGAAATATATGAAAAAATCTGAAAATTAAGGTGATTATATATAAAGTTATAAACTAAAAAATAATAAATTAGTAAATGTGAAAAAAATTAAAAGATATAATTTATAAAAAAAGGTGATACAAAATGTAAAGAAACTAAATATTCATGATTTTTTTAAGTATGAAAAATAAAAGGGTACATAAACCCTAAATAAAATATGTTAATTTTATAAAATTATACAAAAATTAGTGACCGAAAAAATAACGGATAAACTAATTTAAATTTGAAAAATTAATAGAATAAATTTAAAAATTGATTTTTAATGAGTATTTTTTTTCATACTTTTAATGAATATTTTTTATATCTTTGTATATATTTTTTTCAAAACTTATTTATCTTTCATCTTTTAATTTCACATATTCTTTTAAAATTAAAATCCATAAAAAATGTTTGTTTGATTATTTTTTTATTGTGCTTTTATCATTTATTTTAATTAATTATTTTGTATTTCCATTTTTAATATTTCCATACATTTAATCTTCTAATTTTTCAAATTTTCTTATGTTATTCCTATTTTATTTTATTTAAGGGTTCATTTGTAACATAACGTAAACTTTGAGATATAAGTAAATGATATATATTATTAAAAAAAAAAAAAAAGACCTATTTTGGGAAATATTTCTAAAGAATCCTAGTTTGGGAAATAGTTTGATGAATAAGCATAGTTTGTGCATTCACTCTTTTTTTTTGGGTAAAATATGCATTCACTCTTAAATTGTAGTAACTACAATTATAATCTATTAAAAAAGAGTTAAATAATAAAATTACAATTGTTATATTTAATTCAAAAAAATTAAAATTTAAAAATTAATAAGGTTTTTTCTCTTTTTCAAATGAATTGAATATAAAAGTGTAATAATAAAATCTATACCAAAATAGTATAAATTCAATCTATATTGAGAAATACTTGTATTATGGGCCTCCTTAAAAGAGAGAAAAATAGAGACCAATTAAAGAATGTCACATCATCGTTTATTTAATGTTGTTATATGGTGCATAACATATGATTTTTTTTTTTATGTTTTATATTTTTTTTCAATATTGCAGCCATATATTTAAGAAATTTTTTAATATTATTAAATTATAGTTAAAATATTTGTTTTGAATAGACGTAGTTAAAATTGGACGCGGTTCTTTTTTTTAAAAAACATATTTATTTGAAAATAGAGGTAGTTAAAAGTCGATACGGTTTTTTTATTTCATTTATTTTTTGCTATATAGTTATATAAAATAATTTACTTTATTTGAAATGAAACATTTATTTGTGAAATTTGCACCAATTTACTTTATTTAAACAACTAAATACAAAATCGTAAACAGTACAATAGTACAAATATTGCAATTTTCAGGTATGCATTTAGCCACAATTTTTTTTTGTTTACGGAGTTTTATAGATTTTTTTTCTTCAAAAAAACTTATTGAAATAGGTAAACAGTTTTGTAAAGTGAACCATCGACGGATAAAATTGGATGAACTGTTCATCCAATTTTAGCCCTCTAGGGTTCACCTGGCCAAACTGTTCACATATTCTAATAGGGTTTTAGAAAAAAAAACCATAAAAGTATATAAATCATAAAGTTACTACCCGCATTTTTAGCAACTAGATTTAACCCGGCCAAAATCTCCGTCCAAGTTTAGACCTCTAAAATTAAACCGATCAAACTCTTCGTCCAATTTTTTTTTTGTCGCAACTCTACTTTTTTCCTTCTTATTATATATAGACTAAAATGAATTAACTAAAATCAATTAAATGTTAAAATATTCTTTTATGAATGCAGAAAAATAAAAAAGTAGAGTTCCGAGAATAAAAAAAAATAAAAACTAAATATGATTAAAAATTAAAAAAAAAAAAAAAAAAAAAAACTAGGATAAAATTCATTCAAAAGGAAAAAAAGTGGTTAAATATCTGGAGACAAGAGAAAATTACATGGAGCACACCTACCTTACATTTACAATAAATGATGACATGCCAATATATTAGTGGTCTCTATTTTTCTACGTTTTAAGGAGGCCCCTTACGGAAGACGCTCTCATGTTAACGAGAGAGGTCTGAAATTTAAAAAGTTAATAACAGAGGTCTGAAATTTCAATTTTGTTGATTTGAGGTTTTCCGTCCATTTTTATGGTTAAATTTAACAGAATTGTGTGAAATGACATTTTTGCCCCTTTAATATTTTGTTTTATTTAATATCTTATTTAAGGAAATGTGAAATGACAATTTTACCCCTAAAGTCAAATTAAAACCACCCAACTCCGGCCACCACCACCCGACTCCGGCCACCACCATCCGACTCCGGCGACCACCACCTCGACTCCGACGACCACCACCTCGGCTCCGGCGACCCGACTCCGGCCACCACGGGGCCAAAAAAGCTCCGATCGGAGTCCAATCGGGGCCGGTGGCTCCGATCGGAGCCCAATCGGGGCCGGTGGCTCCGATTTTGGCCCAATCGGAGCCTTGGTGGTGGTCGCCGGAGTACGGTGGTGGTCGCCGGAGTACGATTGGTGGTCGCCGGAGTACGATTGGTGGTCGCCGGAGTACGATTGGTGGTCGCCGGAGTACCGTGGTGGCTTCAAGGGCATTTTGGTCTTTTCACTCCAAGCATGTGAGGGGCACACTTGATAGAAGGGCATTTTTGGAAATTTATTTTATTTCCGGTCACATGCCAAGCATGTGACCAATTTCCGTTAGTTTAAACGGAAAAAACTAACGGAGACCGCTGTTATCAACAAAACAGAAATTTCAGACCTCTGTTATTAACTTTTTAAATTTCAGACCTCTCCCGTTAACATGAGTGATAGTTCAGACCTTTCATAGGCTCTTAACCCTTTACATTATTAAACAACACAGGAAAAATAGATTATGTAATAGAATATTGATTACTCTTAAAACAACTACTCTTAAACCCTAATGAATAGCACCATGGCATCACTAGAAGAAGAAAAAAAATCACATGGAAAGTGGAAGGAAGGTGTCCTGTGTCCAGTACACTGTTAAACTCCAGAGCAGACCCCACTTTCTGGCTTCTGCAGCCGTAGTATGAAATAATGAATACTAATTACACAAGCAGGAGAAAATCTTGGCTACAGCCGAGCCAACACATGGAGCCTATGTGTTGGCTCGGCAGCCAATCAAATGCTGACACGTGTCAGTTTTAACCTGACACATCAACGGTTGTCAGCTATTGATTGGTTGCCGAGCCAACACGTAGGCTCCACGTGTTGGCTCGGCTGTAGCCAATAATTTCTCCACAAGCAGTACAAGTACACAACATAAATGATTCTTTTCTTCCCACTGACACATGAATTTTATTTATCTACATCAATTATATAACTTGTTGCAGTTGCATCGTTGCATATGGAAAGCTTCGTATAGTTAAGTTTCTGTACATCCAAAAAAAAGCTTTAATGTTGGCAATAATTTCTACTGCCACTAAGAATAATATTTTTGGTAATGGAAGCACACAAACTCTTTATATAGATGGAGAATATATCTTACAAGACTATTAGCTTGATAAAGCTAACTAATTAGAAACCTAGCTGACAAAGGTTACTAATCCTAACACTCTTCTGTCGAGAGCTCTATGTATTGATATTGTGTGGTTGTTCTATTTCAAGCTAAGATAGCTATCTATATATAGAAGTACAAGGTGTTGGCCTTATCATGTTTGCATGTAAACAAATTGACAAGTGTCGATTAGATGCCACCAAGCTCTTTTCTTAATAGCTAAGTTATTGTTGTGGCCGACTCTAGCTTTCATTGCTTGCTAAGTCAGCCGCCATTTTGCTTCATGGTTGGGTTTTCTTATTTTATTTTATCTAACTCAAACAAGCTTATCTACTAACATCCTTCCTTAAGCTTGACTTGTATTCCGAGCATCTTCTTCAACTTGAAAAATGTGTCCGTTTTGAGTGGCTTCGTGAAAATATCTGCAACTTGATCTGCAGACGCACAATACTCCACCATGATCTCCTTCTCTTTCACAAGGTCTCGGATGTAGTGATATTTGATATCAATATGCTTACTACGACCATGGAAAACTGGATTCTTCGTCAAAGCAATTGCTGATTTGTTATCACAATAGATTGTCGTTGGACAATCTTGTTGGTGCTGCAATTCGTTGAACATCCTCCGAAGCCAGACTGCTTGAGTTGCACAACCTGCAGCTGCAATGTACTCCGCTTCTGCAGTTGAAAGGGCCACGACCTGCTGTTTCTTTGAGGACCACGAAAATGCTCCCCTACCAAGGTTAAAGATATAACCTGAACTACTCTTTCTTTCTTCTGTATCACCGGCCCAATCACTATCTGTATAGCCAACTAGTTCCATTTTCTTAGCGCTTGAATAAAATATTCCATTATCAAGCGTACCTTCGATGTATCGCAGAATTCTCTTGGCAGCTTGCCAATGAGACTGTCGTGGTGACTCCATAAACCTGCTTATGAGTCCAACTCCATAAACAATATCATGTCGAGTAGCTGTTAACTACCTCAAACCTCCAACTAGTCTCCTGAAGTTGGTTGCATCCACCAAATCATCACTTCCATCTTTCTCAAGTTTGAGCCTTTCCTCGACTGGTGTTAACATCAGTTTGCAGGCTTCCATCTTGAACTTCTTCAAGATATCTCCGGCATATTTCTTCTGTGAAATAAATACGCCTTCTTCATTTTGCTGCACCTCTATGCCAAGAAAATATGACATGAGACCCATATCAGTCATCTCAAAATGGGCAATCATATCCTCCCTGAATTCTGACAAGAGTTTTGAATTATTCCCGGTGAAGATTAAGTCATCCACATATAGGCATACAATGATGATGTCTCCCTCCTTGGTCATCTTGATGTACAAAGTATGCTCATATGGACACTTACTAAACCCATGATCAAGAAAATAAGTGTCGATACGAGTATACCATGCTCTTGGAGCCTGTTTGAACCCATATAAAGCCTTCTTCAAATGATATACTTTATCTTCTTCACCTTCTTTTGCATAACCCGGTGGTTGATCGATATACAACTCTTCTTCAAGTACACCATTTAGAAATGCTGACTTGACATCCATTTGGTGTATCTTCCAATGACTTTGAGCAGCAAGCGAGATAATCATACGCACCGTATCCAATCTTGCAACAGGAGAAAACACTTCAAAGTAATCAATACCTGGCTTTTGTTTGTATCCTTTTGCAACGAGTCTCGCTTTGAACCACTCGACTTCACCGTTGGGCTTGTACTTTGTCTTGTACACCCACTTGACTCCAATGGGTTTCTTCTCTGCTGGCAGAGTCGTTAACTCCCACGTATCATTCTTCTCAATGGCATGAATCTCATCATCCATTGCCTTAACCCATCGATCATCATTTGATGCTTCTTTGAATTGTACTGGATCACAATATGTAAAGAAAACATAATGAACGACATCTTCCTCGCTATCTGGATCACCAAGTTCGTAATCTTTTAAATACGAAGGTGGACGACGTTCTCGTTGTGGACGCCCTGTGGGTGATGAAGATTCTGTAACCTCGTTTGGAGACTCCTCTGGAACAGGAGAGGCAAGTTGCTCATCAACTTGACTGTTTGGCTCAACTTCATTGTTTATGAACACTGGAGTGGGCAATGAAGTCTTCTCTTCTTCTGTCCAATCCCACACTCCATTTTCTTCAAAGGTTACATCACGGCTTACAATCACCTTTCGAGTCTTCGGATTGTACAGCTTATAGCCTTTTGTGTCAAGGCTATAACCAATGAAGATGCCTTTCTCCGCCTTGTCATCCAGCTTCTTTCTTAGCTGGTCCAGTACATGTGAATAGGCAATGCACCCAAACACTTTTACATGGCGCAAATTTGGCTTCCTTCCGCTCCATGCTTCTTGGGGAGTTCTATCATGAACACTCTTGACAGGACACCTTTTTAGAATATAAACTGCACAACCAACTGCTTCGGCCCAAAAACACTTAGGCAATTTCTTACAATGCAGCATACTTCTTACCATATCCATGATGGTTCTATTCTTCCTTTCCGCTACTCCGTTTTGTTGAGGAGTGTACCTAGCGGCCAACTGGTGTTGAATTCCTCGCTTCCTCAAGAAATCATCACACACTATATATTCAGTGTCCCTGTCTGTTCTTAAAGTTTTGATATGGTGACCACTGCGTCTTTCAACATACGCCACAAAATTCTGAATGACGTCACATGCATCAGACTTTTGCTTTAAGAAATATACCCATGTCTTTCTGCTGAAATCATCTATGAAAGTAATAAAATACTTGTTACCTCCATTAGATGGAACTTCAACAGAGCATAAGTCTGAATGCACGAGCTCTAGGACTGCTTTGGCCCTCCAAGCTTGATTTGTAGGGAATGGCTCTCTGTGCTTCTTCCCCAAAACGCAATGCTCACACAGCTTGTCGGGAACTTGAATACTCGGTAAGCCTGAAGCCCACTTCTTGTTTGCAAGCAACTTGATGCTCTCAAAATTCAAGTGCCCGAGCCGCATATGCCCTCATCAACCGTTATAGAATTACAGTAAGAGTCATTACCATAATTGATGTTCATCGGGAACAAACGGTTTGTTGACATCTTCGTCTTCAAAATCATCCCCTTCTTCTTATCGCTAACAGTACACCCATGCTTGTTGAAGCACAAGTCGTACCCTTTGATTGCTAGTTGCCCCACGCTTAACAGATTCTGACATATTGTAGGAGCATAGTAAACTCCTGAAATATAGTCAGAAGATCCATTCTTCATTTTGATAGCAACATTTCCTTTCCCCAGAATTGGAATCTGGTGATTGTCTCCGAGCTTCACCGATGAGCGGAATGATTCATCCAATTCAGAAAATACCTCATTGTTTCCACTCAGATGATTGCTGCAACCCGAGTCTAGCAACCATTGACTATTCTTACCACTACCAGTTTCATTAGTAGCAAGCAACAAAGTCTCTGGATTGTCATTTTGCACCACTGCAGCACGATTATCCGTCTGCTCTTGTTTTCTTGTACGACAATCTTTACTATAATGACCATACTTCTTGCAGCTATGGCACTGGATATCTGATCTGCAATCACGCTGGTAATGACCGAATTTCTTGCATTTATGACATTGAATTTTGGACTTACTTTGAGAAGCATTTACAAAATGCTTGCCGCCCTTGCCTTTGTAGCTTGGGCCTCCACGGTTGTCTTCTGGTCTGTACGGCTCCCTGTCACTCTTGAAGTTGACTTGAGCCTTTAAAGCTTGCTCCATCGTGCTAGATGACCTTTCATTCATCCACATCTCTCGTGACTCTAATGAAGCTTGTAGATAATTAAGAGTCATATTCTCCAGGTTTCTGGACTCTTCAATGGCTGTGACCACATAGTCAAACCGGCTAGAAAGCGTCCGCAAGATCTTCTCCATGAGATCTCTCTCCACCATTTGATCACCGTTGGTCTTTATTTCGTTGACTAACTTCTCCATTCGGGTGAAATAGTCACGAACACCCTCGTCTTTTCTTTGTTCCGTAAGCTCGAACTGTCTCTTCAGTCCTTGCAGTCTCGTCCGCTTGACAGGATCTGCACCTTCATATATTTTAAGCAAAATATTCCATGCTTCTTTTGTTGTTTTAGCATGAAATATTTTCTCAAGCACCGGCAGCTCCACCGACTGGTAGATTAGGAACAAAGTCTTTTCATTAAGCGTTCGCTCACGCTCATGTTGTTGGACTTCTTCCACCAATGGTTTTTCTTGTTCAGAAAATCCTTTCTCGAGTATATCTCCAAATCCGTTGTTTCTTAGAGACATCTCCATCAACCGCTTCCACATCGCAAAATTATTCTTCCCATCGAATTTGAAAATCGATGATTGTAATTGTTGAACATGAACTCTAGTTGTTGAACTCGAAGCCATTTCGACAGCACCTCCACTCAAACTCACAAACCTAAAAGCTCTGATACCAGTTGTTGGCAATAATTTCTACTGCTACTAAGAATAATAATTTTGGTAATGGAAGCACACAAACTCTTTATATAAATGGAGAATATATCTTACAACACTATTAGCTTGATAAAGCTAACTAATTAGAAACCTAGCTAACGAAGGTTACTAATCCTAACACTCTTCTGTCGAGAGCTCTATGTATTGATATTGTGTGGTTGTTCTATTTCAAGCTAAGATAGCTATCTATATATAGAAGTACAAGGTGTTGGCCTTGTCATGTTTGCATGTAAACAAATTGACAAGTGTCGATTAGATGCCACCAACCTCTGTTCTTAATAGCTAAGTTATTGTTGTGGCCGACTCTAGCTTTCAAGTCAGCCGCCATTTTGCTTCATGGTTGGGTTTTCTTATTTTATTTTATCTAACTCAAACAAGCTTATCTACTAACATTTAAACAGAGTGGCCGCAAAATTGATCTTAGGGTAATTGATCTTACTTCAACTAAATCATACTTGTATACAGTGGCGGATCCATGAATTAAATAATAAAGGATATTTTTTAGAAAAAAAAAAATCTTACAAAATATTATCGCTGAAAAAAAAAATAACGATATAATTTTTTGTGAAATCATATTATATATTAAATTGTAATGCATTAATTTTTTACAATAAAAGAAGTGGTTAATTACCAAATTGCTAGCTTACATTTGAGTATGAGAACAAATTGCTACTTAATTTTTTTACTTAGTTTTTTTATACAATTTACTAGTTTAGGTTTCAATTTATGGACAAATTGTTAGCTGAAGTTTTTTTTTTTTTGACAATTTGATAGCTCAGATTTCGCACTGTGGACAATTTAGTAACTCAAGTTCCCTTCTGTGAATAATTTATTAGCTCGAGTTTTGTTCTTTAGACAATCTATTAGCTAGCAAATTGTCGACAAAGCAAACATGAGCTACCAATTTATCCATAAAGTGAAACCTGAACTTGCAATTATCCAAAAAAAAAAAAAACTACAACTAGTAAACTGTCCACAAAGCGAAACTTGATCTATCATTTATACAAAAATAAAAATCTAATTGTTGTCTCTAAACTTCAGTAAATCAAATCATCCCAACAGTTAATTTACACGAAAATAATGCATAGATTTAATTAAAATATCTCTATTTTTTGTGATATTAATTTAAAGATAAATGTAAGTTGTTTACGCAATTCAATTGCTAATCAGATAAACATGGCCACAAAAATTGCTAATAACATAAAGCTAAATGTAGTAGAAAAAAAAAATAGACAAGAAAAATAGTCAAGAGGTTTTTTTTTTTTTTTTTATAAATGCCGATTTTATTGAAATAAGAACGATTACAAGCTAGAAATTAGAAAACAACCGCTCCAGGGGATTGGTTAACATCCAATTCCCAAACAAGTAGAGCAAGTACTAACATAACAACGAAAACAAAGATAACATAGAAAGAACCAGAAATACAACCGGTAGTAAACAAGATAGAACACCAGATCGGCTTAACGGTGATGAAGACCCTAGGCAAATGATAGCAGCTAGGTGAGGAGGAATCCAACTGATACAACAACGCATTCAGCCCTTCGGAGAAAAAAAGAACCTCCCTCAAGGGTGACATAGCTAACAAAGGACCTGCAGAACAAGCGATACCAGACAGGACCCATAGTAAATCCGAAACACAAACAACTCCATAAACAAACAAAGATGATTGCATGACCGGTGTAAAGATTTCTAATTGGTAGTGGTTGGGTGAAACCAGACTACCTAAGCGCCCCTGTCTGTGGAAAATTCGTGAAGGACTAGCTAGCGCATGTAGGGGTACCGAAGAAATACTATGTTTCTCTGTTAGGATAAATGTTTGATAGGATGTAACCGCAGTCGTATCTTGGGTACCCCGAAGGGTAAATATCATGCAGTGGTTTGTTTGATGAACGGAGTGTTGGTTCTGACGAGCTATGAGTCCAACTAATATGGGTAGGTGAAGGGGATTAGTGGGTTGGGCCACCGTCAAAGTATATGCGATTTTGAGCTTGAAACGGTGAATGACATCCACATCGACACGTGGGGGAGCGAGGACGACGGGCGATGGGCGAGGAGGTGATCCATGGTGGCGCGTCGCGGTGAGTGGTGGTGCGTGGGGGTGGTGTGACGACGCGTGGCAGGGAGTCGGCTGTAGGTACGCGCACAGAGGTACTTGGTCAGTACCCGACCAGCTCGCAGGGGGCGTTAGTGGTGGTGAAATGCGCGTGCAGTGGCGCGTGGTGGAGTTTGTGGTCGCGTGGGGAGGTGCGTGAAGGCGTGATGGACCATGGTGGTGCGTGTAGACGCGTGTTGAGCACGCGACCGACGCGTTTGGGAGATGAGGTGATGTTCGTTGGTGGGTGGGAATGCCCGAATTGAGTTTGGTGAGTGTGAGTGTGTTGTTTGTGGTGGTGGTTGTGTGTTTGGTGCCCGAATTGGGTTTGGTGAGTGTGAGTGTGGTTTTAAACCGAAAATCCATTATTAGCAATTACCATTATAAATTCTTGTCATTTTCATGGACTATATCAAATCAAAATGATCAATAACTTCCAATAATATAATTAAATAAATTATAAAACACAAATAGAAAAAATAATCTTTCTTTTACAATTTATATTAACCTAATTAATTAATTATTTTAGTTAATATCAACTAAAATAATATATATTGTATATATTTAATTAGCATAACGGTCGGTTCGGTCCCCGCGGTCCTCAAAGCTCAAAATCCGAATCGGACTGAAAAACCGAACTATAAAAAAAAAAATCTGACCAAAAACCAAACCGAATATTTCGGATTCGGTTTTTTCATTTCGGGCCGGTTCGGTTTTCACAGGTTTTTCGGACCAACCGGATTTTGGTTTCACCCCTAACGTGAACCGATTGGATTTTTTTTTCTTTTTCTTTTTGGATAACGAACCGGTGAATCGCTGGACCGCCTGGTCCGCTTAGAATCAGTCGGTTCTCTAAAAACCGGATTTTTAACCGGATTCACTTACGTACTCCATTTTGGCTCGAACTGGGCCGTTAGAGACAACAGTTCCGGTTTGGAACCCAGTCGGACCGCCGGTCCGGTCTGGTTCTGATAAAAATGTTTAATATCAAAGCAAAACAAACAAAATATTAGCTAATACATGTATTAGTATATCCTAATATATGCACTCAAACATACCCAAAATACCAAAATAGCTATATATGCATTTTTTAATAAGATTATATTTTTGTATTTAAATATATTTTTTAAAAAAAATAGAAAAAGTAACTTAAATTAAGTAAAAATACTACGGGTCCAAGGTCATCAGGCCCCGACTCGAACCCACCAGGACCCGGCCCGAACTCGTCGGGGCCCAAGCCAAACCCACCGGGGCCTACCCGAACCCATCAGGGCCCAACCTGAACTCATTGGGACTCAACCAGAACCCACCGAGACCCAACCCGAACCCATCCCGAACCTACCGGGACCCATCTCGAACCTACTGTGGTATGATCCGAACCCACCGAGACCCAAACCAAACCCACAGGGCTTCGACCTAAACCCGCCGAGACCCAACCGAACCAACTGAGACCCAACCCGAACCAGTCGGGATCCGACACGAACCTGTTGAGTCCAACCCGAACCCACAGGAGCCAACCAAACCCCACTACAGCCCGACCCGAACCCACCGGGCCCCGATCTGAAACCACCGGGGACCGATCCGAAAAGACCGGTGCCCAACCTGAGTCCACGGGAGTTCGACCCGTGGACTCATGAAAGCTAAGAGACTCATTCGAGTCAAGATTACCTAGCACATTATGTTTGTTTTGCAAAAGTGCGGGAATCCCGCATATTAAACATCTCAAATTTTATTTTTTGAGCTTTGTTATTGTGGGTGATCGAGTTCTTGAATCTGGGTGATGCTTGATTTGTTTTGTGCATGGACGAGATTGAATGGTGGATGCAACCTTCTGGGTTGTTTCTGAAGTTAATAACCTATGAAAGGTCTGAAGTTTCACTCATCTTTAATCGGAAAGGTCTGAAGTTTCAAAAGTTAATATGGAAGGTCTGAAGTTTCAACTTTGTTGATATAAGAGGTCTCCGTTAATTTTTTCCGTTAAAACTGACAGAAGTTGGCCACGTGCTTGGCATGTGACCGGAAATAAAATTAAATCCAAAAAATGTCCTTCTATCAAAGTGTGCCCCTCACATGCTTGAAATGAAAAGACGAAAATGCCTCCTCACATGTTTGAAATAAAAAGAAAAGACGAAAATGTCCCATTCGTGGCCGGCCACCACCCGCGGCCGCCGACCACCACCCGCGGCCGCCGACCACCACCCGCGGCCGCCGACCACCACCCAAGGCCGACAACGACCACCAATCGGGCCGGCCACCACCAAATCGTAGCCGGCGACCACCGATTGTGGCTGACCGGCCACGATTGTGGCTGACCAGCCACGGTTTTGGCCTGGCCGGCCCGATTGGTGGTCATCGTCGGCCTTGGGTGGTGATCGGCGGCCTCGGGTGGTGGCCGGTGGACTTGTGCGGTGACGGAGGAAATAATAGGGACTCAATTGTAAAAATCAAACATTTAAGAATATAAATTTGAGGAGTAAATTGAACAAAATAAAAAATAGGTACTCAATTCTTAATTTGACTTTAGGGGTAATTTTGTAATTTCACATTTCCTCAAATAAGGTATTAAATAAAACAGAATATTAAAATGGGCAAAAGTGTCATTTCAGACCATTATATTAAATTTAACCAAAAAAATGGACGTAAAACCAAATATCAACAAAGTTGAAACTTCAGACATTTTATATTAACTTTTGAAACTTCAGACCTATCCGGTTAACATGGGTCAAACTTCAGACTTTTCATAGGTTATTAACCATTGTTTTTGTGCAAGATAGTTCAAGCACAGTTCATCAATTGGCACGTGGCAAATCAGGAGATTCAGGACCAATCATTGTAGCAACGATCCCGACGTATTTTGGCAGTCATAGGCGATTTGGTTCCGTTCCTCGACAGCGGAATTTAAGCCAATTGTGTGAAATGAAAATAGTGACATCTATTTCTTTTTACAAATTAATTAAGATATTTGCTTTCAGCCTGTCTATTACTAAGTTCCATACAACTAACTATACAAGTAGTAACCCAAAAGGAGATGCAATGAACCCCAAATGCCACTAGATTGGTGATGTGGATAATGAATAATGCAAATTCAAGTGGTTAAATGTGGATGCTCGTTTTCCGTTGCAGGAATTAAGTGATAGGAGGGGGCACACACACTAATCGGTGCAAAGAGTATAGGAAAAAGGAAGTACCTGAAGTGGAGTATGGCCAAGAAGCTCCCGCAGTGGTCTCTACTCTCAGCTAGAGGGTGTGCAATACTATTTGATTTAAAACCTGAAATACTTACAACTTACAAATTTATTAGGTTAAGAACCTAAAAACAGTTCTAAATATAGATCTTGTTGCTAATCACTATCCCAAATTTAAAAGGTTGATATTCGGTATTTCAACTATCAGATTGGTTATTTGGCTAAAAAAAGATGTCATATTGATTTATTTATTTTGGCCAAAAGATATCATATTGATTGATTTCCACTTTTTTCTACTGATTTTAATGTTAAAATTGATGTTTTAAGCAACACAACATGTTATTTTCCATTTTTCTTAAGTATTAGATTCATTGCTCATGGTTTATGATTATATGATGCTTAAAAAACTATGTTTTTGTTATGTCAATTTTAAAAGAAAAAAAGTGGAAATCAACCGATCTGATAGTTACCGAATATCAACATTTTGAATCCAGGACAACGATTAGCAACATGACATATAGTTGAGAAAAATATATCTGTAGGAAAAAAATATATTTAAAATCATAATAAATAAAAGAATTATTACTCAAATTCAACATGATTTTTCTTTTTTAGCACAATGATAACAAGTTCAATTATAGAGTTTGATTAGTGGGGACAACCTCTTAGGCCTTTTTTTAACCTTAATAAGCAAGAAAAATCTCAAGTTTAACAAGATTTTTTTTTTGTATAAGTGAGGACAACAAACTCAATCAGGCTGAGATTGGTCTAATGAGAACAGTGGCTCGGACTAATGAATCAAGTGAAGATAACAGATTTAATCAGTCTAGGTTGAGTTAGTAGGACAGTCACTCAGTTTTAGAGGCGTGACAAAAAGTAAGTGTCCATACTACAAACTGAGAACTTAAAATTACAACAATAAAAGATATTTGATGTGCATTCAAATCCTCATTGTGAACAATAAAGCACACGTATTAATCAAATATCTTATAAGTTCAAATTTAATGAGCAAAGATTTTGAACACCTTATTCATATACTTTAAACACTTCCATAGCAACATTATACTCAACTTCAAGATAAAAAGGGTTAAGAACCTATGAAAGGTCTGAACTATCACCTATGTTAACGGGAGAGGTCTGAAATTTAAAAAGTTAATAACAGAGGTCTGAAATTTCTGTTTTGTTGATAACAGCGGTCTCCGTTAGTTTTTTCCGTTAAAACTAACGGAAATTGGTCACATGCCAAGCATGTGACCGGAAATAAAATAAATTTCCAAAAATGCCCTCTATCAAGTGTGCCCCTCACATGCTTGGAGTGAAAAGACCAAAATGCCCTTGAAGCCACCACGGTACTCCGGCGACCACCAATCGTACTCCGGCGACCACCACCGTACTCCGGCGACCACCACCAAGGCTCCGATTGGGCCAAAATCGGAGCCACCGGCCCCGATTTGGCTCCGATCGGAGCCACCGGCCCCGATTTGGCTCCGATCGGAGCCACCGGCCCCGATTGGACTCCGATCGGAGCTTTTTTGGCTTCGATCGGAGCTTTTTGGCCCCGATGGTGGCCGGAGTCGGGTCGCCGGAGCCGAGGTGGTGGTCGTCGGAGTCGAGGTGGTGGTCGCCGGAGTCGGGTGGTGGTGGCCGGAGTCGGGTGGCGGTGGCCGGAGTCGGGTGGCGGTGGCCGGAGTTGGGTGGTTTTAATTTGACTTTAGGGGTAAAATTGTCATTTCACATTTCATTAAATAAGATATTAAATAAAACAAAATATTAAAGGGGCAAAAATGTCATTTCACACAATTCTGTTAAATTTAACCCTAAAAATGGACGGAAAACCTCTAATCAACAAAATTGAAATTTCAGACCTCTGTTATTAACTTTTTTAAATTTCAGACCTCTCCCGTTAACATGGGTGATAGTTCAGACCTTTCATAGGTTCTTAACCCAGATAAAAAAGCAGAGAAAGTAAACTCGAGTTAAGGAGATAAAGCAGGGGAATGTATATGTATACCGATCACATGAAATATATTATAGCAATAAAGCATATACAGAAGCACAAGTCACTGTTAATGTTAGTAATTTTCAGGATAAAAACAAATCCGAACTCTTTTTGCAAGATATAATTAGGTCCCAACAGCAACAATTAATGATTCTTTCAGACTACATTTTGATACTTCCCGTAGATGATACTATCCCGATCTTTTCTTGTTCAGGCAGCTAGGCCTTGTAATTTACAGGACACTACATAAACTTACCAACCAAAGTTGATGGAGAACTGTTAAGGCCAATAGATAGCCTTCAGCAGAGCACTCTGAGCTCATAAGAAAGTGATCTGAATCATATATATTTAGTCGTTCTTCAATTCGACAATATCACCCCCACTATTGCGCATCTTTCCCAACCATATTCATTAATTCGGTTTTTGCTGCTTCCATTATTACTTGAAAATCAACTTGATTATATCTTCCCCTGAAATTTCGAGATCTGTCATAAGCAATATATTGTATCTATGGTAGAAATAGGACAAATTTTTCTCATCCCTTTATGTCTTTGCTGAATATATGAGAAAAAGTGTAGATAGAATAGTAAGCAGCCAGATTTCAAAGTCAATGCTGAAAGAAAGATGCAAGTACCAAAAGTGAGTTTTGCCCCAAAATGACGTTGGATATGCTGGGCTCGCGATCCCATGCAAAATCCTTGCAACAGCTCTAGGTGTGAGTTTTGCATGAGAGTTGCTCTGTAGAAACACCTATAATGCAAAAGAACAAACGTGCAACTCAACACACGACAAAAGCTATGTGCATGAACATTGTACAGGATCGTGTTTTGTCAACTCTCACCTTTATGTCTGCTCTCAAGAACGAACTGCAAGACGAATAAAGTAGCAGATGTATCAGCAAAATGGTTCTGGAGTAATGACTATACGTACATTGATCTCAAGGCTTACTTGATGATTGCTCAATCTATATATATAAAATGTGTATGTATAGTTTGAGACAGCAGTCACAGCACTTTCTATATTTACCTGCATTGACTCATTTTGTTTGGGATAGTGCAAGAGTTACTCCTGTTAAAGTAATCCATGATTTTTTGGTGTAAGCATGGCGTGTGATTGGAACCGGAACAGCCAAGCTCCTTGCTGCATTTATTAAGTGCAAACACTGTCGCATCATACATGGAGTCCAATTTATGCACCTAAACCAAGAACAGAATATCATTTCAAGGCTTTGTTTTGTTTTAGTATCAAATGAAGGTTGGAAATGAGGTATCTGCAGCAACAGTGGTCTAGTTATTGTAAAACTCTAATGTATTTTCAATTGCCATATCACCTTACAACTTTCAACTTCGCATAGCCATTTTGTGAGATGAGATGAGAGTGAACAGATGTCTTCAGGGACTCTAGTAACTTTATAACAATACGCTGCGTCCTTCAGGTCATATGAAATTTCTCCTTTCAACTAGAAAACACCAAACAAGAATGCATCAGATGAAAAATCAATAGTAAAAATAAAGATCATCCTACAGGTGAGTAAGGAAACTATGATGTGGAGCAACATAGAAAGAACTACAGACCCATTTCAACAAAGTTAAAATAAAGTATGTGCCTCTCGAAATGACAAACCTTCAGTAGTTGCAACTGATTAGATATTTCACTTGGTGTGACACCAATGAAATTTGCCACTGTAGGAATGTCAAATATGTGTTGCCCTTGCTTTAAGTCAGACCTGAGAACACATTGTACACCCACAACTAAGCAAGAGTTTGAAGGAAACATGAACTTGTAATGTAATTCTCTGACCAAATTTAAATTCTTCACTCACTTTTTCAAGATTGCTGCAATGAAGCTGTCTTTCGCGGCAAGTAATGCTGGAGTGGTCTGCACATAAACGGTAATTACTCAAATTAAGCAGTGTCAAATGAGAATGGCAATCAAGTAGGCATAAAAGTAAACTGTATGAATCAAAAGTCAGGAAAACTTAACATGAGTTGCCATGTTTCTAGCTTGACATGTTTCTCTCAGAAAGATAATCTTAGTTTTCACTCGATTTTGGAAATGTATTTAACACATTTCAGCTTGAGCTTTGTGTGCTACTGGCAGCCTACTCTAGAGAAATTCAAACTGTGATATTCTCTTATGCAGGAAATACATGCACTTTCTTAGCATAAGCATAACTTGGTAATTATCAAGAAATCACAAAACTGTAATGAGTTTGGCGAGTATTGGCTTAACCACTTTGAAGGCCCATCAAGTAGAATATGCTCAAAGATTTTTTTTTTGGCCAAGAAAAAAAAATCTTAGAGCAAGTAAGGTAAAATCTAGACAGACATAACCTGAGCAGTTCAACTCAAGACGCCACTGCTGCTCAAGTACCATCAAGTACCAATGAGAGCACGTGTGTACTGACAGCATTAATAGTCCGTTCAATTAAAAGGTAGGGATGGTTACATAAGCACAAATGACAAACCTGATGGAAGTTCAACGTGCAAGTCACATTTTGCTGCGGCAGCAACTGTAAGTATTGAACTTCACCTAATTCCAAGCAAGTTAAAATTGTAAGAATCACCTGTCAAAGGTCAACTGATCAGTTCTAGAATATGAGAATGTTTAGTGATACAGGAAACTGGATATCTCTAGAAGAATGAAAACTAATAATCATATGGCAATAAGAGGTGAAGCTATGTTTGAGTTCTGTAGATCATTGAAGCATTTCCCAAATACTTCAACACAAAAACCAATAAATAAAGAGACATGGACATTTGCTTTATTATTTTACGTTGGTAGCATATTTCAGAGAAGTGTTGATTACTAGATGCTATAATCATATATGGATGAAGCAGAAATATCAACAATACACAATAACATCACTGCTAGCATAGAGAACATTACTTTTGTCCTAAGTCTTATCCCTTCGTTAATATAGCTTAAGTTAGATTTCAGCTTAATAGGCCAAGAGTGCTTCCCGATGATTCAGTTTTATCCAAAATCTGACTGCGCAAAACATACCTCTTCTTTCATGTCGAATTTGCGAGATGCCGACTCTCTCATTATGGAACAAACTTTTCCATGTGATTCCGCAAAAACTTGGTTGAGTAACTTGTTCACTGCATATTCGTCTACCCCATCACTGAGAAAACAAAAAGTCAGCCAATAACTTGGAAGTATACTGTAGTACAGAGAATGTAGGGTTGTGCATTTGATCACCTGTGCATAAGACTACGAAGCTTAAAATACGTTGTATCATCATAAAAAAGATGACAATGAGATACCCTCCCGTCCCTTCCAGCCCGCCCGATTTCCTATAGATTTAGAGTTCACTCCATAATGAGAGCTATTACATAAAATCACATTGGTAAATACAAGTAAAAGAAAATTTACCTGAACATACTCTTCTAAGCTGTTCGGCAAGCTGTAATGAATTACCTGACAGGCAGAAACAAGTGGTTTAAGGATAATTCAAATCTTACTAGCATTGAGGCAACAAGACTAAGAAAATAAGCTGAAACATGTGGAAGATCACATTCTCATGTCTGCTTTGGCATCATGCCATTGCCTATATGCTCCAAGTGCTAATGAGTGTATCTATGATCTCCTCAACTTCTACCTTTAGTTCTGATAGTTTCGACTCAACATAGAAACAGAAGAAGAAAATAAAAAGTGGGGTCCAGTCAACTCTATTTGATGTTTAGCAGGTCTGGCAATCCAACTACCTTTTCTATCCTAAGCAGAAAACTTCCTGCTTCTCTTTTTCAATGAAAATGTGATCCCTCATATGATGGAGAGACAATCTAAAAAAATATTTAACTGTCACACATTCAAATTGGAAACTAAGCAATTCATTGCACTAATGATCTGACATGTCAGTGTCACGGGCTTGTATAACTCAAGGTCTGAATCAGGCACTACTTCATGCTATATTGAAGATTAACAACAAAATGTAGAAGGGGCAAGTTGAGAGAGTTTTGTCTTACAGCACCAACATCACTCTTGTCAAGTCCCATGCCGAAGGCCACAGTTGCAACAACCTTCATAGTTAAGCATTAATAAGTTAAATAATTAACCAAAATCCTTGAAAAGAACTACGGCCAATGAAGATGGAAGAAAACAAGCATTTATATGTATATTTATTTAAAAAAGAATGGAACAGCTCAATTTATAGGACCAGAACAATTTCCTCACCACTCTAATCTTGTTGGAACAAAATAAATCCTGCGTGCGACTACGGTCCTTTGTTGTGAGGCCACTATGGTAACTCTGCAGATACAGAGCAAGTAATGTAAATGTGGGGACAGGGTAGGGAGGTAAAAAAACGGAAAAGAATGATGCCAGTGAATAAAGAGACCAACTTTTGCAGAAACATTGTTGTCGCACAAATACTTGCTTACTGTATCTGTCTCAAACTGCACAGGTAAGAAAACCATCCATGACTTTACAATTAAAACCTGGATACTCATAATGAAACCAACAAAACAAATTCTGGGTCATCAATCTAGCTAGAACTTATGTTAAGATCCAACTGGGGGCACAAATTATATAAAAATTTGTCGCAAGATTAAAATACATAAGCTAGCAGTAAGACTAGGTCTACATAATTTCAACTTCAATGATGGCATGACAGACTATAACTTAACACGTACCTGAAATTTGCAGTAAACGATGATACTTTGAACTTCAACAAATGGAGAGGATCTCAGCAAGATAAGCAGATCTTTCATCCTGTTAAATACAAATGTATCAATGACTCAATGTAGTAGATGAGCATACTGAGTGATAAACAAAAGCAACCCAAAAAAGAAGAAGGAAAACCTACTTGTTTTTACTGCTAGATACCGACAATTGCAAATTCTCCCTTAGTTGGGCATTGTGAATCAGATTAGTTGATGGAATTTCTAAAGCAGACATAACATCATTCAAAGTTGTTTGTGTGGCAGTTGCAGTCATCGCGAGAACACAATTTGTATGAAGCTTTGTTCGAAGCATAGAAGCTCTCAGCCTTGTGAATGACGGCCGAAAATTATGTGACCTATTGAAAGTTCCGACGTCAGAGTAATTGTCTAGCTTCAACATAAGCAGCATGCAATCCAGTATCTCATATTAAATGGAGGGAGAAAATTATCACTATAACTCACCATTCAGACACGCAGTGAGCTTCATCAATAACAACAAGTGACACGACAAGACCCGAAGAAAATAAGGACAGAAAATCCTCGTTCAGAAATCTCTCTGGTGAAACAAAAAGCACCTGTACAGTAGTAGCCATTTAGTAAACCATATTGAGCAAATCACAAGATTCCTCCAGACCCTAAACTTGAAGCTATATACTTAAAATTACATAATAAAAATGAAAGAGGCATAAATTATAACTATATAATATGTCCAAATAACTTCAGCATAAGATTACTCCCCCAATCACAGCTTAATGGACACAAAAGAAATGAAATTGGCACATTGGACTATATCTTCCATATATCACCTTTAAGGAGCCTTCCTGAAGCAGCCTCAGCGTCTCAGAAGTCTCTTGCATGGTCTGAAACAATTGAAAGAAAAAGGCTCATTTCCAAAATCGACCCAAATAGAAACCAATTTCATGAGTGAAATAACCAAACTATCCTGTCACCTGACTGCTGCACAGAAGACCGCCATTAATTGCTAGAGGCAAATGCTTTAGCTGATCAATCATCAAAGCCACCAAAGGACTGACAACAAGTGTAATCCCTGGCAAAATCATGGCAGGTATTTGATAACATAACGACTTACCAGCACCTGTCGGCAAAACCAGCATGGTAGATTGCCCACTAACTACCAGCTTAATAGCTTCCAGTTGGCCTTCTCGAAACGAATCATATCCGTAGACCAAATTCAACAAAGCTACCAAATTCTCATCCGAATTTTTATTTCTTGCAGCTGCAATGGCTTCCTCAATGGCTATATTCGATTTTACTTTCTCGCCCCCTCTCTTCTGGTTGTCCTGTGTGATATCCGTAACCAAACCATCTTCCTCGCATGTACCTTCCTTCTGAGCTTCACCATCAGCTTTCAATTTCTTTCTGTACCTTCTATAAGAACTTTTATAACTAGATGAAACGTTGTTCTTTTTACCTCTGCCAACGAACTTTCGTTTGTTGCGTCCATTCAAGTTGTACCTTACAAAATTCCCTTCATTCTTCCCAGGATTCCTCAGTTTCACTGGAGACATAGGTGCGTTAGCTTTGATCACATTCATCTGTTTCTTGGCAGCTACCAAAAATTTTGCTGAACCAACAGCCTCAGCTTCACTCTGTAACTCAACTCCCTTGACATTTTCAGCCTTCTCTTCTGGAACCCGCAAATCAGGTTTAGGAGATTCAGTCTCGAAATTAAGAGACGATCTCTGCATTTTCGAGAAAGAGACTCTCGAGACATGCTGACCTGCAAGCGTTGGCACTGAATCTGGAGCTCCATGTCCAATTGATTCAATCTGATCGGAAAACCGGCGAATCTGGAACTGCGCAGTGGATAGATTAGATACGATTGGCGGCGGCGGGTCAGGAGAGGGTTGTTTGAGTTTCGATGTGGTGGGGTTAGTGTATTTCAGTGAGGCTCTTACTCGACTTTTGGATTTGGCAGAGGTATGTGAAGCTGGTCTCGCAATAGGCTGCCGCAGCAGTGAGGGGCGGCTGCGTTGTCTTGGGGGAGTCGCGGAGATGTGAGAGCCGCCGGAATCGGAGTCGGAATCCATGGAAGCTTTGGAGAGAAATGAAGGGTGCTCTAATCTAACTTCACTGGTTTCCCGCCAAGTTTTTACTCTTTGACGCCGTTATTGTTTCTTTGTGTTTCTTCGACACCGTTAACATTCTCTGTTAATTAAATTCCGTTTTGGTACTAGTACTTGTCTTTTCTTCTCATCTCATCTCCAACTTTACTTTTTATTTTCACGGGTGTCTTCTTACTTAGGTCTTGGTCCTGGCTAGGACCACACTAGTACCGAACCAACATAAGGAGTAAAGTGATCTCAGTAAAGATTTTTTTAATTTCAAGAATCAAATCTTACACTAATGGACGAATCGCTGAAAACGTTAATAATTTTCAAGGATAAAGAACCTAAAAGCAATATGATCATGTTGCTAACTATGATAGTGTGTGGTGGTTTAGTGCCACATCTCAGAAGTCAATGGTCTAATCCTCGTTTGTAACTGTGGAAATGGGTTAACCAAAGGTCAGAGTTTTGATCCCGAAGCACCGAATATCAACATTTTAAATATAAAACAATGATTAACAACATTGACATATAATTGAATATGTTTTTATATTCTAACCCTAATTTCAACAATGATGACATTTTACACCTTACAGGATCCACCTGATTCTCTACTGATAGAACAGAAATGAATTCCCTACTGATATTTGAAAGCAGAGTAACAACGCTAACAAAGAATGCTGCAACTGGAAGGAAGCACCATCACAAACACCCACCAGAGCTCTCTCAACAAACCCTACCCGACAATACTCTATATAATCATTAATCACAATAATAATAACAGAAATCAAAATGAGAACTTCACAATCAAAATGCACCAGAATCAGCAGAAATGCATCTAACAAATAATCTAGCAACAAGCCAAGCTTTCCCCACGTATATATACTATGTATAGAAGATTCCACAACTCCATGTCACATGATGGTGCAGTTGCACTTCGATTCGAGCCTCGGGGGCTTCTCACTGTCCAACCTATGAGGAATCCCAACATTCCGCATCAAAGATTCGTCGATATTCTCATCGTTCTCCGTCTTGCTAGAAGGAATCTTCCTGTCTGTATCAAGCCTCTTTGGTCTAGCCTTGTGGAGTCTTAGACCGCGCTTACTGACAATTCTGTCCCTACGTGGATCGTTTCTATCGGGAGTGGGTCCCCCAACTATCGTCACTGTGGGACGAAACCCTTGTTCAAATGGCTCTTGATCTTGCTTCTCCATTGCGATTTCTGCAGCATTATAGGCAAGTTCATGGACAATGGAACTGCAGAATAGAATGGTGTCTGTTGCTTCGTCGAGTGTGAGGCTTCTTGATTTGGTCCCTTTTCTGGTCTCAACAGTCACAGTTGATTCCCCTACAGATTGATCGAACATGTCAGCATCTAACGAATGAGAAATTATGCAGCTTATCGCAAACCAGAAAGGAAAATAGTCGAGGCAGGATTATACTACTGCCAAAATAAGCCTAGAGGTAATAATGCAGCTTCAAGGAAAATATAGTTCCAGGAAATTGATTTTCAAAATCAAAAGTTAATATTCCTAGTCAGCTTCTAAACTTAACAGTCCCACTTTAAGAAGCTTTGAGCTCGTGTTTTTTTTTTCTTTTTAAATCTTAATAATTGCTCGAGGAAATCGATAACTTATACTTTTTAAAAGCTACCTGCTTATCCACTAAACTTCATAACCTAATAGCCTTGTATAGCTCCCAGAAATTAAAAAAAAAAAAGAAAAAAAAAAAAACAACCCTATGGCAAATAGTTTATAGCTACAGCAAGTTTGAATAGATTAAGAAGCAAATTATTGGAGACCAACCTTGTATATCAAGCACTTGGTCTGAAGGACTCATCTCGGGAGTGGAAGCACCCACATCCTTCTTCGAAGGATCTTCATGTTCATCTGTGGTATTGTTCAGATCTGGAGAGACCTCATTGACCTCGGACATGTACATACTTTCATGGCTATTACTACCTTCAGTTTCTGATCTTGTAACCAAAGGGCCATTAACGGGAGCAGATCCATCCAAACATTCCACAGCACTGTCCAAAGGATCCACTGTAGCATATTCTGTATCAGGAATTTCTGTTATGACAGATGTATCTTCCATGTCTGTGGCATTCCTTATACTTTCTTCCAGTTCTTCAACATTTACTTCTAAAGTAGTCATGGATCTGGCTTCCGACTTGATTGCCATTTCTGAGGTAGAAGAATCTGCTTTCAATTCATTTTCATAACCCTCAGATTCACGTTCCTGAGTAACTGCATCTCCGACGGAAGACAAAAAATCAGTATCAGCTTCATTACTCTGAGAAGCTGCAGCTCTCTCCTTGCTGACTTCAGGGTTTGTATTTCCACAATCTGTAATTCCCGAAATGGAAGATACAGCATTTTGAGAGCTGACTTCATCTCTGAAATTCTCTGTTTCAGACTTCTTGCAACTTAACTGCCGTAATATCCGCATGTCTGCTTGTCTAGACGAGGTCAGATCAATGGAAGATGATGAAGAGACACTCCGGTGCCCAATAGAGCTTCTCAGACTATCCCTCGCATAAGACAGATCATTATAGGAAATGGTAGAAGCTGTCAGTGTTCTTCCTTGGACAACAATTCCTTTGCTACTGCCTGATCTCTTCAGCAGCAGAGAAATTCCTGCACTTTCAGCATCAGTAACCCTAGAGCTTTTGCCACTTTCAGTCACCTGGTCATGGATTTCAACCATGGGCAACGAAGGAGAGGTACCTGACAATTTAATCTCACCCAGACTTGACTGATCTGTACTGGTGGATCCAGAGATTGTTGCTGAAGATCTGCTGTCATCCATTTCTTGGCGTTCTTCCGGTATCTCAACAGATGCAATGGAGAATTCATCAGCAACTATTGGGGGTGTCACAGGGATTATGACATGGGAAATTTCATCTTTCACCATGCATTCTCGACAGAGGTTCATATCCATTTCCATATCATCAGCGGCATCATAGATGCAACCACATAATGAGCAAACCTGAGTAGGTCCATGATCCACTTCACAAAGATCATCATTTACATGAGCAGGGTCACACATGGAATCAAAACTCTTACTGAGACTGTGATTACCAGAATAAATAGAACCATTCTCAGTTTTATGACCTTTATCAAGATCATTCTCCTCAAAAAGTACTTCATTTCCTAATTCAGCACCATCTTCCTTGTCAAAGACAAACACTTCATCTTGAACATCAGGAGTAAGTGCTCTGCTAGATTCAACAATCACAGTACCTTGGTTGAAGTAGCTTCCTTCCGGATCAGGCAACAGAGTTGTTCCTTGGTCAGAGCTTGTATTGCTGCTAGTAGTGACAGAAGAGTGTCTAGATATGATAGAATGTGCAGAACTTGCTTTCCCGGTGTAAAAGGTGGTACTTGGAACACTGGATAAAAGTGGGCGGAACATATTCTGAGGAGCTTTGCGATTGTCCTTTGCACCAATATTTAAACACAGAAAAGTTAGATACCACTCATCGGGCAACAGTTACACATATCTACAGCAAATTGTTGGAGAGGATTGACATGTCCAGGCAAATTAACTAGATAAAAACTAGGGTTAAGAACCTAAACGCAGTCCCAAGTATAGGACATGTTGCAATTTGGTGTCTGAGCTTTTTTTTTGTCATTCGATGTCTGAAGTATCAGATGTGTTGCTTTTCACCTTTCTGTACGATTTTGGCATTAAAATTTAACCTAAAAATCGCAACATAACCTATACTTCAAACTGCTTTTAGGTTCTTCGCGCTTATTATTATTGTTACACGCAATTTAGGTCAAAAGCATGCTAAATTTGACGCAAAAATCTGCAGGATTAGTGAAAAGCAACAAATTCGGTACATTGGACATCGAATTGCAAAAAAAAAAAATGAGACACAAATCGCATATACGTCAGGCTGCTTTTAGTTAACCTAAAAACTATAGCAAATAAAACATTGAGAGAAGTTAAGCATTTCCTATTCCTGAGCTTGTTACGATTAGGAAGCTTCTAATGAAAAGTATTTCAGGTAAGTATCATGGAACAATTTGTGTAAAGAATCCATCAAAGTCATATGTATCTAAAGTTCACTAAATGCTTGCCCAGATACTGCAGAGAACATTACTAAATCACAATCAATCACCTGATCATTTCGAGCCTACTAGTACAATCTTACAATGGATAATCAAATTTAAAGAAGGGAATTGATGGATACCATTTGTCGCAAAACTGGGTCGGATGATCTCTTTGGAGCAGAAGCTGATAATTTTGCTTGTTTTCTTGAAAGGGCCAGGGATTTGTTGCTATTTGCATGTGCACCAACTTTTCTTGGAGTTGATTGGCCCAAAGTTTCCACACTAACCGAATGAACAGAGTCAACTTCATCATCACCAGATGATGCAACAGAACCTTTACTGTGAGAGCTGAACCAATCTCGATCATGGCTAATAGATATTGAGCTTACACTTCTAGTAGCAGTTGGAGACATTGATTGTCGGTTAGGTTTTGAGGGCGAATCTCTACCATTTCTAGAAGCTGGTGATGATCCCCTAACATATGATGCGGGTCGATCCGCCAAAGAAGTGCGGAGGTTGGGAGGTACATCACAGGAGAAACCCGGAATATTGGCTTGCCATGCCTTTATTTTAGGTGAAGATGAATTCCCTGGAGTAGTCTTTACAGGAGACATTCTCCTTACTCCTGATGGTCCTGCAGGAGAAGCATTTGAGCCCGTGCTCATCCTCCTAGGTATTGGACTAGGAGACCTTGGTGTAGGAGTTGAGCGTTTGATTGGTGAAGGTGATGCTCTCCTAGAAGGAGTAGGACTCATATTGTATATTGGACTCATATGAGGAGCTGAAGATGGCTTTGATCTCGATTGGCTTGTGCTGTTTCCAGACCGAGGAGATAGGCTAGAACGACTGGGACTAGCACTACCTCTGCTACTTCGGTAACTCTTCTCCATCTGCAGAAATTTTTAATGGTGATTGAGTCCACAGTCCAAGAAACCATATAGCTTCAAGAATCTTCAAGAATTTTTTTATTTCTTTACGAAAATCATATCGATATTGCAAGAATTCAGACTCTACCGTGGATGATCTTGATATGGAAACGGGTTGAGTTCTTTGCCTGCCCCTTAGTGGTGCATCAACTGGTGCAGGCTCATCGTCCAGTGAAGGGAACAGCGGGGTGTCCGGAGGAGTTATTAACCTTTTCAATGAAGAAGCGATTCAAGTCAACACCAAAAGAAAGATGTAACATGGAAAAGGAATCTACTATCTGATGTTGCTGTTATGCACAAGTATAAATGCAGAATCTTAGTTATCCAATTGCTTAGTCTGAAGCGGCCAAAAAATTGCTTAGTTTGAGGATATGCTGGAAAAATCAGTTCACTTAAAAAACTTCAAATCTCTTTCGAGCATCAGAACCAAATATAATTTCAACCTAAATTGCAGAAAATTGCATCAACGTTGAGATTAAAGACATCAGGATGCACGAGGACTCACCATTCATAGTCATTCTTCTCTCCGTCCGCATTAAGCAGGTCACTACTCTCTCCTCTAGCAGGAATGGTTATTCCAACCCTATAATCCGAAAAATGTCTGAGCTTCGTTGCTGTCATGTAAATGTATTCAAACCAACTTATTAGCAATCGTGTAAATTTCTTAAATTTAAAAAACTCTACTACTGAAAGCAATGAGATTGGGAAGAATGTTACTGAATGCGTCTTCAAAGTCATCCACCGGTTGAACCAAAAAGTCCTCTCTTTCTCGGGATTGCAGTTCACTGAAAAGAGCAAGATCGTCATCCTTATCTTTCAAGGCCAATCCACCTTCTAGACTGCGCCCTCTTCGATGACTTTCACTTCTCAGCTCTCTACTGGGAGACCGCCTTGAAGCTGGAGAAGGCGGCATATCTGCAATTGCAGACCTAATTAAATAGATAGTAACACTACCTCCTCGACAACATCCAATTCACTCAATCTTCATCCACAATGCACATAGGAATCAACACGATCACTCCAAACTTGGAAATATTAGCTGATAAGCCCTAATTACACAGCCTCCACGAGCAATTGACACCAGCAGCTACTATAACATTCAATAGAAATGCAATTCAGCTGAATTTCAACTTCCAAGCTCTCCAGCAACTTCAATACAAGAGCTGGCAATCCACCACCCGAGAGCGCACCAAAATCTTAACTTACACCACTCGAAGTCAAAAGCAGTAGCTTGAGGGAGAGCAGAGGAGATGGAAACAGTGAATGCAATAAGAATTAGAGAGGTGGAGAATGTGGAGTCTGACACACGGATCTAGCGACCTTTAAACACTGTCAGCGCAGCAGATCGAGGATCGGCCTCCACAGTCAGCCCTAGAGACAATTGACGAGAGCTTCAACTACTAGCTGGTACTGTGCGGTGGTGCTCAGATCTGCTCCTTCTTCCCCTTCCGTTTGTAGCAAGCTTTCGTTACTTTTGCTTTCTCTCTGCTGTCTTTTGTTCTTGAGAGATATTCTCTTTTCTGAGAAAGTCTGGCAAAGTGTTATCATCATCATCATATAATTGATAATTAGTAGTAGTATTACACACATTAGATTAGCATTAACAATTTTGTTAAACAAAAATTAAGGTATTCGTTCGAGCTAAGAATTTTATTAGCTGACTATTGGGATTATCCGGTGGACTGTTTATAAAATGTCAAGTGTCTTGTATAATGTAATTTCATTCTGCCAAAAGAAAAATATATTTTTATTCAAATAAATGGATTTTTAATTTGGCAAAAAATGGATTTTAAATTACTTATTAAAAAAATTATTTAGCGAATACTAAGGTTTTGGTTATATTATAATCGACCGTAAATGTAGTCAATTTTACAATTATAAATCGGAGAAGAGAACAAATAAAATTTTACAAGAAAATATTAATCTAACGGCTGGAATTCGACTGCATGTCAATCGATAGTATTTTGATCCAACTCAATAATAAAAATTTGGTTAAAATGTAGTCGACTATATTAATTAATTATAAAAACTAAATAAAATAGATCCTTATTTATACACCCATTCCCAAATCGGTTACAAAAAAAATATATCAATGAATAAATATGGTACGGTTGGACCCCGAATCATCATGATTCAAAATCAATAAATATGTAGCAATCTTCAAAATTTATAGTGGTCCAAAAAAATCTTCAAACTTTATGAATTGGTCGTCTTTTAAAATGTTGATTCAATGTTGAAGACAGATAATGCTCAATCAAATAATGACTAATTAGGATGGCTGGATGAATGAATGAAATGATTGAATTTGGAAGGATGTTACAGATTTGTTTTGTTTTATATTTGCTAAACAGAGAAATTAGGTCTTATAATTAAGTAGGCCTACATTAATCATTCAATAAATTAACGGAAGAAAAAATAAAATAATTAGAAAAAGATGAAGGGAGACTATCAAGATTAGGTGTGTCAATTATTTTAGTATGGATGGGATGCTTTAGTTCTTAAACTGATTGTGAATGAATGGAGATAACTTTGGGAAAGGTCTGATTTTTATGCTAATGCAGTTCTAGCTGCTAGGTAGGCTTTCTCTTCAACACAATTTCCAACAAATCATCATTGAAAAAAGTAGCATTTTTTTTTAAAGTTACCTATACCTAAAAGCATTCAATCTCAACTTTCATTCCACTCTCTATCACATTAATGTCTATAACTTCTCTAACTGTGTCTACTTGTTAATCTTCATCTCCAATGTTTTTGTTTTATTTTAATATCTTCTACTTTTTGTATATATAAAATGGTTAAGAATCTAAAAGTTATCTCAACTATACGTCATGTTGTGATTTACTATCTCAATTATTTTTTGTTGTGATTAACTTACTCGAGTATACGATTGTTAATTATCATTTATTAGTCAAAGCATATGCAAAAATGTCATGTATCATGCATATAATATCAAATACATCTTCATAAACTTAAAAAAGAAAAACTAACATTAAATTTGGCCATAGCTCAATTGGGCTAGATAGAGGCTCACACAGATTCAAGCTAAACCAAGCGGGATTGGTTTTAAAAAAAAACACTATTAGGGCTGGACATAAAAAAAAAAATTTACTGCAATGCAAGGAGACAATATGTCACATGAAATAGATGTTCTTAAAAAGTTATGCATGCCCCTTCTAAAATGCTTGCTCCACATTTATAATAATCAATTCATTAGTGGTAAAGTGCTGGCGATAATTTTTTTTTTTTTCATTTTTTAGGGCATAGATTTAAACTCCACTAGTGATTATGTGAATGAAAAAATATTCATGACCAGGGTAATTTACCCCTTACGGACTGACCCGATTCGAGTATGGATTAGTGTAGGTGTAAAGTAAGCATGTTACGAATGATGTCCTCTTAGTGGGGTCCACCTGATAAGATACCTAAAGATGCCTTCATTTTCTTTGGATAAGAACCTAAAAACTGTCATATGTTTGCTTCATGTTTCAATTTGGTGTCTCATGATTAAATTGTTGATATTTAGTGTCCCAAGTTTCACCATTGTTGCAATTTGGTTTTACATTAAATTTGGTATTAACTTTGACATAATGAGATGAAAAGACAATTTTACCCTTATATATATATTATTATTTTGCAAAGTCTCCAATTCTAGTCACCAACCTCCGATTCCGGCCACCCAGAGTATTAAAAATGAAATTGAAGAAAAAATCCATTAAAATTGCCATCTTTCTCCATTTTCCACTCATATATTACAAGGATATGAGGGTTTCGGCATGTTTGGTTTGTTTAGAACCAAGACCACCATCTTTAGAACACAAGTATTACTGTTGCTGAAAGAGAATATATGAAATATTAATATCGTTGAAAGAGAAGGTATGAAGTATTAACGATGTTGAAAGAAATGTATGAAGTATTAATGATGTTGCTATTTGATGTCTGAAACTCGTATTAGGCAGAGGGGTATTTCTGTCATTTCAAGTTGTAACGTGAATTATAGAAAAAATGGCACGTGATAGGCACGCTGCATTTTGGGGGTAATTTAGAAATTTTCAAATTTACTCGGTTACGTGACAAGCACGTGACTAATTTCTGTTAATTCAAATCACGACAAAATAAAACTTGGGACATAAAATATTATCATGAGACACATAATTGGCATATGAGGCAGCTTAACACAGTTTTTAGATTTGTAATTTTTCTTTTTACTTCCATGGTAGAGTTAGAGAAGAAACAATGAAGAAGACAAACGTCATCAGTTAAGAAGAAAAATCACATTTTACCAATTAAGTGAATAACATAATAGGTTCTTAACCTTAAGCGGTACTTTAATAGGTCAACGATGTCGAGCGGAAGGAGTAAGACAGAGCGCGTAGAGATCCCATGCTCTTCAATGAGTACTTGCCATTGTCGGTTCAGGGGATTCAATACTTCCGTCTCCATGGTGGTGGGGATGATGATTATGATGATCCATTAATAAATAAATAAATAAAATCTTCTAAGTTTGGCCGCGATTTACTATAATATTTGAAACTTTTTCAACTTAGTCAGGGATACATAGTGCAACTTTCACCAAGGTATTAGGCTATTAACGGAATTAATTTGAGTGTTGTTATACATGCTAAAACCATTTCGTGAGAAATATTGCAAAATAACGCACAATTGCAGTAATGTAAGCTTGGATGTCAATTAATCCTCAAACACAGTCGGTGGATGATCTTCACAACCTCATTCGCAGACTGAATCATCTTTTTTAAAATTAGAATATGATATAGATTCTGATTTTGGAGTTCCGAATGTAAGAGGATGGCATGTGTGTAAATTTTGTTAATTTTGAGGGCATATTTATTCTCTCACATTCAAAATTCCTCGTGATTCTAAAATCGGAATTTGTATCATATCCTTTAATTTTGCCTAGTATCGCCGAAATTTAAGTATTTTCACGGCGGGGTTGTTTAGTGTAAGATAGCTAGCTAAGTTTTCACGTTTAGTTATTCCTAGTTCCTACGAAGTAAGCCAAATTTATTGTAACATTAGTTATTCTATTTTTAGACTCCCGTTTTCAAGGTATACTCGATATATCCTATTATAAATGACCTGAAACCTTAGGTTATTAATTGAATTCATCAGAAGATGTTGATCAGGTCCCAAGCAGATGTCGGTCTGGTTTTTTTTTTTAAATATAACTATAGTATGTTTCAATTTTCTTTTTATAGTAATGGTTCAAGCTTCAAATACACACTAGATAGCAACAATTTTTCACAGTTAATTAATAGGCCACGTGAAAAGAAAAATGTTTTTAATGACTTTTGAGAAAAATAATTTAAAAAATTCAACAATAATAATAATTTAAAAATAATGATGTATGCATATTCAAAATTCGTGAGTGATGACTTTTTAAAAGAGTGCAGTTAATATTTGCACTATTAGTACAATGCATGTTTCTTTTAAAAACAAATTTAAAAAAGTAATAATAATTATTTTCAAATAAATCTTATATTTAATGTTCGACTTAGATCATACTCAACTTGATAGACTAAAAGGCTCTAGCTCAGCTCAAATCAAAGTTTTATGAGTTAAATTTGAATTTTAATCAAGATAGTTTTGAGTAGTTGACGGATATCTTTAACTCATTTATAACCCTCGCGTGGCTGCATTTTTTATCAACTGATGCACTGAGACAGTTAGATTTTTTCTATATCAATTTAGATTTTTGTCTTGTTAAGATGAGTGAATTACCAAAATAGGTTTGTTTGTGAAACTTATTCTCAAAGTTTTTTCAGAAACTAATTCCTAAAATAGGTTTTTTTTTTTTTAATTAATTTTATTTTCTATTTTACATCCCAAAGTTTATATTTTGTTACATTTGATCCTAAACCGAAATATAGTAAAATAAATATGTGATTTTTTTTTGAAAAATTAAGATATTTATAAATAAAAGTTATAAACTAAAAAATAATAAAATAATAATTGTCAAAAAAATTCTAAAAATAAAATTATCCTAAAGATATAGATTATAAAAAAAAATAGTGATATAAAATGTAAAGAAACTAAATATTAATTATTTTTTTTAAGTATGAAAATATAAAAATGTAAAAAGTACATAAACCTTAGATAAAATAAGTTAAATTTATAAAATTAGTGACTAAAAAAATAAGATATAAACTAATTTAAATTTGAAAAATCAATATAATACATTTAAGAATGAATTTTAGTTAGTATGTATTTTTCATATTCTTAATGTATAATTTTTATATCCTTATATATTCGTTTCAAATTTCATTTATTTTTAAATTTTATCTTTTAGTTTTACATATTTTTTAAGAATTAAAATCTACAAAAATTGATTGTTTGATTATTTTTTAACGTGCATTTTTATCATTTAATTATTTATATATATTTATTTCAATTGTTATTTTTTTTCATACATTTAATCTTTTTAATTTTTTAAAAAAGATTATATTCTTTGTATTATATTTCGTTTTAGGGTTTATTTGTAACATAATGTAAATTTTAGGATGTAATATAAATATTATATATTATTAAAAGTATTAAAAGACGTATTTTGAAAATTAATTTATAAAGAAGTCTAGTTTGAGAAATAGTTTGATGGAATGACCTAGTTTGGACATTCACTCTTTTAAGATATTGTATTGACATAACCATTCACTCAAATTAGTTCCCGGCTGGATTTTCGTGGGTTATAGTCTAGATTCAAGCCCAAACTTACCTTATATATGACAATTGCCTCTCAACTTTGAGATGTGAATTTTTACTAGAAAACTAATAGTTATTGTCAATTGGGTTCTTAAAATTTTACATTTACTTTTATTTTTGTTTATATTATATTAGTTATTTACTTCAGAACAAAATTTATGAATTCGTCCCTGAATGTGGGTTTGAACTTTAAGAACTAACTAGGTGCATTTTCCGCGCATCGCGCGGGATGACTTACCAAATTATACTGATTATTTGTAATATGTTATATCGGTCTAAAATTTGAAAAAGTAAACGAAATATTGAAAAGTTTGAACCATAAAATACCATTGCGCAAATTCACAAATAAATTTTAGATGCTCGTACCGCATGCTACCTTTGGTCGTCGGATCCGTGTCAAGCATCTGTTCTTCAACATATATTACTTCGATGACCACTGGCGATATCTCGCCAGAGATAGAGATGGCTCTGCCACTGAGATTGTCAGCCGCATGTACCGCCTGGTATCTTCGTTCGCCGACTCCGCGTCAAGCGTCTGTTTAAAATTAGCGAAATTTTAATTTCGATTAATTACATACATTGAATCTTGAACGGTCCGAAATTTTAATTGCGATTAATTGCATATATTGAATCTTGAACGGTTCGAAATCGTTGAAATTTATTGCATTTATTGAATATTGAACGGTCCGGAATTTTAATTGCGATTAATTGTATACACTGAATCTTAAACGGTTCGAAATCAGCGAAATTTTAATTGCGATTAATTGCAATTTAAAAATCCTCAGCTCCCTATTGCAATCAATGCTATAGAGTTAATGACTACAAAACCCTTAGCTCAATTGTCATAAATGCATCGATTAATGTAAAAAACAAAATTTTCAGCTCCACATTTATTCTATTATTATATTTTATTCAGAATTTATAATATATATAGATTTTGACAAAAAAAATAATAATATTGAATTTGTAGTTAATTTTTTTAAGACCACATTGAGTATGTTGTATAAATTTAATATCAAATTTCAGATTAATTATAAATACAAAGAACATAATTTTATAACATTTACAGTTTCCATTTTTAAATAAAATTATAATAATACACGTATCTAATATATAAATAAGTATAATACACCATAAAAAATTTAAATAAGACAATAGTTTTTTTTAGTGTAAATATAAAAGAGTAATATGACACTTTTCCCGATTAAGGCAAACTATATAAATTGAATTACTGTGCTTATAGTTTATTTAATATTATGATAAGTGAACTAAATCCTTATTTATATCAAATAATTTTATGTTCGGCTTCTTCTCCTGCCGAAAAATACCCTGAAATTGAATGTGTTTTTCTTGGTAAAAGTGTAGAACCCTGGAATGTGTTAAAATTTTAAATAATTAATAATATATATAATCAACCATTTATAATCTTTGGCAAAAAAATATTAATAATCAACAATCTTCTATTTACCAAAACACCCTGCAGCGAAAGGTCAGGCTTACTGGTTCGATTGTAAATAATAACAAAAGATGACCCTTAAACCAATAAAAAACCGCTCATCTACCTCACTCAATTCTCTCCTCGTTTCCATCGACACCCCAGCACAGTACACACGGAGCTTCCAAAGCTCTCTTTCTCTTCTCAACAGAGTCGCCAATCAAATTCCATTTCTCCGTCCTCTAATCTATATCAACGAAGCCACCTCGTAATTTTCATTCCTGGCTTCCTTCTTAGCTTCTCTCTCCCCCTCTATCTCCTCCATCCTCCCTCTCCGAACTATCGTCATGGCTGCCGCCGCTGGATCCAGCATCGCTGCCCTCAAATCCGCCGGTGTATCCAGCAGATTCAGCGACCGGAGGATCGGTTTTTCCCCGGTCATCAGCGGATTTGGATCGCGCTCAGCTCGGAGCTTCCCTGCTATTCAGTGTACACCGAGGAGCTCAGCTCTGTCTGGTACATTTTGCTGTTTATCATCTCTCGTAGTTGCCACTGATTACCTGTATGAGCGTTCTACTGTACTACATGCTGTAAGTCGTTGGTATATTAGCTGTATGTGTATGGTGAGTTCTTTATTATGCAAATTTCTGAATAATTGAGAAGGTGACTCTTGAACACTTGTTGAAGCCAAATACATTTATTAGAGAGTTAAGAATTAAGCCAAAATTGTCCAGAAGAAGACCTGTTTAGATGTATTCTAAATTAGACCTCTTTGGTGCTTGGTGATTGACATTGTATTGCTGTGTGGTGTTTCATGATGAGTTTGGAACGTAATTTCATCAACGCATTCCTCATGATTGAAACGGACAGCCTGAATTTAGGATCTAACGTGGTTTAGGTTATGTAAAAACTGTATTGCAGCAGTTGTTGAACATAGACACCAACAGTCAAGAAAAAGAACCAAGTGGATTATTTCATACCAAAATATATTTTCTCGTCTTAACTCTTAGCTGAAAGATCCACAACATCACTGGTGCACTGCATGGATGCTTAAGAAGACCACATATGGTCAAAACAATGAATTTTGTTGACGTGTATTTTTATCTAACTGTGCAAATGAGCATTTGGGCCCTTTGAATTTGATATGGTAATACTAACGGTTTGATGGTTGTAACCCACGAGCAGGTGTAAGAGCTCAGGTTGCCACAGCTGAAAAAGTGATCACCAACGAACAGAAAGCTGTTGAATCACCAGTAGTTATTGTGACTGGAGCATCAAGAGGTATTGGTAAAGCAGTTGCACTAGCGTTGGGAAAAGCAGGTTGCAAGGTTGGTAAAGTCTTAATACTATATATCCATATTTTGTAATCAATAAATAGGAAGTTCGTTATTGAGGATTGCAGTATAATTTTGTCTAGTAGGTTCAAAACATTGTAGAGCAGAAACTACTTACATTATATCTTAGATTCAGAGGTTACCTTGCTTATTCTGGCACATTGTTTTAGTTACTAAATATACTTTAGATTGTTTTATCTCCGTAGTTGCATCATATCCTGCTAACTGTAGTTTGTCTATTTTGGTGTTGCAGGTCTTGGTCAACTATGCTAGATCATCAAAGGAAGCTGAAGAAGTATCAAAAGAGGTAAAGAGTCCGCCTATTTAGAATTTGGTGCCCAGTTTTTCAGCATTGGTGTTGTTTAGGACCTATGCTTAGTACTGTACAGCCTGCCTGTTTACTATTCATTTCATTCCTCTTCTGAGTCTCTCGAAGTACTGGTTATAAACTTATTTGTATTTGTATGGTGAAGCACTTTCTAATGTTTGCAACAATCACTGTCTGTGCAGATAGAGGCACATGGTGGTCAGGCTTTGACGTTTGGGGGAGACGTCTCAAAAGAAGCTGACGTGGAAGCAATGATTAAGACGGTGAGCATAGATAAATCCAAAAAGAAGCATGCCAATTTTCTTTTCTTGAGACCTTCCAAGATTTTTACATAACAAGTGATTGCCTTGCCCCATCTGCAGGCAGTTGATGCATGGGGTACTGTTGATGTGTTGATCAATAATGCAGGTAAAACTAACTGTTTCTCCACCTTAGTCTCCTCCTCCTCCATCAAGTGGTACCCTTTCTCATCTGCGTTCTTGTCTGTTTCAGGAATTACTCGAGATGGTCTGTTGATGAGAATGAAGAAATCTCAGTGGCAAGAGGTTATTGATCTGAATCTCACTGGTGTCTTTCTCTGCACTCAGGTATTTTGGTGAAACATACTCCTCTATCATCCTCCTTGAAGCTGAGATCATGTTATCTTTGATTGTGGGAACTGAAGATTTAAATCTCTGCAGGCGGCAGCTAAAATCATGATGAAGAAGAAGAAGGTAAGAACATAATTTAGTACAAAATTTGACCTGTAGCCATTCATTGTCATCTTACGAAGCTCTCTACTAGCTAATTTTTCTCGACACTATCTCATAAGTGTTGTCTAATTAGAGTTTATTGTTCAGGGAAGGATCATTAATATCGCTTCAGTCGTGGGTCTTGTTGGTAATGCTGGGCAAGCTAATTACAGCGCTGCAAAGGCTGGGGTTATTGGCCTAACCAAAGCTGTTGCTAAGGAATATGCTAGCAGAAACATCAACGTAAGACCATTTTTCGTCGCCAAGCCTTGACTCCAAAAAAAGGCGCCAATTAAAATCGTGTTCTAATCAGAGAAAAAGGTTTGTTGCAGGTTAATGCTATTGCCCCTGGTTTCATTGCTTCCGATATGACCTCCAAACTTGGGGATGCAGTTGAGAAGAAAATCCTTGAATCAATACCTCTTGGTGAGCCATGCAACTATTTATTAAAAAAAAACAGCCTGTGGTGTTCCTAGTTTATTTGACCTGCCTCTAGTCTGTAATCTTATTTATTTATGAGTTAATAGGTATTTTGGTACAACATGTATTGACCACTTTTGACCTTTGGTGTAACATTTATTTTTTTGTATACTTTTGATGTAATACGCTTGGAATTTGTACACTTTTGGTGCATCCGTTCAATTGTTAATGTTGACTGTTAAATAACCATGCGACTATTTAACGGTCAACACCAATAGTTGACTAACGGATGTACTAAAAGTGTACAAGTTCCATATACGTTGCACTAAAAGCCAAAAGTGATCAAACATGTACCAAAAGAAATATTAACCCTTTATTTATTTAAACAGCTGATCTAGAAGTTGTTGTCGATATCATATTTATGTGGGTTGGGTAATTTTGTGTGGTGTGTATGTAGGGAGGTACGGCCAGCCCGAAGAAGTTGCAGGACTGGTGGAGTTCCTGGCGATAAACCCTGCAGCTAGTTACATTACTGGACAGGTAAGATAAATGTGTTGCAAGAAACTAAACGCTCGAATATTTGGCCTGTGGAGCTCAGGAGTTATGCATGATTTCATCATCTGTTTGGTTTCTGTTCCTACTAAATGCAATCTTCTATACCAAAAGAGACATTGAAATTCTGGTGTTAATCCCAACCTTCGTGTCAACTTATTCCTTCTCTTTAACTTTTGCAGGTTTTCACTATTGACGGAGGAATGGTGATGTAGGCTAGTGAGGGTTTGACCAATCGAATGTTTTGAGTTTTACAGGTGAGACATCCGGGGGACTATCATCTTGTTTAGCAATTTTTGGTTTTAAACGATTGAGAAAAGTAGAGATGTATTGGGTATTTGGGGTGGAGACACTATTTACTTGAGGTTGCTGTTTGGGGTTACAACTACAAGATAAAATAGAAATGTCTTTACTGAAAAATCTGGTTATGGTTCATACCTTTTCCACTCTCCAAAATAATCAATCTAAGACTTTCAATCCAAAATGGTAATTACAACTACTTGAAAGGCAAGAAAGGTATGGATAATTATCTCACTGCCTCCGGCCACGTCATGGATAGGTACGATGTCGGCCACCCATCAAATTGACAGCTCAACTAGTATTATATTATCACAAACTCAACAACGTCCAAGGTTAATCCAAAAAAATGGTCTTACCTCTTACGGTCTGGCCTACGTCTACCTACTGTTTCCATTTAATTTAAAATTTCACAATATAAATATACCTTCTACAATCTAAAGAGATCTGGCGATTTTGGATTCTTTACCACATGGCAACTCTCTGCAGTCCGCACTTCGAATGGCCAACTTCTGCAAGGGAAAATTGTTAAAACCATTTAAAAGCTTATTATTTCTGTGGTATTTCTACTAAGACAAATAATACAAAACTCATATTCAATTATTTGACAGTACAGACTAGAAACCGACGTCTAAAAAGTTAATTACTTGACAACTAACATAAATTATACTACCACTAGTACTCCTATACGATTTGATTCTGAATCACAAGTTTAAATTCACTACATGATTTGATTAAGAATATTTTTCTAGTATAAAAGAGAATTTGATGTTTAACGGACAATCTCTTATCCTTTTAAGTCCTTAGAGGGGCCAACAATGTGGTGCGTTCTTTTGCAAAGAGCGGCTGTACTAATCTGCAGGTACTTACTAATTTTTTCCGAGCGGCTGGACTCTTAATGTTGTTAATACCAACCGGAATTGTTTGTGACACTCTTTAGTGTATTAGCTCTAGATGTGTCGTAGTACTATATATATATATAGTCTCTATAATAATCTCGTTGTTTTTTATAAATGAATATCTCAATTTAGTCACACAAAAATAACCTCTTAACTTCAAAGTTGGTTTTTGATGTCATATGTTTGGTGAACAAAATAAAACTATTTAACAGTCAAACTTAACCGTTGACTAATTGATACACCAAAAGTCTACAATATGCAAATATATGAACTAAAAACCTACGAAATAAAACATATGACAACCAAAATCAATTTTGATCAAACATATTTTTTTTTTTATAATTTCATATAAACTCAAGTCTTCTATTTCTTCTCTATCCGTATTTTTTTAAAGAGAATATTCCTCGAATTCATCCACTCTTCTGACCAATCCATGACCCAACTCAATCATTTTATTGACCTTCTTCTATCTAAACAAACTCCCCTTTAAAGCTTATATCATCTTCCTCTCAAGTCTCATCTCTCTCGCTCTAAGCACATCTCCAATGGAGATCCTCCCCTCAGTTTACTCTCTCTGGTCCTACACCACCACCTCTACCCTCCCAACATTCTTCCTAACTTTCATCCTCCTTTACCTCATCTCCTACTTATTCATCACCCCCAGCTGGGGCCCCAAATTCCGCCCCTTCGCAACCAGCTGCCTCATCTCCCTGGCCCACGGCGCCCCTGCCACCATCATGGCCATCCACGCCATCCACAACCAGCCACACCACAGCTTCGCCTCACCAAACACCAACCCTCAAACCACCGTGCTTGAATTCAGCACGGCTTACTTCCTCGTTGACCTCCTCCACTACCTTGTATTCTACCCACACGACCTCCTCTTCATCATCCACCATGTCGCTACTCTCTTCGTCTTCCTCACCTGCCTCTATGTCGTTCACCACGGAGCTTACGGCATTCTTGGGATACTAATCCTTGCTGAGATCACCAGCCCGTGTCAGAATACGTGGAGCCTTGCTAGGACTAGGAGAGACGTGCAGTTTGCAGATTCGTACTACAGGTACGTGTCTCCGGGTTTCTATGGTTTGTACAGTGTGGTTAGGGGGATTCTGGGGCCGATTTTTGTCTATAGTATGGCGGCTTTCTACTGGAATGGGTCGGGTAGTGGTTCGGTTCCTACGTGGGCGTGGATGTCTTGGATTGTGGTGATTGTGTCTGGGATCTTGGGAAGCCTATTCTGGGTTTTCAATCATTGGAAGCAATTGTATAGGGAGAGAAGCAGCAGGCAAGTTATGGAGAAGAAAGAAAGATAAAGGTCAATAATCTAGAGGGGTTTAGAAGGGAGAAAAAAAACACACTACACTGAACATTAATTATTGGGTTAAGAACCTAAAAATAGTGTCATGTTGCTAATCGATATCTCAGATTTAAAATGTTGATATATTCGGTGTCCCAACTATCAAATTGATTGATTTTCATTTTCGACTAATTTTGGCGTTAAAATTGGTGCTTTAAGAAATAAAAACATGTTTTTATACACTTTTCAAAAGTATTGAATTTGTTACTCATGGTTTATGACTTATTTGATGCTTAAAAAACATGTTTTTGTTCTATCAAGTGGAAATCAACTAATCTGATAGTTGGGACACTAAATATCAATATTTTAAATCCGAGACTTCGATTAGCAATATGACATGTAGTTGGGTGTGATTTTAGGGTCTTAACCCTTAAATATTTGTACCTAGAATACTTGCATTGTTTAGTGTTACAGGCACTTGAATAGAAGATATATAGCCATGTTAATTGCATTTCATATATACGTGGATCACCGATTGTATAAAGCAAACCGTTTGATTTTTTCCAGTAGTTTCTTTATAGACAAGATGAGCGAATATATTAAGATTTGGAATTTTTTATTCTTGAGCGAAATAAATTACCTGGAAATGAAATTGTCTGGTTGACAATTTATATACCAATGATTGAAGCAGTAGTGTTATCCGGATGACCATTGTAGTGAAGCTCTGCAAATGTGCCTCCACCTTCGCCTTTTGAAAGCCTTCCGGGGTTGATGCAGATGCACTTCACTGGCTCCTCCCCATCTTTTCCACCAAGAGAGATGACCTGAGTTGTTGAGAAAGTAGGCAATTAAATTAGATCTAAAATTTCCGATTACCATCTATCGAAAGAGGAAAGATAAATGAAGCAGAAGATTACTACCTTTACAAAGTACTTCATATCAGAAGGTATGATGAGGATGTTTGGGATTAAAGAGAAGTGAAGGGAGTCTGAAGCAAGTGAAAAATCCAGTGGAACATCCTCTGACGGCGGATATAGAGGGTAGAAGCTGTTTAAAAATAAAAATAAAATTAAACTAGGTATGGAATGGATCATATGATGATACATAATAATGGTGAATTGAAGATTTTATTGTACCTGCGTTGGCTAAGAAGATGATATGCAAGCCTACTCATTCGATCACTTGGTATACCGTCAGATGGGTTCCGAGACATCTCCTCACCACTAAGTTGTTTCAAGATATCGACGGTACAGCATCCAATGGCGACCTAAAATATATATATTGAACATATTAATGTTCACATTCATTGAACTGAAGTTGAAAATGCAATGTTTCAAGTTCCAATTGACCCTTTGACATCAATATTATCGACCACGAGAAGGGAAAAAAAGTCATGAAGATGAACAGTAAAGCTGCCATGCGAAAGCACTTACTTCATTGGCTTTGAACATCCCCGGATTGGTGAGACTTGTTATCTAGTTTTAAGGAAAAAACAAAACGGATGGTTTGCAATCAACATATGTTGCAGAAATAACATTACATTTTTTTCAGCAGGTTTTTTTTATTATCGGAAAATAAGAAAAATGTACCTGATGTTCAAGATCAGATGAGCGAATGTCGAAACCAGGCTGCAGAATATGAATAGGTTGAAAATCGTAAGAACAGATCTGGCAGCGTTATAATTAATTGATCTAGTGAAAAGACACTTGTACTAAGATTCAGAGGATGAGAGATACCTGCGGGAAAACAAAGTCATGGTTAGCATCTCGTATAGATGGAACAATAATGACCCGAGCAACCTCACCCATGTACTCCATGTAATCCTGCAACTGAAAATGCCCATTTTATAGTAAGTGATTGAAGAACTGACAGAATATATGTACATCAAGCATAATATCATGTGAAGTACTTTTGTGAAGACTTCTTGGTGGAATATTTCATCAAAGCTCCTATTGGTAGTTCCTTTCCTAATCTCAGGGTGTTCAGAGTCCACAAAAGGTCCCAGCTGCAAGAAACATCAGCATAAAAGACATATAATAGCTAAATATTATGAAAGAACAAAAAAAATCCATAGGTAACAGAAGTTAGAAACAACACTGCATTTACCAGTATTAGCAGCTGAGGCATCTTTCTTCTTGCATATGCTAGAAGCTCTGTTAGTGGCTCGAAGAACAGGTTATCTGTTGTGGTAAAGGGACCTGCTGCAATGATCTGTTTGAACAACATTGACAAGTCTTAGATCCGTTTGAACATAAATGACAATCCATATAATATTCATCAGCTTAGAAAGTTGAAATCCTTTCAATTCAGTAAAGAGAAACACTCTTTATCAACAAGATAAATCAAATTTACTTACCACCGACAGCTCTTCAGGGAGAGACAATGAATCAGCTAATATAAAATCCTGATCCACAGCTTGCTTCTTTGATGGAGGCAAGCTGACATCAGCAGGTCTTAGAAGAGGGATAGAATCAATTATTTTCGATGCACTCAAACAGTGTCCACTAGGATTGTTACCTTCTATTCCTACTACCTGCGATAATACAGAGTACTTGATAAAAAAAGGACAAACTAAGAAGTGGGATTTTTTTGATTTTACATTTTTTTCTTCTCACCTGCCCAGGAAATACTGAAAACTGCTTTAGTCTCTGTAGATCTAAGCGAACACGTTGTCCTCCAGAATGTTCAACACTGTCATTGACATTAAGCGGAAAGATAAGTGAGAATATTTCTCACTATTAATAGAATAATAAAAAAGAAATAATGGTGCAAATTCAGAAAACAGGCTGTTGGATGATGAGTTCGAAAGGCTTTCCTAAAACAGTTTCAAGCATTATTTAAAAATGATCTTCAACAGACAGTGATACCGGTCACACAAGCATCGCCATGCTCCTGTTAGTCACTTTTATTGTTACCAAATGTATTATGAATGGGGATCACTGAGCCTTCCATGTTTATAAAAGTAACCATAACATCTAACTACCAAAAATACTGAATATCCTTATGTAAGAGATAAGGGAAGACTTTTTATGCATATTCAGAAACCAGAAGGGATTTACCTGCCCTGCAATAAGATGGACTTGTCATTCAGATGGCCTTCTCCATCGCAACAGATCATGCCAACAGCCAAGATGCTTTTCTGAAAAAACAAGCACATCAGATGAATAAAATAAGAGGAAAATGAATATGCATTAGAAATCTAGTAAGAGAGGGACTTGGGTGAGGATTAGCCACCAATGTCAATTACCTGTGAAGCAATAGTTGGGTCAACCGGTTCCTCATACAGACCAGAAGCAATAAGAGCAGCTGAATGTTTCTTAATTCGGCTTTCAAGAGCATTGAACTGCAAAGAACAAGGTAACAAGTTACAATACTATACTTTTACAAGGAAGAATAAGACTTAAAACAAAAAGAGATTATCCATACCCTATCTTCTATCCTGTCATACATAAATCTACAGCCAGATTCTGGTTTTGTTCCCTGAACCACCAAGGAGCATCTCCTGTGAGATTTTACTTTCCTGATGAAGCCATCTTCAGAATCATCAAGATCGTGTTCCATCTTCCCGTTCTCTTGCTTTAAAGGTTGATTAATACTGAATTTTACAGCACACTTTTCTCTCCGTTGCCCAAAAGGCGTTATAGTAGCCTGCCGTGATGCTTTGCCTGATGAATCAACCATGCGGTTAGAGCGAGGTACAGAATCAATCTGCTCTGGAGGGGGATTTGGATACTTATTTGTTGGTGTGCCAATGCTTTCTTCTTTGGTGTACTCATCTTCACCATTTAATATCCTACAAGGTTTATCAAAATTGACTAAATGAAACAGTTAAATCAAGTAAATATTTCAGTTTTCCATGCTCTGGCTCAAACCGGAGACCTGTAAGAGGCCCACCCATAAATTTCTCCATAATGAAGCAAAAAAATGCGGCTCTTACATGTCTACATCTTTCATCGAGTACACATGTAGGTCCGGTTCTTCCTTTATAACTGCCTCTTTCGCCTCGTTTTGCAGGTGCAATATAAATCCATCCATTTCCGAGCTCCTGACTGTGGATTCATCAAGTTGCCTGTCGAGAATTAGGATCAACAGAATCATTTACTACCAAGCAGAGGTTTCATTAATCACCATTCAGAATTGCTCAAAACAAAATATCAAAAGTTCAAATGAAAGAGATGAAATCTATCAAAAACTTATAGGTTCTAACTAGTGAATGCATCTAGATAACTACTGACAGAACAATCAGCCTTCAACTTGTTAAGAGTTGCTCCAGAAATCACTATCTCTGGATTCTGGAAGCTACAGAGACTCTCTATACTAAGCCTTGTAGCTTAAGATTCTACCAAATATCCAGTAATTTGAATCAACTCCAATGTAAGCGACCTTGCTAGCAACAAAGAAGCTACATCGGAGGGGACTAGTCAAGTATAAGATGCTCCAGGCATCACTATGTGTCACTTCCGGAAGCTCCAGATAATCACTATACTAAGTTTTCTAGATCAAGATTCTACCGATTTCTCACTAATTTGAATCTATTCCAATCTAAGCGAGTAAGCTTGCAAAATCCAAGCAACAGAGCAGCTACATCAGTTTGACTAGTAGAGTACCTGTTGAGATAGTAAACCTCCCAGCTAGAAACGAGATCTGACGGCTTGAGGTCGTAATTTATACAGAAAGCAAGACCTGGAAAAGAAATAATTCAGCGTTTCATCGGATTCTGCTTCTTTTGTCCAAATCGCAATGCACCGTGAAATGAAAAACGTAGCTCTTACATTTCTCCAGTATCTCTTCCTCACCATCGAGACTGAAGCCGCTCTTCCTGAATTCTGCTTTGATTTCCTCCTCCATCTTCGTCTTTCTCTCTCTAGGTCTCACTCTCTCTTGGTTTCTCAGAGAATTGGCGGGAACTGGGTGCCTTGGCGGGTTAAATAGTGACACGAGTATTTCAGGTAATTTTATGTCTAGTCCTCCATCTTAGCTTGTATGGCATCATCGGCCCCCGACTGATGAAATCCACAAAAGAGTTTGGGCCTTGGAGTCACTTCCACAAAAGAGTTTGGGCTGGATTATAGCCTACTTCATCAAAATGTGAAAAGGAATGAAAGAAATGCCGCTGAGGGTTTCGAATATGAATACAAGTTATACAACACGCAAATTTTCGTATGGGTTCATTTTGTGTTTTACAATTTTATCGTGTTGAGATACTTAAAATCAAACAATGCATGAAAAGTACACTGTGTTAATATTGTTCGTTCAATCGTGTTATTGTCATGTTTTTTACTCACGCGAACATGATTTTTTCATGTGTTCATATCATATTGGGTAGGTAAGAAATTGATAGTCCTAAGTCCAAGATACCTTGCAGCTATATAATTATTTTCAAGCTTAATTCGATAGGAGTTATGTTGTAAAGTGTGAAAGTTATAGTCAAATTTATAGTGAAGTGTCAAATTTTACTTCATTTAGAAATGAGAGTTGATATAGAGTCCGACTGGCACATTCCGAGAATTCCGAGTTAGAGACCGTGGCAAGCATCGTTATTTATGTCAAGTTTTTGGGCATTTTGAGAAGCCCTCACAGTCGGAACATTTGACATCCAATAGTCAGAATGTTTTTCCTTTAGAAATAAGCTGTAGAGAGAAGAGAAATGATCTGGATTCCGACATAAGGAATCCGAGATGTTCCGATTTGTCTCTATGCTATAAAAGGGGCTGGAAGTTGATGATAATTACTTAGAATGCCACTATCTCTAAAATCGGATGTCGGCGGAATCCAAATTCGGAATTTGTATCAAAGCTCGTAGAGAGAAAAGAAAATCAAATATTTATTTTTCATCACTCCAGATTACGTAGTCCGAAAAACATATCAAACTACGAGAAGTAACTCTGACCGTCTGTCTCTTGATATTATTTTGTTTTTTTGTTTGGCTATATATAATATCGTCTCTTCATATTCCATTCCGTTCCGTCTATATAAAGAGAGCTTTCTGAAGAATGAAAGAGCTAGCGTAGCAGACCCTAAACAAGAGCATACGCATGGCTTCATCGTTAACAGACCACAAAAACATCATCACTCTCGGCAACTCTACTGCTATTGTCAGCGAGTTCTTCAGTGAGTCACGACTCACCATATCTATTATTTTGTATACAAGAAGTTCCAATACAATATATAACCCACCCTTTTGTTGGTTTCAATTCAGGTTATGCTGCCAACAGGTTAGAATTAAAAGCTTCATCTTTTGTCTTGTGCTGTTAAACTATTAATTATATATAATGTATATACATCAGTATACTCTACAACCGCGGGGTCTATCCTGGGGAGAGCTTTTCGAAGGTGAAGAAATATGGACTTCCGATGGTGCTTACTCATGATAAATTTCTCAAATCCTTCATTGCCGACTTGACTGCTCAACTCGCTGGTAAACTCTCCAACTTTAGTTCCGAATATTTCAATTTTAAGCAGAGAGAGATGAGACGATGAAATGTAACAATGGAAGTTTGATAAATTTACGGTCAATAGTTCTTTTTTAATAATGTGTGAATATTATACTTATTTTTTTATATAATATATATTTTTCCGTCTAAGACATCTAACATGTGTTTTTTTTGTGTATCTGTTAGTGGGTCGCTATTTTTGTTGTTAAATATCACGTGATTTGCAAATTTAACTTTTATTTTGTTCAATTTATAAACATCTATTAGTTCCTCTCATATTATTTTTTTAAACTTTTTTTTATTTATTTATAATTTAGTTTCTTAAGTTTTTTAATCGAAAGTTTGGCTAGGTCCACCATGATGAGGGTCACCTAGATACTTAACAGCAAAAAGTGACTGCTCACCAAAAAACAATATGTGTTAATGTTATACAAAAATATGCAAACAATATGTTATACTAAGATACATCATGATCAAAATATGTTGTACATAAACGCATATTAATCTATAAATTTATAGCTTAGAAAATGTGGAAGTGAACGTATATATTGAGCATGAATCTCTACTATAACAGTGTGGCTAGAAGCTGGGCATCTACATAAGATTGTTCTAGTGATAATGAGTAAGGCAAACAAGGAAGTCCTGGAGAGGTGGAGCTTTGGCATAGACACCGATGGCGACGTCCAGAAAGGGTGACTCTCAAACTACTTATCGCATCTTAAATGTTGAAACCTGAAGAGAGATTAATAACTTGTTGTATCCTCATTTTTGCAGTGACTCAAGAGAAAAGAGTCATAAGCAAATTGAGGGAGAAATTCAAACTCTTATGAGGCAGATAATTTCAAGCATGACTTTCTTGCCTCGCCATGATAAACCCCGTAAGAAGCTAAAATCTCAGCATACGGTTAAGAATCTAAAAACAGTCTCAGTACATGTTGCTAATCACTTTCTCAAATTTAAAATGTTGATATTCGGTGTCTTAGCTATCAAATTTATTAGTGTAAATTTTTCTTGAGTGGTTTTAGCATTGTTTTATATAACAAAAACATGTTTTCCACTTCTTTTTTTTGTATTAGATTGTTGCTCATTGTTTAGACTTATTCAACACTTAAGAACATGTTTTTGTTCCGTCAATTTTAAGAGAAAATAAGTGTAAATCAACCAATTTGTGAGATAGTTAATGTCAACATTTTAAATCTGATACTGATTAGCACCATGAAATATAGTTGGGATTGTTTTTAGGGTTCATCGCCAAATATTATGTTTCAATCTGGCTTTTCTTAGGTACATTTTGTGTGGAAGCAAGGGTTAGTCGAGATGCAACCATCCCAGATACATGGACCAAGAGTGCACCTAAATTGATTGTTAAGCCTCAGAAGGTTAAATTGAGTTCATTTGACACTAAGGTAAGTTCGTATGTATATATGTTCATATATATGCTCCAGCCAACGTGATGTTGATTGAAAGTTTCTTATACATTATTGTTGATTTGTGTTTCTGTTGCAGGTGCACAATGTTAGTGCTCTTGTGTCTTTCAAGAGTGATGATTGGGATGATTACTAGAGAAATAGGGGTATAGGGTTTATTTTGTCAACCTGTTAGTCACATTTTGGATGATATCGATCCTTCGTTGCAACTACAATTTGTTGTTTTTTCTGTTTTAGCACCAATATGATATTGTCTACTTAGATGATCCGGGATCTGTATATTGGGATGTTTTCTGTTCGTCTTACCTTATTACATCAAATGTTTGTCAATTAGTGTTAACCATTGTTGATGGGACGTAGATATCGGGGTATTGGATGTCGATCCGAACGATCCGTTTTCCTTTGTCCTTCTCGTAATCCGTTCCTTTAGTGACTTGCACGAGGGGTAAGTCGGGAGTGAAATCGGCGGACCTTCTCGGATGCGAGAAGGCAGAGTTTAAGTATGCTAAAGTTCATCATGTGTAGAATAAGAAATCTTGAGTCCTAAATATAGGCCTCAAGGGGGATTAAGGCGGTTAATGACGTCATTAACCCCTAAATGTGTCTCATAAGTAGATAATGACGTAAACCCTTGTAAACATGGGAGAGTTCGTAGTATTCTGTAAGGGTCGTGTGCGTAAGGCATAGTCGGGTCTCTGCGTGACGTGATTCAGGTGACAGTCTTTCAGACGTCGTGTATTCCCTTTAGTCGGACACGTTAATTCGAATAGGGGAGTTGTCGAGGTCGGACTGACTGGTCCGACCTCAGATGCTTGAGATCAGACCAGCTGGACTGATCTCAGAGGCCTGAGATCAGACAAGTTATGGCCCGGGCGGGTATTTTTTCTCTGTCCGGGTCGTTTTCTGCTGTGGGTGGTGTGTTCGGGTCAATGTTTCAATTTGCAGTCGTGTGCGTGGTCATCGTGATAAAACAATCCGAACTAAAACATGTTCAAATTGGGCGTATATCCATCATTTGCCCCCCGAGTCAAACAATGGTCTAACCCTTGGTTACACTATTTTACGATGGGATGAGACGCTCAATTTGAATTCGTTGTTTTACCTCTTGACGAGTCCACCGTATATCCATAGGCGTGTCGCAGCGCTTCATTCTCGTCTCCCAAGGCAAGGGAAACATAAATGTTAGTGTAAACATGCATGTATTCAGACACATCCAAAAAACATGGGTATGACAAATATCATTTTCTCCTATGTGTGAGCAAAAAATGTGAGCATGGATATATGCGTGGTGAAATCATGTTCATAAGCGGGTGAAATCCAAGTCTGAATCAGTATAATCATGGATATGTATGTTGAGTGCACATGTGTGCGAGCGTCGGGATTACCAACCGTAATGCAATCATATACATGTGTGTAGGTGAATTGAGTGTGTATATGGATGTGGCCATAAATATGCATGCATGAATATAGGGCAATCATATACATGAATGTTTAAGTGTTGAACACATGGGAGTGTGGGAATGTGTGTGTTAGCATGCACATATGCGTAGGCGTAAGCAGGGATGTATGCATGAACGAGTTGTGAGCATAAGTGTGAGTGAGTGCATTGGTGCACTCATAGATGTAATCATAAATATGAACATAAGTGTAAGAGTGAGAGTATAAACCCCATTTTTATCCAAGAGTGTGAGCTCTGTCACTCGACGGGGCACAACGTTTTACCTTTCATGTAGTAACGCGAGCATTATCTTTTAGCCTTGACTTTTAACAGGTGTGACATTTTCCTTCATTTGTTGGAGCGCGTGTATGGTTCTTGAACCTTGCCCTGCAATTCATTCTATATATAAATGGGTTTGAAAATGCTTACAAGCTTTCTTCTCACCCTCTGTGCGAAAGGGGTTTACCGACATATGTTGAGGGTTGCCCCTCCCTTCGGACGTGTCGGAGCGCTGCTCCTTCTGCGGAAGCTAAATGTTTGCTTTCTTTGTAGCGGTTTGGGGGTTGTTTCCTTTGTTGGTGTACCTCGCACTATGATTGTAGGATCTTCTGGGTGGCGGTTTTGCTTCCGTAGCTTGATGTTGAGGTTGCCCCCGCAGTAGGCGTATCTTGTACTTCCATGAGTAGGGGTCGACCTTTGCGTCGATCGCATTGCGTTTCCTGCATATATGGAGTCGTATGTGTATATAGTTGTCCTCCGTGTTGAGCATGTTGGTTATTTCGAGTGTAGGGTGTTTGCCATTGATGTTGGCTACACTTATAGCTTATTTACGTGGGGTTGTCCTCGTGAAGGGCACACTCGAACTCTAGATGTGAGGTGTTGTAACCCATGTTGGTACGTCGATGCACACGTGTGTTGTGCTGTGTCTGTAGTGGTTATACTTAGTTTCTGGAAGTGGGTTGTTACTCTTCATGTTTATATATCGATGCGCGTGCGCACTGCAGTGTGCATGTAGCATTTATACTTAACTTCTGAAAGTGAGGTGTCAAACCTCATATTGATTTGCCGATGCGCGTGCACACTGCGTTGCGCCTGTAGTTGGCATGCCTTGCGTATGTCTCTCAATTGACTTACATAAGGGGATGAACATGAGTGCATGTTCACTTCTTGATTGGAGATAGAAGCATGATTTCTTCCAATCAGGAATGAAAGCACCCCTAGTGGTGGCTTAGTTTGGAAAGTGTTTGTTCAACCTGTTGCAAGTCCCGGGGTTGACTCCTGCCGACTTCGGTTTTTATCTTAACTGTTTCATGGGGGAGCTTTTCGGCCGGACTAGTAGCATTCTTAAAAATTTCTTCCCAAAATGGTGAGTAGTATTGCAAGCCGTAACTTCATTTGACAAGGCGCATGCCTAATTTCGCCGAGGTCTTGAGTTTGATGTTTCATCGTTCAGGCTCTTTGTAAAAAGTTTTTTGGCGATGTTGTCTAAGTCCAAGTTAGGTTGTTCATACCTAGTTGTGTTTCTCATCGTGATTGAATGATATCGCCATTTGGTCGGTGTATGTTGCGGTTGAGCGTCGATCCATGCAAAAGGGCATGTAATCACGTTTCTTACTCAGGTTGCCTCCTCTTTTTTAGAGTGGGGTCGTGGGAGAGTTTTCTTCGCGTGACTCAAACTCTTCTAATTTTAAGTGATTTGAGGTGCCTTGTTATTTGTTTGTGATCTTGATTCGTTCGTTGTTCATTTCTAGGACATGAGGAATGAGATTGATTCCTTGTTTTCCGTGCTGTGTTGATCCTCCCCAGGGGTTCCCCCCTAGGGATCAATCTCTTTCCAGAGTCTATCTTCATTTTTATGAGACACTAGCTCGCTTTTGTGTCTTGTCATTATGGTTTATTGCGATCGACCATATGCTTATGTCGATTTTTTGAACTTGTCTCTTCGTTTCTGGAGCAGGTGTCCTTGAGTTGGCTTGAGGGTTGTTATGATTTGTTGCGACTCTAATTGTCTATCATTGTTTGCTGTCCTCCTTTTATATTCCGTTTGTTTCAACTTCATGTTTGTGAAGTTTGAAACTTGGGCTTCCTTATTTGGTAGCGTGTTGTTCGTGTGGGTTTGATGGCAACTTTGAAGGTGTCTCTTTTGGCATACCCATGGGGTCGTGGGATTAACCATTGAGTTGAAGTTCTTACTTTTGGTGATGCGTGTAACCATCGCCTTTTATTGACCATGGCTCCAACGAAGATAGTAAATTTTGCTTGAAAGTTTGGTGGAGGCTGCTCTTGAGTTAGCCTCCACGAGTATCTGAGTTGTGGTCGTTGTGGGGATCATTTCTTTATATGCCCCCGAAAGTTCTTGTCATGATTCTCCGACTTATGGTTGATTTCGTGGAATACATAGGTTGACTTCATAATGAGGATGACTCCTACATGATCTCATCCAGGAAGGTTGAAATATAAGTGCAGGCCTTTGATGAGTATATAAAGGGTACTGGTTTTTCCTTTGTCTTGAATCTCCTCTTAAGGTTAGACGCAGCTTCTTGAGGCTCGCGGTCATAATAGCACCTTCGCGATGTATGTATTAGATAGCCATTTTGCGATGTGTGGACATTAGCCACCTCGCGGTGTGTGGACATGATAGCCACTTCACGATGTATGGAGTTGTGCTTTTGCACTCCATGCTTATTAGAGAACCTGTCGTGAATATTTTAACATTATGCTTTTATATCATGAGTAGTATTTCAAACCTTCGTTGATATAGTTGCCTTTGTTTAGGCTATGTTTGTTGGGTTTTGTCCCCGCATCTCGTCTTGTCGGATGTTGTATCCAAAGTCGTGCTTGACGATATTCAAGTCGGATGCAAGAAGAGGTCACGCGAGGGCAACATGCAGGACAGAATGAAAGCAGAGGTCATGTGAGGACGACATGCAAGACAATAAAGCTTGTCAGAGGTCGCATTGGGCGGCTTGCAATGCGTTTCTTCTCCATAGCTTGTCAGAGGTCGCATTGGGCGACTTGCGAGGCGATTATTCTTCTTAGGTCGTTTTGCATGACTTGTCATTTGTACTCCTGGTAACGAACGTAAAGTTTGTAAACTCCAAAGATCCATATACGGTCTTAAACAGTCGTCTCGGCAATGGTACCGCGGATTCCACGAGGAAATCGTAGGAAACGGATTTGTGAATCTTCACGAGGATCCGTGCGTGTATTATAAGACCTCCGGGTCTAAGTATGTCATCTTAAACTTATACGTGGACGACATACTCATTGCCGCAAACGACATGAGTTTTATGAACAAGTCAAAGTCATGGTTGACATCTGTATTTGAGATGAAAGACATGGGAGATGCCACGTACATCTTGGGCATTAAAACTGCTAGAGATCGAGCTATCCGGAAATTGTGTCTGTCTCAAGAAGCTTATATCAACAAACTGTTGAAAAGATTCAGATTACATGATGTCAAACCCGTGGATAAGCCGGTGGTGTTTGGGTGCGCACTATCAAAACGTGACGGCCCCAAGAACCTGGCAGAGCAAGAACAGATGAATGGTGCAGAGTATTTAAGCATGGTCGGTAGTTTGATGTACGCCATGCAATGCACCCGTCCGGATATCTGTTACTCTGTGGGCCTAGTAGCACGTTTCCAATCAGATCCTGGCTATCAACATTTAAATGCTGTAAAACGAATAATTCGTTATCTGAAATGTACTGCCGACTACGCACTATGCTATGAGGGCGGGAAGTTAAAATTGACCGGTTACAATGACGCCGGCCATGGTGGCGATCTGGATGATCGTAAGTCCACCACATGAGAAGTGTTTCTCCTTGCTAATGCCGCCATTTCATGGACGAGCAAGAAGTAAACTTGTGTCGCTCTATCCATGATGGAATCGTAATTCGTAGCTCTCTCTAAGAATGCATAGGAAGCGGTCTGGCTGAAAATGCTTCTTACTGCGATTCTTGATGGTGACGTCGGGAGTAAACATGTCAATGTGTTCTCTGACAGTCAGGCAGCCATTGCGGCAGTAAAGAATCTGAAGTACCATAGTAGGACCAAACACATTGATGTGAAATATTTTTATGCTAAATCTATGGTAGAAGACAATATAATCACTATGGAATACTTTTCCACTGATAACATGATTGCGAACCCATTAACTAAACCACTACGTAGAGAGATATTCGAAAAACATGTAAAACTGCTTGTATTGCGTAGGGTTAAGAAGTGACGTGTATCTATGATAACATTTTGATATTAGAAAGTTACATTTTGTAAGCGAAAGAATTGCAACCGAGTTTATGATCAATCGACGTCATAATGTTTTGATTACATTAAATTTTCGGTCTATAAACTAAGTCGTAGGATGACGCAATCCTCTGCCAAAACTATGTCGAATGTGGGCCTTACCTCGTCGCACAGGTACGATCGTCTTGCGGTGGAGGGAGGCCTCTACTAAGCAAGTTTGACTAAGAATCAGGGAGATAAACCTGATTACGTAGAACGATCATCTAGTGTCGAAGTAACTCGACATGATCTTCGTTTTGCAGATCGCCGTGATGAACCTTGTTCGTCATTAATCCACATTCTGGGCCAGATAAAAATCTGTGATAGCATGATTTGACATATCTCATTCATTTGAACTTAAACGTTCAGGTATGCTATCGACGCGTGCTTCATACTGCGCGTGCCACGTTCGACCACGGGGTCAAAGCTCGGTTGTGCTAGGAAAGAATCCTCGTGATTCTAGCGGGCGCAAACTTCTTCACATCGAGCGTGTGATTGATCTCGGAAGCCTTATGGAGAGGCACCCAAAGTATCCTCACGGACTCGGAACTCATATCTAAGGTCAGGCTCAATGTTCGCTTCCCGGCGTACAAGCGTAGTGCTGAACAAAAAGGCCCAGTGACCACGTCTTTGAAAACCAGTTGGGTTTGACTAAGGATATGAGCGATGGGGATGGTCAAGTTCACCTGTAATTCACCGACTCTTGTATTCACTAAGGTGGCCACTAACCGGATATTAGTTGAAGGTTGTGAATACTTGTACGGATGCCTTGGAGAAGTGTTCCAATGAGGAAACTAGGCAAAAGGAGAATTATCAGCTGACCTAGGATACAATGTGACATTATATAAAAGTTGTTTATAACAGGTATATTGGAGAAAAGGGAATCAACGTTCCGCGGAAGCTACAACACTCCTAACAGATGAGTAGCACGATGCCCGTCGTGTCCGCCGGTCGCACGACAAACCTCGTATGAACTATTCGAAAGCAAGTACCAGTTCGAAGGAGTGAAATGTTGATGCAGATTTGGACGACAATACATTAACAGGCACCCTCCCATTCCGGCGAGTGGGAGCTGTAAGCATATGGTGATGGACACCGTAAATGGAAGTCCATTATATGTATATGTTACCTAAGTTAATTGGGTACATGTCACATTAGGACATTGGGCCAGTCTCAAATCTCAATTGACATGAGAGGCCCAAAATTGGGCCTCCATATACTAAGCATGGTCGGCTGAATTATGAGTGGGGATAAAGTGGATTTTTGACCACTTTACTCCTCCTATATATATGGGGAGTTAGGGGTTTTATTAGGATTAATCACAATTCCCTTTAAGTGGTATTTTGAGAGAAAAACCTTCCCCCAAGAACACCATACTTCGGCCGAACCTAGCAATCACCAAGGGTGTGCCAATTTGCCTTCGAGCAAACACTCCGGAGATCTTTCCCTTGCCAAGAATCGATTAGAGGTTTTGCTGTGAAGAATATACCATGTAGGGCTTCCTTCACAAGAACCCCTACGTGTGCCGACCGGAGGATCGTGAACTCCCTCCTGCAAAGATCTTGGACTACAGACTACTGTTGAGGCATGTGCGAATCTTCCGCTGCGTAATTTTGATTACTAGCATGTACCATGTTTTAGTATCCGTGGTGATTACTCCCCGTAATCTAACAGTGATCTTCCTGTGACTGAAGCAACTTGGGAATTTCTGGATGAAGTGCAAGCGAGATTTCCAGACTTTTCGCCTTGAGGAGAAGGTTCTTTATGGGGGGAGTATTTGATGCATGATTTTATAATTGGGGGACTCCTTTAATAGTTTTAATAATTGAAGGACTTATTAGCTATTATTAATAGTTTGGTTGTTAGGACTTGCAACTACCGTTCGAACTATAAAAAGGCGAGAATGATGTAATTGGGTTTTCAGTCGAGATTTGAATGAATTCTTGAGTTTTTTCTCTTAATTGATCGCATCACATTTATACCCAGATCAAACCATATACCTCATGCTCTGGAGACAACATATGGTACAACTTGTTCCAATCACTTTTCCCGTGTTTGCTTCTGTCTCTGCACCAGTAAATTTTTTTTATATCTAGCTCCATAAAACAAAATACATAGTTATGCAATTTGATTATTAAATAAGAGTGCTTATTCTACTACACCCTAAGTTCGGGGCTCTATTTTCCAATGCCCAAGCAAGTTTTGGTCAGTTTCTAAAGCATTTATCTCCCTTTCAGAATTTGCTTCATCTAAATGCTTACTCTCCCCTTCATCATCACCGTAATCGATTCTTGAGCTTCGTTGTACATCGATCATCGAATTTCTACACAGATTGAAATTACTGAAAGAAAAAGTAGATTGGCCAACCGTACCAGCGAATAATACAACGACGCTTAGAATCTGTCGAGCCGGGGTTGCCTCATTTTCGATTCCGCTGCTGAGGTTGCAGCTTCCGCTATTAAGGCCACCATCGCTTCTCTTCATCTTCTCTTCAGGAACAACTCTTCTCCTCTTCTCTTCTCTTCTCTTCTCTTCCTCCATAAATTTTCTGTTTCAAAGGTGAGCGCTACAATTGGAAATTAATGACAAAAAAATATATTGAAAGGCTAGGTGCGTATGAGTCACTCACGAGTGGGTAGAGATGATGACATGGTGAAACCTTAAACTGATGCTTTGGCAGCATGGGAGGGTTCCCCTTACTCTCTTTTATGATGCTTTATTATATAGATAGATTATAAGATATAAAAGAGTATGTTTCAAAATATGAATGGATTGTTATGGTAACTGTAATTGTTTTGGAATACGAATGGGTTTTTTACGAGTGATTTATGGGGTGCAATCTCATTGGTGGATAGAGTTGACGTTTCAGCTTGATGTGTGCCCTACTATTCTCCACCATCACAATTAATATGAGAATAGAAGATTATTATTATTGTGATTGTTTTATAATACGAATGAGTTGTTTACAGATGACTTACGTGACACTGTTTGTTTTGTTGACTGATAGAGCTGACGTGTCAGCTTAAGGTTTAACTTCTTATTCTCTCAAATTCATAATTAGTACTAATATATATATATTATAAATTTATAATTCTGCTTAATTTCATTTCACTTAATTAAAATAAATAATGACATAAGGTGAAACCTGTGATTTTAAAATTTTAAAACGTGTCAGAATCAACGAGTGTATCACATCAGCTTCCACTTCATTATATAATATTTTATAATTTTAAATTCTACAAATATTTTTTTTAATTTAATATAATATTATTTACTTGTTCTATGTTACTTTGATTTATGAATATCATCATATATTTTTAATTTACGGTAAAAATTAAACAACAATAAGATTAATATATTATAATTAAAAAAAATGAATTTATTAGTCAATTATATTATTACGATATAAATATCAATACGTGACTAATTAGGAATAATTATCTTATGCATATTTTTAGGAATACAATATATTTTCTGTTATATTTTTTCTTAATTGTATATTGCTCTTTCTATATAACCTAGAATATAATTCTCATTCTCATACCCCTCCCTAATCAAGAGCATAAGCATGGCTTCGTTAACCGACAGTAAAAATATCATCACTCTCGGCAAGTCTTCTGCTATCGTCAGCGAGTTCTTCGGTCAGTCACGACTCGCCATGTCTATCTTGCACTTGTTAATTCTATATGCATGAAGTTCCAATACAATATAATATAACCCTTTTGTTTGTTTTTCAATCTCAGGTTTTGCTGCTAACAGGTTTGAATTAAAAGTTTTATCTTTTTGGTTTGTGCTGTTAATTTCGATAACGATTAATTATATAACGAAATAATGGTTAATAATCTTAAAACAGTTTCAACTATAGGTTTCTCGAGTATTAGAATCGTTGTTTTTCACTTCTTTCGGATGATTTATGATTTTGGTGTTAAAATTGGTGTTTTAAACAACAAAAATATGTTCAAATATGTTCTGGTAAAAAAAAAAAAAACAACAAAAATATATTTTTCATTTTTATAAAGTATCAAATATTTTTACTGATGATTGTTATTTTCCGTTTCTTTCAAATGATTTTGGTGTTTAAAATTGGCATTTTAAGAAACAAAAATATGTTTTTTTAATTTTTCCGCACTATCATAATATGTTTGCTCATGATTTAGTCTTACTTGATACTTAAAAAACATATTTTTATTTCATTAATTTTAATTCCTTTAATTTTAAAAGAAAAAAAAAAATTAGAAATCAACCCTAACCTAGAAAGAATGATATTGAAATGCTTATATAATATATATATTATCAATCAGTATACTCTACAACCGTGGGGTCTATCCTGCGGAGAGCTTTGCTAAGTTGAAGAGATATGGACTTCCGATGCTGCTTACTAAAGATAAAGTTCTCAAACCCTTCATTGCCAACTTGATTAAAGATCTCGCTGGTAAATTCTCAAACTTTAGTTAAGAATATTTCAATTTTTAAGCCTAGAATAGATATGAAGAAGAGATAACTTATATTATTATTATATATATAATGAGCATGAATTAATGTGTACTATAGTGTGGCTAGAAGCTGGGCATCTGTATGAGATTAGTCTAGTGATAACAAACAAGGCCACCAAGGAAGCCCTGGAGAGGTGGAGCTTTGGCATAGACACTGATGACAAGGTTGTCCAGAAAGGGTAACTACTTATCCCATTTTTAATCATTTTTCCGTATTTAAAATGTTAATTTTCAGTGTCTCAACTATCAATTTTCCACTGATTTTGGTCTTAAAATTGACGTTTTAAGCAACAAAAATATGTTTTTCATTTTTTAAGTATCAAATTTGTTGCTAATGTTTTAAGCTTATTAGATTCTTAAAAAACATGTTTTTGTTTCTCATTTTTAAGAGAAAATATTGAAAAGCAACAAATCTGATAGTTGGTACACGGATTATGTAACTATGGCTTATAGTTGAGACTGTTTTTAGGTTGTTAATTCATGTTAAATGTTGAAAACCGAAGAGAGATTAACTTATAGTATCCTGAATTTTGCAGTGGGTCAAAGGAAAAGAGTGAGAAGCAAATTGAGAGAGAAATTCAAGCTCTTATGAGGCAGATAATTTCAAGCATTAGTTTCCTGCCTTGCTTTGATAAACCCTGTAAGAATCTTAAACCCCAATGTGTATATATACTTGTTTCGTAGCCGAATACTGATTTAATTTCAATCTGGCTTGGCTCATCAGGTTCATTTTGTGTGGAAGCAAGAGTTAGTCCGGATGCCAAATTGCCGGATCCATGGACTAGGAGTCCAGCTAAAGTGATTGTCAAGCCTCAAACAGTTATATTGAGTTCATTTGACACTATGGTAACTGTTTTTTTGTATCTATATATGTGTTTATTTATAAAGATCATGAATGCTCTAGCTAGCCTCTACTTGACTGGAATTAGTTTCTTATGCATTATTGTTGGTTTGTGTTTGTGTTGCAGGTGCACAAGGTTAGTGCTCTTGTTTCTTTCAAGAGTGATGATTGGTAATTTGGTATAAGCAGTAGAGAAAGAAAGATGCACTCCCTCTTTAAGAATATTATTCTAGTGTTAGATTTTGCCAATCCTTTATTCACAATAATTAGTAGTTTTTCTTCTGTTTTAGCACCAATCTGTTCATGTTCTTTTTCTATTTGGATGATCTGGATATTTTTATAATTCTTTGGATGCTTCTTTTATGATGATTTGGATGGTTGATGATAGGTTAGATGATGTATACTGAGTTGATTAAGGGCTCATTAAGAGGAGTACGAACCTTAACCCATTTCTGAAATCTAGGTTTCTGTTTATCTTTTTATTTATAATCATGTCCCTTAAATATGATTCATAATCATGTACCTTAAATATGATTCATAATCACGAAATAGGGTTGCTATCATGACCTCTTAAATATGATTGATAATCGTTGTGCCAGATTTAAAATGTTGATATTCGGTGTTACAACTATACAATTGGTTGATTTTCAGTTTTTTTAGACTGACTTTAGAGTTAAATTTGGCATTTTAAGCAACAAGACATGTTGTTTTTCACTTTTTTAAAATATCATATTTGAACTCGTGGTTTAGGTTTAAGAGAAAAAATGAAAATCATTCTTTGGACAACGAATATCAACATTTTAAATCAGAAACATTTTATGACTATTTTTAGATTCTTGACCCTAATAAATATCATATATTCTAGGAATATATATATATATATCTATTATAATATATTATATATACCTATTATAGAATAGTTATCCGTAACATTTTAGTTTTTATATGTGCCTGTTTTAACCTATTATATCAGATGTTTGTAAAAAAAAAGTGTTGACCATCCACCCCAATATTGATACAGCGTGATGGAGATAGATAGGACAAAAATTCGCTAATTCAGGGAAATACCGAGAATTTGTTAGATAGAGGCGCAAGATTTCGTTGATTCAGGAGAATACCGAAGAATTGACGCAGGGTAGAGGAAAACCTCAATTTTTTCATTAATCAATAATCTGAATACAAACGACGGCTAAGAGAAGTCTTAAATAAAGAAAATAAAAACTCTAACCCTAATAAAATTCCGAAATTAACAACTAAATCCAACTAAAACCGGAAATTGCGAAAAATATTCGAAAAAACATAAAAGTGCAATATTAGCCCTCTAAAAAACGTAATTTGGCCGAAACCCATTAAATCTCATAGTTTACTATGGGTTTTGCTCATATTTCCGTTTCCACTTGAAAACCTATATTCGCACGGCAAAATCTGACATTTCAAGATCTCCCACATCATTCTCTCCGGGGAAGAGAATATTCGCCCTCGAATCTTGCGCAAGGAAGGCCAGTAGAAGCAGGAAGAACACATTCAGCCACAACATCATCATAAAAAATTTCACGCGACGTGTTCGAGTGTGGTCTTGGTGCCGACGTTGGTGTCGATTCGCCTTGTGGCTTGTACCCGAAATCGGAGGTCAAGAGACCTTCGAAGTCACTCCTGGCGGTTGGGGAAATGATGAATTCAGGATCATGAAAGGTGGAATGATAATCGATCATCGCTGTGACGTCATTATCATACTTATCATAAATTGGATTATCAAGAATAGTCGCAGTCCTGGTACGATCTGGTGCTAGCCAATCAAGAAACGGCATCGTGCAGGATCTTCGGCTCTGATACCAATCTGATGCAGCGTGATAGGATAGATGAGATAAAAACTCGTTGATTCAGGGGAATATCGAGAATTTGTTGGATAGAGGCGCAAAAATTCGTTGATTCAGAAGAATACCGAAGAATTGACATAGCGTTGAGGAAAACCTCAATTTTTTCATTAATCAATAATCTGAATACAAACGACGGCTAAGAGAATCTTAAATAAAGAAAATAAAAACCCTAACCCTATTAAAATTCCGAAATTAACAACTAAATCCAACTAAAACCGAAAATTGCGTAAAGAACCGAAGAAACATAAAAATGCAATTTTAGCCCTATAAAAAACGTAATTCGGCCGAAAACCATCAAATCCCATAGTTTACTATGGATCTTACTCATATTGTCGTTTCCACTTGAAAACCTATATTCGCACGGCAAAATGCGACATTTCAAGATCTCCCACGTCAAATATCCAGTCTGAATTGATGGATTGATTACACATTGTCTACAAAGAGGCCACGGAAGAACCGAACCATCATTTATCTGATAGACACCTTTGAATTGCAAAAACAGAACCACCATTCATTCATCGACAAAAAAATTTAGTGTCACAACAAATGTACATTATTTACATTGAAAAGAAGAGTTGCTACATGAGAATTATGTACCATTCAAATCAAATATATTGCCAATAACTCTCTAAGCTAATGACTTGCATTCTCTGCTATACATTATAAATTGGATTCAAGAACCGCCTCGATACATTGCCCCGGGCCTTAGATCATCCATACAATCTATGGTTCTGATCCCATCAAGCTCCCTGAGGCAAGTCCATCCTCTTCGGGCAAGAAAGAAGCGGTAATCATCTTCATTGTAGAATACCTTATCTTCTGTATGGACTGGAATGTGATCAGATTCGTCATAGAGGCACACTTTTATTGCCAATCCTGAAAACAACACACTAAACTAAGCCCCAAGGTATTCTCATTCTAAACTCATTGAGACTCGAAATCATGTTAAGAGAGTGAGTGACTTACCTTCATCAAGGTGCAGAGTGTAATTTCCCAAAGGCATATCTCTATCTAGACTTCGTACAATTTGGAATTGATCTTCCAGCCAGAATGCTCGTTTAGTTCTTAATCTAAAAGCACATCTGATTGCTTCCTTGATAGAATCTGCCATACCATCAATACCTATCCTTCTTGTGTAGTCACCCCACCTGACTGAGATGACCCTCCCACCATATGGTTGAGTTTCTCCTGCTGGCATAAGAGACAAGTATGAGAATCGTTAACTATGAACGGGTTCAAACCAGTTTCTCGACAAAAAAACATTCATTTCATAAACTAACCATTCTCTGGAGTGTCTCTCCATCTCCAAGGAGGGACTCCATTTCCGGCAACTGTATCTGTTGGAGTAATTGCCAGAGGATGCCCATCATGATCCAAACCTCTTTCAAGATTAAGGGCTGGCGGCCTAGCACTAGCTGAACAAAATTATAGCTAGGAGATTAAATGCATTATATGAAGAGAACATAATAGTATACATAAAGCTTAAGTAATACAGAGTTAAGCATCTTAATGGACAAGGACCTTAGTCATGACTCTCAAACACCAACAAGTCAATTTGTTATGAAACTAAACTTTTTCATTTTATGCTTGAAGTATATATACATATTGACAAGCGGCATATAGAGAATTATCTTACAAGAGAATATTGCCTTTTATTTTAATTACATAATTGACAACCTTCTCATGTACTATAAAATAATGTGAAATGTAAATTAACTTTCATATTTCAAATTTGTATTCAAACCTATAACAAGTCAACCAAAATGTCCCTCAAGTAGCTTAGATTTTTTTTTGCCAAATATAAGTTGCTAATTTGAAATCTGTTCAGCCCAATGCTCCTATATTTACTGAATATATTGTGCAATCTATAGATCCACTAAAATAGTAAACACAAAAAAAGATTTATAGCAGAGAAATTCACATTGACATGCTTGTGCTACTTAAGAATGTAAAGTTAATTTTACCTTCTACTTGACCAAATGAAATACTAGTATCATCAATTCCTGCACACAGAAGAGTTTAGTAAATAATCTATAATCCCAATATCAGCAACATGGAACCATGAGCAACACTGAAGGAAATGACTATTTTCTTAAAATAGAGTCTGCCAATTTTCAGCCATATGCATTCTAGATCAACCTGTTCTCCTCCACTGAAACTAAAACTAAAAGACAACATCTTCAAAAACCACCATTGCTCAACCACAAATTGCTTTAAGTAACCAAACCCAAATCCAAATGTAGTTATGAACCAATTATACACATGCAGCAGCAGCAGAGTCTGAATAATGAATATAGATATTCCATTATCTACAACTATGAAAAGCACAACATGAAGAACTTCAATTTGGTGCATGAAATGGCATTGTTTCCTACAAATAGAAATTGATGAGAAAAAAGCTACCTTTATCAGAGAACTGCTGCATGTAGTCGAGCTTAGTCGATGTCGCAGTAGGACTGGGTCCACTCTTACTCCTCTCTCTCAAAATCTCTTCAATCTCTTTGTAATACGACATCTTGGCCGACCCGCTCCCTCCCCTATCCTGATACCTGGCCTTCTTAAACTCCTTCAATAGATTCCTCCACTTGTCCGTACACATTGTAGGAGATCGATCAAAACCCTTCTCCCTCATCTTGGACGAAATCTGGTCCCAAAGATGCTTGTTTGACTTGGTGGTGTTGAACAAATTGTCAATTTCGTGGCGGAGAAAGATGAGGCACCTGGTCTCGTCCTGTAGCCAAGTCTCTGCCCTCTTTTTCGGGGCGGCGGTGGCGCCGGAAGCAGCGGACTTATTAAGCTCACGATCGTCGCCGCTGCTGTCACCGAGAAGAAGCTGGTGGTGTTGAGGGTGCGGAGGCGGCAGGTCGCCGTTGGAGGAGACCTCTATGATCATGTCGCGAGGAGCGGAGGCTGAATCTTCGTCCTTGTAGAAATCAATAGGGCGCGGCTTCTCCGATAAGTACATAGTAGTGGAGAGAGCAGAGTACTAGTGATGACTTATGATGGAGAAGTGATTTGACGGGGAGGTTGAGGAACAGAAGACGATGGTCGGTCCGATGTCTTTCGCTTTCCTTTTCCTGATTCCGGAGCTCGTTCTTGCTTTCCCGAGGGAATTTGTTGTTTTTTGAGCGAGCAAGCAAGAAATGGAAAACTGCACAGTCACGGTCACCCTTTTTTTAATGTGAGATTAATTGTAATATTTAGACCAACATGTTGTTCGTAATCAATAATGTAAGTTGGGGTATAATGTCGGATTTCAGTGTTTGGTTGTGCTGTAATGTGGAGTGTAATGTAAGATTACAGTGTTTGATTTGGTTTGTAATGTACAATGTAATGTAATTTATTTATTATTATAATATTAATCTATTTAGAAATATATTATATTTTAATATGACAAATTTAAATATATATTTATTTTATATAAAAAAAGTAACATGGTCCCTTAACTTTATATTTATTATTTAAACATCAAATTTGAAATTAATAGACTTAAACTTTCATTCTTACTTGCTATATCATTAAAAAAATTACGCGAAAGAATTTCATTTTAGGGTTAATTAAAAAAACAAACTCAACTTTAGTGAAATAGAAGTATAAATAACAGATACTGGAATAAATTAAAAAAACAAATGAGTGAAATAGATTTACGAAAAAAAGGAAATAAAGAAATAAAAAAGTGGGGAGAAAATAATTAATTTAGTAAATATTAATAAAATAATAAACAGTACGTAATGTTTGACGTAATCTCACATTACATCCAAAATCGGAAGTAATTTCACATTACGTTGAGAGGGCAAGTAAACGGGTTTTTACGGGTTTTGACCAACCCGTCGTAATCTCAGATTACAATGCACATTACATTACAAAGTTCTTTTTTTTTTTTTTGCCAAAACATTACAAAGTTCACATTACATCGTTTGGTTTGGTTTGTTAAACAACGTAATGTTAATGTAATGTGGGATTACGTCCCACGTTACATTCATCTAAACACCCCCTTTTAGTTCATAGATGTGAATAATATTTTTTTGAGTATTGATATTCATATTTAAGTATTATAATTTTGTATCTAATAAAATTATACTTATTATGAATTAAGTTACTTATAATTTAAAATATAAAACTTTATTTTTGACAACAAAATATAAAACTTAAATAATTTATGAAAATTATATAATTAGTTATATTTTTAATTTTTTTAAAAAAAAATTTAAGCTCAATATTGAAAATAAATATAATTGAACTATATTTGAATATTATATATATATATATATTATTCAAAAACATTTTTGTAGAATATGTCCATTCGAAATTGTGGAACTTAAAAAAAATGGATTTTTTTCTTTAATTTTTCATATTAAAATAATTTTTTTTTATTTTAATAGAAAATGTCAAGATCTGGATCATCCATTTTTAACCGCTAATTGATCCCGACCATTCATTTCCAATAATTACTTAGTCCAAAAGCAAGATAAGTTTCTTTCTTTTGTGTCCATGTCACTTTTTCATTTTGCTTTTAATTTTCATTGAGTATTAAAATGAGTTTCAACCCATTTTGACTTTGAAATCCCAACCCACAATAGCATAAGAGAGCCAAAAATGAATGTCAAAATAACGTGAGTTTCATTTTTCAAGTGCATACAAGAAGGTCTTCTTATACCTTTCTCATTCTCTACCAATTAGGGACCAACGGAATTGTATAATCGTTCATAATCACGGTCTTAAAAGATTAAATCGCTTTTTAATATCGAACACAAAATTCTTCCAAGAACAAAGTCGATTCTTCCAGTTTATAAATATAAACGTACTATTGAGTTGATGCAAAAAAAAAACAAGTCTACACTACAAGATCATTCTAAACCATAAAGTCCAACACCACAACCAACCCGACCTCACACTCACTTCCTCGACTTCTTCCTCGATGACTTGGCCGAAGGCTTGGGATGGTCCGATCCCAAAATCTGCCCCTTGACACTGCTGCATGCTTCATTAGGTTTCGAATTCGACACGACATTAGTCTCCTGTTTGTCTCCTCTGACAACCGCACCCTGAGACCCCCTCACTTGAGCCGCCCTCTTGTCCTTCCTCTTCGGTCTATAACTCGACCTCTCCCTCTTAGGGAGCCACCTTTCCGGGTCAGGAGGTGGGCCCGGGTTAGCTGGGTCGAACCCTTTAGGGTACCTCGGCTTTCTCTTTCTCTTCTTCTTACCCTTCTCTTTGCTCTTCTTCTCCTCTGCAACTACTACCCCAATATGAGCACCATTTTCTTCATGCTTTGCACCAGAAGTCTTTTCGAGGGTATCAACATCGATGCTCTTCAATCCGGGCAAACCCTTGAGCTTCTTCTCGTAGGACTCTGCCTTATCGATGTCCACACGAGCAACTGTACTTACTAGCCCCACTATTGCCTCTATGCTTCCTTCACTCTTCACAAGCTCCTCGAATAGGAGTGCCGCTTCCTCTTGCCTCCCGTGCCTTAGCTTGAAGGAGGCTGCTTCCTGAATGATGGACCCGACCTTGCTGTCCTCTGTCATTGCATTTGACCACCACTTAATGGCTGCATCGAGTACAGATGATGCTCCGTCAATGTCCCCTCCTCGCTCCTTGAGAGCAACAATGGTGGCTACAGTTCCGGGCGTGTGTTGGATGTCGGGTATTCTGAGAAGTGAGTCTGCTGCTACTAGAGGGTGCCCTGCAGCTGCAGCTATCTGGGCCCTAGTAAGGAGGAGAATCTTGGACTTGTCGGGGAATTTCTCGGCGAACTGCCCTAGAATTTCCTCGGCCTTCCCTGCCTTGTTCTCTTTCACAAGGACTGCTGCTTGGAGCAGTAATGGCATCACACTCTCAGGGAAACTGTTTGGAAGTGTAGCAACAATTTCCCGAGCCTGCAGATATGAGCAATATTATACTTAGGAGTAACCACAGCTAATCGACGCTGTCTTGTTTAAAGAAAGGGTTAAGAACCATAAATTGTCTCTCATGTGAAATTTTGGTGTCTAAAGTTTAAAATGTTAAAATGGACAGTCCAGGTTTCATTTTTGTTGAAATTTAGTGTCTTGGTGTGATTACTTTAGACAAGCTAATCCCGACGAAACAGGCTGTCAAATAGGAGCTCTCATGCACGCTCTCTTCTCGTCACCTTGCCGGGATCGTCACCTAAGAAGGTGGCCGCATCTACGCAAGTAAATCTCGCTCTATTTTCGCTAAAAATCACTCTGCTGGAAATCTTTTCTATCGAATGTTCAAGTTTTGGGAGAAATTTGGCGATTTTATAAAAAAGTAAAGAGTGTTGAATTATGAGTGGATAAATGGGTCGATGGAAATATTTGAAGGGAGAGGAAAAGACGCGCGAAGACACCAAATTTCAACAAAAATAAAACCTGAGATAGTCCATTTCAACATTTTAAACTTCAGACATCAAAATCTCACATGTAGCAAACTTCAGACAATTTTTAGGTTCTTAACCCTTAAAGAAATTAGCAAAAATTCAAGTTTACTTTCCTTAAAAATATGTGAAATCAAGCAGAGAGTTTGTTCATGTTCAGTTAAGAGGTTACATTTGTTTTTTTCAGGGAATTTTGTGAGATGAAAATGCTTTCAATAACCAAGATTTTCCAATTGGTTGTTAATCACTACAGATAGAAGCTTGATAACAAGAAATCCATTGAAAGGCAAAAAGACGAGAAAGAATAAAGACCTGGTCCAACTTATTTGCTTGGAGAAGTAGAAGAACTCGGTTAGTGTATAGTGCCTCCCTTTGTTTTCTAAGTAGCTTCAAGTCCACTCCCTGAGCAAGCTGAAAACCCTGGGCATCTTTGTCTTTCAGACGGTCAAGTTTCCTCAAACCGTCAGAGAAGTCTCTTGGATTTCTCAAGGATACTAGGTTATTTACAGCCACTGCAAGTGATGATTTATCCACATCTTCCCGCTTAATTATTCCTGTGTAGGCTTCAATAGCCTCTTGAGTGCGGCCGAATAGCTGAAGATAGAATGCATAATTTATTTGCTTCAGTACATCAACAGATGAACTGTTATTTCTATGAGATGAATAGAGAAAAAAACGCAAATATACCTGCTGAACATATGCTAGCTGTACAGTAATAGGAGCCAGTTCAATCTCCACCTCATCAGCTTCAAGGTTATCCTCCAGTAATGCCTCCTGACCAATTCTGAAACATTTGACCTCAGATAAAGATAATCACCATACCAAATTACCAAACAAGGAATCAGCATGCCAAAATTCAATCTATGGACAACTATATTTACATACCAGCATGAAACTGATGAAATGACAATATTTCAAGAATCATTCAGCTTACTTACTGAAACTAAATGTACAGCAACAAAAGAATAAAAAGTCAGTAAAGAACATGAAACGGGTGCTTAAAAGGGAGAGTGAAAAGGGAAAACTTTATTAGACGTAACACGGTAACACCCAACAAAGAATTAGTGGAAATAATAAAAACTAAAAACTTTGGTTTAGCCCAATAAGTTCTGAGGATTGGTGTCAATGATTATTTAGTTATTATCTAATCTTAGTGCAGAAAACTTGGACTTCACTTCACCAGAGAGGAAACTGCAAGACTAGGCAGCTACTACTTAGGTCCAATAAAAAGCAAAGGAAGCCAGCTACTAGACTGTCCTACTATGCAAAAGGAATCAATTAACGTTATCTAAAGAAATCAGGAATTACTACAAAGTTATTACCTGCGAGCTGATAAAAGAAGTTGTTCTGCATCAGAATACTTCTCTCTTTCGATTAAGGAACACGCAGTGTTGTATGCCAACTCAAAATTGCTTGTTGATTTAATTCTAAGTGCATCAAGTGCTGCCTGTACTTCATTGGCTCTCCCAGCTGCAACCAGACTTGCAACTAAGTTGATTTCTAGTGAGTCGATTTTCGATTTTTGAAGCTTTTGATAAATATCTACTGACTCATCTAGTCTTCCCAGGCGATAAAGAATCTGGGATTCCAACACCATCGTTGAAGCATTTTTCTCCAGGCCTTTTAAAGAGTCCAAGGCCTCATCTAACTTGTTTTGTCTATACAAACAGTATGCCTGCTCAAAGTCAGCAAACAAGGTGAATGCGATACATAAAGGGTATTGCAGAAGTTGCTTCCATAATGAACAAATTTACTCGGGAAAGACGAGAGGAGGCTACTGCATAAGTGCATTCTTTTAATGAATGGAAATGATCAAGAAGTTCTAACGCAAACGTATTGATCATTATTGCTGCTTCAAAAGCTCTAAAGGGGCCTAGTACAAACTATTAACACCCTATCAAATTTATGCCATACTGCTAAACGACCCGCCACTTTTTTACCACTGTCTCCACAAGTAAGGTGACTGAGCTCTAAGTAGAATGCATGGAACATCAATTTCATGACCTATCAAAATTCCATTATTGAATGTATTATACTTGAATCTGCGGTATAATACCTTGATGAAACCGAAATCAATTGGAAATTTCTTGGCAGATTGAATCGCAGAAAGAGCATCCTCAATGTCGTCGTCCTTTATTAGGGAGACAACCTTGCATCTGATCGCATCTTCGTCTCCGGGAGCAATCCCGATAACTGCAGCATTAACCAAGGTAAAAAATTACAATCAAGTTGGAAATCAAAGTTAAGAGGTGATTAGCTGTTAGTCGAGCACCGGACCTTGGTCCGCGACTTTCACGGCTTGTTTGAATTCGGATCGTTCGATGTGCTTGTTGAGAGTGGTGAAGAGATCTTCAATGGCCGGAGTCGGCTGCGATGGAGCCGCGGAGGGTTTAGGCCCTCTCGGCTTCGGAGCCATTGCTTGGAAATGAAGATGAACAGAATTATCACGGCAGAGGAAAACAGCAATGGCGGAGGTGCAGATGCGGAGGAACTAGGGGTTTGGTTGTTGCAAGGACCAGAGTGTGATACTTCGCAAGTATCATCCTTAATATGTAGATCTAAAAAAAAAAAAGAACTGTTATTTATATATCAACATGCTATCGATCTCCTGCCTTTTTTTTTCTTTCATAAATCGTGTCTTAGGTGTAGTTAATTTTTTGTTTTAGGAAAATATATATTAAGATTGACGAACATTAAGAAAAAAATATTAAATTTAAGAATACGTATCAAAATCTTAACGGTGAGGCACGATTTGGAACATGAAAAATAATAAGAGATTGGAATCCATCAATTATGGATTTGTATATGACACTGCCGCATTACTACAATGTCTAATTATATTATTATTTTATTTCTAAAATGTTGATTTTTTTTATTAGGCTAAGTTTGGATCAGTTTATTCCGGTTTAATAGTGTTAGAATGTCATATTCAATTTGTTTGGATGTATTATATCCCAACAGCATAGAAAATGGAACATTAACTGTCTTCATATAAATTCGCGCCCTTCTTTGTTCGCCTTGCAGTCGCGTCCAGTGCAATCCACTCGAGATTCGTTTGCGTCTCTTATTCCAACTCGCTATTACATTCAGATCTATATCTAATATAGTGATTGTGTTGGGGTTCAACTTGTTTAAGTAGTGGATTGGTTTCGTTTGTAGTGCTGCATTACTGCTGCAGTAGTCATCTAATGAATTAGTCGTTTCTCAATTGGTATTGGATTTCTCCACTGTGTGGGTATCCCTCGTCAACTGCACTGATGTTATTAGAGTTCTGAGCTGTTGCATTCAACTTGTTCAATTCTTACGTCATTTTAACATTATATATATAATATTGGAGGATGAAGGTGTAAGATAATGCAATTATTTTCATACTGCTTGATGATTCCTGATAGAGAATTTTCTTGAGCATTTCAATCACGGTTATAACTTAGGGTTAAAAAACTATAAACTATTTGAAATTTGATTCATGTGAAATTTTGGTGTCTGAAATTTAAATTGTTGATATTGACTGTCTGAAGTTTCAACTTTGTTGAAATTTGCTGTCTCCATCTAAATTTGCTGTTAAAATTGACAAAGTTTGGTCATGTGCTTGTCACATGGCCCGATTAAAAAAATATCAAAGTGTTAGGTGGTGGCTGGTCGGAGTAGGGTGGTGGCCGACCGGAGTAAACATAATAGTATCAGGGGTAATTTTAATTTTTCACACCACTCTGTCAAATTTGACAGCAAAAATGGATGGAAAACCAAATTTCAACAACGCTGAAACTTCAGACAGTCAATATTAACAATTTAAACTTCAGACACCAAAATCTCACATAGGGCAAACATCAGTTATAGGTTGTTATCCCTATAACTTACATAATTAGGTGAAATCATGACATATTTTCTCGTGCATCAAAATTTACAAAGAAACTCGAGCACCGAACCAAATTGCAACATCGATCCAATGAGTGCTCTAACAAAACCATGAATACTATAGTTATTGTGATTTGCCGCCCCTTATCGTGTGTAGTTTACTTTGCTCGAGGAGGTGGTTCAACTTGTAGCTGTAGTAGCTCGATGTTCAGTTCAAATGACGAATTTGGCTGCGAAACAAAAATTTAAAATCCCCTTAGTAAACCCAACTGATAACTTGTAGGGCAAGGAAGGTCTACAATAACTCAAGCATATCCAAGAGCACGGAAGATCAACATTAGCACATCTTCTGATGTTTAAAATAAGGGAATTGATAGAAATTCCAAGATGGATTTCCGACTAATCACGAATTGTGAGGGTAACAGATTTACCCCCTAAGTTGCACAAATTACAAAACATGTCACTCCCTTACAATTCGTGAATTGTCGGAATTCCATCTCAGAATTTCTATCATTTCAGTTAAATTTGAAGAAGGAATATCGATCGAACTTACTGGAATCTCATTCATTCCCCTCTTTCCATAGCCTGCCTCTGGTGGAACAATGACTGTCCTCTGATGAAACAAAGATAACTCATACAATTACAACTAGGGAACTTGAAGAAGGAACATATTGATGACTTTTATTGTGCATTCGGTGATTGATTAATGAAATGGGCAGCAAAAATTGTATGTAACTAACTACCTTCCCACCGACTTTCATCCCTTCTGTTATTGTATACATAACCGATGGCGGTTTAGGGGAAGCCTGTGCAGAAAAGAGACCGTTCGGATTGTCCACAAATTCTCTTTTCCGCTCTTTGCCTGGAACAGATCCAACCTTGAATTCATACGGCTAGTAAATACAGGAAAGGAGCAATGATTTAGTTTGCATTTAAACTGGTATTAAAGCTTGAACTAGACACAGTAAGTATGGAAGTGAAAAATTGATTGATTACATCACTGGAAACCCGAACCTCAAACATCAGGGAATGAAGAACCTACCTGCGCAATGCTACGGTTCCCAGCTAAAAGCTTAGACTCACGACTTGAAACCGCAGTAACACCACGATACAAGCAGTCAAAGTGCACCTAGAATTCAAAATCATGAAACATCATATAATTCGACTTGGCTGGATTGTTCATAGATAATGCAGTGCAGAGTTGTTGGTGAATCAATCAATTGGTTGATTCAAATAAAAGAGTAGCAAGATGGAGCTACTATTGACAACCAACCTGGACAGTCATTCCCTTCTCAGCAACTGCACCCTTTCCCTCAACGAGATCATAATATTTGAACCCATCAGCTGCTTCAAATATTGTCACATATTGGTAAGTGAAAGCCAAATCCTAAAATGACACTCCAATTATCCATCGTAATTGAAGCATTGCAGTCCATAATCAGGGTTTCCATGACCACATAGAGATAATATACTACTCATCGATAGACTTTCAAAACAATATTTGCCTTTCTTGTGGACCTGAATCAAGAGCGGCTGATGTGAAACTTTTTTTTTTACTGCAAATGAAAGCAATTGAGAGCTCTAGTAAATTCGGTTCAATCATTCCACTTCGCTATCATTCCAAACAAAAAGATCCAAAATTCCCAGAAAGAGACGCATCATATAGAAAACCTCCAAAAAAGCCGAACCAGAAGCAATCATAAAGAAAGAGGGAAGTTTCGTTAACTCACGACTAGTAGCGTAGTCCTCGAGCGGAATGTTCTTCCTGTTGCGTCGCTCTCTCGCCTCAGATGGCTGCGGCAGCCATGTCAGTCCAAAGGGAACGGAAGAAGATATCAGAATTGCGGACCTTCTCGAAATAGGTTCCGAGAATCGGAGCTGCCGCTGGATCAGATGCTCAGTAGTTGAGGCCGTGACCGTGCCGACAGAGTGGGCGATGGTTCGGATGTGACGGTCGGAGGTGGAAGGGCGTAAATCTATATTCATGAAAGACGCCATGGCCGTTACTTGGCGCGGAATGGACACACTAAATCCATTTATCCTGAACAGACAGACTTAAACTGCAGAGTCGCAAAGAATATCCCATTCTCGAAGAAGGATATATTTCAGTTAATTGCAAAATTGTCCCCAATGTTTAGTCAGTGAGATTATAATCCAACCAGTCAACCACACAGGGTGACAAATCGTGCATGTCAATAATTGTATCGTGTTAAAATTACTGAACACGGAGATGTACAATAAGCTTATCGTGCAACATTTTACAAACACAAGCACTGCACAGTGCACACAATTTTTCGTGTATGCTCGTGTAGTGTTAAGTTATTAAGCGTACATCTATATACGAAATCCTTAAGCAAAAATTAAAATAATATACTTCATATAGCAAAAAAATCATGAATTATGAGTCAATATTTATAAATTCCTAATATAGTGTTGACAAGCTCTAAAAATTAAACAACTAATTGAAGCTTTAAAAGTTATTAAAAAAGATTTGTTCACAAAATATTCAATAATTAGAATTAGTAGCTCAACTTTATCATACTATCGTGTGTCAGGATACCTAAATATGAAGTATGAACACGACACAAAAATATTATGCTAATCGTGTGCGTGCTATTCTATTATCGTTCTGCCATATGTTTGCACAAACATGACTTTTTTCATGAGTGTCTTGTAAGAAATAGACAGCCCTAAACCCACCCATTCGAAATTTGACCACTTCTGTAAAGTTAGGGGTGGCAATTGTGTCGTGTCCTGTTTATTCGTGTTACGTCACCAGTAACACGTGTATCAAATCAACTCTCGTGTCAAAACACTTCACCACTAAACGTGTCATAGGTTTCCCAAACATGAGAGTTGTCACTAACAGCTCCCGTGTCACGTGACACGATATATGACACAAACTTTTTGTGTCAAAACAGCTTTTTTTTTTCTTCGAATGTTACAAAATGATTCTAAATCAAGCATCATCATATTTTGACAAATAAGTTGAAGTCATCCAATTATACAAATAATAAGTTCATAAAGAAAACTACTTAAATATAACAATCCAACATTACAACCTTCAACTAACTAATTTGATATCTAAATTCCAAATAAACTATGAAATCTAAAATTAGAACTTGTTCTTAATATGAATCCCTATTGTTTCTATTATAATAAAATAAATTATATAATTTTATATAACAATATTATATTATATATATATAAATATAGATAAATGTTAAAAGTTACGTATTTATCAATTTATGCTACGCCGAGCACGAGTATATATATAAGTATTAATGTAATGACTTATTTATAATGTTTTAAAAATGTTTGGCTCTATAAATAATTATTAAGTTTTAGATAAACTATGTATATGCATTTATTTTTATCTTTGCACCTACAACTCTAAGCTGGACATGCGTAAAAGCAATTCTATTCGCGTCAAGAGATATTAGACACGTACTATATTTTTGTGCAATACAGTAACATAAAAAACTGCTATATTTGTGTCTGTGTAAAAAAAATTGCCACCCTATCTAAAGTTCAAAAAGCAGAAGTGTGTAATTTGTGGATTTAAAGCACCTACTACACCTTTTTTTTTTTCACGAAAACTCGTTGATTCCGCGGAATACCAAAAATTCGACACGATATTGAGAAAAATTTCGATTTTTTTTATAATTTAATCAATACTGATTCTAACGACGGCTAAACAAAATTTAAATGATGAAAGAAAACCCTAACTTAGAACAAAATCTGAAATTAAAAACTAATTCTAAATAAAATCGACAAACTGCAAAAACGATCCGAAGAAACATAAAACGGTAATTTTGACCATCTAGACGACCGAATTTGGCCAAAAAACGTAAAACCCCATAGGTTGCTATGATGGTCTTTCTCAGATCGTTGTTTTCGCATGAAAATCTCTATTTGTACACAAAAATCCGACACTTCAACCACATCATTCTCTCCGGGGAAGAGAAGATCTGTCCTCGAATCTTGCGCAACGAAGGCCAATAATAGGAAGAAGAACCCATTTAGCCACAACATCATAATTTTTTCTCACACGAAGCGTGTTCGAGGGTGGTATGGGTATCGACATTGGGGTCGATTTGCCTTGTGGGTTGTACCCGAAATCAGAGGTCAAGAGGCGTTCGAAGTCTCCCGTGGCTGTCGGTGAAAGGATAAATCATCGTTGTGACGTCGTCATCGTCATCGTACTCATTATAAATTGGATTATCAAGAACAGTAACAGTTCTGGTACGATCTGGTGCTAGCCAATCAAAGAACGGCATCGCGCAAAACCGTATGACTCTGTTACCAATCTAATGCAGCGTGATGGGGATAGATGGATGATAGAATGCACGAAAATTCGCTGATTCCGCAGAATACCGATAATTGGACGCGATATTGAGGAAAATCTCGATTTTATATAATTCAATCAATACAGACTCTCAATGACGGCTAAAAAGAGTTTAAATGTTGAAAAGAAAACCCTAACTTAGAACAAAATCAGAAATTAACAACTAATTCCAAACAAAACCGACAAACTCCAAAAAAGACCCGAAGAAACATAAAACTATAATTTTGACCCTCTAGACGACCGAATTTGGCCAAAAAACGTCAAACACCATAGGATTCTGTTAGGTTCCGAGTCTAGGGTCAACGGGCAGTCGACTCAAGTCTCGTTCCTCACTGGAGATGTTGCGGATTCGGTGCTCTCGGGTTGTGTTGTCCTAGCTTGTGTCCTTCCGTCCTTATCTTCTCTTCTCCTCTCGCCTTGCAAGAGGGGCAATACCAGGCACAGAGGGGGGAGGGGGGGGTGGTGCCTGATGAACCCTCTCCGATGCCTAAGTCAGTACGGTTTTTAGAGAGATAAAGCTAGAGAGATGTCAGAGCAAAATTGTGCAACTTGCCAAGATGATCGAATGGATAGTGGAGGTGTGGTATTTATAGGCAACGGTGTCATTAAGGTGGCTTAATGATATCGTTAACCTTTAAACACAGTTAATTAACCTTTAAGTACGTAATTAAGACCTTAGGATACGGAGAAGGTTGGCGGAAATAAACCGAGTATGGGAGTCCAAGAATGGTGCCGGGGCCCTTGGGGGGGAGGAAAATCCGACCCCCAAGGGTAGGGGTTGGGTGAGGCCACCCAACCCCTCCTAGGGGAGATAGGGTTGGCCGACCCGATCTCCCCTAGGGGAGGTCGGGTGTGGCCACCCGACCTCACCTAGGTGAGTCTACCTTGGCCGGACGAGCGCTTCGGCCTCGTCCGGACCGTTGGTGTTTTCGCGAAGTGTTCGGGTTGAAGTTTCGATTTACAATCATTAACGGGGTGATAAAAATAAAACGATTCGGAAGTCAACGGGTTCAAATTGGACACATATCCATCACATGCCCCCGAGTCAACCAATGGCCTAACCCTTGATTGACTCTATTTTAGGATGGTATGACACGTGCGATTTGAAACCGGGATTTTACCTTCTTGTCTGAATGCTTACTTACCCATGGATGTGTGCCTCTGACTCTGCCCCCTGCCTTATAAGATAGAGGAATTGTAAACGTCAGAATAGCACGGACACGTGCCTAAGCACGTGTCCGTCTGAGGTGGGAGTAATAAATCTATCTTTGCTACGGGCGTATACTTGAAAAATACATGCTTGCATAAAGATGCAATACGAATACAACTAAGCGACTCATGCCTCAATTTCATGCCAGGATTTTACTTAAGTGGAGAAAAATTTAGTTTTGGTCAGAAAATTTGTCTAAGTATGGGATGCTCAAGAATAGACCTATGGGGTGTTAACTATGGTGAGTGTGAGTTTAACCGTGGTTAATGGGAACTAGTTTTTGAATCTGTCCCTTAAAATCTTCCTTTCTAAAAATCAACGGTGTCGATTTGGCGGCTTTGGAAAAACCCTAATCCTTTGTACTATAAAAGGGTTAGTGATTACCTCATTCTCGTTGCCCTTTTCTCTTCTTTTCTTTTTGACGGTGGGATTTCTGGTCGGACTTGCTTTTCGGGGCGCGCGTCGCATTGAGGTATGTGTCTTTTCTTTTGTGTAAGCATTGCTTTTGGGGGATTTAATCCCGCTTCTCCCTCGATTGTTTCTTTACTTATCTCATTTTTGATTTGTGGGTCTTCATGGTGATACAGTCCTGTTTGATTCATCCTCTTTCCATCTTCTTGACCCCATGTTTCTACTTACTGGCGCGTGGGGTCTTCTACCCTGGGATTATGACTATCTCCCCTTGCCCCTTGCCTCTGCCTGTTGGCCCGTGGGGTCTCTCTATGCTGGGGGTTATAACTATCTCCCCCTGCCCCCTGCCTCTGCCTGTTGGCCGGTGGGGTCTCTCTATGCTGGGGGTTATAACTATCTCCCCCTGCCCCCTGCCTCTGCCTGTTGGCCGGTGGGGTCTCTCTATGCTGGGGGTTATAACTATCTCCCCCTGCCCCCTGCCTCTGCCTGTTGGCCGGTGGGGTCTCTCTATGCTGGGGGTTATAACTATCTCCCCCTGCCCCCTGCCTCTGCCTGTTGGCCGGTGGGGTCTCTCTATGCTGGGGGTTATAACTATCTCCCCCTGCCCCCTGCCTCTGCCTGTTGGCCGGTGGGGTCTCTCTATACCCTCTTTCTATTCTTACCTTTTGATTCTGTATTTGTCGTTTTAGGAGAGTGAGTTTCCTATTGTCCCTACTATCCCTTTTCTGTTTTTCTTGGGCTGAGCTTGCGTTTTTTCGATCGACAGATTTCCCCGTTGATTGATGAGGAGTAAGAGGCCGGTACGGGTGGGAGTAGTTAACTCTGGGACCGGACCTTCGATTGCAAAAAGATCGGTTTTTTATGGTGCGGGGAGGTGTCCTCTAATTGGAGGTAAGGGCGGTGGTGATGTTAGGGTACCATCTTCTTTCTATATTGATGCCTCCCAATCGAGGGTCCGGGAGCCATCTTTTCCTTCTTCTTTGTTTGGTAAGTCCTCGAATGTCTGAGTTTTCTTAGTGTATATTGGTGTTTACTCCATGCCTTGTTGTAGGTAGACTTCGTCTTCCGCGTTTGAGTCGGAAGGAGTTATCTCGTCCTCCTGTTGATGGAATTGTTGGGTCTGAATGGGCGCCTTATTATGGGCGTGGGGCTCGTTTTGACAACCAATCTTCTTTGCAAACTCCTGAGGTTGGAGTTCGTGTTCTGCAGGCTGCTGTTCCTCCTGTTGATCGTGTGTCCCCTTCTAAAGGGTCGGAGGCTACTTATGAATTGGCTCGTGATGTGTTGGCTCGCTATGCTTCTGTAACTTTTCTTAGTCGTGTTATCCTTTAGGACATTTCTCTTCCGTGCGTTATCTGTCTCATCCTTTGTTTTTGTCGCAGGGTATTGCCGACCTTGTTAATTTGTCCACCCTTGTTATTGATCTTGCTGAGGGGAAAAAGGTGCACGAGGACACTTGTGTCTCCCTTAACTCCAAGCTTGTTAGTTGTTTGGAGCATAGTCGTATCACAGATTTGCAGTGCCAAGATTTGGAGAGTCGTATTGCCTTTCTTAGAGAAGAGATTGAAACCTTGAGACAAAAGTCTTATCGCGATGAAGTACTTCGGGCTGCTGAGTTGGTGTCCCTTGAGGAGATGTTTCGTGTGGAGTCGAAAGGGTGTGCTATCGCTGAGTATAAGGCTTCTTCCTCTTATCAGGCTGCTATCGATGTTCGCTGCTCTGTGGCTAAGCGTATTTCTTTAAAGGAGATTCTCGAGCGTATGTACATGATTGCTCCTGACTTTCCTTTTTCTCAGCTTGGTGATTTTTTTGACTTCGCTGTTAGGCATATTGCGAAGATGAGGAAATAGTACACCTATCTCTTGTGGTGGTCTCGCGAGTTTGTGACTTGAGGTTCTTCTTGTGGTGTCTTCTTACTACTGCTTTTGTTTGTGGGTTGCGGTTGTCTTTAGAGTTTGAAACTCCACCTTTCCTAGTTTTGCCATCTTTGTTTGATACACTTGTCATTACTCATGGTATACATGGCGGGGTGATTATCTCTCTTCTCATGATAACTTCCTATGCCTTAGTGTGTAGTTCTTTGGTTATGGACCCTTCCCTTGGTGTGTTTCCTTTACTTATCCTTCTTTTATGTTTTCCTTCATGTCATACCTGCTATTTCATCAAGAAAAAACGTTATGTGTTCTTCATATCACTTTACTTTGAAGTTACTTTCTCATGGGATCCTTCTTAGTATGGTGCGATGATCTCTTCTGGTGCCCTTGGAATGGTATGTATGGTATTGTCAGACCAAAGATACGCTCTTGGTGGGCGTCGAGTCTGTTCACGAGACAGGCTCTCGGAGGGCACTTAACGTTTCACAGGATAGGCTCCCGGAGGGCACAAGTTAGACCAAAGATACGCTCCTGGTTGGCGTCGAAATCTGTTCACGAGACTGGGTCTCGGAGGGCACTTAACGTTTCACAGGATAGGCTCCCGGAGGGCACAAGTTAGACCAAAGATACGCTCCTGGTTGGCGTCGAAATCTGTTCACGAGACTGGCTCTCGGAGGGCACTTAACGTTTCACAGGATAGGCTCCCAGAGGGCACAAGTTAGACCAAAGATACGCTCCTGGTGGGCGTCGAAACTGGTAGTTTGAAATCTACCTCAAGATACGCTCTTGGGGGCGTCGAATCTGGTAGTGTTTTTTCTACCTCAAGATACGCTCTTGGGGGCGTCGAATCTGGTAGGTTGCAAGTCTACCTCAAGATACGCTCATGGGGGCGTCGATTCGTAGTTTTTGGAAACCACTCTCAAGATACGCTCTTGGTGCGTCGAAGGTCGTAGTATAGAAACTACTCTCAAGATACGCTCTTGGGGGCGTCGAAGGTCGTAGTATGAACACTACTCTCAAGATACGCTCTTGGGGGCGTCGAAGGTCGTAGTATGAACACTACTCTCAAGATACGCTCTTGGAGGCGTCGAAGTTCGTAGTATAAAAACTACTCTCAAGATACGCTCTTGGAGGCGTCGAAGTTCGTAGTATAAAAACTACTCTCAAGATACGCTCTTGGGGGCGTCGAATCTGTTCGCGGGATAGGCTCCCGGAGGGCACAGGGTTCGTAGTTTTTAGAACTACTCTCAAGATACGCTCTTGGGGGCGTTGAAGGTGTTGTTGACTTGACGTCATATCTGTGTAAGGATAACTCAACGATTATATCATCGCATTCATTCGAAAATACTTTTGAAAGAACTCCTACTCCCTTAAGAGCATTCGTGTTTTTTGTACACATGGGGTGCCTTGGGTAGGTCAAGACACCCTTTGGAGGAAATTAAGGATAGTGTAGAGTTGGAGTAACTTCTTGAGTTCTCCTTCTCAAAGGTTGAAAACTTAGACAATTATATATAATGACTTGAAATAACTTCAAGGATATGGTCTTTTGCTTGTGCTTTCTTCTTAGACGTAGTACTTCTTTAGGTGTTCTCCACTGAAGGTGTTTGTGGAGATATACCCATCCCCATCCTCGAGGCGGTAGGCATTTGCGTATGGAACCGACGCTATCTTATATGGCCCTTCCCACTTTGGAGATAATTTTCTGACTTGGTCTAAATGTGAGAATTCGTTCTTCCTGAGCACTAGTTCTCCTATGTGGAATTGCCTTTCCTTGACTTGGCGGTTGTAATATCTTGCGGATACTAAGCGCATCGAGCTTGTGCTTCTTCTGAATTCCACCTTTTATCCTCCACCAGGTCTAAGTCTAAGAGCCTTGCTTTGTTGTTCTCGTGTTCTTCGAAATACGTTGTTCTTAGGGATGATACCGCCATTTCTGCTGGCGCCACCGCTTCGGTCCCGTATACTAGGCCAAATGGTGTTTCTCCTGTGGCTATCTTTGGTGTTGTCCGCACTTCCCATAGAACATTTTCCAACTCATCTACCCAACTTCCCTTGGTAGCATGGAGTCGTTTCTTTAGGCCATCTAGCACTCTTTTGTTTGCCGACTCTACTTGCCCGTTTGTCTGAGGGTACTTTACTGATGCGAAACGGTGTTCTATATTCAGTCTTTCGCAATACCACTGCAGTTTCTTGCTCTTGAATTGTGGGCCATTGTCACTTATTATTGCTTTTGGCACCCCGTACCTCGAGACAATGTGAGATTGGATGAAATTGACGACTTGGTCGTCTGTTGTCTTTCCCATTGCCTTTGCTTCTATCCACTTGGAGAAGTAGTCTATTGCTACTATTATGCAAGTCTTCTGGCCTTTTGTTCTTGGTAGGGGGCCTATCAGATCAATCCCCCACTGCGCGAACGGCCAGGCTCCCGAAATGGAGCTTAGCTTTGCCGCTGGGGCTGTTATATTTCTGGAGTATCTTTGGCAGTGATCGCATTTTTGTACCAAGTCTGCTACTTCTTTGCTCATTGATGGCCAATAGTATCCTAGGTTGTAGACCTTTCGGATTATTGATCGTGCTCCTTCATGGCACCCCGCATCTCCTTCATGGAGTTCTGCAAGTACTCTCTCTGTTTCTGGGTATGTTATGCATTTGAGGAAGGGTGTGGAGTACCCTTTCTTGTAGAGTTCATTATCCATCACTGCGTAATTCCTAGCCATCCTTTCAATCTTGACGGCCTCTACCTTATCCTTTGGTAGTTTTCCTTTCATGATGTATTGACGCATTGGGGTCATCCAGGCCTCTGCTTCATCTATTACTAGAACTTCCATTTGTTCTATCACTGATTGTATCCTTTGTTCTACAAAGTGGACTTCTTTGCCTGCTTCTACCCCTAGGGCTAGTTTACTTAAGGCGTCTGCCTCTTGGTTTTGTTCTCTTGGGACTGACTCAATGTCGAAGCTTTGAAAGCTCTTTATTAGGTCCCTGGCTTGCTGCAAGTACTTCTGCATGTTTTCGGACTTTGCAGTGTAGATTCCTTTCACTTGATTGACAACTAGTTGAGAATTACACTTAACCCTTAGATGCTTTGCCCCTACTCTTTTGGTTATTCTCAGGCCTGTTATCAGTGCTTCGTATTCAGCCTCGTTGTTCGTTGCCTTAAAGGTGAGTGCCATGGCATAGCGCAGAGGTGTATCGCTATTTGGTGGGTATAGTAGGAGGCCTGCACCTGAACCTCCTCCGTTGGATGACCCATCGGTATGCATCTCCCATAATTCTTCTGGTTGTTTCTCCTGACTACTACTTGCCTCGCTTGTAGTTTTGACCTCTCCCAAGTCTTCGTTTGGATTAATTCCGGTGAATTCGGTAATAAAATCTGCTAGAGCCTGCCCCTTTATGGCTGTTCTTGGGGCAAAATGAATACGAAACTCACTTAGCTCAATTGCCCATTTGGTCAGTCTTCCCGATGTGTCTGGTCTTTGGAGGAGGTGTTTCAATGGTTGGTCTGTGAGGACTGTTACTTCATGCCCATGAAAATACGGTCTCAACTTTCTTGCTGATATAATCAGTGCATAGAGGTACTTTTCTATTGGCAAGTAGTTGATCTCATATTTTGCCAATGTTTTGCTTACGAAGTAAACCGGCAATTGTGCAGCGTTTTCCTCTTTAATTAGCACTGAGCTAACTGCCACGTTGCTCACGGAGATGTAGAGGCAGAGGGGCTCCCCTGGTGTAGGCTTTGCTAGGGGTGGTAGTGTCTTTAGGTGTTGTTTGAGTTGCTGGAAGGCTTCCTCACATCTTGGTGTCCATTCGAATTTCTTGTTTGCCCTTAGTACCTCAAAGAAGGGTAATGCCTTGTCTCCTATTTTCGATAGGAATCTGTTAAGAGCTGCCAACCTCCCGTTCAGTCGTTGAACCTCTTTGTGCTTCGTAGGTGACTGCATTTCTTCAATTGCCTGTAGTTTTTCGGGGTTCAGCTCTATGCCTCGCTGGCTTACCATGAAGCCTAAAAATTTCCCTGATTGTACCCCAAATGCACATTTTTTCGGGTTTAGGCGGACTTGGTATTGCCTCATCCTCTCAAACGTTGAGCGAAGGTTCTCCACATGGTCTTTCTTCTCTTTGGATTTGACGATCATGTCGTTCATATATGCTTCCATTGTCTTTCCTATCATGTCCCCGAAGATTTTGTTGACCATTCTTTGGTATGTCGCTCCAGCATTTATGAGTCCGAAAGGCATCACCGTGTAATGGTATATCTCGCTATCAGCGTAGAATGCTGTGTGAGGGGCGTCCTCAGGGGCCATTTTTATCTGGTTATATCCTGAGTATGCATCCATGAAGCTCATTAGTTGGTGACCTGATGTTGCATCCACTAACTGATCTATTCTTGGTAGCGGATATGAGTCCTTAGGGCATGCTTTCTTTAGGTCGCGATAATCGATGCACATTCTCCAACTTCCCCCCCCCCCCCCCCCCCCCCCCCCCCCCGCCTTCTTTACCAGTACTGGGTTTGCCACCCATGTTTGGAATCTGATCTCCTTGATGAAATTTGCCTTCAATAGCTTTTCTACTTCTTCCTGGATAGCTATCTTTTTGCTTCCTCCCATTGGCCTTACTTTTTGTGTTATTGGTCGCGTTGCCGCATCTATATTGAGCTTGTGTGAGATTACTTCTTCTGATATTCCTGGCATATCGCTTGGTGACCAGGCGAACAGATGCTTGTATTCTCTTAGTAAAGCTACTAAGTGGTTTTCCTCTTCCTGACATAAGGCGGTCCCGATTTTTGCCTTCCTATCGGGTTCTTCTATGAGTATCTCTTTTAATTCCTCCATGGGGGCTGGTCTTCCATGATCTTCTCTTGGGTCCTCGTCTATTAGTAGGACCTCTCTTGTTTTCTTCTTCTTGCTCAGTGCGATCCTTGCACATTTCCTTGCTACCTTCTGGTTACCCTTTACTTCCCCTATTCCTTGGCTTGTGGGGAATTTCATTTTCTGATGTAGTGTTGATGGTACCATACCCCACTTGTTGATTGTAGTGGTACCCAGGACTCCATTGTATTCCTCCATTTCTTCTGTGATGAAGAAAGGGACATCGATCTTTAACTGCCTCTGGCCTATGCCCAATGTCACAGGTAGCGTGACTGCCCCTAGTGGGTATGTTGTCTCTCCTGAAAATCCCACCAAGGGGGAGTGAACCTGTTTTATGCTACTTGGCCTTACTCCCAGTATGTTGAGGACTTTCTTGCTAATGATGTTGGGTGAGCTTCCACTGTCTACTAGGATTCTTCCAATGTCCATATCAGTGATCTTCATTGTTATGACTAGGGCATCCTTGTTGTCTGGTAACACATGCTCCATGTCTCTTCTTGAAAATTGTATTACATCTTCTCTCTTTCCTTCTGCTTGTTCTTCCTTTGGTTTATGGTCCTCTAACTGTGCCATATACGCTTCTCTAGCATTCGCTGACTCTCCTCCAGCTCCATAACCTCCATGAATGACATATACGCTTGCCATCTGGCTGGTGATAATTAGGCTTTCTATTCGAAACCCACGGACGGCGCCAAGTGTTAGGTTCCGAGTCTAGGGTCAACGGGCAGTCGACTCAAGTCTCGTTCCTCACTGGAGATGTTGCGGATTCGGTGCTCTCGGGTTGTGCTGTCCTAGCTTGTGTCCTTCCGTCCTTATCTTCTCTTCTCCTCTCGCCCTGCAAGAGGGGCAATACCAGGCACAGAGGGGGGGGGGGGGTGGTGCCTGATGAACCCTCTCCGATGCCTAAGTCAGTACGGTTTTTAGAGAGATAAAGCTAGAGAGATGTCAGAGCAAAATTGTGCAACTTGCCAAGATGATCGAATGGGTAGTGGAGGTGTGGTATTTATAGGCAACGGTGTCATTAAGGTGGCTTAATGATATCGTTAACCTTTAAACACAGTTAATTAACCTTTAAGTACGTAATTAAGACCTTAGGATACGGAGAAGGTTGGCGGAAATAAACCGAGTATGGGAGTCCAAGAATGGTGCCGGGGCCCTTGGGGGGGAGGAAAATCCGACCCCAAGGGTAGGGGTTGGGTGAGGCCACCCAACCCCTCCTAGGGGAGATAGGGTTGGCCGACCCTATCTCCCCTAGGGGAGATCGGGTTGGCTGACCCGATTTCCCCTAGGGGAGGTCGGGTGTGGCCACCCGACCTCACCTAGGTGAGTCTACCTTGGCCGGACGAGCGCTTCGGCCTCGTCCGGACCGTTGGTGTTTTCGCGAAGTGTTCGGGTTGAAATTTCGATTTACAATCATTAACGGGGTGATAAAAATAAAACGATTCGGAAGTCAACGGGTTCAAATTGGACGCATATCCATCAGATTCTATAGGTCTTTCTTAGATCTCCGTTTCCGCATGAAAGTTTGTATTTGCACGCTAAAATCCGACACTAAACGTCAAACACAATAGCATACTATGAGTATTTCTCAGATCACAGTTTCCGCATGAAAATCTATATTTGCACGTAAAAACCCGACATTTTTTATATGAATTAATTGTGTTTCACCATTCTGAAGTTGATACATACTTGTTACTAGGGATGTTAACGGGACGGGTCGGGTATCGACAGCTCCGGATCCGCCCCGCGGGTATTATGAGTCCAAAATTTCTGCGGAGCAACCCACATGGCCTGCCCCGCCCGCGTTTCAAAGCTCACAGCGTCCACTAGGGCTGGCGATAGTGAGAGTATGGTGCGAATAACACTAATACCATAAACATACTATATATATATATATATATTTTTTTTTCCCACTCATACCATAACCATAACCACTGCGGCTATATTCTTCATACAATAACCATGGTTTTTAACCACGATTAAACCATTTAACCACAATCATTCAAACTAATACAACATCATTGTTTCATACAAGAAAAGTAACACATACATTCATTGTTTCATACACAAAACCCAAATTAAACATAACTTAATTGTTTCACCTAATTAAAAAAAAACATATCTTCAATCGCCTATCACTTGCGATCCTCGATCCTCATTCGTCATCACTTCCAATCGTGGTTACCTAATAATAAGAAATATAGACAAAAAAATAGTGTGTGGGAAAGGGAAGAGAATAAGAATTATAATATTTGACTAATAATTAAAGTATAATAATAATGTATATATATAACAATATTAGCATTAGTAATATATATATTAATATTATATTTATAGAGGTGATGGTTATGGACTTAATACCATAACCATAACCATTTCGGTTACAAGATTCATCACCATAACCGCCCCTCACCATAATTGTGCGATTAACCATTACAGTAAATTGCACGAATAACCATAATTATTTGATTTTCACCGCACCATTGCCGACCTAGCGTCACCAATACTCAGCATCAATGCTCCAAGCAGCCCTCAAGGCTCAAAGCCCCATGATAAAAGCTGCAAGGCTTGAGATATAAAACTAAGACTTAATTAATGCTGGTTGTGAATTGTGTAGACCATCAAGTAGGGCTGGCAATTTGTGTGGGTCGTGTGTGTTCGTATCGTGTTAGCTTCGTGCCGTGTTAGTTTCGTGTCGTGTTTTGGGGGTCAGTCCAAACTCAGCCCAACCCGGTCCAACATGAAAAATCAGCTTGAACAACCTATAATAAATTGAATAAAAAATCAAATATAAAAATTTTTAAACTAAAATTTTAAAATCATCATGCTATATCGTGTCGTGTCATCAATATCAAACCCAAACCCGTAATTTTCGTATCGTGTTCGTGTCGGCCCATCGTGCCGGGCCGAAATTGCCAGCCCCACCATCAAGTAGTAATAGAGAGGGAAAAGGGATTGAGAAATAAATAACAAGGCTAACAAGAAGTAGCAACGACTAGTTCCTGTACCACGAACATCTTCAATCTCTACGGGGCAGGTCTACGGGACCCGTGACCCCGGACCCGCCCCGTGGAAAATTAGACCGGACCCGTCCATATTCTACGGGTCACGGGTCAAAGTCGGAGCGGGGTTCCGCGGGTCAGTAGGTACTCGTGACCTGTTGCCATGCCTACTTGTTACAATTAATTTTATACACGTGTCAATATCATATCAATAGGACACAATCGGGTACGAAGAGCGCGATTCATGCGATTTGTATTTGTATCCTGTACTGTGTTATGAAGCAAATTCGGTTGATAAGTCACTGCTGCTCTCTTCCTAGCTCATCTCCCTCCGCCCTCTTACATTGGATACAAGCTGGTGATAGAAGCTCGCTGTGTGGACTTCATCATCATCTCCTGATTTCCGCTATTTCCTTAGTGTTTCATTGTTCGTCCTGATCGTGCATTTCGTAGGTAAGCTCTACAGGTCATTTTGGGATAGTTATTTCTGTCGAAGATTTTAGCCATAAAAAATTATTTTATCTGCCTGAATTTTGCCCTTGTTTCCATCTTCGGGTCCCCCTGTTCTTCATCTGGTTTCTTCATTCTTTTTCTTAATGAATTGTCGGTGATCACTTGGTGCGTCTTTGCTTAATTAATTTCTAGGGTTTGAATGCCTAGAAGTACTTGTTATTCCCAATTAATTAGAGAATCTTCCCAGAAGTAAACTGATTGTAGTTCTCTGCTCTGGAGAAGCTGAAAGCGTGTAGAAAAACCTAGCCAAGTGGAACACACGGTAACTGCTCGACGAAATGCTTCACAGAAACGTGGTTTGGTTTTTTTAACTGGGTAGACTTGCTTCATCTGGATGGGGGTGGCCTTAAAAGTTAAAATAATGTTTGTTTTTTGTGTTTGCTACAGCCTTTGAAACTTCAATTGAATTTGCTCATTGCAGTTAGTCTACTACACATGATGTTGAAGCATGTCTTGGGCAGTGTGGGCAGGAGACTCTTAGCTCTTCCTGTAGATGATAGTCTTCCTTGCTTATATCTTTTCAGAAACTACATACACAGTGGACAGGTAAAGTTTCTTCCTTTCTCCGTAAAATTATTTCCTTGATCGTTGTTCGTAGATTACAAATACCAGCTGTTGATTTCATTCCCGACTATATCGAATTATACGCTGATTAGTTAACAAAAACCGGGTTTTCCATGAACAGCCTTGTTCATCACCAAGAAGCTTTTTCGGGGTCGAAGATTACCTCGATGAAGACAACAGCAGGCCATATACTTACCAGAAAGGAAAGAAGTCCAAAAACCCCGACAAGCACGTATCGTTCAAACAACGGACAATTGCATATATGGAACCATTCACACTCGATGTTTTCATATCGAAACGGTTTGTCTCTGCTTCACTGACTCACAGAGTGACGTGCAAGCAAGTCGCTGTGGCAGGTACCAACTCAAAAGACATTAAAGCCGTGCTTAGGTCCCGATCTGATATTCCTGCTTGTATAGCCGTGGGTCGTATTTTGGCTGAAAGGGCAAGAGAAGCTGATGTGTACACAGCGACATACACTCCCCGAGAACGGGACAAGTTTGAAGGGAAGATCAGAGCAGTGGTCCAGTCCCTCATTGATAGCGGCATTGATGTTAAGATTTACCTAGACTAGTGCTTTCGTTTGAATTGTTGCTTCGTTTTTGGTTGCATTTGTAGAGTAGTTTGAGTTTACCAGCTGATGAGTTCTACTTTTTTTTTTGGGTGAAAGCTGATGAGTTTTACAAATGTACGCAAACATCACCTTCTATGCCATTGCATAAGTTGGGTAGGTAACAAAGCCATTGTATTTTGGTGTCATATGTTTGGTCACTGTTAGCTTTTGGTGCCATATGTTTTATTTTGTAAGCTTTTGGTGCCATATTTTGCATTTTGTAGACTTTTGGTGCATCCGTTATCAACGGTTAAGTTTGACCGTTAAATAGTTTTATTTTGTTCAATTTAGTCATTAATCTTTTTTTTCTGCCACCATACAAGACAGCCGGCCACTTCTCAAGACCGTCGGAACCCACACAAGGCCGCCGGAACCCATCCAATCCCACCGGTGACCATCAATCGGAGCCGGACGGCTCCGATTAGAGCCGTCCGGCCCCGATTAGAGCCGTCCGGCCCCGATTGGGCACAGATCAGAGCTACAGAGCTCCAGAGCCTGTGGCTCCGATCTGGGTCATCGGTGGCCCAATTGGGGACTGTTCTATTCAGAGCCGTCCGGCCCCGATTGGTGGTCAACGGTGGGCTTGGATGGGTTCTAGCAATTCTCTTATTATTATTTTCTTTTAATCGGCCACATCATGTACACAATATATGGTTTTTTAATGGAAAAATCGACGGACTGTACAAAATTGGAACCTTTTGATGGAAAAAATCACGCCTTAGAATATAACTGATACAGTTACAAAACAAATCAAACATTCAGGTAGTATTTCGCACTAAACCCTTATAAATATTCTATAATATATTATACATGTATTTTAGTAACATCCTTATGCAAACACTCATAAACAGTTTAATCGTGGAATACATGCAAACAGACTTAGTTAGGACTCGACACTTCAATAATCATGAATTAAATTCAAACACACGCACGAAACTCCTCGTCATTCTCGAACTTAGCCATGTCTTCCTTACTCAACGTAACGTACGCTTCTATCCCGTCCCCTGATTCGGTGTCAACGAACACAATCAGATCCTTGAAAGTCCAGGCCGGGAACCCGACCCACACGGGCTTTCCCCATCCAAAATCCGTATCGTAAATCGGAAACCTACATAAGCTAGTGAACGCCAAGTGAACCACATCTAGGGTTTTACGTAAATAAGTCACGTAAGTTTCGCCATTTCCGTGTTTCTCCACAAATTCCTTGCTGATCTTCCTCGCCGATTCTCTCATCTTCGGTATGAGGTCGAGAAATTCGCCATCTGGCAAAACCGTTACGGCCAGTGCGTAGATGTTCCCGAAGCAATGCTCGGGTGGCGGAGGCTTTAGCTTGGACCGCAAGTTAACTGCATTAGACACAATGTAAGTTTTTTCGGGACATGGGTGCACTTGAGTAGAGGCGATGAATCGGGTCCATATAAAGGCGGTGAGCGCCTCCACTCGAGACGGTGGGCGTTCACCGGCCTTAATTAACTCGATCTGTTTAGAGAATTTCAACTTGATTGCATTTATAGTGTCGGATTCGAAGACGAATCTCTTGGTGATGTTTCCTCCATATGGTAGTACTTGAGGTTTGCACCCTGCCGAGACCTGTTGATCAATACAGGGGTAAAACACGATATTCTGGAATATTTATAACTAATAGGGTTGGATACAAAAACCGGTCAGTTTGGAATTAGTCTAGTCCGGACCGGTTTCAAACAGACCATGTCTATAAGGATTGAATTAGTACCAAGAATTGTAGTATATTTCTGTGGAACCGGTTTTGTATTGGATCGGAACTGGTTTTTTATTTTAAAAATTAGTGTAAACTTTCATTAAAAAAACGGTCAGGACTGGTCCTAAATTGGACCGGAAATATTTTTTGGCAAAACATTTTTCGAATCAGTCTAGAATCGATTCTAAAGATCAATTTTTCTACAATAAACCAATAGAAAAAACCAGTTCTCTTCGAACCGGAACAATTTAAAATAGTTATGGTCCAGACTGACCCGGTTTCATACCCAACCTTAAAAACTAATGTTCAAATAATCTTTATTCGGTAATCAAAATTGAAAAATAGGCGAAACCCATCAACTTGCCCAACAATACCTCATTGGATGGGAAGATCGCGGCGGATATGAAGTTCGGGTAGGGCACATCGACTTCGCCGCGACATATTGCTGCCCAAGCCTTCGTAAACAAGAAGACGGAGAACCCGTCTCCTACTTTATGGGAGAAACAGACTCCTATAGCAACGCTGCCACATTCAAACACATTGAATTGGACACCTAGATTGAATTCACCCATATCATGTAGCACGAAAGGAACAAACTTTCGTAGTTCATGAGGATCCGGGTTCTGGATCACATCGGAGAGTCGGGAATCGACTCGCGTTTCTAGATACACGCAACCGTGGTCGTTGCATTCGATAGAAACATTGCCTCTTAGCCGGCCGGCTAATGGGTAGAAACGAGCTAGGGTTTTGGAATGGGAAGTTTTGAGGCGAGACGATAAGTCGGTTAAATCGAACGCATTAGGGTGGTTGTTTGAGGAGTAGAAGAAGACTAACGGGTTGTATACTGGGTAAGCGGTTTGGTCGAGTGAAGAGAGTTGGTAATGGAAAAGGTGGTGAGGGGTTGGAGAAGATGGGATGATAGTGTCTTTAGAGACAACCTTAATCTCAACTTCTTTCATGGTGAAAATAGAAGGTATGTTATGAATCCCTTTGAGTTGTTCTTCTTAGATATGTTTATTGGGTCTATTTATAGCCGTGTATTTGGTATGAGATAAGATGGCAACTCAATCTACAAATAAGACATACGACTTAATTAAGTGTTTTATAAACTCAATCTTTTGAGAATGTAACTGTCTTATAAATTTAAACTTGTAATTAAGTAAAGATATTATACTCTTTTATGAGAAGTTTCTCAATCTAATAAATATATACGACTTAATCATCTGTGTCAGAATCTTAAACCTGTGTGATGAAGGCAATTAGTATACTTTTTTCATGTGAGATTTTTTCAATTTTTTTTTTAAATAGCGTCACCATAATTTAAACATATCCGCTCTGGTACCATATACAGAATAAAATATACGTTTTAACTAATATATTATCCGGTAAACTCAAATCTATGAATAAATAGATTCAGTATATTACAACTTTGTCATTTTGTCCTATTGATTCAGTCAGTGGTTCCATCCTCATGAAAAAAGCGGGTTTGCAAGTTGCAGATATTGTGGTAGCAGCGAACAGGCAAAAGAAAGTTGACACGCCTCTTAGCTCATCCATTATGCATGGCCATCCTAATCACAAATATCCAGAATGACTACATACATTCAGGAACAAGTCAGGAATTTATATATGTCACTTCAGAAATTAGAGTTGAAGTAAATAATTAAATTAAAAATTAACCAGGGGCAAAAGTATAGTATTTAAATAGTAATATGAAAATATTTACATATTTTAGGTCTAAAACTGTACAATACTAAAATTTGAGGGGCAATTGATCTCTAGGCTGGGTGACTACATTTCACTTTATCTCGTCTTAATTAATAAACCAAACATATCTTTGGCCAAATAATAATAAACCTAACATATAACTTTAAACGAATTTATGGCTTAGTAAATTTAAAAACGCAACATATATGTGTATATATCGCTTTTCTATAAAGGCATCATTATAAGTCGAGATTTAAATAAGCATCGTGCCAAATAAATATAAACATATACAATGAACAACCAGCGCATGCAGTGCGAACCTAGTCAAAACGTAGCCCTTACAGCTGTCTAGTATAATTAAGAGCTGACCCATTAAGTTTCGTTCTATATGTTAAGTGTACATGTGAGTGGAGTATACCATATCGTTTAAATTAAAGAGTTGGAACACTATATAAGTTTGTTGGCTACTCCTACTATTACCAATTGGTTTTAGTAAGGAACTTCAGTGGGCTTATGTAGTGGGCATGGACTCGCTCTCCCAGTTTTAATCTCCTCACAACTGGTGTCAGAGCCGGTGGCTCGGTATGGGAAGTCTGGCAGGGCACAAAGTAGTGAGTCCCGATGTGGTACATGCTGTTTCGAGTGTGCTCTGTCTCGGTGCATGACGTGACCGTTCGAGGGGTTAGTTTGAAAATTTCACAGATTGGTGCCGTGAACTTCTCATTAAGGAGAAGTTACGATTTGGGTAGACTTCCGGTTGAGGGGGAGCTACAATGCACTCACATGTAAGGGGAGATAGTTAAGTGTACATGTGAGTGGAGTGTACCACATTGTTTAGATTAAACACATTGTTTAGATTAAAGAATGAAACACTTTATAAGCTTGACACTTTATAAGCTTGGTGAGCTATTCATATTATTACCAATTGATTTTAGTAAAAAATCTCAATAAATTTTTATAGTGGGTCTAAACTCACTCCTAATTTTATTCTCCTAATACTATATCCGCCTCATATAAGACTGTACATAAGCCAAAGGAACATAATATTTTAATTAAATCACAGCGGTACTCAGATTGTTTCAAATATAGAACGTTACAACCAAACCGCAAGTGCTCTTAATTACTACATCACCACCATTAGAGTGGTACTGAACATTTAAATTATTATTATAAATAAAACCTTAGAGTGTACTAGATTTTGCATCTCTAGTAGAAAGTCAAAATAAGAAACTCTAGCATATATATAGGTTAAGTTTCCTCTTATTTGTCCATCAACTTTGACATTAAAAGGAGGATAACAAACTCTCATCTCTTTGTGACTTTGTTTCCTTTGTACAATATAATATATTAGTTTTTCTCCTTTACTGTCCCGAAGCCATCTAACCTGCCTAAAAGTTTTGACATTTGTAGACATACACATACATACATTCAAAGGTTAATTAGCCTACTTATAAGTTAGGTGTGATTTTGTTGAACTTTATGGTATATATAGAATACATATAAACAAAAGTTCCAATTAATTGGTGCGTTAATTAATTAATTGTTTCATCTCATGTGTTGGATCATGGATGGGTTTGATAATTTCGTAGAGTATTGCTTATATATAGTTGTCATATGATATGAGGACTCTTTGGTGGTGGATTTAAGCCGACTTAATTAGCTTATCCAAATTGTTGAAGAGTGTAGTTAGCCGTCGTATGTCTTAAGATCTCAGCTTTGCATTTTATAGGTGGCCAAGTATATTCATACTTGATGTAATGTGCTATTTATTTGACAATTCATCCGTATCCAAGTGTTGTTAAATTCAATTATGGAGAGTAATAGAAATCACGTTTTTCCGTATGAAGAGTAGCACTACTAAAATAATTTTCACTCGTACCGATTATAATAAAATGCAAAATATTGCCACAGAGATTTTCATTAGGTTTAATTATTTATTTTATATATATATATATATATATATATATATATATATATATATATATATATAGGCTTAATTAGTTCATTGCACCCATATGTTTCTGCATGTTGCTGGATGCACCACATATGTAAGCGAATGCATCCATACATTTTGCTATGTTGATGAATGCACCTGAAGCTCTAACACCGTTAGTTAAATACATAAGCGCCACACATGCACCCACGACAACCAACCACCGCGATGACGACCAATCACCGCGATGGGCGAGTAGCAGACGACCAACCACGAAAATACACGAAAACGCAGTAAAGACGAGTAGCGATACAAAGAAGCGTGTCTGGAGAGGTTTAGCTTTAGGGTAATTAATTTCATCACAACCGTAGAAGATGAGGATGGAGGGTATATCTGCCATTAGCAAAATCATTATTTTTTTAATTAAAAAAATATTTGCATGTGAGTAACACGTGGATACCTAACGACAAAAATAAATAGAACTTAGACTAAAAGTGTATTGAACAACAAAGCAATACATATCGGTGCATATAGCAATATAAAAAACATATAGATGCATTTGACAACATGACTAAAACATATGAGTGCAGTTGACTAACTAACCCTATATATACATGACATTAAGGTTACGTAAGATGAAGGTGAAAGAGCATTATGGCTGCATATGTAAGAACGACGCACCATTGAATGGGTCAAGCTCTTATCTTTTGTCATCAAGCGCGGTCAATGATGGCTCGACAAGTTGCATAGTTTGGCTTTGTCTACAAAAGTGGGTTTACAATACTAGTTAGTAGTTACAGAACGTTGGCACAAAAAAAATACTATTTACATAATACGGCTAGTTAATCTACCGATATTTTTCTTATGTCATCATCATAGAGATAATAAGTATGAAGCGTGAAGCCTTAAAAATTCAATTAAATGTTCAAACAGAGTCATCTTTAACTGGACTATCTAAACAATTATAATTATGTTGAATGGTGCTCGATTAAGTTTAAAAAACTATATGCGATAAAATTAGTAATTTAAATTTTAAAATGCATCAGAATTAACAAATGTGTATTAATCTATATATTTGTTTACTATGTATTATTATTTATTCTTGAATATCGTAACTAGAGATGCATAAATTTTTCGATAGCAATCTGATTTACGAACATATTTTTTAATGTCAAAATAGAGATGACAACTTTTTGAATTACATATGACATGTGATTTTTCTAACTTATGTACATCACTGTAACAAATTAATCAGTAATAAAATGAATATGTTTGAGTAGAATACCGTGCAAAACGCACGTCAATAACTAGTTAAAAATAATATTTCAGTAGAGTTTTTATAAGTGCAAATATATATCATACTTTTTTTTATCATAAATTTATGATTTTTTTGCTATTTTTTAAAAATAAAATAGACGGTAACTTATACTAATAAAATTAAGAATAACTATAAATTGTGATATGAAAAATATAATTTACAATTTATGAATAGAGTTCCCTTTTTTTTTTTTTTTTTGGATTTCCCGCGGATGGTCTTAGGGGGGCCCTTATCAGGAGTTCCCATTCTTTTAAGGGTTAAATGTACTTTTGGTGCCACATGTTTGACCAGTGTAGGTTTTTTGTGACATATGTTTAGTTTTGTAGGCTTTTGGTGCCATATGTTTGAGAGGTTGTATGCTTTTGGTTCTTTCGTTAGTCAACAGTTAGTTTGACCGTTAAATACTTTTATTTTGTTCAATTTAGTCCTCAAATTTATATTTCTAAAATTTAATATTTACACTTTAGTCCCTATTGTTTGCTCAAGTCACCGCCCACCACCCACCACCTCCAAAGCCGCCGTCAACCACCACGAAAATGGCCGGCCACCACCTCTTGGGGCTGGAAACCACCCCAATTGGTGGTGGCTACTGTTAGGATCGATTCTCTCAACACTCACAAACGGATTCAAAGAAAGTAATAAAGAACGCAAGATTTAACGTGGTTCGGTCAACGCGACCTACGTCCACGGGTAAAGGAGGAGCACCACTTCACTAGCACTATCAACACCAGAGGGTTACAAGTCGAAACCACATAAATCACTCACTCTCGCAATACACGTAGAGAGACCTTACACAACACACGTAGAGACCTTACACAACGTTCTGATTAAATACTCGCCTAAACCAAACCTCTCGCACAGTACATATACTCACGCCAACACCACGCACATCTCTGTTGATTTTAACCTAGGAAGACTTCTCACAGCTCTCTCTCAATCTCACGGCAACACACAACACTTTGCTTAACCCTATATATATATATATATATATATATATAGCCTGAAACAAGGCACAACCCTAGGCACTCACCGCCTCTATATATATATATATAAAAGTCACACTCCTAATTATGTATATTATATATAATATAATCTTACCGATATATATGTATATATAAATATATATATATTACATAGTCAATTTGCTATCTAAAATAGCTAATGGGCTAACTAACCCAAATTCAAGACAAACCCAACAATATCCACTTTTGTCTTGAATTCACCATAGCTCCACCTTGACTTGTATTCTCCATAACTTAGCTCCACCTTAACTTGCGTGCTCCATGGTCCACTACCTCCTTTGTCAAGGCCCCCGACGGGCCTACCTCGATCTCCGCGAGATTCCAACCGAGCTCAAACGTTGCTCGGTCCCAGCTTTCTCTATACTGAGACAACATGCCTCCAAGTCTTCAAACTTGACCAGTCTCCTGTCCATGTCACGGACAAACCGATCTGGAGTAGAAACAACATGCTCTTTCTGACCAGAAGAGCAACCAACCTCAAACTCCACCTTCTTCAAGACACTCTGTCTTCCCATATCATCATCCATCGAAAACAGATAGTGTAACGAAGGTGAATACCTATATGGTGGTCTGACAGTCTTGGATGATCTCCTCAACACCTGCTCAGGTGTTACCGGTTCTACCTCTGGCACCCTTGGGGTCTTCGCGAAACTGACTCGTTTCTTCTTCCCCGTAACACAGCTTTCACAGAGTCCCCTGTCAACACACTTCGGGCCCTCTAAAGCTCATTTCTTCACTAGCATCTTCATTCCTTTAACACTCATCTGTCTGGATGCACTCTTCTGAATAGCAGCCGCGTTTACACACCCTTCTAAATAGCACCCTTCTTAATCTTCCACGAACCATTCTCAAACTCTGCTGCATAACCTGTGCGATCCAACTGACCAACTGAGATCATATTCTTCTTGAGACCAGGAATGTACCTGACATCTTCCAATGTCCACTGATTTCCCGTTGTACTGTGAATGCAGACATTCCCCTTCCATTCAATCTCCAACACCTTGTTGTCAGCAAGATACACCTTTCCAAACTTTCCTGACTTGAAATTTCGGAACAACTTCTTGCTCGGAGACGAATGAAACGACGCTCCAGAATCCACAATCCAGGATTCAAGTGAGTTGTCCACACTAAGGGTTAACACGTCCCCAATGTCTTCTGCTGAGTTCACAGAATCACTATCATAGCCAGGTTCGTGATTCTTCTTCTTTAACTTCGGACAATCAGATCGATAGTGGCCTATTTCACCACAATTCCAACATGTTCCTTGTGGTATTTCTATGTTTCTTGATTTTGAGCGTCCATGCTGATTAGAACCCTTTGATTTATTTCTCCCCCTTCTGTCAAAACTGAAAGCACTTCCTGATGACTCACCAATTTCTCTTTTACGAATGCTTTCGCTAAGAACAACGTCTCAGATTTCATCAAACTTCAGCTTCTCAGATCCACGGGAACTACTAAATGCGGAAACAATAGTATCCCACGACTCGGGCAGAGATGACAGCAAAATCAAAGCTTTAACCTCATCCTCAAAATTTATCTCAACAGAACTCAGTTGCGAAACAATCATATTAAAGACATTAATATGTTCAGCAACAGAACCACCTTCAACCATCTGTAAATTGAACAATCTATGCATCAGATATACCTTGTTCATCGCCGATGGTTTCTCATACATGTTCGCCAACGCCTTCAGCACGCCCGCCGTCAATGTCTCCTTGACAATGTTGAACGCAACGTTCCTGGACAAGCACAACCGGATCAATCCCAGAGTTTGTCGATCCTTGAGCTTCCACTGTTGCTCCGTCATGGATTCCGGTTTCTCCCCAGACAAGGGTTCGTACAGATTCTTCTGGTACAAATAATCTTCAATCTGCATCTTCCAGAAACCGAAATCGTTTCCATCGAACTTCTCTATTCCAGCTTTCGACAACTCCATCTTCAGTGATCGTGTTGAATCTCCTTAGCTCTGATACCAGTTGTTAGGATCGATTCTCTCAATACTCACAAATGGATTAAAAGAAAGCAATAAAGAACACATTACCATGTGTTATTATAATTTAACTATGTTATATTTCCAACACATTTGCGTTTATAAGATCATTTATATTCTTAATAATAATGATGAAACATATTTGACTTATACGGTTATACCAATTACCAACTGAACTAACTAGGAATATTATTATTATACATCAAAAATTCAATCTTATTGGAATACACTCAAACACACCTAGCTAGAAACAAACATTAAAAAAAAAACTTAAAATGCATTCAAATAGTTTACGTAAACACTTTGCTCAGCTCCTCAGCCATGTATTTATTATTCCTTATATCCAAGACAATGAATGTATATCCTTCGTTTCGTTCGATCACATACAATATCGGCGAAAGAACCTACATTCTTGAAAGCCCGGGGAGGAAATAATCCGACGGCCGTGGGTTCTCCACCTGGATTTGCTTCTCGAATTTGACCATATCTTCCTTGCTTAACGTAACATATGCTTCTACTCCATCCCCTAATTTGGTATCAACAAAAGCAACCACATTTTTTAAATTAGTCGGCCAGGCCGGTAAGCCGACCCATGTCGGTTTCCCCCATCCAAAATCCGTGTCGTATAATGTAAGACCGCATAAGCTGGTGAAGCTGAGGGAGATCGCCTCTCGCAGTTTTTCATGGCAACTTACGTGTTTCTTCAAATCGCGCTCTTTAATTTTACGCGTCGATTCTCTCATTTTCGGTACGAGGTCTAGAACGACCTTCGTGGTAATGACAGGTGGCAATGTTGTTATCTCTAGCCCGTAGAGGTTCCCGAAGCAGTCTTCAGGTAGGGGAGGATTAAACTTGGGCCGCAAGTTAACTATATTCGACACCATGCAAGTTTTATGAGGAAATGAATAACGAACTTGATGATCAGTGATAGCGGCAAATCGGCTCCAGAGAAAGGCGGTAAGTGCCTCGGCTCGAGATAGAGGGCGGTGCCGGGCTTTTACGTATTTAGCTTTGAGTGTATTGATTGTGTCGGAATTGAATACGAATCTTTTCGTGACATTTCCCACGTAGGGTTCGATTCGAGGTTCGTACCCGGACAGTGGCGGACCCAAGACCTGCCAGAGGGTGCAACATCAATAAATATTTTATTTTATAGAAACTTGTTATATATAAATATATTATTAAAAACTAATAAAATAAAGTCATTCATATTATAAAAGACTAACAAAATATAGTTTAATAATTTAAAGGTAAAATACTAATTAATTACACTAGTTATATATATATTTACGAGTTTTCGTGTTTTGAAAATGAAATATAAAGAACTAATTATCAACGAATTCAAATATATCAGTGACAAAAAAAACCGAGATATGTTACACTATGTGATATGTACCAGGTGAATCACATGCGACCAGACACTATGACGTTTGTGGAATTAATTAAACAATTGAAAGGTTAAATATGTTGTAAGACAGAGTAGCATATCATTCGCACGCTTGAATCGGTTGATCAAGCATTTCTAAAAAAAAAATCTTCATCAAACTACGACATAAAGAAAAAGTTTTTTTTTTTTTTAGAATATTAGATATAGTTTTAGATCTACCTTATACAAACTATATATATATAGAATAATATAAGGTCTTAATAGAATTATACATAAAATTTCTATTTAATTGCACTAAAATTTAAGTAAGAATTTGAATTTACATATCCACTAAAATATCCGCCGTATTTATATTATCTATATATTATATAAATTAGGAGGAGAGATGGTGTTTAAATTATATGCTACCACGTCAGCGTTTTGGAGCTCCACTTGAGTGCCAAATCACATACTTTACATTTGGGCCTAATGCTAAACCTACATATTATTAGCTATAATATGTTTTCGGCCCACTCCTACTGAAAACATGAGGCCCACATGTAATTAATTGAAGAAAGAAATCAAAGGTCACCATACAACACGTTGACAACAAATTATTTTTTTTGTTCTACATCGGTTACGCTGTCTATTTTTTGGAGTTATATGTTATGCCTCAGAACATCATCATCCAGGCTGCGACACTTTATAAAAGATTAAAAAAAAGTTGTTCTACTCTACTTTTTCAAACGTTTTTGTCTTTTTTTTTTGTTAAACAAAAAACGTTTTTGTCAAAGTAACCACCCATCAATAATTAATTCCATTTTCTCTCTCGAATATTTAAGAAATATATATAATATTTATGTATGCTCCTTTTTATCAATATATATAAGATTACCTGATATTTTTTTTCGTTATTTGTTCAATAATTTATTAGTTAAAAATTTAAAATAAATTATAAAAAATGCATTAAATATAAAAAAAAATGTAAATACAATAAAAATGTAGAAAATAATTAACATAATAAATAAATTTTTAATATAAACTATGTTTAATATTGTAAATAAACCAAAAAAAAAAATATATATGCAAAATTTTAAATTAAAAGTTTGGAGGAAATTTTTTTTCTTTTGTTTATAACATATGATAACATATATTTATAACTTATAGACATTTTTATAACAAATTAGTCAAATAAAGTGTATACATTTTTTTAAAATATTAATTAGTGTAAACAAATATCTACATAAAATGTAAAACAATAATATTATATAATTTTTTTTAGAATACACGGATAAATGATTGGTAATTAATTATTAATAAGGTTAAGTAGTAATAGGATTTGGATAAAGCGTTAAAAGAGGTGAATAAATAAATGTAAATATAATTTTAAACTAAGAGATAACTTTATTAACTAAAAATGTATAAATATATTGATAGAGAGGTGGACGAAATAAGAGAGAGAAATGGGTAATTCTATAAAAAAAAAACGTAACAAAATCTGAAGGAAAGGTCGAACATTTTCATCTACGCGTGCTTTTTTTGCAAATATTAGCTGCTATAATCTTCTTTAATTTGCTTTAGAGTTTAGATAGATAGTTAATCTTAGAATATATTTTTTAGAAGGAAGATACTTAACTGTGAACACAAATCTGTGATTTATTCAATTTACTGAGACAAAGTGTTGAATTTGAGGATTATTTTGTAATAAAGTTTACTTGAATATCAACAAATTTTAGAGGATAGGTTAATGACTTACATTGAAACTTTTATGTATTTATATTTAAGTTAGGAGTTAACAGACGTCGTGGTTCATCAATAAAATTGAACGTTTATACTTAGAACAATGAAATGTTAATCTGAATGTGGCACAACAGCCTAAGTTAAATTTCAGTAAGTTTTTTTCTTCTAAAATTGTGGTTGATCCTAATTTTTAATTTTCTACATATATATAAACATATACGATTTAGCCAGTCGCCCCGCGCGTAGCGCGGGGTCAGCACCTAGTTTATATATAAAGTTGAATGTACCTTATTGTTTGAGATCAAAAGCTCGGACGGTATGAATACCGGATAGGGCGCATCGACTTCTCCCCGGCATATTGCCGCCCAAGACTTCGTAAACAAGTTCAAGGAGAACGCGTCTCCTGCCTTGTGGGACAAGCAAACTCCTATAGCAACGCCGCCACACTCGAACACATTGAATTGGATGCCTAGAATGAATTTACCCATATCGTGAATCGCGAAAGGGACAAGCTTGCATAGTTCGTGAAGGTCCGGGTTCTCGATCACATCGGGGATCAATCGGGATTTGACTCGCGTTTCCAGATACATGCAACCGCGGTCGTTGCAGTCGATAGAGACATTGTCTCTTAGCCGACCGGCTAGTGGGTAGAAACGAGTTAGGGTTTCGGATAGGGAAATTTTGAGGCGAGACGATAAGTCGGTTAAATCGAACTCCGGGTGGCCATTAATTGAAGAGTAGAAGAATACTAATTGGTTGTCTATTGGGTGCGCAGTTTGGTAGAGTGAAGAGAGTTGGTAATGGAAGAGGTGTTGAGGGGTTTGAGAAGATGGGGTGATAGTGTGTTTAAAAACAAGCTCAATTTCAAGTTCTTTCATGGTGAAAATTAAAGAAGATGTTGAGATAAGATAGTTATGTGATGAAACCCTTGAGTTTTCTTATGCTTATTTATAGACAGAAGATATAAATGGATGTACGTAAATATACAAGCTTACCCACGAAGCTTCGCAGCTCAAGAGAATACTTTTTCATGTGCTTGGTAGTTGGTTTTAAGAACCCCTAGCTATCAACTTATTAGTCAATGCATGGTAGTCTTTCAATTCTAAACAATGGGGTATCATTTTGACTTTGCAAGTTGCGTCTATATCAGCCAGTGTGTATGTACATCCACGTCCCCTATTCAATTTGGCTGATTATATATATATTTATGGGTATTTAGGACCAAGGTTACAATCTTTATTAATACCCCATCAAAGTAGCATCGATCAATATCTAAACTATTAATCTCGGGGTTAAGAATCTATTTACACTCTCGGGTTTCACCTATGTTTCGATTTGGTGTCTCATGATTAAAATGTTAATATGAACAATCTCAGATTTCATTTTGGTTGCTTTTCAGTGTCTCCACGCGTATTTTTCTCTCCATTCAATTATTTTCATCAACCCACGCACCCTCTCATAATCAATCACTCTTTACTTATCACAAAATCGTCAATCCCCCCCCCCTCTCTAGATTTTGGTGAAACCCTAACCCTAATTTCAGATAAAATGAAGAATGAGAACATAGAACTTGCGGATCAATAGGGAGAGTTCCTTCAGTTGGCCTCTCTTCACCTAGTATAGCACTATATATAGGGAAATCCGATCCGAAACTCAATGACTTAACCCCCAAAGTCTTTACAATGAAGGAACTGGTCCCAAATACGAAAAGAGATCACAAAAACACCCAAACAAAATAAAAGACCACAATAAGGAAACTAAAACAAGAGATGGGCCCAATCTGGTGAGTTGCTGGCTTGTGAGCTCAACACGGAAAAGTCCACACTCCCCGTCTAGCAAGCAACTTCAAGAATCCCAAGCAGACTGCCATCATCACTCCCCCTCACGATCACTAGGTGGGAAAATATTCTTCATTCCCAGCATCTCTACCAATACCTGATGCTGAGGTGCTGCCAATGCCTTGGTGAACAAATCTGCTACCTGTCTATCTGTAGAAACATGCACAGCTTGAACCAAACCATTAACCATAGCTTGCCTAACAAAGTGACAGTCTATTTCTATGTGTTTGGTACGTTCATGAAACATGGGTTTGTTGGCAATCTTAATAGCTGCCTCATTATCACAATGCAATATTGAAGCAGTTTTTTTGTTCAAAGCCTAATTCTGCCAATAACCCTCTAAGCCAAGTAAGTTCAGAAATTGCGTGCCCTATACTCCTATAATCTGCTTCAGTAGAAGATTTGAAGATAGTGTCGTGTTTCTTAACTTTCCAGGATATCAAGGAAGAACCCAATTTAAAAACATAACCAGTCAAAGATCTCCTAGATTCTAGACAATTCCCCCAATCAGAGTCACAAAATCCTACCAGCTCAGGAGTACTAGAAGAAGAGAGATGTATATTTCCTGGTTCATACTTCACATACCTGATTACCCTCAATGCATCCTCATAATGAGAGATTTTTGGCTGATCTAAAAACTGGCTAAGATGCTGCACAGTCCAAGAGATATCATGTCTAGTAATGGTTAGATATAAAAGTTTTCCAATTAGACGTCTGTAAGAAGTTATATCACTGAGCAAGAAATCAGATTTATTTAAATTGAAAAGATCATCATATTTTTTGCTGGTTAGCTTGACATTAATATCCATAGGGGTTTTAGCAACCCTACCACCTGCTAAACCAGTTTCAGAAATCAAATCCAATGCATATTTTCTTTGACAGAGTACAAGCCCCTTTTCAGACCTTGCTATCTCAATGCCCAGAAAATACTGCAATTCTCCAAGATCCTTCATCTTAAAATTGGACTAAAAAACAGACTTAAATTCAGTGATTAACTTCTCACTATTCCCAGTGATCAAAAGATCATCAACATAGACTAACATAATGATTAACTGATCTCCATCCTTCTTAGTGAACAAAGAATAATCAAATAAGGACTGAGTGTAACCAGAATCAACAAGAGCATCAGTAAGTTTAATGTTCCATTGCCTAGATGCTTATTTCAAACCATAAAGGAATTTTCGTAATCGACAAACAACATTTTGAGATTGAGTAAAATCCCCCTCCTGATTACGAAAACCCTGAGGTAGGGTCATATAAACCCCATTGAAGAAAGACATTAAAAACATCCATTTGGAAAAGGGGCCAACCATGAATAGAAGCTAAAGATAGAATAACTCTCACAATGTTCATCTTGACCACTGGAGAAAAGGTTTCAAAATAATCAATCCCATGTTTTCGTTTAAAACCCTTAGCAACTAAACGAGCTTTTGTACATTTCAAGAGAACCATCGGAGTTGTATTTGAGTTTGAAAACCCATTTACAACATATGACTTTTTTACCTAATGGCAGAGGCATAAGCTCCCAAGTTCCATTGCTTTCAAGTGCCTAAACTTCATCTTGCATAACTTTGATCCAACCAGGATCCTCAATAGCCTGTTCAAAACTTTCTGGTTCTGTCAATCTAGAAAAAGATGTTAGATAACACCTATAAGAAGGAAATATCATGGTATACCCAATGTACTTATCTATAGGATACAGAGTAGAAGTGGAGGCTACATAATCTGCAAGTCTAATATTTGGTCTCCTTTCACGTGTAGACTTTCTTAGGGGCAAAAGATTGTCAGAACCAACATTTGCATCAGGAACAGGATCTACTGTGTCATCACTTGCAATATTACCAATACCAGTCTCATCAATAGCGTCAGAGGCAATGCACTCATCATATGCTTCATCAACAGCAGAATTATCCGACAAGTGACCATTAGTTTCCTCTAAGGGTTTCCACAGAGGGTCATTTATATTGGAATCAATATGAATATCTTGATCACAAAAGAAGGATAAAAGAGTTTGCTTGCTACCAGAAAAAGGAAAGGTGTTCTAAAAAAATGCACATCCCTACTGATAAAAAACTTATTTGATTTCAAATCCAGGAGTCTGTACCCCTTTTTAACATCAGAGTACCCAAATATTACAGCAGGGAATGCTCTGGCGGCAAACTTGTCTTTTACCTGCAAATCCTTTGCAAAACATAAACAACCGAAGACCTTCAAATGAAATATAGAAGGTTTTCTTCCCAAAAATATCTCCATAGGAGATTTCCAATTTAAAACTTTGGTGGGCATCAAATTAACCAAGTAACAAGCAGTCAAAATGCATTCTCCTTAAAAACTGTTTCGAATTGAACCTTGTAATTTCAGTGTCCTACCTACTTCAAGTAAATGTCTATGTTTTCTTTCCACTCTTCTGTTCTGTTGAGGGGGTATAAGAGCAACTGCTTTGGTGGAGAATTTTTTTTTTTTTTTGAAAAAAATCAGTCAAACTATTACTGAAGAATTCCCCACCATTGTCAGTACGAAATATCTTAATGGTTTTTTTAAATTGCGTTTCCACAAGAATGACGAAATTCCTCAACAACTCAGTCACATCATGTTTAAATTCCATTAAAAATACCCAGGTCAAACGAGAGTGATCATCAACAAGGGTAAGACAATATTTTTTATTATCATGTGTGACTGTGGAATAGGGACCCCAAACATCACTATGAACAAGATCAAACACAGACTCAGCTCTAAGAACAGAATCAGGAAAAGAGCTTCTAGTTAGCTTTGCTAAAGGGCAGACAGAACAATCATCAATAACAATGTTCTCTTTATTGAAACAATCAACATAATCTAGTTTTTGGAGAGAATACAAAGGAGCATGCCCAAATCTCTTATGCCACAGGTTCATACCACACTTATTTGAAACCTTTAAAGCAACATAATGTATGCCATTGTTGTTGGGGTCAGGGAGATACAAGCCAAAGCACTGCTTACCACTTGCCAAGACCCTCCCACTTGAGAGGTCCTGCATAATACACGATCCTTTGAAAAATTGGCAGTGCAATTGAAATCTTTTGTAAAATGAGAAACTGATATCAAATTGAAATGAAAATCAGGTAAATATAGAATGTTTCTCAATATACAATCATTTGAAAACTGGTAATCTCCTATCCCAGCAGCATAAGATTGTAAACCATTTGACAACTGAACTTTAATATCAGACTGCAGAAGTGGTTGCAGTTGCAACGATGTTGTTCCCACCCCCAACCCTCTGCATCAACTTCTCAGACTGCTCACTGGTCATGACCACATTTCCTTTAGAAGACCCATTGGAAGTCAGCTCACCAGCAGATTCAATATCAGATGCCTCATTCACAGAAGTGGCCTTGCCAGTAGCTGCCTTAGCCAGCTTCATGTCTCTGAGTTTAAAGCAGCTGTCTCTGCAGTGGCCCTTCCTTTTGCAAAAATCACACCCCTTCGCATAACACCTTTCACTGGTGTGCCCCTTCTTTTTACAATAATCACACTCAAGATTTGGATAAGGAAGTCTCTTTCATTTGGCATCAAAAGCAACAGAGGGGACACCAGCAACAAGGGAGGTAGCCTGAGAAGAAAGGGCAGCCGAAATATCTCTTTGGCTCTCCTCTTGAACCAAAATTCCATAAGCTTGATTTAAAGACGGCAGTGGTGACCAAAGAAGAAGATTGCTCCCCACATTACTAAAAGCATCACTCAGTCCCATAAGAAACTGGAACAATCTTTGGTTCTCCTTATGCTCACGATGTTTTTTGAAACGATCATCATCAAATTGGGGCAGAGCACAAGCAGAATCATATTCAGACCACAAATTCTTGAGTTTGGTAAAGAAAACAGCTACGAAGTCAACACCTTGTCTAGCAGTGACAATTTCCCTATGCAATTGATAAATGCGAGAGCCATTCGTTTTATCAAATCGCTCTTGCAAATCTCTCCAAGCAATATAAGCAGTTTCAGAGTCCATAATCCCATCAGATATGTCCTCAGCAACAGAATTAACAATCCAACCAGTAACAACAGCATTACACATATCCCAGAGATGATGTAATTTTTCCTCAAACGAATCACGAGTGCAAGAACCAGTAATAAAGCCTAATTTGTTCTTTCCTAGGAGAACCATCTACATTCCGCGACTCCACTTGCGGTAATTGGATATCCAAGACAATTTCATAGAAATTAGGCTTTGACCGGGGTTATCACTTGCATGCAAGAATAAAGGATGAAAAGAGTGAACCTCAAGAGCGAAATCCGAAGCGGTGACAAGATTGGTTGGAGCAGCCAACGAACTCGAGTTGCTCCCATCTGAATCTTTGATTTCTTCAGACATCACGACACGAAGGAGAGGAGATCCAAGAAAGAACCTCTCAAATCAAGAGTGAACAGCAGATCTCTTGAGAGAATGACGAATCGCTATGAGAGCGCGAACCGTCAAACCAACGATGAACAGCGAAAAGATTGAAGAAGACGAATCACTTCGAGGATGCGAATTGTCAAATAGGTGAAGAGGAGAGACGGCTACTGTATGGTAAAGGAGAAACGAAGGTGGGGAGAAGAGGTTACAGGATCGCCATCAACGAGGCTTGGAGCCTCCCTGCTCTGATACCATCTAGATTTTGGTGAAACCTTAACCCTAATTTCAGATAAAATGAAGAATGAGAACAGAGAACTTGCGGATCACTAGGGAGAGTTCCTTCAGTTGGCCTCCCTTCACCTAATATAACACTATATATATAGGGAAATCCGAGCCGAAACTCAAGGACTTAACCCCAAAGTCTTTACAATGAAGGAACTGGTCCCAAATACAAAAAGAGACCACAAAAACACCCAAACAGAAATAAAAGACCACAATAAGGAAACTAAAACAAGAGATGGGCCCAATCTGGTGAAGTTGCCGGCCTGTGAGTAGGCCTGTCAACTTTACCCGTGACCCGCAAATGACCCGTCCACGGGTCGGGTCCGGGTACTCCTTATCATGCTAACGGGTCATTTACGGGTTGACCCGTAAATGACCCGTTGAGGGCGGGCCGGGTACGGGTTTATAGCTAGGACCCGTACCCGGCCCGTGACCCGTTGAAATCAGGTAAGTTTATTATTATTATTTTTTATTTACTAACCCTAGCGCGCAAAGAGTCCATAGTTTAACAGATAGATTAGTTAATTAATAATGGAGGGTTTTCTTTGATTATAGGGTAGATTCTCATTTCCACCCGCCATGTGTTTAAAAGATAGATTATTTAATTAATATAATGGAGGGTTTTCTTTTTCCAATTTGTATATGATTACTAATTTATTTATTACTAGTTTATTATAATTCCTGTGGTTTTTATGTGGCTTGATTTGCGGACAGGCGACGACACTGATATAATTACCCTACTACTATGCTGTCTTTAAGTTACTTCTTCTGATGTGCTTCTTGAATGGTTTTACTGCAGAACTGACCCAGGTCACGGGTCAGATCCGGGTCAACCCGTGACCCGGGATCCCGGGTTTGCAATCCTGACCCGTGGTGACACCCGGGTCAATCACAGGTCGGGTGATCGGTGACCCGCGGGTCACGGGTTACGGGTCACGGGTTGACCCGTTTTGACAGGCCTACCTGTGAGCCCAACACGGAAAGGTCCCCCCCCCCAACAAAACTTGAACATTTAATAGATAGAGTTTTCAGCAGAGTGGCGTGGAGCGATTTCCAGCGACAACAGAGCGGGATTTACTGGCGCGGATGCGACCATCTTCTCAGGTGATGGTCCCGACAAGGTTAAGGGAAGGGAGTGTGCATGAGAGCTCGAATTTGACAGTCAGTTTCTACAAGAATGACTTCTCTAAAGTAATCACAATGAGACATCGAAAAGCAACCAAAATGAAATTTGGATTGTCCATATTAACATTTTAATTATAAGACACCAAATCGTAACATAGGTGAAATCTGGGACTGTTAATAGGTTCTTAACCCATTAATCTTTAGTAACCATGTTCAAAATATTTTTGGTAACCACCCTATCACCGAATGAAACTTTCACCCATTTCTACCAAAAAAAATTTTTAGCACAAACATTCATGATGGTTGGTAACTAAGGTTTCTTTAGATGAATTTCAAATTTGTTTTAGCAGGCAAAAAAATATGATATCTGATTCATTCCGATAAACCTCATTCCGAGCGTCTCTTTCCGAACTATTTATTTCATATATGCAATTTTATTAATATTCCTGCTAAATTACCATATTAAGTGCTCATGTATAGCCGTTTGTGGATAGTCGGGATCTTTTCAACTTCGAACAAGCCACAATCAACCATTCTGATAAAATCGAGTCTTCTAGCTAATATAAACGATGTTGTTAGTTCCTTCTTATTCCGCATATCATTCCAGTCATTTAAAATTGGTTTAATGACGTTAAACTGATAATTACCTTTATCAAGTCACTAAATTGGATATTTGACGTCTTAACTTTAGTACAATTGCAAATGATCAGTGTTACTACAATTTGTAAATTTTTAGTGATATATAATAAAAAAAATTAGCTTCTAACTAAGACTAGTTTTGTTTTTCTTTGTATTATATATATATTTTGAAGTTCTATTATATATAAAAAAATGTATTTAGTGACTTTTATAATGTATGCAACACACGGTTTATAAAAAGTGTTCACACGAATAGTTATAATCCAAACATTTATTTAAATTTTTATAGTGTATATAATATACTAGACTATAACAGATCCATTTAAATAACAATCCAATAATAGAGATGTTCTTATTCATACCGAGTTTAAAAAAGACTTGGATATATTAATTGGCCATTGTATTTGGACAGACTTTTATTTCTAAAATATATAAAAATGACCAGTAGAAGAAATTATTAATAAATATATCTACCTTAAAGTAATTGAACTCCTTAGCACGACAATATAATCCAGTAAGCAAAAACTTATTTTATAGAAGTCCACTCTCTCTAAAGTCTAAACATAACGATAATAATAATAACATATAACAGGGAAAAATAAACACGAAGAATCGCGTCTCACCTATGAACACATAATACACTTTACATATTATTATATGTATACATTTTGTTTTGAAGTTTCATAAACAAAGATGGAAGGGCCAATTCGTTGGCAAGATACTTCTTTTAAATATTGAACTTGGTGGCAAAATGTCCGGTTGAATGTATTAAAATATCTTAATATATATATCCAATAACAATGTGTTTGAATTACATTTTATATATTATATATTAGTTAATATTTATATATTAGCTAATATTAAGTTATATGTATTAGGTATGCATCATATAAACTATGGTATTAATTTAATACATAATGATTAGTGATTTAAATAATATTAATCTTATTTAGTGAATAATGAGTCCGGTGACTTCCAACCGGCCTCTGCCACTTAGGGCTGGTCTCCGACGACCTCGAGCTGAGCTCCGACGACTTATGGTATGGTGCTAGCAACTTATGGTCAGCTCCAGCGACTTTCCATTGAGCTCCTTTGGACGGACTAGTCCTGACAACCTTTAATAATGATATATTTTTCACTTTTTGTTTTAATGATAAAACATATCAAATTATGTCTGGTAAAAATAATATACTTATTTCAATGGGTTCATATGAAATAGAATTGTATAAAAATAACGAATACAAATTTTTTTAAAGTAAGAATTATATAGTCAATTGTAAAAAACAATTAGGGGAGAAACTTCAAATATTTTTGGCTAAAAAGCTGTGGAAGCCACATTTGATGTCAATTTCTAAATAGTTTAGATTAACATATCAAAATATATATACGGAACATTAATTATTATTTTTCCTCTCTTAAAATTCTAATATATATTCTCTCATAATTTAACAATCGAGAAATTGACTTATATTGTAGGGTTAATAACCTAGGAGAGGTCTGAAGTTTGCCACATGTTAACGGGAGAGGTCTGAAGTTTCAAATGTTGATTTGAAAGGTCTGAAGTTTCAACTTTGTTGATTTGAGGTTTTCCGTCCATTTTTAGGGTTAAATTTAACAGAATTGTGTGAAATGACATTCTTTCCCTTTTAATATTTTGTTTTATTTAATATCTCATTTAAGTAAATGTGAAATGACAAAATTACCCCTAAAGTCAAATTACTCCGGCCACCACCATCTCAGCTCCGGCGACCACCACCGAACTCCGGCGACCACCACCGAACTCACCAACACGGCTCCGATCGGAGCCACAGAGCTCCGATTGGAGCCGTGTTGGTGGTCGGTGGTGGTCGCCGGAGTTCGGTGGTGGTCGCCGGAGCCGAGTTGGCCGAGTTGGGTGGCGGTGGCCGGAGCCGGGGTGGCTTTAAGGGCATTTTCGTCTTTTCCTTCAAGCATGTGAGGGGCACAGAAGGGCATTTTTGAAATTTTATTTTATTTCTAGTCACATGCCAAACACGTGACCAATTTCCGTTACAATTAACGAAAAAACAGACGGAGACCGTTGTTATCAACAAAGTTGAAACTTCAGACCTCTCAAATCAACATTTGAAACTTCAGACCTCTCCCGTTAACATGGGGCAAACTTCAGACCTCTCCTAGGTTATTAACCCAATATTGTAATTAGGGATGACAATGGGTAAAAACCCGCGGTTTTAACCTACGTCCATATCCTCACCGCATACTTTCCGTGCAATCCATATCTATGTAAAGTTTGTGGATCATCCATATCTCCACCACGAAACAATACAGTTACCCGCACCGCACCGTATTGTGTCAACGAAATCGGTGGTGGCCGCCTGGAGTCGGGGTTGTGGCCGGCTGGAGTAGGGTGGTGGCCGGAGTCGGGGTGGTGGCCGGCCGAAATCAGGGTGGTGGTCGCCAGAATCGATGTGGTGGTCGTCGGAGTCGTGGTGGTGGTCGCTGGAGTCAGGCGGTGGCCGGCCGGAATCGTTGTGGTGGTCGTCGGAGTTGAGTGGTGGTCGTCGGAGTTGGGCAATGGCCGTCAGAGTCGTGCTGGTGGTCGCCGAAGTTGGGTGGTGATCGCCGGAGTTGGGCGGTGACCGACCGGAGTCATGGTGGTGGCTGGTTGAATTAGTGGCGAATGCCGGTTGGAGTCGTGAAAGTGGCCGATCTGATTCGTGACCGATCGACAACATAAAAAAGAATAATATGGATTATCCATATCCAACCCGTATCCACGTGGATTAATTTAAAAAATCCACATTAACACCGCGAATCCATGATGCAGATATCCATATTTTTTGTCGCACGTCGGATCCAGCCAACGCTCTCGGAAAGAGCGTGTTTTGATAACAGTTATTTGGGATCGGCGAACGGCGGGTCCGGTCGAATGAGAATATCAACCGAACCGGGAAAATGTAAAGAGTCGATACCGATTAATTAAAGGCTAATCGGAATCCTAGAGTTGCCTAGGGTACATGATACTGACATCCTAGGGCTTTGAATGATCTGCATCCATAGATTCAGGTTCGGGGGTATGATTACATTTTAAAAGCTCCCAAGCTAAAAATCCGCAATTTCGGTACTTTGGCTTGTCTGACTTGTTTAGTTTTCACTAAAATACCCACTTTGTAAAACATCATGGCCTAATTGCAATTTTCAAGAAAATCAAGACATGATCGCAATTATAAAAAAGTCCAGGGGACAAATTGCAATTATAAAAAAGTTCAGGGGCCTGATTGCAGTTATCAAGAAGTTTAACTCCGAACTGCAATTATCGAAAAGTTCGTGGGCTGAATTGTAATTATCAAAATTTTGAGGCTGAATTTGAGAACAACTTTTAAAATATGTTAAAATGGTCCTTGAACTTTTCTGGACTGATTTGTAACAATTGCCAAAGTTTTAGGACACCAGAAAAGTTCCTGAGCTGAAATGTAACAATCTACAAAGTTCAGGGTTGAACTGAAAACAGTTTTTAAATATAATAAAATGGACCCTGAGCTTTCTGGACTGATTTGTAACACTTAGCAAAGTTATGAGATAAACATAAGTTGTTTCCGATTAAATGTCGTGACGCGCAGAACACTGACCGAAAAGTTAAACTACCCTCACTTTCACTCTTACGAAGTTAACTCTCGCTCTCTAATTTTGCTATTCTCTGTCGATGTTGGTCTCCCTCTAAGCTCCAAATGAACCTTATTTTATATAGTCATCATTCATCAATGAAATGATCTCCGATTTTGCAAAACCTCTGACAATGGTAGCCACCCATTTCAATTTCAAATTCAAAGATATTGCATGTGTTGCCATATCTTTTCTTTAATGTTTATGAAGACTTTTTGCTCTTTATGATTCATGCTTCTTTGTCATCTTCTCTTTCACCGTGAACTTTCACATACATATAATGTAAAGTCACCGAAGTCTTCCTTCATTGATTATCCATTATATCATTTCATTGTGACATCAAATATTTCAAAGATTTTCTCTGCAACTATGGTAATAATTTATTTACTTCTTCAATGCATAGGTTGTCTACTCCATAGATAACTTGTAGTGATTGACCTTTGTATAGATATCACATTACATGTCATGTACATGTATATATATATATACACACATTTATATCTTAAGTCTTGTAGTATTTTTCTTGGTAGTTGTTACTTCATACATGCCATTCGGGTTCAATTCCGCTCAAAAAAATTTCTGTCGATTATCGTCGGCTCGGTCCTACGCATTATTTTATTTTCGACAATCGTCCAAAGTCAGGTATATACACTTGTATATGGTACACACTTGTATATGGTACACAATTTATCCGTGGGCGGGTAAAATTCGACCAATTAGCATCCCTAATTGCAATCGATTTATTTTATCTCTACTCTAGAAAAACGAGTCAAATGAAATATGTATTTAATGAACTTTTACGGCCCAAATCACGCAAGTCCTTGTTCATGGCCTTCAGCCCACTACTTCTTTTGGGATTTCTTTTAGTTAGTGATATGGAATAATGGATGGGGTATTCTTTAAAAAAAAATATGGACGGTATCTATTGCTCTCTCAGGTTTATACATAAATAAATATATGTTGCCGCCAACCAGATATTATTAAAATTCTTAGGGATTACACTAAGCTAATCATAAATTGTTCTTTTTTTCTTTCATAAGGTTCACCGATAGCTATAAGTTCTTAGAAAGACGAAAAAAAATTCAAAAATCAGGGGACACTTGTTAGTGTTACATATTATTTGAATTGGTCTAAATATCACTATAATTAGAAAGAACATTATTATACCAACTGATAAAATGATTAATGGCCCGATGCTGAGAAGTTCATAATGTGAAAAGAAAATGGCCAAAAAATGACTAAATAAAATAGTATGCATTTCCACGTAAATAAAATAGATGCACTTGTGCATAGTTATGTAGTAAATAAATAAATTATGCTAAATGATGGTTCGCATTTTCTCGGATTTTCCACCCTCAATCGGATCTTCTGTCTTACGAATAATCATTTAGACCTTTGTGATGAATTTTCAAAATTAATTTATTAAAATAATATATTTATTATATTATTAATTAATTTATTATAATAATATACGTAAATTAAAAATCATGAATCGTATATATCCATTCGAATGGTCTCCATCTGTATTTTCACATAAAAAACTCTTTGTATATCAAACTATTAAAAAAGTTATATTTTTTTATTAGACAGTAGATACCATTATAGTGAATATATATAAACAAATATGTTAAAAGGCAACAAAAGTACATAATATTATTTAATAAATTTTATGGTGCTTTTCAATCTTTAAAATCGTTAATTGTGTCAGATTATACAATTATGCACATCAAGAAGTCAAAAGCTCTAGAATAATTTTAATATTAAAATGACTAATTTAATCACGCTTTATCATCTGATTTAACTAACCAGAACTCTATTTTGTATACCATCACAAATTGGAGAACTAAAATAAAAACTTTTTATCCCCTACAAAGTAAAATTAGTGATTCAAAATAATTCGCATCTCATCTTCACAATTAACAAACAGTAAACCCCACTTGTCACGCATACATACACACATGATACAATTTATTTAATACCATGCATTATTTCGTCCCTAACACAAATCTTATTGCACTCAGCATATATTACACAACAATAAACAAACATATATATAGACTCAACCAACTTTACGAAGAAACTCTTACGTGTGCTTTAAGAAAACAATTAACTAGCTAGAAGATGATGCTTGTTTTACCGGAGACATGTCCAAGAAGCTCATCGTCCTTCTCGAACTTCACCATATCCTCCTCCTTGAGATGAACCCAAGCCTCGATCCCGTCCCCCGATTTCGTGTCCATAAACACAATCAAGTTCTTAAACTTAAGCCTCGCCGACCCGACCCAAACCGGTTTCCCCCACCCGAAATCCGCCTCATACATCGGAAACCGACACAAACTCGTGAAGCTAAACGACACCACCTCCCCTTGCATGATCTGCTCCGTTCGTGCCTTCATCAGACTCACATGCGCCGCCGCATTTTGAAGTTTCTTAACGTACTCGCCGTCAACCTTCTTTATCGCTTCTCTCACCTGCAGGGACGAAGTCAGAATTTTTATTCAGATAAAAAAATTGAACTACGGTTAAATAATCAAAATTAAATAGAAAAATCACGGGGCGGATATGTAATATTTTAAATGTCTAATCGAGAATAATTACACCTTTAAGTAGGGTTGGAAGTGGAACCGGTTCGAAATTGTTCTGAACCCGACCAAAGAGAATTGATAATTTTAGTACTAGTTTGTTTTAGAAAATGAGTATGTTTGGAACCACTTAACTAGGCCAACTATCTTAAAACCTTAAGTTAATAGGACAGGTGAAAGCAAGATTTAACGTTTATACTTCGACGTTTAGCTCCGTCCCTACATACCTGATTAATGATCTTGTGGTCTCCACCTTCCCCGACATACGTGTTGGGCGCGGTAAGCGCGATTCGGCTAATGTTTCCAAAATGGCGCTCGGAGAGCGGTGGGTCCATGCGGGTACGTAGGTTCACCGCGTGTAACACCGAGTATGTTTTGTTTCCCTCGCTTTTCTCCTGCGTGCTAGCCGTGTATCGGCCCCATAGAAAGGCCGAAAGGGCTTCGACCCGACTAGGCGGTCTAGAGTTTAGGGTTTTTTCAACGTTTTCGACATATTTTTCCCTAATATCATAGAGGGTCGAGTTGTCGAATATGAACCTCCGGGTTAGGATCTTGTCGTTCACGATCCCGGTCCCTAACCGTATCCCCGACAAGTCAACCCCAGGAAAGTGAGCCGCTGAGTCAAATATCGGCTCGACGACTTGGGTAGGATCGCCGCGGGCAATCGCAGCCCAGCTATTAAGGAAAGTGGAATGTGACAAAGCGTCCGACACTTTGTGCGACATAAGTTGACCTATAGCCAAACCGCCACACTCGAGGAAGTTGACTTGGACCGCCACGGTCAACTCGTTGACGTCATCGAGCTCGAACGGCAGGAACTTGTTCATGAGACTCGGGTCGGGGTTGTCGAGGATATCCCTTAAGGTGCAGTTGACACGTGTTTCGACGTAGTAAGCACCTTCGTCGGTGCAGTCGATGTGGGTGTTGCCCTTGACCCGACCCGCGAGTGGGTAGAATCGGGTCAGGGCGTCGGAGAGAGATTCCCTCACGCGCTTGGATTTCTCGTCGTTGCTGACGTCATCCTTGGGGTAGAAGAAGACTAGAGGCATGAAGACGGGAGGGGAGAGTTGGTCGAGGAATGAGAGTGGGTAGTGGCGGAGGTGGTCGGGTGTCGGACAAGATGGCTTGACGGTTTTCCGGCAGACAACCTCGACATTTACTAATTCTTGCTTCATTTTTTGTTGTTGTTGTTGTCTGTAACTAAAAACTATAAGTGGATGTTTTTAGATGAGTATGAAGAAAGAAGGGTTGGTGGGATTTTGTTTGGATAAGCAATGGCGTTATATAGAGATCAGATTCTGCAGTGTAACTCAATATAATATAAATAGTCAACATGTACGGTTTAGTAAGATTTTTCTAACATGCATTTATAATATTTGTTCATACGATTGACTACGAGTCTACGACAACAATTAATTATATTACGTTATATACTTTGATATGTACATCTTCCACTTTTTCTGATTTGACTTTCTTCCTGATCTAAAGTGTCGTTATAAAAAAGTTAGGTGTCCATGCAAGTTATATATATAAATAGAAATTATATGTAAATTGATAATTTTATAATTTAAAATTAATTTTAGGGTTTTTTTAATGTGTATTATGTTACACTGAAACTGAAACAATTGGTTCTAATAATTTTTTTTTTCTTGAACCTACGTACCTTGAATAGTTTACCCACTAACTAATCCTATATTTCAGTTCTGGTTTCAAACGGTTATTTTCTTATCTCTTTATAATTATGAACATATTTTTGAAAACTTTATATATATCTATACTATTATAATCAATTAATTAATAACTTACAAGGTTTATCATAAAGTTCTTAAAATATATAATTTCAGGTTTCAGAGTTTTTTTTTATTTATTGAAGGGAAACATATATTATACGCACGTGCGCAACCAAATAAAAGAGCCTACATCCTTTTCATGAAATGAGGAATGTCGGGGGCAAACCAGCATCCAGTTACATCTGTCGTAGCCGCCAACGTAACAATATTATATGATAAGCGAACACGTGTCCTAGGAGTAGTTTTAATACTAACCGGAAATAAGCTTAAAAGGAAGGTTTCGGAGGTTCACTAATAAAACATAAATAAATACATCAATTAACTTGCTATACAATTTAGAAAGAAGACATGTTATTTGAACTGGATCTTTATTTATCACTTACTCTATTCTACTCTACTCTAGTTTTTTTTTTTTTTTTTTTTTTTTTAGGATTGTAATCCTAATTAACTTTACCGTATTTTTGTAGAATATAGAAGTATTAATGATAAATTTTCATGAATTGAATTTAGAGTAAAGTGTGTAGATGAATGAATAGTAATAAAACAATAATTTATAGATAATAATATATAGTAGATGGTAGGTGGTCGAATCATGACGTTGAAATTGTTGGATAATAGTTTCAAGACTGTGAAGTATATACATACATATAAAGAAAAAAAAAAAAGTATATATGTATAAACATTTATATATGAGGAGTGTAATATACGAATGCCCACTGCATTGGCTGAGAATAATATTGGCAAATTGCGACTACTTTAAGAAGTTGGAAAATGTCTTCCATATATTTATGTAAGATTCAGTGAAAATAGATTTTCATTCAATTAATTATTTTTAACGCTCAAAGTCAACAAAATATCATTTTCACCAACAAAAAAAAAAACAAAATATCATCACTATTATTACTATTAAATTTGACAAAAAAAATTATTCAACTAACTGTACGACTTTTACACATTCAACTAACTATTTGATTTATTGTCTAAGTCGACGGTAGGTGTGGGCATAAAAACCCGAGAACCCGAAACTCGAGGAAAACCGTCCCGAAAAACTCGTTCGAGTTAAAACCCGAGGTTATTTCGAGAAATCCGAAAAAACCAAACTCGCCCGTATACAACTAAAAATAACATTTAAAAAACATAATATTGGAGCCAATAGTATAATAAATGATGTGTACATTTTGTAATATAATTTTTTTGTGTATAATCAACGTAAAATTATGTTAAAAATCATTTCATGTATACTTTTTCTTAATGTTATGAAGATTTTGACCGATTAATAAAAAATAATATATATGTGCTAATTGTTTTGAAAACCGAACATAAATTTCATATTTAATTTAGATATATATAGATTTATTTATAGGGTTAAAGGTACTTTTCATACCACATGTTTGGTCGAATGTGGCTTTTAGTACCGGATGTTTGGTTTTGTATACTTTTAGTACCAAACGTTTGAAAAAATGTGGTTTTTGGTACTTCCGTTAGTTGGCCGTTAGTTTTTTCCGTTAAGTGACATGTGCTAGTCACGTGACCGACCATAAACTTTCGATTTTGTTCAATTTAGTCCCTCAAATATATTTATAACTTTTAATTTGTTTAATTTAGTCTCAAAACTTCAAAATCAATTCCAATTTAACCATTGAACCCAATTGACCTAGCCGAACCTAGCCTAGGGCTAGGTCCGACCCTGGTTCGGGGTCGTTGGACCCAGCCAAACCTGACCCAAGGTCGGACCTAGCCCTAGGCTAGGTCCGGCTAGGTCAATTGGGACCTAGCCCAATTTGGGTCGAATTTGGGCTAGGTCCTAATTGACCTAGCCGGACCTAGCCTAGGGCTAGGTCCGACCCTGGGTCAGGGTCGGCTGGGCCCGGCGACCCCAACCCAGGTTCGGACCTAGCCCTAGGCTAGGTCCGGCTAGGTCAATTGGGTTCGATGATTCAATTGGAATTGATCAATTTTGAAGTTTTGGGACTAAATTAAACAAATTAAAAGTTATAAATATATTTGAGGGACTAAATTGAACAAAATCGAAAGTTTAGGGTCGGTCACGTGACTTGCACATGTCACTTAACGGAAAAAACTAACGGCCAACTAACGGATGTACCAAAAGCCACATTTTTTCAAACGTTTGGTACCAAAAGTATACAAAACCAAACATCTGGTACTAAAAGTCACATTCGGCCAAACATGTGGTATGAAAAGTACTTTTAACCCTTATTTATAATATACATTTCCATATATGTGTTAAATGGTTAAATCAAAACCCGTTCCCAAAAATAAAAACCCGAGAATTTATGAGCGGAATTTATTTTTTAAAAAAGTCCGCCCGAACCCTCCCGCGCACACCGATAGGCGACGGATTCTTCTTGTAGCTGATTTTGCTTACATTAATTGTCATTGGAGAACATTATTCAAGGACTTGAACAGTTGAACTTCCCAGTTGGCAAAAAAAAAAAATTACTTGTAAACGGAGGCTCCGTTTTTTCTCAAATAACAGAGGCCAATAATGTTTAGCCAAGTAGATAGAATCCATTCAATAAAAATTATTGAGACGCACCGAATAACTGCCTAATTATAATCAAATCATGGTTGAGTTAATTTTTTTTCATTCGTCCAAGGACAACAATCTCTCATCAAAAAAATTCTTACTGCAAACTGATTTAATTTTTCTCAGTTTTTAAGGAATGAAATTTCAACATGAATAACAACACTCCATGAATAATTTTTTTTTTTCAGTTAGGTGTAGGTAAATATTATACATAATTTAATTAGAAAAGCTTTCGTATTTTAAATAAAAAATTAGTGTTTTAACTAATTAATAGTTTTTAAATATATTATATATTACATATAATATATCTAAAGAAATATAATTCTATACTTACCTACCACTTTGAGGCATTAATTGCTCATATTAATATTGATTAATGTGAAATTTTGTGAATGCATCAGTTTTTTTAATATTTTTAATAATAGTATTTGTGTGCACATATTCAGCTCTTAATAAACATATTTAATGAAAAAACTTGACACATAATTTAAAATGTGATATTCTGAAATATGTAATTTTAATATTCTTGGTTTAAATCATTGATTACAATATTCATGCAGATAAACTATATTTTCAGCTCTAGCTGGTTAAATGTGTATCAATAATTAGAACTATGTTACACATCATTAATTAAGAGTCAACATTAAATGAAGCTGACCATATACTTTTTAACCCCTTTTACTTTTAGAGTTGTGTGGATTATAAGCTAACAGTCGTAAACGACCCAATCATGCGTTTTTTTTAAGAATAAGCATGATTATATTGCTGTCCAACTGTAAGAGCGTTAATTATTTAATAATGTGGTGTTAGCTAAAAGGCCATAACTAGCTTGCGTGGAGTAATTAGCAATTTGATTTTGATGCAGTGTGACAGGATAAGAAGTGCGGAATTCGTTGATTTAAAAAATATAAAAAAAATTGATGCAGTGTTCAAGGAAAATCTCATTTTTTTTCTTCTATATAAAGTTAGCTGAATGTAAATACTGAAAATAAAAATTCTATCCTCAAGTAATTCCGAAATTAATAAAGAAATCCAACAAACCGAAAATTGACAAAAAAAGACTTAAATAAAATTATGTAGACCTAAAAAAGACTTTTGAAAGTATATGTATAAGAAAATTAGTGGAATAAAACTTAAGATGTTATGGCACATTCATATTTATTAAATAATGTTCCCAATATAAGCGTTTTATTTTATTTGTGAACCATGCCACTCATTTACTACTAACAACATACAAAGATAAGCACATATGCTTAAATATAACATATTGAATTTCTTAGGAGAACCCTGTTCAAGACTTAAATAAAATGAGATAATTTGTTAATCAATTTCAAGAAAATGCATATTTACATCCAATATAAAAAGTCACTGATCAAGAAAATATAATCTCTTACTATCTACGAAACCAGAAACTACCAACATCTTTCATAAGTAGACATAATGTAGACACGGCCTCAGTGCAAATTCACTATTTGCATTATAGTGAATCATATGAAACTTAATGAATTTGCAACACTTGATTTCTTTATGACATGTAAGATGCATCTTCATATTAGTTCATCGACGTACTTAGGAGATTGGTTTTATTTAATAGATTTATGCACTAGTCTTGCACCTTGTCGGATGCAATAGAGAATTTCTGTTTGTTCTAATAAATGGTATAACCAACCATTACATGCTTCATAATTAGAACCATCAAAGTTCCCAAGAATCGGTTTATAGAATGTAGGTTTTCCAGCCATTAGTTCAAACATATAAACACATAGATACAATAATGAATAACATTCGAGTTCGTAAGTTATATTAGAATGAATAACTGCATGCATCTGATATCTAAGTAATATATTACGAACACTAAAGTTTGTTTACTGTTCTATACCATAATCACCAGTAAAGTCCAGTGAAATTAAATATATTGCAGTAAACTCCTTAAAGTTTTCGTAATCTTCTCCTAGATCGATCCTTTCTAGACAGTTCAATTTTAAGTGAACCGGAATGAAACCTAACTCATTCTTCGACCTAACAAAAAGTCGTCTATTTCTAGGGTTTGCGAGTTATCAACAACCAAGCAAGCATTCATAATTCTCTAATCGTAAATTAGTGTATGCCAGCAATCAAGTCTGTTTAACATGCATAATTCATTTAAAATCGGTTCCGTTATAACTAGGCCAATTTTTAATCTTTGCTGAAATTTTGAAACTTTTTCAAACTCCATGGACTGATTTGCAGTTAGCAAAAAAATTGACTTCTTGTCATAAATTCTCCAGGGGCCAATTTGGAAATAATTAAAATTTAGGAACCTAATTGCAAATTCTGAAAATTTCTACTAAACCTAGAATTTTTCTAACATGCAAAAACACACACATACTCTTAACATGCTCAATTCTAGTGCGCAACACATTAATTGAAATTCTGCCGGCACTAAACATAATTTCTATGCATCATGAATTCTACGTACATAAACATGCATAAATTAACATTAATTCAATTCAGTCCCAATTTTAAAATAAGTTAAAAATTCAAATTTTGCCCAAAAATTGGGTTTCCAATTAATCCAAAAATCTAGATTACTTTCATCCCAAAAAACAAGCTACCAAAGTAAAGATTCAATCTTTTTCGTACATACACAATACATATCTGATCTTTATGTTTAGTTTGGATCAAGATTCAATCTTTTGACTAAATAAATAATCAATTTATCACGAAGAATCCGATATTCGAATCTTGCTAGGATTTTCACACCAAAACCATAACCCTAATTATCGAGATTTCCTGCGGCGAATTAGGGTTACTAATTACTAGGTCGGGGAGGGGTACCACGACCACCCACCCGCATCGGCGGAATCACGACGGTGGGAGGCGCCGTGGTAGCGAGACACCACCACTGTTTGATCAGTTTCTTGCGATGCAAGAAACTGATCAGTTCGGCCATTACATGTGGTGACCGAGTTAATCTCGGTCACCTCTATCAAAACTAGTGTTTTTAAACCCAATTTCAAAATTGAATAAACAATCATGAATCGTAAACACAACCTATGCTACTCTAACACCACGGTATGAAATAATGGATAATTATAAACAATTCAATACAGTAAGCTTGATTAGTAACCGATAGTGGCGAGATTATCCTCACATCTCTTCGACTCGAAAAAGTGGCCCACCCGCGTAGTTAACCCTATGGTTAGATCTTCGAGTCTTTCTCTATCCTAAGAGTCTTCAACAAGATTATATTGCGGCTCACCGACCGGGGTCCCTCAATCTCGCTCTACACGGAAAGGAGGCATCTGGGCTACATGAACTAAACCTCACGGTGGAAGGAAGTAGGGGTTCTAGAACAATAGGTTTGCTCTCAACTTTCTATTGGTGGTGTGAAAGATTAATTGCACAATAATGTTAGAGCATTGGGTGGTTCGGTCGAAACCCCTCTTTATATATGGGATGGAGTGATTTGTTTCAGAGATATATATATTCCTTAAGACATACGTAACAATATATAATGATTCCTTTATATATATATATATATATATATATAACTATATATGGATTTCCTATAGTGGAATATAATATATAATATATAATATATATAATTACCATATATATCTTTAGTGTTACTATATATATCTACTCCTAATAATTAACGATGTTAAAACTTAACCTCCAAGTAATTCTCTATAGGGGCCGAACATAATATGTTAGTGGTTCACTCTTAATGGACATTAATCCTTAAAGTTAATGCGCAAGTCCAATATATAGTAGAGATTCTAAACTCATTCCACTAGTAATGAAAAATCAACGAGCATTTACCGTCTCTGTCAACGTAGTTCTACCAACCAGTGTTATCAGAACTGGACCGGACACTGAACCGGCGAGGGTGCCGGTTCCTCGGTTCACCGGTCTGAACCCGGTTCGACCGGATTCATTGCACAACATTCCTAAAACCAGGCACAACCCAATTATATTAGTGTTCTGGCACAAAAATGGATTTTTTTTTTTATAGTAGATAGAACCCAGCCCAAGCCCAATCCATCGTGACTTAACCCCCTCTTCCCTCTCAACACTCCCCTACTCTGCGCCTCCATACTCTCCCTTCATCTCTTGTTTTGCCTCCACTTCCCTCCCCTTATGTCTCATCTAGTTCTGATTGCTTGATATCCAGTATCTCATAACTTGTGAAATATCAATGCCAACTCATTTGAAGCATCAAAAGAGTGCTAACGTTAGTAACATAAATGATGTTTAACAGGAGATTGTTTGATGGTACATGTTTGGGCTCGCTTCACCACAGTGGAGGCTTCACCAAGTGAGCATTTTTGGGCTCGAAGAAGGGAGCCAGCAATGTAAGGAGAGAGCAACGGAGTTCGAGGATTCCTAGCTGAGACACGGTGGCTGCGACAATTTCCGGCTACGTGGCTATGACGGAGGGCGGCGGGGCAGGCGATTCCTGGCGCATGCACTTAAAGTACTGGCGGCGCGCTCCTCTGTTCTCTGGATTGTGGATGGCTATCTTAACCTAATTTTTTTTTAGACTCTGAACCGGTGAACCGGAGAACCGCCGGTTCGCTCAGAACCGGCCGGTTCTCTAAAAAACCGGTTATTGAATCAGGTTCGTTTACATCCTCCGGATTTCCTCGAACCGGACCGTTATAGGTGCCGATTCCGGTTCGAACTCGGTCGGACCTCCGGTCCGATTCTGATAACACTGCTACGAATAATTTAATATAGTCAAGATGTCGATTCGTTAATCTCAACTCTTTACGCCTCCTCTTATTCATAACACGATATGTGGACCAAACAGAACCTGATATTTTAATCAGGTTATCGCAAGGTAACTCTCAAATGAGTTTTAAATCTGGACTTCAACATCAAATCACATACGAATAAACAATTTTAACCATCAAGATCTCTATATTATCTTGAATATGTGTCACCGGGGCTATTAACTTAATACAATTCAACAATAAAATACTAAAATAACGAGGGAATCCTACATACGGCCAAAACAAAAATATTGACTATTTGAATTAAGTTGATATAATAATCTATCTATATATATCTATCTATATATATAATAAAGTAAGAGGAAATATAGAAGACTAACTTGGTGATGCCACGTCAGCATCCAGAGTGCATATGAAAGCGCCACATCAGCCTACCACCGTGTGACACGTCATCCTTCATTAATCCACATCATTACCAGTGTGGGGTGAGTTTGTTTTCTGGGTCATTCACATAGCAAGGTCTGCTAAATCAAATCCATGTAGCCTATTCACATTACACAGTAGATTCACTTTTATTATTCTTGTGGGTTCTGAACTGGACAGGGGTTGATATCTTAAATGAGCATTTTCTGAATAAGAGAGTTTTTTATTGGTGAAAGAATAATAGAGTTTCGGTTAAGTCTAAATATGTTAAAAATTAAAATGTTATATCGTTTTATATTTATTTTTATCAATTTGTTACGACACTATCTTAAACATCCATTATTATCTATATATAATAATCTATATATATAATAAAGTAAGAGGAAATATAGAAGACTAACTTGGTGATGCCACGTCAGCATCCAGAGTGCATATGAAAGCGCCACATCAGCCTACCACCGTGTGACACGTCATCCTTCATTAATCCACATCATTACCAGTGTGGGCTGAGTTTGTTTTCTGGGTCATTCACATAGCAAGGCCTGCTAAATCAAATCCATGTAGCCTATTCACATTACACAGTAGATTCACTTTTATTATTCTTGTGGGTTCTGAACTGGACAGGGGTTGATATCTTAAATGAGCATTTTCTGAATAAGAGAGTTTTTTATTGGTGAAAGAATAATAGAGTTTCGGTTAAGTCTAAATATGTTAAAAATTAAAATGTTATATCGTTTTATATTTATTTTTATCAATTTGTTACGACACTATCTTAAACATCCATTATTATCTATATATAATAAATGAAGAGAAAAAAGATGTAACAATCTTAAGGCCGCCACATCAGAAATTAAGGCAATTTTAAGACTGCCGCATCAGCACACACTCTATAAATTGAGTGGGCTGAATGATTCGGCTGAATACATTTGACTCAAATTATTTTTAGCAATGTTTGATACTGTAATATTTACGTGGGCCGATTCAAACCCCATAATGAAATAGTAGGGCCACAACATGTAACCTTAATACTGTAATACATTTTATTTAGTACAAACTCATCCTTATACAGTTAGGTCGAATAGAATAATGATAGTAATGATTTGTTATATTTATTGTTATTCACATATTTAATAATTTAAAATGATTAGATTTTTTTTTGAATGAACGAGGTGTAACTTTGTTCATAATATATATTGAACAAAATTGATATATTTTTTGTATAATTTTTATGATTTTATTTTGCTAATACATCTATCTATATTTTCATTTATTTTGGAATTGGTAAGATTGAATATTATTTGAATAAGTTTTACAATCGTGTACTTTTTTATGTCTTAAATTAAGAAATTACATTTTAATTGAGAATAAAAGAAATCACAATTTAATTACTCATCATTATTTCGGGGTTAGTTTAGCAATTTCAACATTAGTTTCATCTATCCTGAGGAAAAATTAAAGATGTGATTAACACAAATTCGATAATTTGGAATAGTGCAATATGGTGTAATGTGGGATACGCATTTTTATAAACTTTTGTAACAAATCATCTTATGTGCTGAGCTAAGACAACACTCTTATTATATAGTTTAATCTACAAAGTGAAAATGAAGATGCTTTGGCCTTTTCCCGTTGATGAATGTGAATATGACAACAATGATGATATGAATTTGAATGATGATAGAAGAATTTGAAACCAATGCATTATGAAAAATTTAAATTATATTCAAGCTGCGGGTCGAGAAGAGCTCTCAATATCGACAATTTTGAAAATTAGAGACTTGATGCATATTATATCTAAAGTCTAGAAACTTAAAATAGATTTTCAATCTTTTACATATAAAGTTAACGTTTGTATTTTAACGGGCCGCCCCGCGCGTAGCGCGGGGTCAGCACCTAATACTTTTAAAACGAAGAGATAATGCGTGAGACTCTTTCCATATTGATTATCAGCCATTCCTATTGTTAATATGAAAGTCTTCGTTTCGTTTTCAAAAAATTACAAACAAATTTTAAGGTTTCTTAAGTTTGTCTTCTTATCACAGCCAATCGGTTAAGAGCCCAATAGGAGGGAACTAATAGTAAAATAATTACTCCACACCTAAAATTATCTACCATCATACTACTATATATATATTCATCTCATAAAAAGTATAACGTTAATTATTAAAAATAATTCAAACAATACCTACACCAAACACTACAAAAATATATATAAATACATTACATTATTGTTAGGGTCAATAACCTGGGAGAGGTCTGAAAATTGGCCTTTGTGAATTTGAGAGGTCTAAAGATTGAAATGGTGATAACTGAGATCAGTTTCGACTTTGTGATTTTTAGATTTTCCGTCCAATTTTTCTTTCAAATTTAACAAAACCGCATGAAATGTCAAAAATACCCTTTTGTAATATTTGAATTAATAAAAAGTTTAATTAATATAAAGATGAAATGACAAAAATACCCTTGTCCATAATTTAAACATACCCCAACTCCAGCCACCACCACGGCTCCGGCCGGCCACCATCCAACTCCGGCGACCACCACTCACAACTCCGACGACCGCCACCACGGCCCCAATTGGGCCCGTATCGGAGCCACAAAGCTCCGATCGGAGCTCTGTGGCCCCAGATCAGAGTCACTTGGAGCTTTGTGGCTCCGATCAGGGGCCACATAGCTCCAATTCGGAGCTCTGTGGCCCCAAATCGGAGCCACCGGGCCCGATTGGGCTCAATCGGGACCGCGGTTGTGGTCGCCGGAGTTGGGTGGCGGTCGCCGAAGCTGTGAGTGGTGGTCGCCGGAGCTGTGAGTGGTGGTCGCCGGAGCTGTGAGTGGTGGTCGCCGGAGCTGTGTGTGGTGGTCGCCGGAGTTAGGTGGTGGCCTTAAGGGCATTTTCGTCTTTTCATTCAAGAATGTGAGATGCAAGAAGGGTATTTTGGAATTTAATTTTATTTCTGGTCACATGCCATGCACATGACCAACTTCCGTCAATTTTAACGGAAAAAACTAACTGAGACCTCTATTATCTACAAGTCGAAACTTCAGACCTCTGTTATCACCATTTCAATCTTCAGACCTCTCAAATTCACAAGGGTCAATCTTTAGACCTCTCCTAGATTATTGACCCTTATTGTTATATTAATTTCATATAACATATTTATACTCAAGCATATCGATTATCGCATGTCGGCCTTTCAGTTTTAGTGCGATCTAGACATTTTATCTAACAAATAAATTAACATTACCAACATAATCACACATGAAAAGGAAAAGGAAAAAAAAAAAGAAAAAAATGCTTGTTCTGTGGAGCGAGCTAACCTGAACCGGTTTTTGTCGGTTTGGTTCCCGATTCGAATCTAGCGAACCGGTTTTTTACCCAACCCTAGAGCTAGTTCTTAATTAAGGTTCTTGTAGGATATTGAAGCATAAGCTTGAAGCTCTTTGTCCTTGTCAAACTTAGCCATATCCTCTTCCTTAAGATTAACCCAAACCTCGATCCCCTCTCCTTCTTTGGTATCGAGAAAGACAATCACGTTCGCATGCGTTAGACTCGCCGACCCGACCCAAACCGGTTTCCCCCACCCGAAATCAGCCTCATACGTCGGGAACCGGCAAAGACTACTGAAGTTAAACGGAACCATATCACCCTTCAAGATCATCTGGTATCGCTTCTTCATTTGATCCAAATAGGCCTCGGTATTCTGCCGTAATTTCTTTACATAATCCACGTCAACCAGTTTAATCGCGTTTCTAACCTCATTAACAACCTTATATCCATTATCACCGTCGTCTGTGATGGGTTGGGTTACCGCGGCCTGACTAATGTTACCGAAGTGGTGTTCCGGCAGTGGTGGGTCCATCTTCGGCCGGAGGTTCACCATGTGAAGCACCGTGCATGGCTTGTTTGAAAGTTGTGTGCTTCCCATGTAGCGACTCCATAGAAAGGCCGATAAGGCTAGGACCCGACTCGGTCGCTTCGAGCCAGCGTCGGTGTACTTTTCCTGAAGAGAAGAAATCGTTGCCGAGTTGAATACGAATCGCTTTGTCACGACGCCTTCTTGTTTCGTTACACTCTTCATTAACCGAGCACCGGCCATGCTGTCCACCGGAGGGAATAACTTGGCCGAGTCGAAAACCGGGGTTGTTATTGATGTTGGGTTGCCGCGAGCCATGGCGGCCCAACTGTTGAGGAAAGTGAAGTAGGCTTGGGCGTCACCGATCTTGTGTGACATGGAAAGACTCATGGCTAAGCCGCCACAGTCGAAGAAGGTGACCTGCATTCGGCCAGCCAAATCTAACTAGTTAACATAGAACAACTTTCTATACAAATGAGGTTCCTTTCTAAAACAAATTGATAGGAAGGTGACCTGTATTTATTTATTATTTATTAATTATAGATATTAAAAAAATGTTAAAATTTTGTATTGGTCGAGCCAATATATAAACATATAACAGTTATATGTGCAATTAAGTGTTCATTCCTAAAACAAATGTGCAGAGAACTAGTTACTAGTTCGAAACAAGACCGGTTAGAGCCGAACCGATGTTAGGACTGAATTGGAATGGAGCTGGTTTGCAGTTTAAAACCGGTTCGGAATTGTTTTTCTCATAATTGAATCAGTTCCAATTTTATCTGAACTGTTTACCTCACAATCAGTTCCACCCGTCTCGGAACTGTTTTTTCTGGTACCCTGCCCACTTTTGACTTTTGGTACTACATGTTTGGTTTTGCCTATTTTTGGTACCATACGTTTGCCAATTGTATACTTTTGGTCCGACCGTTAGTTGACCGTTAGAGTTGATTGTTAAATAATCACGTGACTTGCGCATGTCTAGCCCCAAATTTTGATTTTGTTCAATTTAGTCCTCAAATTTTTTGTCCTAACTTTTTATTTTTTAATTTGGCCCTTAAACATTTTCAACCGCACCCTAGGACTAAATTGACCTAGTCATGGTCCGACCCATGGTTAGTAGAACCATGGCTAGGGTCGCCGGACCCGGGCAACCCTAACCGTGGTCCGACCTAGCCATGGGTCGAACCATGGCTAGGTCCATTTAGCACTTGGGTTCAATTGACCCAATTGAACCCTAATGTTAAATTGACATAGCCATGGTCCGACCCATGACTAGGTCGGACCATGGTTAGGGTCACCCGGGTCCGGTGACCCTAGCCATGGTCCGATCTAGGCATGGGACTGAATCAAACCTTTTCTTGCCATAATGGTTCAGTTCCTATTAGTATCAATGATACAAGTCGGATCCTAGATGTAGAAATATAAGAAGGCATAGCCCCCCCTATCACTCCAACTATGAATATTTGTATCTGTATCATTTCTAACCGGATCTTCGCTTACACCGGTATTTTCAATAGGAGGACCAAGCCTTGCGGTTGATTTACTTAGACCACGCCTGTATTCGAATTTCCTTTTAGACAACGTCGAATTGAACCACTATTTTTTCATAGAATCTTCTTGTCCCTATTTCCATGAAAATACAATAGATGAATAGTCCATGGCTAGGTCAATTTAGTCCTAGAGTGCGGTTGAAAATGTTTAAGGGCCAAATCACAAAAATAAAAAGTTAGGACAAAAAATTTGAGGACTAAACTGAACAAAATCAAAATTTGGGGCTAGGCATGTGCAAGTCACGTGACTATTTAACGGTAGGGCTGAGCAAGAAGCCCGAAAAGCCCGAAGGCCCGAATATCCCGACCCGAGCCCGTCCCGAAAATCCCGTCCCGAGATGTAGCCCGAGCCCGGTCGGGCGGGATTTTTCTTCCCAAGTCGGGCTCGGGCTCGGGCTTTTTCTTAAAAAGCCCGAAAGTCCCGAGCCCGCCCGAATATATGTATATATTATATATATTTAAGTTTAACCTAAGTCTACTAACTATAGTTTAAGTAACTTTACTATAGTTAAAATAAAAAAATCCTAGAATTAGACTATGGATGATGTTTGAACTTATTGAATTTTGTATTGATGTGTTGAACTTGCATGTATTTGAAATGGATGGACCTCATATTAGGATTTTTTTTTTTTTTTATTTAATTTTTGGTTCAAATTCGGGCTAGCCCGAGCCCGAGTCCCGATGTCCCGACTCGGGCGGGACATTTCATTTAGGTTCGGGCTCGGGCTCGGGCCAAAATATGAGTCCCGAAATTTTCGGGCTCGGGCTCAGACAAAAGCCCGCCCGTCCCGTCCCGAGCTCACCCCTATTTAACGGTCAACTCTAACGGTCAACTAACGATCGGACCAAAAGTATACAATTAGCAAACGTATAGTACCAAAAATAGGCAAAACCAAACATGTGGTACCAAAAGCCAAAAGTGAGCAAACATAAGATACCAAAAGACCTATAAACCCAAATAACAATTTATATAAGTGAAGTTTAATCCTAAAACTAATTTGTGATCGGAGTAGTTAGCCCACTTACTTATATATTGAGCTGATAAACCTAACATCGTCTGTGTGAACTCTAGACGCACGGTGGAGTATGTTTATTTTAACGCTATAAGAACTTCTTAATTAAGGCACTACCGTCAATTAAAATGGAGTTCCGTTAAAATTCTGCATTGGGTCGAGCGAGCTAATATATAGTTTAACTATGTGTGCAATTGAGATTCATCATTCCTAAAATCAATTGTTTTTAGGAAAGAAACCCACATATTTATATTAAGTCATTGGAATTGACTCGATCTAAGGTAGAAATTTAAAATAGTGTCGGATGGAGTAATAAATATTATCTCCGACAGATAATTATAATATCTAACCAACCTGAACGGCTATGACCAGTTCTTGTACATCGTCAAGCTCCAACGGCAGGAACAACCTATTGAGCTGCCCGGGGACAGGGCTGTCGATGATATCGACGAGGTTGCAGTTAACCCTAGCCTCGACATAATGGGCCCCATCGTCGGTGCAGTCGATGTAGCTATTTTCCTTGGCCCGGCCGGCGAGTGGGTAGAATATTGTAAGGACATCGGAAAGTGACCTCTTCATGACGTCAGCCCTCTCCTGGTTGGAGAGAGAGTCGTCCTTGTGGAAGAAGAGGATCAAAGGCATGAATAGAGGTGGCAAGATCTGGTCGAGGAACGAGAGACGGCAGTGTCGGAGATGGTCAGGGGTTGGAGACGACGGCTTGATATTCTGTGTGGAGATAATCTCCACTTGCACCACATCATCAACTATTTGATCAAACTTCATAATTCTCTCTCTCTCTCTCTCTAAGCAAATCTGTCTTGGTGGTATAAAACCCTAATACTAAGAAGAAGCTCATTTGTAGAGAGAAAGTCCACGGTTGATCGTACCACAAGTTCACACCATCTCAGATATATATGCACCTACTTAATAATAATTAGAATTTTACACTGATGGCCAATAATTTTAAATGAAATACATTTCCTTATTTTAAGTCATTCCCTAACAATAAGGTCCCAATTGGCCAATTGGCAAATTAAAATTCCCAATTGCCAATTATCAAGCTGGTGAAGAAGAAAGAAGAGTGTACAATGTACATGCATGAATAAGACGCGCGGGAAGCGGGGTGAGTTGGTCAAGGAATGAGAAAGGGTTGGTTGGTGGCATAATTAGTGGTGGCTTCATGGTATTTTTTTAATGGGTAACGTATTAAATTACTATAACATATATAGTTAATTAGATTTATTTTAAAAGTTTTTACTTCTATTTTTATATAAAAATTGTTTATACATTAGAATATTGTAAAAAAAAAAATTATAATTATTTAATTATGATATTTAAGAGTAGATAATAATATTATAAATTAATTAAGCAAATATATTTTTAGATATTAAAGTTATATACTAATAGTAATATATAATGGCGTATATTAATTTTATTTATTTGAAAATTCATATAATTGATTACGCCAGATGTAAAAATATTATACATTAGGGGCTAAAAACTTTAAAACTAGTTTTAAATCTTTAAAATTATCGATTTAGCAATATCTCATTATTTAATTAATTTAATCTGGCGTGATTTTATTTCTCAAGATAGGTTGTGTACTCTAACTCAATATAATAGAATTAGTCAACACGTACACTTTAACGTGTGTGTGTAATATATATATATAATTTGATTATTTATATTTTGTTGAAGTCAACTTGTGTTTACCCCTTAGGCCAAAAAAAATATTTGTGTTACCCTATTACCACAACGCTTGGTGAGTCAATATTCGATTAAAAAACCACATGGTTCTATATGTTAACTTGTTAGGCTTGACACAATTTAATACGTTATTTAATACATTTTTCTTTTTATTAGTCTACTATCAGTGATGTAAAAAAAATTCATATGATATAAAATATATTTTCAATTTATATATAGTATTAAATTAATCAATAATAAAATATATACGTTCCTTTAATATAGTTTATCAAATTAGGAACTTAGGATCGATTTCTCTCAACACTCACAAACGGATCAATATAGAAAACAATAGAGACACGAGATTTAACGTGGTTCGGTCAAAATCGACCTACGTCCACAATTCCGACGGCTGGCGTTTCTATTAGGTATTCACAGACTGGATACAATAGATGAGAATACAAAACTATTTAATAGTGGTCGAGAAAGAATCATAAACCCTACCGGGCCGGGTTGGCCCAAAATTCGGGTCGGGCCTTCGCCCCGAACCCCAACCTTCGGTAGGGGAGCTACCGCCCCCTCAAATCCCCCGTTGACATCAGCGCCGAGGTCAAACGGCGATAATTAGGATCCACAACTCAACAAGCTCCCACTTGGATACTGATTCAATCTTCTAAGTAAACTCCATTCTCCAAGATAGTCTTTCATCAACATCAACAATTCCGCCTCGCCAGCCACACGTCTTCTGATACAACTACAGAAGACCAACTGAGGTTTTGCACAACCTCAGTTTCCCAACATCGACACACTTTGTCAACATGTCTGCTGGATTCTTCGCTCCATCAATCTTCTCCAAACACATCTCCCCTTCTTCTACTGCCTTCCGAGTGAAGTGGTATCGTCTACGGATGTGCTTTGTCATAGAATGATGGACAGGGTTCTTCACTAACTGTATGGAACTCTAGCTATCAGTGTAGAGAACATTCTCATGATGTTTCAAGCCTAACTCTTCCAGATAGTCTGTCAGCCAAATCATCTCCTTCCCAGCTTCAGCTATAGCAACATATTCAGCTTCACAAGATGAAAGGGCAACACACTTCTGAAGCTTGGACATCCAACTCACTGCAGTCCCACCTATAGTGTAGATGTATCCTGATGTACTCTGGCTTGAGTTCACATCTCTACTGAGATTAGCATCCACAAAGCCCTGCAATATCACCTTACTGTTGTCATAGCAAAGTGATGTCTTGGACGTATCTCTCAAATATCTCATAAACTACTTCACAGCTTCCCAATGCTCTTTTCCTGGGTTGGACATGAACCTGCTAACAACCCCCACTGCATGTGCTATGTCAGGTCTTGTGCAGACCATAGCATATATCAAGCTCCCAATTGCAGATGCATATGGACAAGGGCCATCTGCTCTCGTTCTTCCTCTGTCTTGGGTGATTGCTCATTTGACAACTTCTTATGATTAGCCAAGGGAGTAGTCCTGGGTTTAGCGACACTCACCCTGAATCTGCTCAGCACCTTCTCAATATACTTCTCCTAGGATAGATTCAGAGTCCCTGCAGCCCTGTCTCGAGAAATCCTCATCCCAAGAATCTGCTTTGCTGCACCCAAATCTTTCATCTCAAACTCTGAAGACAGGCTCGCCTTCAGATCATCGATATCCCTCATGTTTGCTCCTGCAATCAACATATCATCCACATATAAGAGCAAGAAAACAAAGGAATCAGTATACTTCTTAAAGTAACAACAATTATCCTTTTCACTCCTGTGGAACCCGCTCTTGCGCATGAAGGAGTCAAACTTCTTGTACCACTGTCTAGGTGCTTGTTTCAACCTGTATAAGCTCCTACTAAGCTTACACACCATGTGTTCCTTGCCTGGAAAAGCAAAACCTTCTGGTTGATGCATATAGATCTCCTTATCAAGATCTCCATGTAAAAACGCTATTTTCACATCCATCTGTTCAAGGTGCAAGTTTTCTGATGCAACAATGCCCAATAACATCCGGATAGAAGTTAACTTTACAACATGAGAAAATATTTCAGCATAATCAATATCCTTCCTTTGTAAATAACCTTTAACAATTAACATTGCCTTGAACCTCTTCCTGCCGTCTGCTTTAGCCTTTACCCTGAACACCCACTTGTTCTGTAAAGCTCTCTTTCCTGCAGGTAGTTGTGTCAACACCCATGTGTTATTCTTCTCAAGCGAGCTCATCTCTTCATCCATCGCTTGCTCCCACTTGATCGAATCCTCTATTTGCAGAGCCTCATCAAAGGACCCAGGCTCCCCTTCATCTGTCAACAAAAGGTAATGTAGCGATGGTGAGTACCTGTCTGGTGGCCTGATGGTCCTGGATGATCTCCTCAACACCTGCTCAGGTGTTACTGGGTCTTTTTCTGGGTTTATCTCTGGCTCAACCTCAAGTTCTTCCACGTTAGTGTCCGAAGTTGATTGAGTTCCTTTTGTCTCCAACTCAACCTCAACTTTCACTTGTTCTGGAATCTCTGGAGTCTTTGAAACCTTCTGATCCTTGTCTTTGTACAAGACACCTTCATCAAAGGTCACATCACATTGTCTTAGGATCTTCCTGTTCTTCTCATCCCAAAACCTGTAGCCAAACTTGTCAGAGTCATAACCTATGAAGTAACACTTCACAGCCTTCGCATCAAGCTTGTCCCTCTTCTCTGGATCAACATGAACATAAGCAGTGCACCCAAAAGTTCTTAGGTGAGAGTACCTGAGTTCCTTTTCCGTCCATACCTCTTCAGGAATCTTGAACCCAGAGGAACTGAGGGTCTCCTGTTGATCAAGTAGGCAGCTGTGTTGACAGCATCTGCCCAGAACATCTTGGGTAGTCCACAATGGATTTTCATGCTCCGTGCACGTTCATTCAACGTCCTGTTCATCCTCTCAGCGATGCCATTCTGTCTTGCCTTACCAGGAACTGTCATCATCAGTCTGATTCCCTCAGCAGCACAGAACTTAATGAATTCTGACTTTTCATACTCCCCTTCATTGTCAGATCTCAAACATTTGATCTTCAACCCAGTCTGATTTTCAATTTAGCTTTCCACTTCTTGAAGGTAGCAAACACATCTGACTTGTGTTTCAAGTAGTAGACCCATACCTTCCTGCTGAAGTCATCAATGAAGGTAGCATAGAACCTGGATCCACCAAGTGAGGAAATTGGAGCTGGTCCCCAAACATCTGTATGGACCAATTCCAGCCTCTCCTTCTTTGGCTCCCTTGGGGTCTTCGAGAAACTGACTTGTTTCTGCTTCCCCATGACACAGCTTTCACATAGCCCCATGTCGACATGCTTCAAGCCTTCTAGAACTCCTTTCTCCACTAGCATCTTCATCCCTTTGACACTCATGTGTCCAAGTCTGTTATGCCACAGACATGAAATTGATGCACTTTCCTGAGCTACAGCTGCGTTTATACACCATTCAGTGGTGTACAAGGTTCCAGATTTAAGGTCCCGTGCTACAACCATATCACCCTTCTTAATCTTTCATGAACCCTTCCCAAACTCTGTTGCATACCCTGTGCTATCCAACTGACCAACCGAGATCAGATTCTTCTTGAGACCAGGAATATATCTGACATCTTTCAATGTCCACTGATTTCCTGCTGGTGTATGAATGCAGACATTCCCCTTTCCTTCAATCTCCAATGCCTTGTTGTCAACAAGGTACACCTTTCCAAATTTTCCAGACTTGAAATTTCTGAACAACTCCTTACTTGGAGACGAATGAAATGATGCTCCAGAATCCAAAATCCAGGATTCAAGTGAGCTGTTCACACTAAGGATTAGAGCATCCCCAATGTCTTCTGCTGAGTTCAGTAAATCATTATCATTGCCATATTTGTGATTCTGCTTCTTTGGCTTTGAACAATTAGATCGAAAGTGACATTTTTCAACACAGTTCCAACATGATCCTTGTGGCCTTCCTGGAGACTTCCCTCTGTTTCTTGATTTTGAGCGTCCATGCTGATTTGGACCCTTTGATTTGCTTCTCCCCCTTTTGTCAACACTGAGAGCACTTCCAGACGAATCACCAATTTCTCGTTTGCGAATACTTTCGTTGAGAACCACATATCTGATTTCATCAAAATTCAGCTTCTCAGAACCACGGGAACTACTAATTGAGGAAACAATAGTATCCCACGACTCGGGCAGAAATGACAGCAAAATCAAGGCTTTAACCTCATCCTCAAAATTAATCTCGACAGAACTCAGTTGCGACACAATCATATTAAAAACATTTATATGTTCAGCAACATGACCACCTTCAACCATCTGTAAATTGAACAATCGACACATCAAATATACCTTGTTCATCGCCGATGGTTTCTCGTACATGTTCGAAAATTCCTTCAACACACCTGCTGTCGAGGTTTCCTTGACGATATTGAAAGCAAAGTTCTTGGAAAAGCACAATCGGATCAGTCCCAAGGCTTGTCGATCCTTGAGCTTCCACTGCTGCTCCGTCATAGATTATGGCTTCTCTCCGGAAAAAGGCTCATATAGATCCTTCTGATACAGATAATCTTCAATCTGCATCTTCCAGAAACCAAAATCGCTCCCATCGAACTTCTCTATTCCAGCTTTCGACATCTCCATCTTCAGTGATCGTGTTGAACCTCCTTAGCTCTGATACCAGTTGTTAGGATCAATTTCTCTCAACACTCACAAACTGATCGATATAGAAAATAATAGAGACACAAGATTTAACGTGGTTCGGTCAAAATCGACCTACGTCCACAATTCCGGGGGCTGGCGTTTCTATTAGGTATTCACATACTGGTTACAATAGATGAGAATACAAAACTATTTAATAGTGGCGGAGAAAGAATCATAAACCCTACCGGGCCGGGTTGGCCGGGCCTTCGCCCCGAACCCCAACCTTCGGTAGGGGAGCTACCCCCCCCCCCCCCCCTCAAACCCCCCGTTGACCTCAGCGCCGAGGTCAAACGACGATAATCAGGATCCACAACTCAACAAATAATACGTAGGTAAATAATTCGATTAAGTGGCATTTTAGCCATAACAATTTCCCAATTCAGAATCCATAGAACTTTGTAGAGAGCTGTAAAAATAAGCTCAGGGTTTTTTAGAGATGAATTTATCTTTTCAAATTGTTCATAAACTTTTCTGATTTTATTTGGGAAGATAATTGAGTTTGCTCCCAAGTATAAAACGATTTGATAAACCACTGGGGAATTTTAGTGGTGTCAAATACCGAAATTGAAGAAACCAGGTGTGCTTCTTCTGACGATTTTCGTAACAGAAAGCACCTTCCCAAGCTTTGATATAATCAAAGTAATTAAACACATGCTTCACTTTAGGCATTTCGTGATAACGAAATAGATCACCATTTCATTGCTCCTTTAATTTATCAAATTAGAAACTCGTACTAAATAATGAATATATATATATATATATATATAGTACATTATCTGGTCGAATTCGAATCATGACGTTAGATGCATAGTATAAATTATGAGAAGTTTAGAAAATATCTTCCATATGTAAGATTAAGTGAAATATATAGATTTTCATTCCATTAATTAAATAATTGGTTTTTTTTTTGCCAAGAATTAATTGGCGTTCAAAGTCAAGAAAAATATCATCAGTATTATTAATTACCTGATGTGCGAATTTTAAATAAAATTTAATTTTATAATATTATCAACTTCCGACTTTCACTACTGAAAATTCCTAAATTAGCGACAAAAAAATATTCATTGGTAATATTCATCAATAAAAAATATATGGATTTTTATAATTTAGTTCCAAAAATTCCAAATCGGACCTAGTTCGAAATTGACCGAGTCGGGTCCGACTTATGGCCGGGTCGGACCATCATAAAACTAGCAATCCGATGGGAAACCTCGAAACCATTGAACGGAATGGAGAATGAGAAAAGGCACACAGAATTGCAGATCATTGAGTTAGGTTCCTTTAAGTGGCTAACTCTCACCTTAAATACTAAAGGGAACCTAAGTAATCTCAGGTTCTACCCCACAGTTTTACAGTGGAAGAACAGGCCCATAAACAAATAAAAAAGATACAAACTAATACAATCCGAAACAAATAAAAGTAACACTAAGGTCCTCAATAAAAACTTTAACTAGAAAGCAACATAAAGACTCCAAACTTTCAGTAGAGCACAGAACGGTCCATCAGGATATTCAGGATTGCAATAATACCCCCTAATTTTCACACTCGCCCTCAATCCTGAAGAGCCTCATCATTGGGAATCTCCCTCTTCATCCGAGAACCTTCAAACACATTGTTCATTCCAAGTTTGTCCACCAGATAATGATGTTGCTTGACAGACAGAGGCTTTGTAAACATATCTGCAACTTGCTCACCTGTTTTGACATGCACAGCCTACAAAGTACTATCCACAATCCTATCTCTGACCATATGACAATCTATCTCTATGTGTTTAGTCCTTTCACGAAAAACAGGATTAGTGACAATATGAATAGCAGACTTACTATAACAATATAATAACACAAGATTTGTTTACTCAAAACATAACTCTAGTAAAACAGCTTTCAACCAAACAATCTCAGACAGAGTAACCGTTTGACCCCATCTTCTTCAACAGATCTCCGTTCGATCCCAGCCGACCTGACAATAGGAACTCTGTAAACACCTAATTTTGGTACGCGCGACACGTATGTAACACGTTAAAAATGTTATGTGTAACGCGTTTAAAAAAAGGAAAGTATTTGATAATGGAAGGTCACGGAGTTGCCAAAAATAGGTTTAGCTCAAATTAGGATAATATATATATGCATTAAATATTATGTAAAATTCAGAAAATATATAATATATATTTATGGCAATGTTCATAAAAATATATTATAATTTTCGGATTTATTGTGTATATTAGAGCAAATATGTTGTTTTCCTAATATTAGGGTCTAGACTAGCTATAAAAGGACCCCTTGTCAATGTAAAAAAACAAGAAAATACAGCAGCATTAATAAATCATTTTTTTTTTTTATAATTTAGCACTATTTTGTCCTCTAGTGCCTCTGAATTATTTTTCAGACTTCCGGCCCTTTGCATCCAATTTCCGGCGACCGGTGACCTCATCCCCAGACCATCGCCACAGCTCCGCCCGCTCCTGCCATGCCGCACGCCGTCCTCCTTCCTCGCCGGCCATCGACCCCCGCCTGTCGCCCTGCCTGGCCGTCCACCGTCCCTGCTGGAGCTCCTTGCTGCTGCTGTCGTCCTCTGTTGATCCTGCCCCGGCGATTCCGATCCCATCCGAGCCAACCACCATCCCTGTAGGAGTCCTCTGCAGCAGCGGCCATCCGTCCCGCCTTGACAGAGTTTCGCCGTCGCTGTCCGTTGCTATCCTCTGCTGCCAGTCTGCTCCGATCCGGTAATTTTGCTGCCCGCCCCCTCCGTAATTCAGGTCTGCTCTTTTTTCGTTTTTTTTTATTAGTATTATATTAGATTTAATTAAATAATTCAGATGTAATTAGATTAATTTTAATTGAGTAGATGTTTAATATCTTAAAATCATATATGCATGTTAGGTGGTATTTTGATTTAAACATGTTGGTAATTTTATGATTATTATTATTTAGATTTCATCTTTGGGGTTATGAATTATAATTAGTTTTTTTTTTTACTTAGGTTTATAGTTGATAATTTTTTCGCTTTTGATAAAATTTAATTAAATATTGACATCGTTAGAATCTGTTGTAACATATATTTAAAGTAAAATTGGCAAATTAAGTGAATTAAGTACCGAAATGACGTAATAAAAAATTATTATTTTTAATTCGTAACAGAACCCCCGAACTCGAATTTCTTATCGTAGACCGATTTTATACCTAGGTGTTTAATTCGTTACTCGCTTAGGTAGATTTAGGATTCTAGTTAGCCTAATAATTAACTAGTGGCGACTCTTTTCAAATTGCACGTTTTTCAAAACGTTTATCGCCTTAGGTCGGATTTTTAGGGTCTGACAATTTGGTGACGCTGCTGGGGACAACTTAGAGGGTTCGGGCTTTGTATATTTTATTATTTGCCATTTTTTAGTTTATTTGTGTATAACTCTGTTATTCTAACTTTGGGTTTTTATGTGATAGGTACAGAACTTTTTATTTTACCAACTTATGTTTCTTTGTTGAACCCGCACACACACCACTTTAGTGTAATATCAAAAACGCCTAAAACCCAGGGCGACTAGGAACCCCGGAGGTTTAGTACGGTACGACCGGAGCGGCTGGGCCGCCGGTACGGCTCGGAAAAACTCTACTCGCTTGTGAAGGTCCTATGATCCCTATGATGGGGTGAGGAAACCACCTTGTCGGGAACCTATCAGTGGAGCCTACCTTGTAGAACAAAGCAAAAACACACACCTGAAGCTTCGATCCTGCCGCTATGCGTACTCGCGTGTGTTCTTTTTCTAATTGTTCTCGACCCCTAGAATTTTTCATGTATAGGACATGGGTCTCGATGTAGTCGTTATTTTTTTTGTACCATATGCAATTGTACAACGCATATTAATGGAAATTTACGTTACAAGCATGCATCATGTTTTCTTAAAAAATGTGTCATTCAAATCGTCGTTTCTAAAACGTTTTACACACCATTTTCGGGAAGAATGGAACGACTGCTTAATTTCACTCATATCAAGGCCCTTCAATTTCCCCAAGGTTGACGTTGACCAGATTCAGACCAGCATGATGGACGCAAAACGAGACTATTAAAGAAATACCGTGTAGTGTGGAGTGCTGCAATTGTTCGACATTGGAAATAGAAACGTCAGAGTTAAGTGCTCGCTCCAAAATCCGAACAAGTGAAAAAATTGAATCCATTTTGAAAAACCTTGTTGCATTACCTTCGCTCGGATTATGGGGCAAGCACTCAATACGTTTTGACCAAGTTTCGCAGTTGTGTAAAACGTCTTAGAAACATATTTTAGTTATAAAATATTTTTTTTCAAAAGATGATGAGATGAATGACACATTACTTTGAAAACGAACAAGCATGATATCCTGTGTTCCTTGATGGGTTTCGCTATAGCCGTTAGGCCTTTTAACGACGAGTAAACGTTGAATAGGCCCACTGGGCCCTAAAAGAGGTCAAGAAGACCAATGCGAAGGGTCCCGACAAGAGGAGTCCCGATGGTGAAGGGTCCCGACAAGGTCGGTCCCGATATGCGAGCCGGATGCTCCCGATGAGATGCCTTTAAGTAGGCCCCGATGTTGAATCCCTGAGAATGTTGGCACTGTCACGATGACGAGGGGCCCCGAGCGGTGACCAAATGAGATAACTCTGGAGTCACCGATACTGGTCGGGACTTGCTATCAAAGGTTGAGGCCGAGAAACACGCCCACTATCAGAGTAGTGGCCGAGATAAGCTGAACGTGGCCGAGATAAGCGGGATCGTGGCCGAGATAACCGGAACGTAGGCTAATCGCCCCAGCGGTTCATCAGGTAACTGGGGTAACTCCTCTCCTATAAAAAGGCAGAAGTTACCTCAGACCACGAACACATTTTTAGATACTCATACTCTTGCTTTCCAGTTTCATCGAGATACTCATTTAAGCATCGGAGAGGGATTCTGGGTCACCGCCCGGTCTATTCCCTTCTTGCAGGATTACGTGGAGCGAAGGATTTCGGATTTCCGTCAAGACCGTACCGGAGTTCCAACCGTGATCCAACATTGGCGCCGTCTGTGGGAAACGTAACGAAAAGCCAAAAATGACTTCTACTCGTTCAATGGCGGCTGGCAAGCAGAAAAAGCAAGGACAATCCGGTGGTTCCCGTCACCCTGTTGGAACTCTAAATTCAGGGCCACCGGAGCGTGCTGTGGACCAAAATCCCCCTGCTGAGGTTTCTCGAACAGGGGGGCACAATGAAGTTCCTGAGGATACTGCTCAACACCAAGAGATTAGGGAGGAGGATGCTCCTCCAAACGCGGATCTGACGAAGGCTGTGGCGGATGCCATGCCGATGTTCTTGGAGGCCATGGAGACTCTTCTAGAGCGGAGATAGGCTGCAAGAAGAAGGAGGAGGTGCCTCCACCTCCGCCGATGGAGGATCAGAATGTACAGGAGGCTCAACCCAGAAACCAGGACAAGGGCAAGGAGCCCGCTCAGTCGGAGCGATTTGTAATCGATGGGCCTGGACCGGTGCAGCATAGGACTATTCCCCTTAATGGTCCCATCACCCCCGACCAGGTGGTGAAGATCGTGAACATTTGCATGGGGGATCAGAAGCAGATGATGTCGGAACTAAGGGATCGATCCACCCATCCCTTTGTTCCCCGATTGATAGACACCCTCGCCCCGCCAGGGCTGGGTATCCCCACAATTAAGGAGTATGATGGCGAGGGAGATCCAGTTCGCCATGTCCAGAAGCATGTCATGGCCTGTTTGGGCAGAGCCCCCGATGATGATACCGTGTGTGTGCAATTCCCGGCCACATTGGGAGAAAGGGCCCTGACGTGGTTCTTCAGCCTGCCCCCAGGATGCATCTCCAGCTGGGCTGATATGCACGGCCGTTTTATTCAGCAGTACCAGGGTCGTCGGCGCCTCTTGAAGAGCGTGAGGTCCCTAGCCCAGGTGGTGCAGAGGCCCGACGAATCGCTGGCACATTATTACCAGCGGTACACTGCTAGCGTGGCCAAGATCGATGAGGAGATATCGGAGGGAGAGACTATCCGCACTTTCCTTTGGAACCTGACAGCCCCCTATGGTTCCGATCTGATGCATAGTGTGGCCGCGAAGGCCGTGTGGAGCATGGAGGCGTTGCAGACGAGGGTAAAGCAGCAAATCGATGTGCATGAGTCGAAGATAGCTGCTGGAGAGCTTGATCCTCCGAAGTCAAATAAGGGGAAGCAGTCGTTCAAACCATTGGATGACCATAAGCGGAAGGATAAATCCGAGGGCAGTCGGAGTCGAGGCCGTTCTGATCGAAGGGAGGACAGACGTCCCCCGAGGAAGGACAAGCGGGAGGACTATCACATTCCTCTCAATAGTTCCATGGCTGAGGTCTTAACGGTGATGGATCGACAGGGTATCTCCAGATACCCCCCGAAGAAGGAAGGATAATTTTTGGGAGCTCGCACCGATCGTTACTGTCGGTTCCACCGCGCTAGCGATCACGACACTAATCATTGTCGGGAGTTGAAGAAGGAGATCGAAAAGCTGATCCAGAAGGGAAAGCTTAAGGAGTTTGTGGCTGAGAGGCCGTGTCGATCCCGCTCTCGATCTCGATCGCGGTCCCGTTCCCGATCCCGCGATCGGTCCCCAAGGAAGAAGAAATCCGAGCCGGAGTCTTCTGGTGCCCGTAAGGAGAAGCGGGGCACCATTAATGTGATTCATGGAGGATTGGCTGCAGGAGGTGACACCACGGCCTCTCTGGAGGTCTATGCCTCTAGAATTTCCGCTGCTGTAGTACTGGGCAAGAGGTCTCGATCCTGGACCGCGAAGGAAGAGATGGTGATTTCCTTTTCAGCGGAGGACCTGGTAGGTGTGGAGACTCCACACGATGATGCTTTGGTCGTGACCCTGTATAAAGTGCAATAATATTTCATTGATTACTAGGGTTTACAATGAGCTAAGTATAATATATATAGACTAACTAAGGAGTACACTAAGTACATGTACAAGGGATAAAGGACGGGTGTACAATATGGTGTATGCACCTTGTAGGCATTATGTAGGCACTATGGAAAGCACCATACTTCTATATTCTCCCATCCTTTTCTTCTTCTTCTTTTCTTTCTTGAAAAACATCCTTTATCCCATATAACCTCAATAAGGCTAAGTGCTGCTTCTTGACTAAGGCCTTTGTCAATAGATCTGCAATTTGATCCTTGGAAGAAACATAATGAACACCAATCATCCCTGAATCAATGTGGTGTCTTGTGAAGTGGCAATCCAATTCAATGTGTCTGGTACGCTCATGGAACATTGGATTCTTTACAATCTTCACAGCTGCTTGGCTATCCGTGTGAATTGGGATTGGAAAGCTCACTTGCACACCAAGCTCTTTTAGAATTCTACTCACCCAAAGTGCTTCTTGAACGGAAACTCTTAAGCACCTATACTCAGCCTCAGCACTTGATAGTGAAATAGTATCTTGTTTCTTGACCTTCCAACCAATCATGGCTGCCCCAAGCTTAACACAATAAGCACTCACTGATTTTCTACTAAATGGACAAGCAGCCCAATCAGAGTCACAATATAAGCTTAACTTGAGGTTGTTGTTGGAAGGATATATCAAACCTTGCCCCGGGCTGCCCTTGATGTATTTGATGACTCTCATAGCAGCATCATAGTGTGATTTCTTTGGCTTGTTAACGAATTGAATAAGTCTTTGGACTGAGAAGCTAATGTCTGGACGTGTCATTGTCAAATAGAGTAGCTTCCCAATCAATCTTCTATAGGAAGTTGCATCCTCCAAAGGAACATCATCAGTGTTTGACTTGGTAGCCTCATCAAACTCACAAGTAGTAAGCTTGATATTGAATTCCATTGGAGTTTCAGTTGGCCTAGCAGCCCCTAGACCAGCCTCTTCAATTAGTTCCAATGCATACTTCATTTGGTTGATCACAAGCCCCTGATTTGATCTTGCAATCTCTAGGCCCAAAAAATACCTCAAGTCCCCCAAGTCTTTTAGCTTGAAGTGTTTTTGTAGAGTACACTTCAGTTGATCAATCATTTTGGCATTGGAACCTGTAATGAGCAAGTCATCAACATAGATAAGCAAGAACACTTTGTCCTCCCCTTGAATCTTGCTGAACAAGGAATGATCAGACACACTTTGCTTGTATCCATTCTTCATCAAAGTCTGAGTGAGTTTGATATTCCATTGTCTTGATGCTTGCTTGAGGCCATAAAGAGACTTGACAAGTTTGCACACACGCTTAGGAGACCCATCAAGAGGCTTGTATGGGTCAAAACCTTGTGGGGTGTCCATGTACACTTCTTCAGAGAGATCACCTTGAAGAAATACATTGTTTACATCCATGTGAAATAATCCCCAAGATTTAGCTGCAGCCATGGCTAGAACTATCCTCACTGTGTCCATCTTGACAACTGGTGAAAATGTCTCATTGAAATCAGTGCCTTCAACTTGGGTGAAGCCCTTAGCAACTAGTCTTGCTTTGTATCTCTCAATAGAGCCATCTGAATTGTATTTAACTTTGAACACCCATTTGCAGCCAATTGTTGATTTTCCTTGTGGGAGCTCAACCAACTCCCATGTCTTGATATCTTGGAGAGCCTTGATCTCTTCTTTCATAGCCACAATCCAATTGGGGTCTTTAACAGCTTGCTTGTAAGTACTGGGCTCCTTGATCTTGTCAATGGCAGCCAAGAAGCATTTGAATTGTGGACCCAAGTGATCATAAGAGACAAAATTCTCTATTCCAAAAGTGACATTGGAATTGACTCTATTTTGAAGTTGAGCAATCCTTGCACTCCTCCTTAGAATAGGTGGCTGAGGAACCTCAACAATGGGAGGTTGAGGTTGTACAACTTCAATAACAGGAGGATGTGCTTGTGGTGGATCAATGATTGGAGGAAGGACCTCCTCAAAAGAGTTGGAATTCTCAGGTGAGAACTCTTCAATGTGTTGCTTGACTCCCAAACAAGATGGAATCAAAGTCTTCAACTCCTCCTTAGACATGCTGAAAGGGAAGATGTTCTCATGGAAAACAACATCACGAGATACTTGGAAGGTTGAATTTGAGATGTTCATCACAAGGTATCCTTTTTGAGAAGTAGAATACCCCATATGAATGGCAGGTTCAGCTCTTGGGCTAAACTTATCTGAATTGTTCAACCTTGTAACGAAGCATAGGCACCCAATGATCCTCAAGTGATTGATAGAAGGCACCACTCCATATAGTACTTCCATGGGTGACTTGAACTTCAAAATGGAAGATGGTAAACGATTGATCAAATAACAAGCATTGAGAATGCAATACCCCCAATGTTTGAGTGGCATACAAGCCTGAAAACGTATGGCTCTTGCAACATTCAAAATTTCCCTATGCTTGCGTTCCACTCTACCATTTTGTTGAGGAGTGTGCACACAACTGGTTTGATGTTGTATGCCAAATTGGTGAAGAAGATCTTTGCAAACTGAGTTGATGAACTCAGTCCCATTATCACTCCTCAAAGTCTTGACCATAGTGTTAAACTGATTCTTCACCATAATCAAGAAGTTCTTTATGTGAAGAAAAGTATCACTCTTCTGTTTCATCAAATAAACCCAAGTAGCCCTTGAGAAATCATCAACAATTGTCAAGAAATATTGATTATTCTTGAACGTGGGCACCTTGTAAGGACCCCATAAATCCATATGAACCAAATCAAACGCTTTGGAAGCAATAGAATCACAGATAGGAAATGATAATCTTGTTTGCTTAGCAAGAGGGCAAATAGTGCACTGTTTGATACAATCAACATATTTATTCAAACCCAAAACATCCAAATGATTCAAATAAGTCTCTGAAACATGTCCCAAACGCCTGTGCCATGTCCAAGCATCCACTTTATTCACACCAATAGAAGGTGCAGCCACCACTCTTGAACTTGAAGGCACCACATCCTTCAAAGTGTAGAGACCTCTATTCCATTCCCCAATCACCATGGACTTTCCACTTTGGCCCTGAAGCAACACATGATCAGAAGTGAAGATCACTTTGCAGTTCAATTGACTAGGAAGCCTAGAAACTGAGATCAAGTTGAATTTGAAATCAGGGACCAAAAGGATATTGGTCAATGTGAATCCACTTGAGAATGAACAAGAACCAATATGAGTCACTTTGCACTTGTGACCATTTGGTAAGTGGACAAATTGGTGATCCGAATCACTCCTCCTCAAATCATGTAACCAATGCATTTGATGAGTAATGTGATTAGTTGCACCTGAGTCAACTATCCAAACCATAGAATCACTTGATATACCTGTCATATTAGCATGAGCTTGATCAACATCCTCAAAACTCAAAGGCAAATGATCAAAGTGGTCATCATGGGCAGCAACATGTTGGATCCTCTTTTCAGCTATGCCATGCACAATCCTCTTGTCACCAGCTGCCACGTGTTCAACTATGCTTGAATTGGCCCCATCATCAATACTTGCATTGGCTGAGTTCCAAGGCCTCTTCTGTGGTTGAATCCCTGGTGGCACTCCATGCTTGATCCAGAAAGTGTCAACTTTGTGACCCCTCTTTCCACAAAACGTGCAAACCCAATTAGACTTGTCAATAGGCACATTCCAAGTCCTCTCATTGCCAGCACCCCTTCCAACACTACCATTGTTTCTTTGATTGGCATTTGAATTCCTTGGAGCATAAGAATTCACATTCTGGTTCCTCCTTGAGTACAAAGCAGTGGCCTCACCAAGGTCACCAATTGATCCAGAAATGGACCTCTGACTTTCTTCTTGCACCAAAACAGAGAAGGCAACACTCAAAGATGGCAGTGGTTGCCTCATCAACAAACTGCTTCGAATGTGTGCATATGAGTCATTCAAACCCAACAGAAATGCCATGAGTTTTTGCTTCTCCTTATGCTCATTAACAATGTGAATGTCAGCAGCACACTCAAGAACCTAGTCATCAATTGATCCAAGTGCATCCCATAGCCGCTTCATCTTGGCAAAGTACTCAGTGATTGAAAGCACACATTGAGAAGTTTGATAGATTTCCCTTGTCAATTGAAAAATCTGAGTTCCATCAACCTTATCAAACATCTCCTTCAAGTCATTCCATATGGAAAGAGCTGTGGGATTGTAAATCAAACCAGAAACCAACTCCTTAACCACAGTGTTCCTGAGCCAAGCTTTAACAATTGCATTGGCCCTGTCCCACTTGACCCTCTGATCGATGGGCACACTAAGCCGTGTGAAAGAACCATCAATGAACCCCAACTTGTTCTTGACCAACAAGCCTTCTTTGATTGAGGTACTCCAAGCATGATAATTTGAAGAACCTTGTAGCTGAAATGGAATAAGAAGATGGCCAGTGGTGTCTGATGGGTGAAGATAAAGTGGGTCATCAATAGAAGCATCTTGTGCCATTTTCTGAGCCTCAAAATTGAATATAAATTCTAAGCCAACTTGTTCCTCAAGAACAATCCAATAATCACGAAATTTGCTCAGCAAATCACCAAGAAACAACAATTCCAATAGGACAAAACAGACAGCTAGCAATCCAGCCAAGAACAGCTCACCAATAGTCCAAAATAGGCCAGCTAGCAAAACTAGCAAGCAATCTGTGCAGCCAAGGAATTCCACGCACAGATCCAAGAACAATCAATAGAAAATGATTGTAGATTCAGAAATCTACAATTCCAATCCAACAAATCTCAATAGCAATCAACGAATCCAATAATCTGTAGCTCAAATCAAGTTGAACTAAGCAAAACTACTCAATTCAAGCTCAACCCAAGAACTCAACTTCAACTCAGCTGAGCACCAAATAGATCTAGAAATAAGACTTACACACAGCCATCCTTGAACAAGAAATGACGAAATCGAAGATGAATGAGCAATCAAATGAACAATCCAAGCTGAAATCCCAAAGGTCTTGAAGAATAAATGAAGAAATTCAGGATTTCTTCATCTCCAAGCAAGTGCCGTAAAACCAGCTCTGATACCATATAAAGTGCAATAATATTTCATTGATTACTAGGGTTTATAATGAGCTAAGTATAATATATATAGACTAACTAAGGAGTACACTAAGTACATGTACAAGGGATAAAGAACGGGTGTACAATATGGTGTATGCACCTTGTAGGCACTATGGAAAGCACCATACTTCTATACCCTGGACGTGGATGGGTACGAGATGAAGCGAATTTTGATCGACGGAGGGAGCTCCTCCGATATTCTGTTTATGGATGCGCTGGAGGCCATGGGGAAAACGAAGAAGGACCTGAAGCAGGTGAACTTCCCGATGGTTGGATTCTCTGGTTCTACCTCCTATCCGCTGGGAATGATCACCCTACCAGTGGAGTTCGGAAGTGGATGGAAAGCAGAGAGAAGGAATGTAGACTTCGTGGTGGTTGAGTCTGCGGGAACCTATAATGCAATTATCGGGAGAACTACCATCAACCCGCTGATGGCAGTTACCTCGACTGTTCACCAGAAGATGAAGTTCCCGACTGACCACGGAGTCGGGGAGGTCAAGGGCGACCAGGTGGCTTCCAGGAGGTGCTATGTTAATGCCACCCGAAGGAAAAGACGGGAGGCTATGACTATCCTCCAGACCGATGCTGATCTCAGAGAGGAGTTTGGGCGTTCCGCCCCTATGGAGGATTTGAAGGAGGTCGAGATTGACGGACCTCAAAGGAAGGTGAAAATCGGGTCCGCCCTGACTGACGAGAGGGCCCGAGAATTGATTGAGCTGCTGAAGGAGTTCAAGGAGCTGTTTGCCTGGTCCCCGAGTGACATGCCAGGAATCAGCCCCGATGTGATTGTGCATGAGTTGAAGATTGATCCCGCGATCAAGCCTATCGCGCAGAAAAGGCGTCCGATGGGCACAGACAAGAGAATCACGATCCAGCAGGAGGTGAGCAGGTTGCTCGATGCTGGATTTATCAAGGAGCTCTGATTCCAGACTTGGGTCGCCAACCCGGTTCTGGTGAAGAAGAGCAATGGGAAATGGCGGATGTGTGTTGATTTCCGCGACTTGAATAAGGCTTGCCCGAAGGATTGTTACCCGCTTCCGAGGATCGATCAGTTGGTGGATGCTACGTCGGGACATGAATTGCTGAGCTTCATGGATGCTTACTCTGGCTATAATCATATCAAGATGGCTAAGGAGGATGCTCCCCACACTGCCTTTTATGCTGATAGCGACATCTATCACTACGATGTCATGCATTTTGGATTGATTAATGCCGGGGCAACTTATCAAAGCATGGGTGAAAAAGCTCTTCGGGGACATGCTGGGGAAAACCATGGAGGCTTACGTGGACGATATGCTGGTAAAGTCCCGACAGGCTGAAGATCATGTAAGCAACTTGGCGGTGGCGTTTGAGCGGATGAGGCTTCATCAAGTTCGTTTGAACCCAGCCAAATGCGCCTTTGGAGTGCACTCGGGGAAGTTTTTGGGCTTTATGGTAAGCCAAAGAGGAATTGAGGTGAACCCCGAGAAGCTGAGGGCAATCGAGGAGATGCAGTCTCCGACAAATCATCGGGAGGTGCAAGTACTGAATGGCCGACTAGCTGCAATGAATCGCTTCCTATCTAAGGCAAGTGACTGATCCATGCCATTTTTTGAAGTACTAAGGGCCAACAAGAAGTTCGAGTGGACTGCCAAGTGTGAAGAGGCATTCAGGGCACTCAAGCAGCACCTCCGCACTCTCCCGCCATTGGCAAAACCGATTCCAGGCGAGCCGCTCTATTTCTATTTGGCTGTTTCTGAGTTTGCTATTAGCTCTGTGTTAGTGAAGATTGTCGAGGGTAACCAAGTCCCCGTTTATTATGTAAGCAAGGCGTTTGCCAAATCTGAAATGAATTATCCCGCCATTGAGAAGTATCTTTTTGCGTTGATCATTACTGCTCGGAAGTTGAGGCCTTACTTCCATGCGCATGAGATTACTGTGTTGACGAATCAGCCTTTGAAGCATTTTTTGAACCGACTCGATGCGTCGGGGAGATTAGTAAAATGGGCAATCGAGCTTAGTGTGTTCCGCATTCAATTTGCTCCGAGAACGGCTATTAAAGGTCAGGCGTTGGCGGATTTCATAGCAGAGTCTACAGCCCCCGATCTGGAAGAAGCGGGTCCTGTAGAGGGGGCAACCATGGAGGTCCCGATAGCAGAGCAACCAGAAATGGCGGAGCAATCAGAACAGCCAAATGAGGAAAATACTTGGGAAATGTACACTGATGGCTCTTCGAGTTCAGACGGATCAGGAGCAGGGTTCGTATTGATACCACCTGGCGGAGGCGAGCCCCTCCGATATGCTTTGGCCTTAACGTTTAGGGCCACCAACAATGAAGCTGAGTATGAGGCTCTTATCACAGGCCTCAAAATTGCCAAAGGTACGGGAGTTGGTCATTTAAGGGTGAAATGTGACGCTGGTCTGATTGTGAATCAAGTCCAAGGATGATATGAGGCAAAGAACCCGGTGATGAGAAAGTACCTTCATGAGGTGCAAGTCTTGAAGGAGGGATTCAAAAGTTTCGATATTGAAGCAATCCCGAGGGAGAAAAACGCGGAAGCAGATGCCTTGAGCAAATTTGCCTTGGGGGCACCCCTCGAGGAAAATCGGAAGGTGCACTTCTTGGAGAGGGTGATCTTGTCGACTACCGATCCATCGGAGGTGTGTGCCATTGAAGCAGGATCGGAGGAAGAGCCCACTTGGATGACCCCGATAGTCGCGTACCTGACCATGGGGGCAGTCCCCGATGATAAAGTAGCAATTGACAGGATACGTCGGATCGCGGTTAATTACGTGGTGGTGGACAATCAGCTATACAAAAAGGGGTGGTTCTCAACTCCTTACTTGAAATGTGTAGCTGAGCCCGACGCAAATCAAATCATTAGGGAGGTGCACGAAGGGATCGCGGCTTGTCACGAAGGGGCCTGATCCATTGCGAGGAAAGTGCTGAATTTGGGCTATTACTGGCCTTCGATGAGCAAGGAGGCGACGATGTTAGTCTGATCTTGTGACGCGTGCCAGAGGTATGCCCCGAATATCGTGGCTCCGGCTGCTAATCTGACGTCCATCAAGAGTGCTTGGCCCTTCGCGCAGTGGGGTATCGACTTGGTGGGACCCCTCCCACTAGCAAAAGGTCAGTGTAAATATTTGCTTGTAGCCATTGATTATTTCTCAAAATGGATAGAGGCTAAGGCATTGGCCAAGACAACGAGGAACCAAATCGTCAAGTTTCTCCAGACCCATATCATATCCCGATACGGGATCCCCAAGGTGGAGATCAGCGATAATGGCCCTCCGTTCAACGGGGCCCAGTGGAAGGAGTATTTGGAGGAACTGAAAAATGAGAATCGGACAGCCTCTGTCCGTCATGCTCAAACCAATGGGCAAGTGGAGTCAGCCAACAAAATCGTGATGGATGGCCTGAAGAAAAGGGTCTATGCCTTGAAGGGTAAATGGCTGGACGAGCTGGAAAACGTACTTTGGGCTGTTAGAACAACACCCAAAAGATCGACCAGGGAGACTCCATTTGGCTTCATCTATGGCACGGAGGCAGTTGCTCCCGTCGAAATAGCTGTGGCATCCCATCAGACGAGGTATTACGAACCTCTTTCGAATGATGAAATGAGGCGTTTGGACTTGGACTTGGTCGAAGAGAAGAGGCGGAGTGCTGAGGAGGTCCAGGCTCGGATGCGCTTGGCAACGGCCCGATATTATAATCGACGAGTCAAGTCTCGATAGTTCTTTGTCGGGGAACTGGTGTGGCGTCGGAACGAATTTACCCTTTTGGATCGGATCAACAAGATGTCGCCAAAATGGGAAGGACCTTATAAGGTCGTGGGGATGCCAGCTCCAAATGCGTACAAGTTGGAAGACCTCGATGGCAGAATATTAAAGCATTCTTTTAGTGAACACTTGAAGAAATGTCATGTTTAATGTTAAGTCGCCTTTAGTGGTGCAAGTTGATGTTAATTCGCCTTAAGTGGTGCACGATGTTATTAAGTCTCCTTAAGTGGTGCACGATGTTATTAAGTCGCCTTAAGTGGTGCAAGTTATCTATCGTTCGATTCAATGTAAGCAGATTTTAAGCCATCAATGAATAAAGAGGTTGCTTCCGATCAGATTGTTCTTAGATTTATTCTAAGTGTTGTTAAGTCGCCTTAAGTGGTGCAAGTTACTAAGTCGCCTTAAGTGATGCGCGATACTAAGTCGCCTTAAGTGGTGCAAGTTGTTAAGTCGCCTTAAGTGGTGCACGATATTAAGTCACCTTAAGCGGTGTGGGCAAAATGTCTTAAGTGATGCAATCACCTTAAGTGGTGCAGTGATAATCGGAACCAGAAAAGATTTGATATTATAAAAATCTGCGAGGTTCACAATAAAGGAGGAAATTACAAGGACTATAAAGATAGAGCATTAAATTTGGTCCTTGTCAGCATCGGCGGAAGCAGGATCCACGAGATCTGTGGCAGAAGGCTCCACAAGATCGGACCCTTGGAGGTCAGTCGATGAAGGTTCAGCTGCTGGAGGGTCGATTATCGGGGGATCAACTGTCGGAAGATCGGCACTTGGAAGCTCCGCCACGTCTTCAACACCCACGGGGGTGTTGCCCTCATCACTCTCCTCCGAGAGGTCGAAATACCTCTTCGCAAAGGGGGCGAGAGTCGCAGACTTGTCAAAGTTAATGGCGTCGCCATATTCCAAATGGAGCTCCTCGACCACATTGAAGAGGGTGTTCTCCACCTCCGCGGTGCAGAATTTCACCGCGTCAGCTTGGAAGTCCTCAGAGCCCCGATAATCTTCCCGACCCTTGGTTTCACCCTTGGTTTCAGCCTCGGCCAGTTTGGTAGGGACCTCAGCAAGTTCCCGCTCCAGTCTCGCCTTGGCGTCTTCCAGAGCCTTCTTCTCGAGGACGAGTCCGTCCCGAGCCTCCGCACCCCTTTTCCGCTCCTGCTGCTCCCGCTTCAGCAGCCCCTCAAAGTCCTGAACCCGCTTTTGGAGGTCCCGAGTCTTTCGATTAAGGATGGCCTGCTCTTTAGCCAATTTCCCCCTCGAAGACTCGGAGGCGGCGAGATCCTCCTCGAGCTTGGCTACAACCGCGGGAGGCCCCTTGGCCCTCTCCTGCTCCAGAGCCTCCTCGAAGGCCAGAATGTACCCGAAACAGCGGTTTATGTCCGCCATCTCCTGTGAAGAAAAGGGGAAAAGGTTAGCACATGAATATCCTGCTTTATCGATTAAAGAGTGAAAATAGAAACTTTACCTCCACCCGACGAATAGCCATTCCACGGATATCCGCACGGACGTCCTCCCGATCCATGGAGAGCGGAAGCCTCAGAGATGGCAGAACCGAGCCTGCCACCAAATGAAGACCCAGCTCCGGGTATGTATCACCTTGTCGGAGCTGTACTCCTTGCAGCGTCTGGATCGGGGTCCAGGGAGCCACCTCCTGGTTGGGGTCGTAGACCTTGTAGAAGCTCCCGTCCAAGGGGAGAGGAGGAGGACCGACTAGAGCCGTGGAGGTGCGCATCTCCGAGTCGCCCTAGGACCCAGAGGGAGTCAAGCTGTGGATGGGCGAATGCTGCTGCGAATGAGGTGAGGGGGCAGCCCCCTGGAGGTTGGTTTCAGTGGGGACTGCCTCGTCCCCCGACGACGAATCAAGGCGACGCCCTCGTCCGTCTCCTCGGAGGAGTCCAGTTCTTCCACCCGACGAAACTGATTGCCCGTCGGGGTTTCTTCAGCCCCCGATCCCATCGGGGCAGGAAGTTGAGGGAGACCCTCTCCAACTGGAGCACCGGAAAGTGGTGCCCCTGCTGAAACTCCAGCCCACGACTGAGTTCCCGAGTGACCTGCACCTGGAGGATAAGATGCTTCAGAAAGATAGTCAGGAAGTTGGTCAGGGTCCTTACACCAGATGACGCGCCGAGAGAGGTATTGGTCTGTCCCGTGGTAGTTGTAGTAACCCGCATTGAGGATGCGGGGAGTTTCCCTTCGGAGGATGCGTTTGATCTCTTTGATTCTGGCCTCCTTGCTGGACGGGATTAACTCCTTAGGAACTTGCTTCATGTACGATTTAATAGCTAGGCGGAGCTGTTTACCTTCTTCAGCATTCTGGACATTGAAGAGCCTGTCCATCTCCTCTACTCGGTCCGCTTAGTCCTCTCCGCGGAGGGAGATCCCGACGAAGCGGTGGCCTTCTTTGCCAACTTCCTCTTCTCGGCATCAGGTAAGACAGGGCGGGGTTACGGCGGTGACGGAGCTGATTGGGTGGAGTCGATGGTCGGGTTGGTTCGGAATGGCGGAGCAGCGCGGCGGAGGGCGATGTGGTGGGCGAGTCCGACTGGTGGTCGTGGCTTCGCCGGTGGTGAGGCTGGGAGGAGCTGCCGGCGGGGAGAAGCTCCAGACAGAAACAGGAAAAAAAAAAAAAACATTTTCACTAGGAGAGAAAACTGCACGGTTCTCAAAAATTGATGTTATTATTATTGATTGTGGTGTAATTTTCTGTAAAAGGACTCTATTAATAGCTAAACTAGGACCCCTAAACTAGGAAAATAAAATCTGAAAAAATATGCATTTAATATTCCGAAAATATACATATATATTTATGTATTTCACCATAAATACACATAATATATATAATCTAAATATTTTACAATAAATAATGCATATACACTATCCTATTTTAAACCAGTCCTATCTTTAGAAACTTCGCGACCTTCCATATTTAAATACTTCCTTTTTTTGACGCGTCACATATGACATTTTGAACGTGCTATGCGCAGACCAAAATTAGGTGTTTACACTACATATTAAAAGAGCTCCCGCAACATTGAAGCCAGTGAGAAATGGGTCACAGCCACCCTCCAAAGGGCTACAAATACTCCCGTATCGAGGCGGAAAATAAAGTACGGGTCACAGCCACCGTTTAATCGGCTACAAAATAAAGAGTGCTTCCGCTAGGTTGAAAACCCGAAAGGGCGACCTAGGCAAAATCAGGAAATGAGAGGTATGGTTGCAAGTTCAGAAATTGCAATCATGACAAAAGGAGAGAAAAAATAGAAATTCTCAAAAAAAAAAAAAAAAGGAGAAAGATCCCGCTAAGTTGTCGCGTCATGCGCAGTTTAGGCAAAAATTAGGGACAAACATTCATGCACATGCGTATTTTCTACCATACAGCGTCTTCAAAGTCAAGCGGGACGGTTACAGTCTGCTCTCTCGAGCCACCATTCAAGGATGAGTAGGACTGTTACAGTCTGTTCCTACGAGTCAGCTTCACGGCAGGCGGGACGGTTACAGTCTGCTCTCGCGAGTCACCATTCAAGGATGAGTAGGACTGTTAGAGTCTGTTCCTACGAGTCAACTTCAGGCAAGCGGGACAGTTACAGTCTGCTCTCGCAAGTCATCACTTAAAGGATGAGTAGGACTGTTACAGTCTATTCCTACAAGTCACAATCGACAATCAGGATCTTAAGTTTTCCAGCTTTCTGAGAGTCACCCCCGACGAACGAAGCCTTAGTATTCAGCATTCGCAAGTCACGCCACTAGAGGCTTTACTTTTCTGCACACTTTACTTTTCCGCACGCCACTGGAGGCTTTACTTTCTGCACTACCAATGGAGGCACCGCCAGCAGGAGCACCGCCGACGAAGGTTCTATTTTCTGCATTACCAATGGAGGCACCGCCAAAAGGGGCACCGTCGACGGAGGTTCTATTTTCTGCATTGCCAATGGAGGCACCGCCAACAGGGGCACCGCCGACGGAAGTTCTATTTTCTGCACAGCCAATGGAGGCACCGCCAACAGGGGCACCGCCGACGGAGGTTCTATTTTCTGCGCTACCAATGGAGCCACCGCCAACAGGGGCACCGCCGACAGAGGTTCTATTTTCCGCACGCCAACGGAGGCACCGCCAACAGGGGCACCGCGACCGAGGCTTTACTTTTCTGCGCTACCAACGGAGGACCGCCGACAGAGGCTCTACTTTTTCGCATCGTTAATAAAGCCAAAGGCTACCTTGGAGACTTGAAGACGGAAGAAGATATACTTCCTAACCTAAATTAGTGTTTACTCGTCTTTGGACAAACCCCCTCGAATGCATTCTACGGGAGTCCGCCCAAAGAGGGGCAGACTTTAAACACCTAATTTTGGTACGCGTGACACGTATGTAACACGTTAAAAATGTTATGTGTAACGCATTTAAAAAAGGGAAGTATTTGATAATGGAAGGTCACGGGGTTGCCAAAAATAGGTTTAGCTCAAATTAGGATAATATATATGCATTAAATATTATGTAAAATTCAGAAAATATATAATATATATTTATGGCAATGTTCATAAAAATTATTGTAATTTTTGGATTTATTGTGTATATTAGAGCAAATATGTTGTTTTCCTAATATTAGGGTCTAGACTAGCTATAAAAGGATCCCTTGTCAGTGTAAAAAAACAAGAAAATACAGCATCATTAATAAATCAGTTTTTTTTTTTTAATTTCGCACTATTTTGTCCTCTGGTGCCTCTGAATTATTTTTCAGACTTCCGGCCCTTTGCATCCAATTTCCGGCGACCGGTGACCTCATCCCCAGACCATCGCCACAGCTCCGCCCGCTCCTGCCGTGCCGTCCTCCGTCCTCGCCGGCCATCGACCCCCGCCTGTCGCCCTGCCTGGCCGTCCGCCGTCCCTGCTGGAGCTCCTTGCTGCTGCTGTCTTCCTCTGTTGATCCTGCCCCGGCAATTCTGATCCCATCCGAGCCAACCACCATCGTTGTAGGAGTCCTCTGCAGCAGCGGCCATCCGTCCCGCCTTGCCGGAGTTTCGCCGGCACTGTCCGTTGCTATCCTCTGTTGCCAGTCTGCTCCGATCCGGTAATTTTGCTGCCCGCCCCCTCCGTGCTTCAGGTCTGCTCTTTTTTCGTTTTTTTTATTAGTATTATATTAGATTTAATTAAATAATTCAGATGTAATTAGATTAATTTTAATTGAGTAGATGTTTAATATCTTAAAATCATATATGCATGTTAGGTGGTATTTTGATTTAAGCATGTTGGTAATTTTATGATGATGATGATTATTATTATTATTATTATTATTATTATTATTATTATTATTATTTTTAGATTTCATCTTAGGAGTTATGAATTATAATTAGTTTTTTTTTTACTTAGGTTTATAGTTGATAATTTTTTTGCTTTTGATAAAATTTAATTAAATATTGACATCGTTAGATTAATCTGTTGTAACATATATTTAAAGTAAAATTGGCAAATTAAGTGAATTAAGTACCGAAAGGGCGTAATAAAAATTTATTATTTTTTATTCGTAACAGAACCCCCGAACTCGAATTTCTGATCGTAGACCGATTTTATACCTAGGTGTTTAATTCGTTACTCGCTTAGGTAAATTTAGGATTCTAGTTAGCCTAATAATTAATTAGTGGCGACTCTTTTCAAATTGCACGTTTTTCAAAACGTTTATCGCCTTAGGTCGGATTTTTAGGGTCTGACAAACTCCGATCAGCGTTTACACTACCAAATCCAGCCATTGTCGTCGGCTCCGATTGAACGGGACCTATGAATCCACGCTCCAGCTGCTCCTCCTCTCCGGCGACATCATCTTCCGTCGTCTGCATCAAGTCCTAATCTTGATGTTGTTCGCAATCTTCTTGAAGACAATCATGGCTTAAAAGAGCGGAATATGGGATAGTCATGGACCTGAAATTTCTCATACAATTCTGAGACTTACGCATACTGTCTTTTGTCATATCTAGCTTATTTATCATTCTTTCTAACATTTGTTATTTTCTTTTTGTTTTTTGGGTTAAAGGTACTTTTCATACCACATGTTTGACCGAATGTGGCTTTTAGTACTGGATGTTTAGTTTTGTATACTTTTGGTACAAACGTTTGAAAAAATGTGGCTTTTGGTACATCTGTTAGTTGGCCGTTAGTTTTGGCCGTTAAATGACATGTGCAAGTCACATGATCGACTCTAAACTTTCAGTTTTGTTCAATTTAGTCCCTCAAATATATTCCTAACTTTTATTTTGATTAACTTAGTCACAACACTTCAAAATCGGACCCAATTAAACCAATCGAATTCAATTGACATAGCCCCATTTGGCTCAAATTTAACCATTTGGGGATAGGTCCCAATTGGGTTCGATTTTGAAGCTTCAGGACTAAATTAAACATAATAAAAGTTATGAATATATTTTAGGGACTAAATTGAACAAAATTAAAAGTTTAGAGTCGATCACGTGACTTGCACATGTCATTTAACGGCCAAAACTAACGGTCAACTAACGGATGTACCAAAAGCCACATTTTTTCAAACGTTTGGTACCAGAAGTATACAAAACTAAACATCCAGTACTAAAAGCCACATTCGGTCAAACATGTGGTATGAAAAGTACATTTAACCCTTTGTTTTTTACAAAATCAAAGTGATGAGCATTCCATTTCCATTTGAAGGGATGATCTGAAGCGCCCGACTTGTAGCTTCCACCAAGTCCAACTTCGACGACATCCATCACCGGTCATCACTCACTCACACCACGGATCGAGATTTCTTCATGACCCGACCACACTCCTCCGCCATCGATTCGCCCAGCACGTCCGCTCGCCGTCGTCGATCACATCTGTCCTCTGCCATCTTCGTCAATCTCAGGTAAACCAAACATCTTTCTTTAATATTATACTAACTAATTATTATTATTATTATTATATTGAATAGTTTAGTTATTATTATATATATAATAGATTTGCTTAATAAGTAGAATCTTAGTTAGATAACTTAGGTTTTATCGCGCTAAATGTTGATTGTTATATGCCCAATTTGAACCCGTCTCTCTTCGGATTGTCTTATTTTGACCGCCCCGCTTACGATTGTAAATCGAAACTTTGACTCAAACACTTCACCCGCAACAAGGAGTGCCATCCCAAGGATATCAATACACGGCACCTCCTCATGGAACACACTCTCAAGAGTATCCTTATGGACTGCCAGCACAAGGCATACTTGGGAACAACAATCGAGCTCATACAACCAATGCAAGGTCTATGTATTCGCAAGGAGCACAAAGAGTGACTCCAGGATTCATGAATGCATTAGAATAGTTATTAGCATATAGAGAGGCATGGAGGAACAGGCAAGAGAGACAATATACGCAAGCGGAGCGACATTCGCAGGCAGAGCATTACCCACATGAAGAGCAACACACACGCCCTCCAACAGGGCATCGTGAAAATCAAGGAAGGAAAGAGAAAGTGCCAGCCCTAATGGGAAGGCAACAATATGTGCCTCCAATACAACACCAAGCCTTGCAAGGTACATGGACGTACACTTCGTTGAAGGATAACACACAGCCCAGCCACCAAGGAGACAAGAGTTTCAGCATCCACCTTCCAGGGATACCCGCGATACACACACAGTCCGTATCACCACGGACACGACCAAGGGTAGTGAGGCCAGTAGTGGAACCGCCTATAACAACCCCTCAAGGAGTGCCACCAATGCCCGCTCCTGAAGGGATATCACCCATTCGAAAAGCTGCAATAGGAACCGCCAGCTCATATACTCAGAGGACCTACCATAGGAACCCCCACCACATTTTTCTCATGGCATGTCGCCACAAGATCAACAATTAGGGTGTTGGAAAAACGTTGGTCGATACAGGGGTAAAACAATAATTCTGAAATATGTAGGACAGAAGTCCAATTAATTATTATTCGGTATTCAACATACAATTAACGAGTAATCTGTATGTGTATGAAAAACCGAAATTGCGATCCGTAGATCGAATGGGAAAGACGAAGTTTTAACTGAGGCACGTGCGGATCACGCTCTCCTTAAGGCAATTTCGCCCCACCTCACTTTCAGGTTATGCAAAGAGGTTTATCAAATGGGCGATCACCTCCCAGGATACAACAGTGTCGTTGATATGAATTATGCACCCAATTCGTTCAACCGAACCGAACCAATACCTGAACTCAAACAAGAATATTAGATAAAAAAAATCAATTGAATAAAAACGCTACGATATTTTGAATAAAGCCGTAGATTTGAAAACTGCAACAACTTCGATCGTTGGGCTTCCGGAATTTACTCGTTCGTTAGCTACGACCACTGTACTTTCTGACTTGGGAATATTCGCCACGTCCGGTCCGCTTCACCATGGATGGTCTCGTTTTTTTGCGTGGAGAACATGTGTATATGCTTTTTTTTCTTTGAGGAATTCTCTTTCCAAACAAAACCATCGACATATTATATAAACATATAGTTTTGTATACGAATGTGTTGTAACTTAGGAAAAAGTGTTAATTCTTTTTATGCCTCGACAAAAATATATATGGTAGGATTATTAGTCCATAAATGCATTAAATATATTATGCATATATCAAATATATACTTGCACAAATCACAAAGTGTAATGTATCTGGACACAATTAGAATAAGTAATTTTGGTTTTCCTAATTAGAGAAGATTAACTTTCCAAATATAATTTTGGCAACAATTAATTTCTTATTTAGCAAAACCGGACCTGCCGCGAGGTACCTCAATTACTAATCACAAATATGTGATGCCCCAAATGTCATTCACAATGATATTGGGTTACTATCAAGCCCAATTTTCCAACAATCCCCCACATGAATGGTGTTTGGAAACCTATTGGTGGCTCTAGACATGTAATTTGAGTTCAACAGTCAATACCTGCATAGGATAGGTATGGGGTCTGCCCTTTGAGCCTTCCCTTGTGAAATTATACCGACTCTACTGGCTAGTTAGTAGACGCGATGTCCTTGAACTAACTGCCGTTGGTGTAAATGATGATATAACTCACACAGATATCTTCCTAGTATAGTTCGGTTCACGCCTCAATGTCCGTTATGGCCATGGACATTTGCCTTGTTCTACGAGCGTTTCTAAGAACTGCGCCCTCAACAGTTCCTTTCGAAGCGGCCCATCTTCTCACTCGCATAGGTGATTCTTATCTCAACGGATTCATCACGACTCTGATTTAAATCAAGAGTTTCACCGTGTCTTTGAGATTTCTCTTGAATCATTAAAAGTTTTCACTTAACCTTTTCCACTCTATCACTGTTTACATCTAGGAATGAGTTTGGGAGTTTGACCCCCACAGTGATCTCACTCACTCCTGTGATTAGGTTGTCCCATTGAACCTAGATCTTGGGATCTCCAATCAACTAGGTTGGGTTTTCCATCTCAGGAATGTTTTTCAGGGCTTTAATCCCATTCATTTAGATAATTGACCAAATAGCTCTCTGTTTAACACTACGGGTAGCGGATCCGCACTATTTATCAGTTGATCTTTGTCGAGCGTGATCTTTCCAAATGAGAGCAATTGTGTAACATGAGTCTAGACATTCCAATATACATGTTACAACATGATACCAAATGCAGATTGACTATTGCAACGTTGCTTCAAGGTCCTCAGACCGTTATATCCGGCATGAATATTTTTGTTAGTCCAACAATTATATTCATGTTGATTCTTCTAACAGACAACATGTTTGCCAAGTGTCCCACTAGTCAACCTTAACAAAGGTTATCAGGCTAAGGGGGGTGACCACCACTTATTTGCGTCAAACATTGTCTTTTAGACAGAACCATCATGCTCTTATAATATGTTGGATTATTTATTTGGTTAAAACCAAAATAATCTCATCAATCTCCGCATTGGCCTTCATACCGATTTTGGCCAATTTGCAAAATCCTCTGGTAAATGGCATAACCGTTCTAATTATACGACACACTTTCAGTGCTTAAAACCTAGAATCAACGGGGATCTGGTTTTCAATATCGTTTATAGGATTTCCATGTTATGGCTGCATCTAATAAATACCCATCCCTAGAGTTCGAGTTTCTCGAATCAAATATTCAGTTCGCATCGATTTAACCTTTAATCATGCTTGGATTTATGGTATAATGCAGTCCATAGTTATGAGTATGACTCGGGTACCTAAGTAACCTGACGATACCATCTCAATGATCTGTACTTTGTACATGTCATCAACGTAAAGACATAACTTTTGTAATTGTCTTTCACATAAATGCACATATCACATACATTAACTATAAAGTCTTTCTCCAACATGACACTTAAAAATTAATTTAATGTCATTGTTTCGGTGCTTGTTTAAAACCATATAATGCCTTGACGAGTTTACAAACTTTTTTTTCTAGTCATGGAGCTGAGAAACCCTCAGGTTATTTCATATAAATCTCTTATTACGATTCTCCATTTAAGAAATTTGTTTTCACATCCAAGTACCATTTTAATGGACGTAGATCTCGTCACTAGAAAATAAGTGTTAAAGTAATCATTGATTACAAATCAAACTTCACACTTATCAATTGAATCATCTGCTTTCAACTTCCATGTGAAAAACCACTTATAGTCTAGTGGTTTGCTTCAAGGAGGAAGAACCGCTAGCTACCAAGAATGATTTTGCAGAATCGATCCAATTTCACTATTGATAGCCTTTTCCAGCTTCAAAACATATAGGTCAGAAAATCTGCACCTTAGGATTGTTCAATCCTAGCCCTTTTATTTCTCCTGGGTTCAACCTCAGTTTTGACCTCAGTCTCAACTTCAACATGTTTTTATGAGATGCTCCCATATTTAATTGTAAACGCAATGGTTTCACAACCTTGCATAACTTATGGAGAGTTCTCTAACATTATTTGGGGTACATTAATAAAAGATGCTGCTATTTAAAGCTACCCCCACATTAATCATGACTCCAAAGCAAACATGGTATCAACCACGTTATTCAGAAGTTTAACGTGTCTCAACATGAGTTGGGTCTAAGTTCTTACGAACTCTCAATTACCACAACGTCAACTTGATAATAGGATCATTATGTCAATATAGATCCTCAGATCATTATGTGTCAACATTGGTCTTTAGACCGTCATGATTCTCAGACCTCTTGATCTTTACAATTTATCGCAGTTTGTGTATATCCAAAATAATTGAATCATGCACAACACACTGATAGACATTACTGTTTTGTACTTTATAAGAAGAAAATACAACAAACAGTTTTATTTTAACCCTTAACTGCGGAGGTATTACCACTTCGGCCAGAATACCCCCACATTAGAAGCTAAAAGATTTTATTTTTTTATTACAGGATATCTTAGTTACAAAGTAATTGCTAATCAAATTAGCTTATCCCATCATGTTCTGAGATTACCCAGAACTAATCAACATTGAGTTCATCATATTATTCATCATATTCCATTACTGACTTAAACTTCTGAGTGGAATCAGGGACAAATCCCCACCCCTTTTTCAGGTTAACGCCACCAAAAACTCCACAAATGAAACTAAGTACCCCTCGAGGTTAAGATAGACACCTAAGAGCAAGGTGAGGCGACATTTTGAAGTGCACTCCCAAAGGCTAGGGCCACGGACCTTTGATCCCAACATTTGGTGCCGACTGTGGGATTGCGATAAAAAAGTCATGGCACATCCCAGAAGTCACCCCGGGCAAAATGATGCATATGATATTGTTACAGTTGTCCTCGAAATTGCGCAAAGCCCAAAAGAAACCCTGGAAGATTACTTCCGGCGTTTTCAAAAGGCCATTGATCGAAATGACGGCGAGTTCTCAGAAAAAGAGGTCGTTCAAGAATTTTTCAGAGGTTTAAGACCTCAGTTTCAAACATTGGCCCTCAGTTAATATATTGAGCCAATAGAAAGGTTGGAATATTTTACTCAAAGAGTGACCCTTCAAATCGGGGCAGAACAAGCTCGGAATGATCACTTAATCCAAAGAAGGGCCATTTAGAGTCGAAACAGAATCCCACCTTCTTGAGGATCTCTCGCCTCCCGAGGAAGGGAATTTCGGCGAACTCAACAAAGGCTAGAAAGATGCAAACCTAGAGAAGAAAATAGCCGTCCCCTTCCATTCTGTGAGCATCACCAGAAAGAGAGGCACGGTACTGAAGATTGACTCCTAGCAAGGAGGGGGCTCGAATTCAAACAAGATGAAATTCAGCTTCACCACCACCACCACCGTACTCACGAGAAAAGAAGGCGGAAAACACCCCCTGATAATAACATCAACGTTTTATCGGGAGGATTTGCGGTAGGATGGGAATCAAGCACAACTCGAGAAGCTTATGCAGCCCAAAATATCTCTTTTTATGATACGCGAAAGAGATCAAGGGAGCTGGAGCCAGTTGCTGTCACTTTCTCCACAGATGATTTAGCAAAGGCAACAAAGCCCCATAAGGATGCTCTCGTGATCACGACCTGGATAGACGTGTTCGAGATAAATAGAGTGTTGGTCGACGGGGGGAGTTCGGCCGATGTGATTGCCTTCGAGGTCGTTGCCGCGATGGGATACCAAAAGAAAGACCTCTAGGAAATGAATTCCCCCCTCGTAGGGTTTGCAGGAAGAACAACTTATCCCCTGGGAGTAATTCAACTTCCGATAATCCTAGGATAAGGATGGAAAGCTCTATGTTTAAATGTACGTTTCGTAGTCGTCGACGAAATGAACACATACAACGACATCCTAGGAAGGACGACTCTAAATTCCAACTACATCGTTCCCTCTACTGCCCACCAAGTCATGAGATTTCCTACTCACCATGGGATGGGATAAGTACGGGGCGATCAAAATCCATCCCGACAATGCTATGTCAATATCCTCCGAAGACGCAATCAAAAAGAGACATTATCCATCGTCACTGACAAGGATCCATGAGAAGAAGGCGGGCGACCAGCTCCAATGGAGGAACTAATAGAAGTCAACATTGATGGAAACGACAAAAAGGTCGGGAACGGGACTGCCTTACCCCCAGAATTGGCAGAAAGATTAATTTCTCTCCTAAGGGAATATAAAAAATTGTTTCTTTGAAACCTAGCGACATGTCAGGGATAAGTCCCGATATTATCTCCCATAAGCTAAATATAAGCCTGACTGAAACGACTATAGCCCAAAACAGAAGGTCCATGGGTGCTGAGAAGAAAGCAACGATCCGTCAAGAGGTGGGAAAATTGGTTGACACCGGTTTCGTAAAAGAAATATGATTTTAGCCAACTTCTAGGAGAGACATAATTGACTGCATTGATCTCGGTAGCAACGCCACCAACAGAATTTAAAGAACCTAAAGGAGCATGAGTCATATATTCTGCGGAACAAGAACGGGTTTCGTTCTAGTGCCCGAAAATAATATTCCAAAGCTTTCGTGTGTTCTCCATTACTTGTGTGGATAAGGCCTATGTTATAGAGTATATAGCTTCGATCATAGGGATCAATTTCTAGTCGCATAGCTTCATAATAATTCTGTAAAGCTTCCGCATAATTTCCTTCTGACTGAGCCGACATCCGTTACGGTCGTCTTCGATTCAAAGAATCTCGGATACGAAGATATCAAATGGGATACATCAAACTGGCATGCCCAGCAACCCATGTGTGGTATCAATTGACTCCTCTTAAATATCCTAGGAACAAGAAAATGGAATCAGAAATATCCACAGATTCTTGCAGAGTAAAAAAAAAAAAGGAAATAAAAAAAGCCCTCGCCAATCCTGTCTTGGTAAAAAAGTCCAATGGAGTGGAGAATGTGCGTGGATTTTCGAGATCTCAACAAGGCATGCCCAAAAGATTCTTATCCACTACCAAGAATCGATCATCTTGTTGACACCACATCGGGTCATGAGCTTCTGAGATTTATTGATGCATATTCTGGTTATAACCAAATACAAATGCACCCTGACAACGAAGCCCATACCGTTTTCTATGCCGATAGTGACATTTATCACTATAAGGTCATGACATTTGGGCTAATAAATGCTAGAGCCACTCATCAAAGAATGGTCAACAAACTCTTCAAATCTATGTTGGGGATGAATATGGATGCCTATGTTGATGATATGCTGGTCAAAACCAGAAGATGACACGGCCATGTACGAGATTTGGAAGAAGCATTCGCTTGCATGCGGCTACACCGGGTACAGTTAAACCCGACTAAGTGCGCCTTTGGCGTCAAATCGGGAAAATTCCTGGATTTTATAGTGAGCAAAAGAGGAATTGGAGCCAATCTGAAGAAGGTATTCGCAATAGAAGGAATGTTTTCACCTACGTGTCATAAGGAGGTCCAAAGTCTCAACGGGAGACTGGCGTCATTAGGAGGATTCCTGGCACGTTCTGGCGATAAGTCCCTTCCCATCTGCAAGGTGTTAAGTGAAGGATTTAGGGGATATAACTACGGAATAAAAAATGTATACATGCCAGGTAATATAATTACGCGGCGGAATAAGGAGCACATACCAGTTTAGCTTTCCGTAGCCCAAGATCGTCACGAGGGATTTCGCGATCTGTCGGACGGTGCCCTGCGGGAACCCTTGTTGAATAGCAATCCACAGGCAATGGTCTCCACAGCAAAGTCTCTTCAATACGATGATGGGATGGATCTCTGGGTAAATTGTTGACACAATTTTGGCACCTCATTGGCGAGGAATATGGTTCGGCCGAACCTATTAGATAATAGGGAGAAGGATTTCTTGTCTAGTCAAATAAAAGTGAGAAAGTGATAACCCCAAGAAATTCTCTAACACCTCCTATTTATAAGAGGAGGTGAGCAAAGTCCACCTAGGGCTTTACCCTATTTCGGCCGAAAATATAATGAATTGGGCTTGGCCCATTTTGGGCTAATTGTGTCTCATAGGGATTTTGGCCTGACCCAAAATCTCTTATGTGTTTAACCCCAATTCTTCTTATTCTGATGGGCTCCCAATTACGGCGACCCATATACACCAAATAACAACAGTTCTCACTCGCCGGAACTGGAGGGTGCCTATTAAAATGTTGTCGACCAACACATCAATATCCATTCAATGATCCAATCAAGTTCTCGTATCGTTCATACGACGTTTGTCGTGCGACCAATAGACACAACGGGCATCGTGCTACTCATCGGTTAAGAGTGTTGTAGCGTCTGCGGAACGTTGATTCCCAATATGTCATCAACATGTTACTTCTCTGTGCCACACTGTACCCCTGGTCAACTGTTATTCTCAAATTGCCTAGTTTCCCCAAAAGGAATACTTCTCCAAGGCATCCGTACAAGTATTCACAACCTTCAACTAATATCCGGTTGGTGGCCACCTAGTGAATACATGAGTCAGAGAATGACAGATGTGCATGACCATCATCATCGTTCATATCCTTAGTCAAACTCAATCAGTGCCCAAAACGTGGTCACTTGGCCTTTTTGTTCAGCGCTACGCTCGTACGCCTAGGAGCGACATTAAGCCCGGTATTGGATATGAATTCTGAGTGATAAGGGTACTTCAGGTGCTCCTTCATTCAGCACCTGGGATCAGTCACACGCTCAAGGTGAAGAAGTTTGTGTCCTTCAGAATCTCGGAAGATTTCGTCTAACACAACCGAGCATGACCCGTAGTCGAACATGGCACACGCAGTATGAAGTGCGCGTCGATAGCATAACCTGAACTTATTTTATGTCAGGAATGGGAATGTCATACGCTATCGTAGATTCTCATCTAGCCCAGAATGTTGTAGTAGACAAACAGAGTTCGTCGCGTCAATCTGCAAAACTTTGATCATATCGTGTTACCCCAAAACCAAATGATCGTTTGCATAACCAGGTTTCTCTTTCGAAACACCATGTTTCTTAGCTGGTCTTGATATGGCTTAGGAATCGTTTCCATCAAGACGACCGTGCCCGTGTGATATGGAAGGGTCCACATTCGACATATTTTATTAGGAGGTTTTACGCTCAAACAGCTAGTTTATAGACCGTACATCCGATATAATAATGTCATTATGACGTCGTAAATATCATAAAATCAATTAGAAATTCTTTTATTCAAACATTACTTCAAATTAGGGCTGAGCAGGAAAACCCGAAAGCCCGAAAAACCCGTCCCGAGCGGGAATTTTATTTTCAATTCGGGCTCGGGCTCGGGCTTTTGTGCCAAAATCCCGAAAAGCCCGAGCCCGTCCCAAATTTTTTTAATACTATATAAATATATATAATTATATATATCTCCATTATTTGGTTTCTACGCCTCCCTTTCTCGGTTTCTTCTTTTCCTCACGATTTGTATTCCTCTCAAGCTTCTAAAATGACGATGCGCCTCCCTCTTCAAATTCCAGCACTCCATCTTCCTCCATGTTTGAATTTTTTTTTTTTTCAGATTTTTTTGTTAAAATTCGGGCTAGCCCGAGCCCGAGTCCCGAAGTCCCGGCTCGGGCGGGCCATTTTCCTCATTTTCGGGCTCGGGCTAAAAATTAGTGTCCCGAAAATTTCGGGCTCGGGCTCAGGTAAAAGCCCGCCTGTCCCGGCCCGAGCTCACCCCTACTTCAAATTAAAAAATGTTACTGTCACAATTCAAGCCTTCTAAATCATACGCAATCCAAGCAGTTTTACGTGCTCTTCGAAAACATCATTGGGTAAGGGTTTAGTTAATGGATCCGCAATAATAATTAATATCCTCTGAAGGCATGAATTCAACCGTGATCAGTTTGTCCTCTACCACACTATTTGCATTATATTTTATGTCAATGTGTTTTGTCCTACTATGGTACTTATGATTCTTGACTGCCTCTATTGCTGCTTGACTGTCAGAGTAAATGCACAAAGGCTTACTCCCGTCCTCGACGTCAAGAAGGGCAGTCATCAGTCTCCTTAGCCAGACAGCCTCTTGTGCATTCTTAGAGAGAGTTACAAATTCGGATTCAGAATCGGATTCCATAGTGGACAACGCGACACATGATTGCTTCTTGCTCATCCATGAGATGGCAGCATTAACAAGGAGAAACACTTCTCCTGAGGTGGACTTACGATCATCTAGATCACCACCGTGGTCGATGTCACTATATCCTATCAATTCTAGCTTACTTCCCTCATAGCACAGTCTGTAGTCTGTCGTACCTTTCAGATATCTCATAATTCGTTTGACGGCTTTTAAATGTTGATAACCGGGGTCCGATTGGAAACGCGCTACTAAACTCACAACATAACAGATATCAGGATGAGTGCATTGCATGCGTATATCAGACTTCCTATAATACTGAGGTACTCTGCACTTTTCATCTATTAACGCTCTGTCAGGTTCTTTGGGCCATCACGCTTCGGCACCGCACACCATATACAACCGGCGTCTCCACGGGTTTTGCATCATAGAGATTGAACATTCTCAACAACTTGTTTATATAGGCTTCCTGAGAAAGACATAATTTTCGAGCACCACGATCTCTAGCAATCTTAATGTCTAGGATGTAAGTGTCTTCGCCCATGTCCTTCATCTCAAATACAGATGCTAATTAGGACTTTGATTTCCTTAAATAACATACATTGTTCGCGGCAATAAGGATGTCATCGACGTATATATACTCATGAACTCCATTTTTCTTCCAACAATTCTCTTCTTTGTGTTATTTCTTCACACAATATGTGTATAGAAAGTCTTTTTTCTGTTTGATAAACCCTCATTTGTTATTTCCTCATGCATATAATGTATTTGGACATATATCATGTCTAGGTAGTATTGCTTCCAGATTGATTCACTGAATACAAAGCAAGACTCTTATCATTCAATCCATCATATATAGTTCCTACTACAATCGTTGATTTTTCTCCTGAACTAACACTTAGTAGGCATAGTTTACTGAAAGTAAATGATGTTGTATCAGTAAATTTGTTCTAACGTCGTCTTAAGTCTCATTCAGTCCAATGAGAAATCGTACTAACTTCTGTTTATCACAAGATGTGACTACTCTAGTAGAGTTGGTACATTTAGGACAAAGACAATTATCCTTTAATGCAGCAAGCCATAAACATTATCGAAATGCTCACGCATCTCTTTCCAAATGGAAGTAGTAGTGTGATAGATAAACCATTAGATATGTTCTTAGCAATTGAAGTAGTCAACCATCATTTCACAATTGCATTACACTTATCCCATCTAAAACGCTAGTTTTCAGGAATTGACTCTCTTATGCATAATCAATCGACAAAACAAAGCTTAGTCTTCAATACTAAAGCATTGGTGAGAGATCGAACCCAAACCTGATAATTCTCATTCCCTATGATAGGGCTGAGCATGGTCTGGGCCTGGTTTAGAACCAACCAGGACCATGTAAGACCATTTGAAAATGGTCATCGTCTAAATGGTCCAGGAGCATTTGTACCATTTAAAATGGTCTTGTTCTTTTTGGTCCTGGTTTTGGTCCAGACCATTAGGACCATTTAAGACCATTTTTATTTTTTATTTATTTTCAATTTATTTTTTTAAATTGTACAATATTATTTTTATAATAATCATATCATAAAATGAAAATGCACTTATAATAAGTATATATAATATTGTTGAGTAGAGGAAATGAGAAACTAATTATTAAATGTTTTTCTTTTGGGATAATTATTGAGAAAGTTATTATAATTATTTCAATTATAATATAAACATAATGATTCCAAATGATGTTGATGTAAGTAGCACAACATTTTATAACAAGAATCCGCAAGAATACCCTGTTAATCCATTACCACGCATCGAATAAACTAAATAATTTAGGTCTGGAAAAATATATTATAACTTTGTCCTGGATCCAAATCATTATAAATTCAAATCTATATTAGGTCTACTATCGGCTTTACGTGGAAACTAAGATCATAGAATACATTTTTTGCAATAAAAAATGCGTATCTATTTTATATATATTTATATTTTAATTCTTCCTAAAATAAATATAAATATAGAATTTGAAAAGAAAACTTAATATACATAGAAATTCCCTAAAATATATAATTCTAAATTAGGATACGACTAATAATTATGCAATAATTTTAACCAGTCAAACTATATATAAAAAAAATATATATTATTGTCTAAAGTAAATATATTTCTTATAATGTATATATTTCTCAGAGTTTGAGACGTTCAAAATTTCTTTTATTATTATTATTTTCAGTTTTTTTTTAATAATATAATGGTCTTTTCGGTTTTGGACCAAAATTAAGACCATGATCAAATAAGACCAAAATATGACCAATGGTCTTGGTCCAAAATGGACTTGGTCTTTTGGAGTACGTCTTCGTCTTGGTCTTGGTGGACCATTGCTCACCCTTGCCCTATGAGCTGAAAATCAATGATGCGAGTTTCTAGTGTCTCTGAATGGATGCAGTAGAGACGATCTCCAGGACTCAGCTCTGGGATGGTGTTCACCCACAATCTTGGCCTAGCACTAGCTGGTGGTGGAGTATTTGTAGCAGTCGACAAACAAATTCGATCAAGTCTTTAAAACTTCGATCAATCAGCGGATACAAAATCAAAGCATTCAAGATATGATACTATGTACAAAATGGATACGAGATTGAACAATAGCATATGGATGAGAGCGATAGATCTCCCAAACCACCAACATAATTCATTCACTTTAACCATCCATGTTTATAAGGTTTCTATTTATATCTAAGTAACTAACTAACAAAAATAACTAACAAAGGATAGAGAAGATATAAGTGTTGGCTGTAAGGCCTTTTTTGGCCTTAATGGGCTTGCCTTAGCCCACGTGAGGTGAATGACAATTGTCCAGATACATTGAATCCGAAAATTTATTTTTGGTTACAATTAATTATGGACAGAATATATTTCAAGATTAATGTGATGCAATTAATGCATCCATTTTTGGACAGAATTGATGTCGAGAATATTCTGCTAAATCTCGAATTTAATGCAGAAGGAGCCTGTCTGCCCTATAAATACAGCATTAATCATTCACATTTGAACACACCTCACAAATTCATTCTCTCATTTTCTCTCTGAGTTTTCCTACTTCTCCGAGTTTATCTGCCACTGCATTATCAGGATATAGTATCTGTTTATTTTATTCATTCAGGTTCTACAATCTGTTCTTATATTAAATTTCTGCCGTCGTCGTCGGCATCTCTATTAAAATCCTGTTGTGTTCAGGTATTGAGTTCGGTTCGGTCAAGCGTGTTTCGTGCATTACACGATTTGACGACACTGTTGAATCCTGGGAGGTGATCGCCCCGTGTTTAAACTCCTTTGCATAACCCGATGGTGGAGTGGGGCGAAATTGCCTTAAGGAGACCGTGATCAGCACGGGCCTCAGTATTAAAATCACGTTTTCGTTTTTTTTCGAATTTACGTGTAATTTCAGAGTTGTTAATATCTTGCATGATAATTCGGTATACTTATATGTAAGAACTCGGAATTTGACTATTTACGTTTTAGTCCCTGAAGTTTCAAATATTGCAAATTGATCCCTCAACTTTTGTGTTTTGCAGTTTTGACCCTGATATTTGCCAACAATAAGTAGGTCCTAAATTTGTAAATGATAAACTAAGGTTCCTAAAGTTTGTAATAATTCAATAAATATCACTCTAATTAAACTCGATTTTCACATAATTCCGGACTCTCTTTGAGACTCAGCAATTTTTTGCCCAATTTTTTGCGACAATCAATTGGCTGTACATGACACACGAATTTCAAATGATCGAGCGAACATTGAATCTCGAAAACTTATGGCTTTATCCACGGTAAATATTGTCAATGTTGTAAGCAATCACACACAGCCGGAGAAGCAGATAGAGTTTGTATAGTTTATACTAACCTCGCTGCATTATTGACACCAACTTTATACACTTCTTTAGTATGTGTAGCACAGCCTGTGCTTTTGTTGTTTAGCTTCTAAAATTAGTCCCATGATCATGTTGCTAATTGATGCCTCAAATTTAAAATGTTGAAATTTAGTGTCACAACTATTAGATTGGTTCATTTTCACTTTTTTTTACTTAAAATTGACGGAACAAAACATTTTTTTTAAACATCAAATAAAATTAAAACATGAGTAACAAAACTGATACTTCGAAAAAGTGGAAGACAACAATTTTTTGTTGCATAAAACGCAAATTTTAACGCTAAAATCAGTCGGAAAAAATGGAAATCAATAAATTTACTAATTGAGAGACCGAATGTCAACATTTTAAAAATAGGACAATGATTAGCAACCTAATATATAGTTGAGATACTTTTTAAGTTCTTAACCCTGTATATAATTGCATATTCCACTTCATCATAATGGGAAATACAACTAATCAACGTTGCTTTTTAATAATAAAAAAATGCAAAAAAAAAATGCCGTGCATTTGCATTGTATTTCGGTAGAAATTGCGGATATAGCGTACAGAAAATTACAGATTTTATTTCCTTCACCCTATACAAAACCATCTCAATGGAGATGAAGAACATGAATATGGAACAGCCTCAGTCTCATAAGTTCCTAAGCAGAATATACTACAATCTCTTGTAATTTACAAAAAAGGAAGACATAATTCACAAGAAAATGAAATAAATTGAATCACTAAAAAGCTAGAAACCTGATCTCTACAAACAAGCGTTTCAATACGAAAGCTCGTTACCTCTCAGTGAGATAAACTTCTTTACCCAGATCGCGATATCATCAGCACAAGCTTTGGCCTGAGGTGTTTGGAGCAGCAAATCCAGAGTAGCAAACTCATGGACTGCATATTTGTAATCAAGAAGAGGGGCATCCACATTGACCTTCCGGAGCTGCTCAGAGTATGCAATGGCACGGTCACGCATAATATCGTGCTCTGCTACAACGGTTAGTGTAGGTGGCATGGATTTCAAGGGCACTTTTCTGGGCATGAGGGGATTTACAGCAGGGTGGTCTAACCAGAACTCTTCTTCTGTAAGGAAGAGCTTCCATGCCATTTTGCACATAGCTTTATCGTATAAGTAAGAGTTTGCTAACTTAATCTCGGATCCTGTGGGAACACTTCCGTAAAAGAAAGGGTACATTAGAACTTGTGCCACCACCTTCACTGGGTCAAGAAGCTTCCCTGCCTCAACGGCCTTCTGAGACACGTAATCTGCAATGTTTGCACCACAACTGGAACCGAGGAGTACACACCTGTTTAAGAACATGTTCAAGTAGATTGAAACCTTAAAAAACAGCATAAACATGACCTAACACCTGCCAAGTCCATAATTATACTTGTTACGAAGATTTAATCGAAGCTATAAGATTCAGATTTAGTATAATACTCTAATCTTTCTTGGGATACAAGGTTATGCTCAGAACACCCGAGCTAATAAACAAAATGTTTGCCTCAGAAATAGCATATTCCATTACAGTTTGGTGGCATTGCAACAATATTCCAATTTTTTTAATGGAAGTTGTATCAAAATGGTACCTTGAAGGATCACCATGAGCAGCAAGCCAAGGTTCGACCATGGACACTCCAAAGCTATCAAATATTCGGGTTTGATTGCCCGATTTCTTAACATGTCCATTGGTAACTCTCCTATTGTCAATGGATCTTTCACAGTCTGCTAAATTTGACTGCTTTACCAACCAATTCAGGACCTTGAATCCATCTTCATATGCTGCTGGGTACTTGCTCTCTGGGGCAAGCCTATAACCCACAGCAATCACTATCACATCACACAGTTTAGCGATCCTTCTACAGAATCTGTCATTTGCCATGCTGTCATTGCTCCCGCTGACAAAACCTCCGCCGTGGAATTGAAGAACTACTGGCAGCTTCCTGTGGGGGCTTCCAGCAGGAGGGGCATAGCCGCTGTACAAAGCTGTGTTCATAAATGAGAAATTGAGCTAATAAAATCCACTCACAGTAGAAATTGAAAGAGCTTTACAACAGATTTTCAATTTCGATTTAAAATTCTGTTCAATTTCAACATCGGATTTAGCAGAAAAGCTAGACCTAACTAATCAAAAGTGAAATTACGAACGTACCAGGATTGTTAGGGTTCGAATCGGAGTAGGGGGATGCGAGGACGGAATCCGGGAGGAAAATGCGTAGGGAGAGGGCGGATAAGTGGTCGACGTGGATGTCCTTGGTGGCAACGCCGTCGGTGAAGGACGGATTCGCAGGAGCAGCTGGCTCGTCCAGCCGAGAGATGATGCCGAAAGAATCGGTCTTTGACGGAGCCGCGGTTAAGGCCTGTAGTCTCTGCTTCAGGTTGTACTTGAAGAAGAAGCTGTAGAGCTTCACCACCAGATTAGGCATTTCCATGGGAAGTGTTGAAGCGACAACCGATTTGAGGAAGAAGAAGAATACGATTAGATTAAGGTATTGGGGAATGAGAAACGATGGGAATTGAGGAGAGACCAAATCAATTCAAAATCGGGAAAGGAGGCGTCTTGGACTTTTCAGTGAAGAAGAGAAGCTTCTGTTTCTGTGTTGCTCTGTTCTTCTTCGCTGTTCCGCGTTGGCTCCAGCAAAACAGAGAGCAGAAGAGAGTTATTCATTCACCTGCTTCCATGACTTTCGTCAAATGTATGACATCACTGCATAGACTAGCGTCACAACTTTTTTATTTCTGAATGAATTAGTGTTACGGATACATACAACTACAACTACAAGGTTGTTAAGATTAAAATTCTAATTAAAATCATTTTGAAATTTGAAGTATGATCCTATCCATTATATTATAGGATTGGATTATGCATAGTAACATCTTATAATAATCGAAATATTTTTTTAATATATATTATATAGATTTAACATATTTAAATTACAAAAACAATCTTTTAATATAGGTACCAATTTATTATAATAATATTTAATATAAAATATTGAGTAATTCTATCAATTAAATATAAGAATTCATTAAATTGTGTAATAATGTAAATATATAATTATAATATATTTCTCTGATTTGTTATGTTTTTTTAAAAAAAATTTGAACAAAGTATATAAATAAAGAAGAAATAGAGATGTTGGAAAAATTAACTTACAAACTTTTTAAAGTGTGAAAATTCAATTGACATCCAAAATTTATAGATATATGTAACAGAGACGTTAATTTGCTCGATTTGGAATTAATTCTCGACATCATTGATGATTTTATATTAACTTGAATCGTATGATTGTTTCATTTAATGGGAGTTATAGAATCGTAAGATTATAAGATTACATTAAGATCCTACACGATTTTACAAGAGATTCAAATTGTTTTACTTTACGAGGATTGTAAAATCTTAAGATTCTAAAATCTGGGTCAGAATCCTGATAACCTTGAATACATATAAGATATATATAATCTGTGTAAATATTATGTGACATATTGCATTTTATTTATTATTTAGACTATATAAGACATATATATAAAGAAGTATTGCATATATACGAATGAAATAAACTTGATTATAGTTTCTCTCACGTTTTTTTTCAGTCTCTACCACAATATTTCTTATCTGGTTTGGTTACACTTTTAAGATTATATTTACTTTTATATTGGAAAATAATCTAATTCTAAATAAATAAAAATAATTTATTCATATTTATTACTAAACAAGAGAGATCTCGACGGGCGCGGGAATGACAGTTATTAGTTCCATATTTACTGCAACTGTCCACAACCGCCACCGTGCCACCATTAACGTTTGAAATTATATCATATCCATTATTTTTCAATATTAATTTGCTTTTAAAATACTTTTCACACAATATTAAATGTGACTTTTAGTACTCAATGATTGGTTTTGTATACTTTTTGTACCAAATGTTTGAAAATATGTGGATTTTGTACATCAATTAGTTGGCCGGTAGTTTTAATTGTAAATAATATGTGCAAGTCACGTGACAGACCATAAACTTTTGATTTTATTCAATTTAGTCCTTCAAATATATTCATAATTTTTATTTTGTTTGATTTAGTCTTAAAACTTCAAAATCAAGTCCAATTGAATCAATCGAACTCAATTGACCTAACCTAGGGCTAGGTCCGACCCTAGGTCATGGTCGGCTAGGTCTGGCGACTCCGACTCAGGGTCAGACCTAGCCTAGGTCATTTCGTTCAATTGAGTTTGATTTTGAGGTTTCAGGACTAAATTAAACAAAATAAAAGTTAGGAATATATTTGAGGAACTAAATTGAACAAAATCAAAAGTTTAGAGTCGTTCACGTGACTTGCACATGTCATTTAACGGTCAAAACTTACGGTCAACTAACATATATACCAAAAACCACATTTTTTTTTCAAACGTTTGGTAACAAAAGTATACAAAACCAAACATCCGACAATAAAAGCTACATTCGGTCAAAGATGCGTATTTAAAAGTACATTTAACCCTTTAGTCTAACTTCTTGTATATCAAATCATCAAAATAAAAAGTAAATGGATGCATCATACCAAATATTATTTTATAAATAACAACAAAAAAAACAAATGAATTTGCTGGTACTAAAAGCCACATGTTAAATATGTTGTGTGAAAAGTACATGTAACCATTTATTCTAACTTCTTGCATTAATATCAAATCATCAAAATAAAAAATAAATGGATGCATCATTCTCAAATATTATTTTATATATATAACAACAACAAAAACGAATGTATTTGCTTTTCAAATATCTATGGTTCTCCTATATATATCAAAACTGAATGGGCAAACAAAGAAACAAACAGGGAGACCCTAATGTCTAGATGAGAACAGCATCAGTAATTATGCTTCTCCAAACAATTTAGTATACTACCTGCCTCAATCGGTCGCGTAAGAAAAGAACATCTTAATTCGTCCTCTTTTTGGTCGTACCATGGTTTCCGTATAAATGGTCGGCTCGAGAAATACTCTCTAGCACGGGCAACCTCCTCCTTGCTGATCGGAGTTGGAAGAATGTGCAGTGGGTTTGAGGTTCACATCCACCATATCATCATGTTTTGTAGACGAAAGGGTCTCCATTCCTGGAAGTGCAGCTGCAATCTTACGGAACAATGGCTGCATATACACGTATTCGAATGAAAAACAAACCCAAACATGAATGAAAGATGTTGTCTTATTGAATCTTAACAATCCTGTTTGAGAATTTCATGTGAATTAGACGTGTTGATGCCCTTGTATGAAATTTTCAAAAAGCAAAACTTGTTAACTACCTTTATGTTAAATCCGGCTTTAGCACTAGTTTCGATGAACATGACTCCCACCTCTTTGGACTTGGCATCTCCTTCCTCAATTGAGACTTGCCTGATTTTGCAGAAGCAGAGATAATGTAACCAGTATACTTCACTTAAAATGCAACAACATATGTGCTACCTCTTATCGACAAGATCAGTTTTGTTTCCAACTAGGACAATGATCACATCGCTTCCACGTTCATTGCGGACCTCCTCAATCCACTTTGAAGTGTTTAGGAAAGATTGTCTATCTGAAGAAAGTTTAGTTGCTTTAGGATTCTGTCTAGTTTTCGAAAGAATACTCACAATGAATGAATCAGCTATGATTAAAGAATCTAAAATATAATTTTTAAGAAATAATCCTATGATCCAAGACAGGGACTTACTAGCCACGTCATACACGATAACTGCAACAGATGAATCTCTTATGTAGCTTGGGATAAGGCTCCGAAACCTCTCCTGCCCAGCAGTGTCCCTGCAGTGGGTAGCAGAGTAACAGAGCAAAGAAAATAAGAAACCGGGTAAATTCAAAAAAGAAAATCATGATGTAGGATCACTAGAATCCTTATTATAGCTACTCAAAACCTAAGTGAATTGCATGCACATATTGTCCAAAGAGGTTTTATGGTAGTAGATGCACAAACTGCAGCTTCACTTGCATGCTCAACACTAGAGACATTGTAAAAATGAGAAAGGCGACCTACCAAAGCTGCAAACGAACAGTTCGGTCTTCAAGATACATTGTTTTTGACAAGAAATCAATGCCGATTGTCGCCTGCAATTATTCAGTTGTAAACAAAAAGTATGTTAAGGCTAATAGTGTCAATCAAACAAACTGCGATTTTCAAAAGCATAATTTGTTATATATTCAATTGACGAATCAACTATGATTAACGAAGCTAAAAAAGAATTAAGAAATCACTGTTCTGTAATGCTGTAGTTTTAGTTCTTATAGTTTCTTTCTTTACCCAAAAGAAAACTGCTAATTCAAAGAAACACACTAGCTCGGCCCTTAATGGTTGAGTATCTCAACCAAGAGACTCCTCATTCAAGTACCATCAAGAAGTAATTAAGTAAGCACAGGCACAGGCACACCAAACATGACTGGACTACTAGAGTAATTCATTCTTCATCTTCAATAATCATCACCAACACGTTTTATATAAAAACCTGATTGGCAGAAAGAAATACAGCACAAATATCAAAGATACATGATACTTCATTGCTTCATGTAAAAATCTCATCACATTATTAAGATACCGTAGAGATTCAAGCAAGTAGAGATGAAGGGATCATCAAAGTTTTTCCCATTTATTTTATTTTATTTGTTAAAAGTAACCACATTATTTAAATTAACCTCAGGAAATGATCATCAAGAGGTTGAATTCTGACACTCCGTTCATACTCTCCAAGTGATATAGCTATGAAATCTCTAACATGTACCACTCAATTTCCAATCAATGTAATTAAAAAGCTTAATTCCCTCACTGGCAAAGCTTAATTGCCTGCTAGAGACAGAAATAAAAAATAAACCGATCAATGCACATTGAAGATCCCGAACAAGAAGGATAAAACGATTGCATGCATGACATTCAAGCCCTAGATAACTGATCACTCACAATTCCAGTTACATTCCAAACCGATCGAAAGCAAAAGAAGCACAAAAAGGCGAGGGGTCAATAGAAATGATGAATGATGAACCTGGTAGGTGGTATCAAACTTGTCGTACATGAATCTGGTGATGATGCTGGTCTTACCGACCGATTGATCGCCCAGGAAAACGAGCTTGTACTTGGCAAGAGGGGAGACAGTCGCCATCTTTCAGGATATTCCCCTCTCTTTGGTTTTCTTTTTTTAAGATCTGAGTATACAGAGAAAATTCTCAGAGAAAGGGAGAGAATTGCAGAGAGAGAGAGATAATTTCTCGGAAGTTTGGGTCTCTCTGCAGATTGAGAAGAGAGGGAAGGAGAAACCGCCACCCACGACGTTGAATAAATGGCCAAAAGTCAAAATCTATAAATAATATTATAATTATTATTACATGGGAATAGAATTACAAAAATTCTCTAGATATACAGAAGATATAATCCTGACTTGTGCACGTGTTAGCTTAAATGTATGATATGCATATACTTTATAGTTTATACAAGAGAGCTAGCCTATCACTCTGTAGCTATTGTGCATATAATTTGAGTTAATTAATAAAAATATCTAAGTAATTATATGTATAAATAGAAAATATAAATATTTTTTTAGTTCACATGGTAAAGAAAGAAGTTATGAAGTTAATTTAGTCACTCTAATGTTTAGTATATTTAGTTGTAACAGAATATAATGAATTTAAGGTTTCAATTTTTAAAATTAAACATTTTATTGATGCAATTTTTTTTAAGTTTGTTTGATGATAAAATAATAAAACTTAAGTCTACTTCTCTCCTGATGAACCTTTTATAAAGACAATAGGTAGATTCGAACGTATATAGGCATTTTTACCACTAAAATTATTATAAGTTATATTTTAGTTTAGAAGTGTTGGTCCGCAATTTGTGTAAGATTTTAGTTAAAAGAAAAACAAGGTTAGAATAGTATTATTGATTCACAAATTTATTTTAAAATAAATATATTTATTAAAATAATATATTCATTTTATTTTTTTATTAATTTTTAGTGGTATACGTAAATTCAAAATATTTGATGTTATTTGTTATTTAAAAAAATTTCATAGTTACTTTTGCATGGAAATTTATTTCATATAATACTGTCAAAAAGTTATGTTTGAATATGATATTAAAGTAAATATTATTATAGTAAATTAAAAAATATATTTTTTTTTAAATATATAAATACTATTTAATGACGTTGAATTTTTTTTTTTTTTTGACAAAACGTGGAATTTATTCAGTTAACATGACACTCTCGTTAATTGTAGTGCGTTTTAAAACTTAAATCTACTAGTTTCGCAAATGGCATTTTTTTTAACTTGATTAATTATAGTTATTTAGATTTTAGAAAATAATTTATTTAATTTGTAGTGATTGTTCCTATATTATATATTTAAAGGTTGTGATTAGTTCATCTAATATAATTATTTTAGTCTAAGTTGAAACATGTTAATATGGATAAATTTGGTCCAAAATGAGCAATTCGTGAATGTACGAAAAGAAGAATAAGGTGCTTAAAAAACAAGACAACGTGTTGATAAAAGATGGAACTTCAGTACCAAGTAACTTGATAGTATAGCAAAGTGTGCAACGCAAGGATTCATGTGGCATCCATGTATCAAGTAAGATTCCACACAAATCTAACATAAATAAATATATAATAATACCAAATAAGTGAATGATGAGAAGTAATGAAATAAATAATACTTATAAATTATAAATTTATTCTAGATTTTTGAATCTAAATCTCTAATAGTTGGACACGTCACAACTGATAATTATACATTTTAAAGTGCATTAGAAATTTTTTTATATAATTAGATAAAATTATATTATTTTAGTGCATATATATATATATATATATATATATATATATATATATATATATATATATATATATATATATATATATAATTTTTTATATGCAGATAAGGTGATATTCATGAATATTTTTCATTTATATAGTCACCGGCATGATTTTCATCTCTTAATACCTTTGCTTAATGCCTGAAGCGCTGAACTGGTAATAGTATATACTTCTAGTTTATACATATGGGTTAATAACCAAATTGCTACCTGAACTTTGGCCCTCTTACAAATCGCTACCTCAACTTTAATTTTGAAAATTAACTACATCAACTTTGAAATTCAGATCAAATCGCTACATCAGTCAATTTTTTGTCAATTTAGACAGAATTGAACCACATGTGTTTTTTTCAAATATTTTTCTTCCAAAAATGCCCTCGTCTCTCTTCCTTGCCTCCTTGCGTGAACATACTTCCCCATATTCTCTCCGTTATCATCATTGCTTTATTATTTTATTCTATGTCGTATGTATATCTTCAATTCCAAAAGTTCAGACAAACTTCTACATTACTAATTAACAATTCCTCCATCAAAACAAGCTGCAGAATCTAAAAGTTGTTTTGATGTTGTTTTGATGCAGTAATGGTGTTGTTTCATTATAATTTTTTTTTCCGCTTTTGCTTATGCAATTTTTAGTTCGGTTTTAATAATATTAAGTTTAGGTTATGTGTTATTTTGCTGCAGTAAATATGTTGTATCATTGCTGTTTTTTTTTTTCACTTTTTGCTGCTGCAATTTTCACTATTACGACGTTTACTTTTTGTTATTTTGTTGTTGAATCATAGCGAATATTTTTCGTTATTCTGTTGTTCAATTGCTTCCAACGAAAGGGGTCTGGGTATTTGTGGATCAAAGTCATAAAAAAAGTAATACATCCTTAAAATATAATACAAATTAAGTTAAATTCACTCCACCTACTGGAAAATTTATGAAATTGCCCCTCTGCGATGTTGGAATATGAAAAATGCCCCTCGTAATTAGGCAATTACGAGAATGCCCTGTCCCGCTGATAATATCAGCGGGACATGACCTGTCCCGCTGACTGCCACGCGGGATGATCTGTCATCCCGCGTGGCTACTGTCCCGCTGGTAATACCAGCGGGACGGGAACCCGACAAAACGGGTTCCCCTAGGTGCAGGCATGCGCGCCTGCGCCTAGGGGAACCCGTTTTGTCGGGTTCCCCGTCCCGCTGGTATTACCAGCGGGACAGGACGGCTGGTTTCGGGAAAAGAAACCAGCCGCCCCTTCCCCCTCCCATTATACCCTAACCCTAATTTTTGTCCACCCATCTTCTTCCCTCTCCTCCTATTTTCTATAAGAACCCCATTTCTGTACCTTAGTAAAAATATAATTCTCTCATCATTTTACTTATTAAAAGAGTTATATTTTCAATCTTAAATTTTCAAGGGGAATGGCTTACCATGGTGAAGGCAGTTCTTCCGGTTCAAGAAGTCCAAAAAATTAGTACAAATTATTAGTTATTAGGGAAGTCCAATTCTGCAAACGGATCTGAATTTAGAGTGTCGTAGAATTTATACGAGCTTCTCAAAGTTTAAATAAATAAAAACACAAATTAACATTACAATAACGTTTAGTTCCCCCCACCGGGAGGTGGTTGATACCCAATATACGGGTTGTAATAGTCGTAATAAGAAGGTGGGAACTGCCCAGACGGTGCTTGGAGAGGCCCAGCCGGTGAAGAAATAGACCCACGCAGTGGTGGATAAGGACCGACTGGTGTTGGATAAGGCCCGGCTGGTGGTGGATAAGGCCCAGGAAATGGGCCGGGCCTTGAAGACTGTGACATGGCGAACTTATCTTGTACAAATCCTGGTTGTGAAAACTGAGTAGCCATTGGAGGTTGGGAATCAGGTATATCCATTTCTTGTGCGTCTTCACGTTCCTCCTCGATGCTACAGTCAGACATCTCTCCATTTTCAAGTATATTGAGCATGTCATGTTGCCCAGAAACAGTCAAGCAATGAGTTGTTATGTCCATCATTTTTTTATAACGCTCCTAAGGAGGGCCATTATCATGCATCAATTTTCTTATCTGTTTATACATGAGACTGTAGCCACGCGCCTGTTCAACAATTCACGTAACAGTGGTTATTCGAATGACTTAATTGTAGACTTATAAAGATATATTTATTGTCTTACCATGTAGCTTATCATGTCACCGTGTTGACCGAGATAACCCTGCGAAGGGCGAACATGCAATGGTCGTTGTTCTTCAACTTCTTCTTCAGCTTCAACTTCAACTTCTGGGTGATCTTTAGCTAAATAAGTTGTAATACGACGATACCACTTGAAATATTCTTTCGACCTCACACATTCGGGCTCAGGGATAGGAAATATATCACGATCATTGCGGTTGTTCCACAATAATATGTACTCCTCATGGGTAACATGCCACGGTATTGGTGGTGACTTCTGCCATTGGGCACACGAGTGGAGGCGACCCCATAATTGTCGATCAGGGAACACCTCGGGGATATAAAATCCAAAGCCTAACTGCTTATACACTCGTTGTGGCAGTTGATATTCCACAGAGTTAAAGTGGATCAGAGGTAGTTGTAAGTAGGCCAAGTCCCAACCTTCTCTGGCAATTTGTGGCATTATTGATGCAACTTCCGCGGTCCATGGGTTCCAAGTAACCTGTGTTATAACAATATTAGAGTCAACATATTAACTATAAATATAATATGGCATTCTAATGATCGATTATTTAAGTTTAATACCGCAGATTTCTTCAATATCTCAAGTTCATCTCGGTAAAACCACCTAGTACGAGATTGGACAGTTTTCTTTGAACTCCTTTTCTCTCTCCACCAACAACCGACAGCACGACCAGCCTCAACATGACCAAAGCACGTGGGTCTACCAAGCGCGAGATACGTCCAACACCACACCTATATATGAGATAAATGACATTACATAATATAAGTAATTAATAATATTAATAATGCATTTTCAATACCTGTACTAGCACACCACAACCGCCGATGTTGGTCGCTGACTTTTTACAAGTCCACTTGCACAATCCCCTGTGTACAAGTGGCTCAATACAGCAGAACCCCAACTGTATTGACTGCACGCGTCCAGATCTTCGAGAAAATATAAAATTGCAGTGGCACCAACGATCCGTTGGAGTCTGCGAATAGAACTGTCCCTAAGAGACACAATATATACGCCCTTGCTCTCTTTTCTGCTTCTTCATCATCGTCTGTTTCGAACTGAGGATGTTTTTTTTCTTTCAAGAAAGTTGTCTTCAACCAGCTGCACTTTAGATCACACGTCCCTTTGATTAATTCGTCGGCAGGGGGTTGTCCACCGAAGAAACGCTGGAAAAGAGCTAGAGTGTGATTTTTCATAAATCCCGCAACTGAAACTTCGGGATTTAATACAATTCCATTTCTGTAATGGTCTGATATCGGCGGACCATCGATCCTTAACCCCAAGATTATCGCCACATCCTTCAGAGTAATCGTCATTTCACCTGTAGGAAGATGAAAACTGTGGGTTTCTGGTCGCCACCTCTCCGCTAAAGCATGCATCATTCCAACATCTACCTCAATACGAGATGTCAATCCTGCATCAAGAAAGCCCGCCCGGTTGACGAACCCCGCAGTTCGTGCGTCTATCTCCCATAATTTTGCACACCTAAAGTGTGACTCGGGTCACGGAGTCTCGATCTATCAACATGAAATTATTCGTTATTAATAGTCTAAAATTTCAAAAATAATTTTCTACATTTTAAAGCACATTAATTTTAATTTTTGATTTCTAATTTTAAATTGGACATTTATAAAGAAATTGTCAAATTTCAAAATTTAAAAACAAAACTCAGTAATTTCTTCTTTTTAAATTTCGATTTTCAATTTTTTTTATTTCAAAATTATAAAAATACTTTTATTTCGAACAAAAAAAAACATCTACTTTCGTATCAATAACATATTTATTTGGCATTGTACTCTATTTACGCAATCTAATTTAATCTATGTATCAATATAAACATTTATATTTACAGAGAAAATAGAAAATTTACCGTGTCCGTGTGGACAAAACTAGCCCTGTGTACGTTATTCATGTAGAGCACGGTATTATCTCCTAGTTCCTTGCCAAAACTCATCATTCTTCTTGAACCGGAAGAACTGCCTTCACCATGGTAAGCCATTCCCCTTGAAAATTTAAGATTGAAAATATAACTCTTTTTATAAGTAAAATGATGAGAGAATTATATTTTTACTAAGGTACAGAAATGGGGTTCTTATAGAAAATAGGAGGAGAAGGGAAGAAGATGGGTGGACAAAAATTAGGGTTAGGGTATAATGGGAGGGGGAAGGGGCGGCTGGTTTCTTTTCCCGAAACCAGCCGTCCTGTCCCGCTGGTAATACCAGCGGGACGGGGAACCCGACAAAACGAGTTCCCCTAGGCGCAGGCGCGCATGCCTGCACCTAGGGGAACCCGTTTTGTCGGGTTCCCGTCCCGCTGGTATTACCAGCGGGACAGTAGCCACGCGGGATGACAGATCATCCCGCGTGGCAGTCAGCGGGACAGGTCATGTCCCGCTGACCGTCCCGCTGATAATATCAGCGGGACAGGGCATTCTCGTAATTGCCCCCTTACGAGGGGCATTTTTCATATTCCAACATCGCAGAGGGGCAATTTCATAAATTTTCCCCACCTACTAGCATTTTCAGCATTTGCACAAAAAGATAAAAGATAAGATAATAATAAGAGATCAAAGATAAATTGAAGCACTTGAAATAGACAATTTTAAATCTGTATCTATGTCTGGTATACTTGGAACTAACATCAAAACAATTTGAAATCCGTTATATTTTCATTAGGATATATATGACATTTGCAAATTCCATACATAATTTTCAGGTGAACAGAGCAAGTAGAGCGGCGAAGTTAACCTTTTTTATGGTGGAATTGTTAATTAGTAATATAGAAGTTTGTCTGAAATATTGGAATTGAAGATATATATACGATATCGAAGAAAATAATAATGCAAAGATGATAATGGAGATAAGATTGTGAAGTATGTTCACGCAGGGAGGCAAGGAATAAAGACAAGGGCATTTTTGGAAGAAAAATATTTGAAAAAAATACATGTGGTTCAATTCTGTTTAAATTGACAAAAAATTAACTGAGGTAGCGATTTGATCTGAATTTCAAAGTTGAGGTAGCTAATTTTCAAAATCAAAAGTTGAGGTAGCGATTTGTAAACGGGTCAAAGTTCAGGTAGCAATTTGGTTATTAACTCTATACATATATTATAAAAGAAAATCTAATTAAGTAATATGGGTATGTTATTTTATTAATATAAAAACTAGCTCACAACCTAACCAATAATAATTATTATAAAATTTAAAATTAAAATATTTGATTAATGCATGAAGTTTTCTAACTATTAAACTATATTATTTATTTAGAATTATTGACACTAACAGCATATACAATAACAATCGAGCATTCTTCCTCTTTGTTATCTAAGAAGCAACCCTGAATCATCATGAATCATAGATGGCCATTATATACGGCCCGACCCAACACTTTACTTTTAGGTCCGGGTTGCTCCAATGTGTAGAGTTTGGGTGCAAGTTTTCTCAATGGTAATAGGTTAGGGTGTAAATGCATCCGAATTATTCCAACGTTCGGTTTATTTTGATGATTAATAAAATCAAGGCAGGTTAATAACAAGATCCGTCGCGTCGCCTATCTACATTTGGAACTAGTCGTTAGGAGGCTCTTTAATTTCAAAATTTATGGGACCCAGCTCTCCAACCTTTTTTAGCAAATTTCTGTAAAGAAGCAGCCGCTCAGACTCAATCGCCCTCTACAGATCTCGGCAACAGAGTCTTTCAAGCTTTTGAAGGCTCCCTTTTAGATTTTAGCTTTATTGTTGTGGATTCTTGTTCAAATTCAAAGCTGAACAGTTAAAGTTTCTTGTGATTATCGTGCTTAAGTGGTGCGGTGGAGCAGTTCGGTTTTCAAGTGACTTCTTGACTGAATTCGAAGTAGAAGAGTGGAGATTCCTTCTAGGATTGAGCTTAGCTCGAAGAAGACGGAGACTGGAAAGGAGTTCCAAATGGCGGACTCCGCTTGCCTCATGCGATCGTTTTCTCATCCTTCTGATGCTTCCCGCGAGTTCAGGGAGGTAATTCGATCGACTTTGTCTGTTTGTTGAATTCAAAGATTAGGTTTCTTTCTTCAATCTAGCGTCTCTGAGCGATCAGCTGAGAGTTATTGCATCGCTTTGTCTGTCAGCTGATGTACCAATGATTTCTTGAAAATTGCTTATCAGCTGCTTGCTAAGTTCATTTCACCTGGTGAATTTTAGGATTGAGATTGAATTTTGTTCCGGTGCCTGATTGAATTTGAAATGCATGCTGATTAGCTTAGTAAGAGCCCTAGTCTTAGTCCTTATCTGTTCGGTTTTGATCTTGTTCAGTTATGAGGGAGCGCCAATGCTGTCAGAGTCGAAGTTTGATACCTATACGAACTCTTACCTGCTAAATAGTGCTAATGCAACTAGTTTTCATATAATTCAATGACTGGAGAATATCTGATTGTGGAGATTTTCTGATTGAGAAGTATTAGAAATATCATATTGCGTGAACATTTGTTTTAATCAATCCGCAGAATCTGATTTTCATTCTATAATTCCAGGGAGTCCTTACGGATTCGATATCTTTTGGGAGATTTATGGTGGAGCCCTTGGCTTGGGAGAAATGGTCTTCCTTCTCCCGAAATCGTCACTTGGAGGAGATCGAGAAACTCGCGAAACCAGGATCTGTTGCCGAGAAGAAAGCATACTTTGAAGCTCATTACAGAAAGAAATCTGTCAAGAAGGAAACACCACCGTTGAACACCAATGAAGACAATATTGCAATTTGTACTATTCAAATGCCAGAATGTTGCAGTTCCGTTTCCAAACTTGAACCTGAGTTGGTAACCGAAGAAAAGCTTTCCTCAAGTGATGACCAGATTGAAGAAGATGGATTTGCTGTAGCGGAAGCTGATTCTACTGATCAATTGAATGTTCCAACAACTGAAATATCCAAAATGGAAACTGTTGAGGCATCAGTAACAGAGTCCTCAGAACAGGATCTCATTGAGGATGAGCATGAGCAGAAATCAACAGTACTTGATGATCCAAAATGTGCAAACAGTAAGACTTCACAGGAGGAAAAAATTACTGATAAGGTAACTTACAGTTAACTTAAATTGTTACCATTATAGTACCCACTGTAGTAGATTTTACCTTTACAAACTTGCTGTATTGTCAATTTTGTGTAAATGTTTGCCTATTCTGCTAATCAACAGATTTCTAGTTCATTCAAAGAGAAAAAGGAACAAAAGTTGGTTTCTTCCTCGAAGCTGTTGACTCGGAGCAAACCATCCAGAATACTGCTACCGGATGAGAAAGAAATCAAATCCATTCCACCAAGGAAAGGAAATTACCATGCTGTTCAAGTCAAGGAGAAGAAGACTGTTGTGAATCCATCAGACAAAAAGAAGTTGGCTTCAAGATCTGTCCACATGTCAATGAATTTTGGCTCCTCAAATGTTGGTCCCAGTAAAGCAATGTCTCCTATGCCGAATTCATCAGACAAAAAGAAGCTGGCTTCAAGATCTGTCAACATGTCAATGAATTTTGGTTCCTCAAATGTTGGTCCCAGTAAAGCAATGTCTCCAGTGCTTAAACAGATCAAGAAAATCAAAGACATTACAGCTTCACTCAAATTGCAAAGGGAAAGTTTGGTTTCACGAAAATCTCCAGCCCAGGTACTTTTTACTCATCTGCATTTATACGGTTACTATCATTTTGCTACTCCTTTGCATGACGCATCAAGTTAGTCAAAGATTATATATGAGATCTGCTGTACTTGTAAATACAGGCATCTTTGGATTTAAAGACAAACCTCAGTTCAGTTGATTTTAAGTCGAAGGCAAAGCTTACTTCAGTTTTAGAAGAATCAGAAACAAGAAGGTATTTGACTATTACCATTACAATTCACCTTTGATAGTAATAGTTTATACGAAGTGAAGTAACTATTAACTCATCTTTCTGGTGATGATGAATCATAATACTAATATGTAATATTGTTTCATTAGCAGGACCAGACCCTTGCAGAACAGAACAACTATAGGAGGATCAAGAGCATCCAAAAGTTCAAATCTGCATTCTAAGGAGTGAGAATTTTTCTTTTCCAGAAACTGCTAGTAAAATATTGGAGTCGTACTGATTTCATTATTAACCCGAATAAATAATACTTTTTGCAGAAACTCCAAACCTCCAAGTGCAAATGTCATCAAACCACAAGCACCTCCAATAGCCTGCACTCCATTTAGGTTCAGGAGTGAAGAAAGAGCAGCAAAACGTAAAGAGGTAATAACTTGTGATTTCTGCAGCTATGTGCACTTGATGTAACAAGGAACCATAACATCACAGTAGATGCAAATTAGAAAAAATGCATAAAAATATAGACCAAATTGAATTTGAGATGGGAACAATGGTCTGTTCAACACTTGTATTTCCTCGATCCCAGTTTTTCCAGAAGCAAGAAGAGAAGAGGAATTCCAACGATGCTGAAAAAACTCAGATTCATGGAAGTTGCAAGGTACATTCTCTATATGACTAAAAACTAGTACTTTATGATGAAGCCTAAGAACACCAAACTCAACCCCAATTGGAAAAATCATTTGCATTGTCTGCAGAAAACTCGAACAAGATCTCAATCACCTAAGTTTACACCGAAGCCTCTGCACAGCACAGCTCAAGACATGAAATCTCAAGAGAAGACCTTTACCAATGCAAACAATGAGAGCTGCTGTATTAAAACGAACAGCAGCAGAAGAAGCATGAGAGCTTCAGCGATGTCGCTTCCCCGGAAAACTGTTCATGAAAATGCTTCCCTGAATATCCAACGTCAGACATTGCAGGGAAAATGAAATATTTCAAGCTACTGGTTCGTTAAGGTGAAGAATATATAATGAAAAGGATGTAATTTGCAGTTCATGCTTGGAATGGAATGCAATGTTAGTGGCTTTAGATAGAGTTGTGTAGTTGATTTCCTTTCCACAGTTTTGATGTTGACCAAGTTGAAGCTTAAAAGAAGGGATGATGCTTCTGTTGTAACTTGTAACATACATGGCTTGTCAATGGAGCTATGTTATTTTTTTTATTAATAAATCACAAATTATTTTTCTTTAGAATGGTAGATTTATCTAAAAAGTAGAGGGTGTTCATAGTGGTATTCTTTCTGGCCAAAAGGTGGAGTCATTTTGCTACCAAGTGATTTTATTTTATTTTTTTCTACAAAGTATGAAGTGAAATGAGGATTTTAGTGTGGATATAAAAAATAATATTTAGTATTTAAATGATTCAAGTGAGAGAACATTTGTTTTGGAAAATATAAAAGAAAGTACATTTCCTTTCATATTTTGCTACAAGTACTTTACTTTGTATGAGTTTTTTTTTTCCCTTCAAAATTGAATATAAAAAATTCACTATATAGTATATACCCATTACAACTTGGTTTTTATTGCCAAAAAAAACTTGGCTTTGTCAATTTAAGTTTCTATAATTCGTGTGTCGAATAATATTAATCTTCAAACATATGAATTCTTTTTTTTTTAATTCTATATGATTTTTATTTTTGTTAATATAAATAAATGTTGTTTTAAAAAAAAAACTATTGAAACAAGGTATTGTTATATTTTCATTTAATTAAGTCTTATTGACTATATATGTAACAGATTACTCCGCGCACTGCATAGACACATCACCTAGTTTCATTAAAAAAAAAAGACACATCACCAAGTTGTTATTATTATTGAAATTGAGGTATATACTTTTTTTTTTCTGAAGTTCATTAATTTATGTCTCGCAACACTTAAATTTTGTTAAATATTTCATAATTATTATAGTTCTAGCTACTTTACGAGATTGTAAATGACAATCTTATAGATTTATTTTTTTCCACATGCAATCTTATAGATTTCTTCTTCTCTGGGGCACTTTTTAAATGTCAAAACCAAAATGGTTTTCATTTTGACTAAATATGTCTCTATAGGCAATATTTTTTAAAGTCATTTTGACTTTTACCAAATTTTGATACCCATATTTGGGTATCATTGATATTTGATACTCAAAATGCCAAAATGGCTATCACAACTTATGGTGGGCTCCATTAGCACATGGTACAGAATGCGTGGCTTCTTCATCGTACAAGGCTGGTCTAAACAGAGCAGTGTTATCAGAACCGGACCGGACCGGCGGTCCGACCGCGGTCGGACCGGAACCGGACCCCTCACCGGTCCGGTTTGCTTATTTCTGGAGGATGTAAGCGAACCCGGTTCTGAAGTCCGGTTTTCACCGAACCGGCCGGTTTTGGGCGAACCGGGCGGTTCACCGGTTCGGACTCTTTTCATTAAAAAAAATTTAAAAAAAAAAATTAAAATTTTTTTAGGGTAAACTTATAGAGAGGCAGGCCCCGATCCGGACTAAAACCTACATAAGGGTTAACTTACAAAGAGGATATGCAAATTTGCATTTTTTTTACTAAAACCGGTCGGACCCGGTTCGGACCCGGTTCGGACCTGGTCCGACCGGCCGAACCGGGAACCGGTGGCCCTGCCGGTTCAGGCCCCGGTCCGGTTCTGATAACACTGAAACAGAGTGAATGACCAAACTAGATTCAATTTTAAAACTAATTCTCAAACTAGACTTGTTCAGAAACTAATTCTTAAAATAGGCTTATTCATCCTACGTGGCATCCTTGTCATCAAAAATATTATTTTTTAATCTTTTATATTTCTACTTTGCCTACTAAAGTTTACATTATGTTACAAATGAACGTAAAGAGAAATATAATACAATAAATACAAGAAAAAATTGAAAAATTAAGGAGAATAGATTTAAAATAAATAATTAATAAATGATAAATTACTATTTGTAAATAAAATATTATTAAAAATAAAGTATGATAATGGTCATATAAAATGTAAAGAATAAGTACACTTAATTTTTTTTTTTAAATATAAAGATAAAAGTATAAATATTCTAAAGAAAAAATTTGAATTTTATAAAATCTTAGAAAAAAATACATTTGAATTTTCCAACAACCACCAATAAGATATTAGCAATAATTATAAAATGAATTAATTTATAACTAAAAATAAGTTACGTAATACATAGTGCATCCCTTAAGTTTAAGGAATAGATTACGTAAAAAAAGGTGGGTCCCACTTTTAAAGAATGCTATGTAAAACCAGTGTAGCACATTTTTATTCATTTTACATAAAAAATACGTTAAACCCACATTTAAGTAATACTATATAATACCATTGTGGATGCTCTAATGTAAGTAATAAAATGGACATTGAATAAGAATAAAAAGATATAAACATGCTCATAAATTTAAATTCTAAAAATACTGTTTGAAAATTAAAATTAAAATCAGAAATATAATTTATGATAAATATTATATGATACAAAATTTACCTATTAAAAAATATGTAAGAAAAATGGAGTAATATTTATTTTTATTTATTTTTCAGTTTTAATTTTAGTTTAATATGATTTGCAAAAAAATGTTAGATTGTGAAATGTATTTTTTCTAAGATTTTATAAAATTCAAATTTTTTCTTTAGAATATTTATACTTTTATCTTTATATTTTAAAAAAACATATTTTAAGTGTACTTATTCTTTACATTTTATATGACCATTATCATACTTTATCTTTATAATATTTTATTTACAAATATTAATTTATCATTTATTATTTTTTTTTAAATATATTCTCCTTAATTTTTCCTTGTATTTTTGTATTATATTTCGCTTTAGGTTCATTTGTAACATAATGTAAACTTTAGGATGCAAAGTAGAAATATATAAGATTAAAAAATAATATTTTTGATGACAAGGATGCCACGTAGGGTGAAGAAGCCTATTTTGGGAATTAGTTTCTGAACAAGCCTAGTTTGGGAATTAGTTTCGAAATTGAACATAGTTTAGACATTCACTCGTCTAAACATGGGTGTGTACTTTTTTTTTGTTTAATTATTATTTAAATAAAAAAATTGAAAAATATTTTGAAAATCGGAAAAAAAAAAAACATATTTTTTAGACAAAATATCAAAACGGTATTAATATATATATATACTTTTAACTTGTATAAACAAATAAAATATTGAAATATAATCAATATTGACCTTAAATTATAGATATTTTTTTAAATATAACTAATAGTATAATTTTCATAAATAATTAAGTTCGAAATATTAAATTATAAGTCGCTTAATTCATAATAGATTTAATTTAATTGGACAGAAAATCTCGATACTTAAATATGAGTATCAGCAACATAGTGCAACTGATATTCAAAAGACACTATTTACACACCCAAAATGACTTTTGGCTATCAAATTTTGGCTTTGCCATATAATAGAAGGCCATACCAATCGAACTTAGAGATGATCATATAGTTTTTCTTGAGTCTGATCAAGGAGATCAAAACAACTCTATTACGAGTCTTCTATTGTTCAATACCACTTCTTTTTATTGTAAGTAATGCTTATAAATTAAAGGGTTAATAATATTTTGGTGCAACATGTTTGCCGAAATCTTTTGGGAGGTTACTAGGTTAGGGAAGGGAAAGAGTCAAGAGGGGAAGGGAGAGAGACCGGCCGGACCGGGTTCGAACGGGGTCGGACCGGCCGAACCGGGAATCGGTGGCCTTACCGGTTCGAGATTCGGTCCAGTTATGATAACATTGAACCGCCTCGGCCGGTTCGGCCAAACTTAAGAGGAAAAAAAATGGAAATCAACTAATCTGATAGTTGAAATACCAATACTGATTAGCAACATCACATAAACAAAAAAAATCATTTGTAAGGGAAAAAAAAATAAAAAATTATTAAAATAAACTCAGGAAACGGTTGTGGTGGTGGATGAACGATGGATCAGCTTAACAGGATTTGGCAATTTGCAGCCTTCACTTGACCATATCCGCGACTCCATTGAAGTTTGATCTGTAAGTTAAAAAACCCATCCGCTGCATTGGATAGCTTCTCGGTAGCTGCAGATGACTACTGTCTCCTTTTAGCGATTCAGTATTCGATTGAGCTGCGGCCGTCTGGAGGGCGTATGGATTTACATTCCTCACGCTGTTGCTGGGCCACGAATGGCTGCTTCTTTCGAAATAGACCCAGCTTCATCTGGAGACCGGATGCCGCTCGATTGAGCTCACAAGCTAAATTCTACAGCGTGAGATTCTCAATCTCAACTTTAAACTTCTTATGGTGAAGAATTCAAAATCTATTTCAGTAGAGCCAAAATAGTTGCTTTATTTATTCACTGCCTTGAACTTTGTACAAACATAGTTTAAAACCTAAAAACAGTTTCTTGCTAATTGCTGTCCCAAATTTGAAAGTTGATATTCAACGTATAGACTATAAGATTGGTTGATTTCATTTTTTTTTCTCTTAAATAGACAAAACAAAACATGTTTTTGAAGCATTAGTGAGCCTAAACCATGAACAACAAATTTGATACTTAGTAAAAGTGGAAAACAACATATTTTTATCGCTTAAAACATCAATTTTAACTCATCAATAAAAAAAAAGTGAAACAACAAACTTGATAGTTGAGACACCGAATATTAACATTTTAAATCTGGGACATAGTTAGCAACATGTTCTAGTCGAGACTATTTTTAGGCTCTTAACCCTACATAATATTAAAGCAGGCATCCACCCACAAATTCAAGACTTTAGTTAAGTGGTTCGAATAATTTATCAGTTTTGATTCTTTGTTGTAGATACATGGAGGCAAAAGGCAGACTTTTGCAGTTGAATGCATGTCAACAAAGAACTCAAAGAAAAGATTTATTAAACCCAAGAAAGGTGTTGTCTTGGAAACTAATGAGGACCAAAGCATTGAACTTCAAGCAAATGGGTCATCATCTAATGAGGACCAAAATTCTCCTGTACAAGAAACACTACTAACTGCATCTGTGCCTGTCCCTTCTAGAGGAGCTGTTCTTCAAGCATGCTCAGTCACTTCAGGTTTACTGGCTGCCCTTGGCATCATTATTCGGCAGGTCGAATTCTCTAATTTCCCTGCCAAATGATTTGTTTCTGTTCTTGGTTAGATCATATGTTGGATTATAGGGTTAAGAATCTAAAAACAGTTCCAACTATAGACCATGTTGCTAATTTTTGTCCCAGATTTAAAATGTTGATATTCGATGTCCCAACTATTAAATTGGTTGATTTCCACATTTTCCTCTTAAAATTGACGAAACAAAAACATATTTTTTAAGCATTAAATAAGCTTAAACCATGACCAACAAACCTGATACTTCGAAAAAGTGGAAAACATGTTTTTGTTGCTTAAAATGCCAACTTTAACATCAAAATCAGTTGAAAAAAGTGGAAAACAACAAATTTGATAGTTAGAACACTGAATATCAGCAATTTAAATCTGGGATTGCGATTAGCAACATGACTTGGTATTGTTTTTAAGTTCTTAACCCTATATTATATTTTTCCTTAATTTTGTTGAGTACCATACCACAATGTTCAGTGTTTCCTGAGCCTACACATAAGGAAGATCATTTTTAATGAAGCCGAAATGCTTTTTATGCGTACCTGTTAGAACTTTTCCATCTAATGTCCTTGTCTTGTTTACACAACGAGAGCAAGATCCGTGTTTCGATTTTTCTACTTGTTGATTTTCATGAAATTTCAAAATTGGAGCTTGCAGGTTTCACATGCTGCATTCATGGAAGGATTACCTGTAAATGACTGCACTACACAAGTATCATGTATGACTAATTGCTCTAACTCAGGGACCCAAAAACCCCCATATTATGGATCATATGATACAGTTTGTTGTTCTTGTTGCAATTTTTAGTTTTTAGTTTTCTGAGTACCATTTTTAATCCAGCCCTTGATGTACAGTTGGTTTTGAGATGTGGCATCTTGAGTTGATTACAGGATTAATCGTACTCATTTCATCATCTCGTTACGTGCTACTCAAGAACTGGCCAGATTTTGCAGAATCTAGTCAAGCTGCAAACCAGCAGGTATTAACTAAACTTTTCAGTTTACCCCAAAAAAACCTAACTTTTCAAAGCCCACTTTTAGAGCCTGATCTTCTCCCAATACTTCAGCTGCATTTAACACCAAAAAGTGTTTAAAATCTATCAGGTTCTTACTTCACTTGAACCTGTAGACTACTTGGTGGTTGCATTTTTACCCGGCATCAGCGAGGTAGAATTTTTATTTTTATTTTTTTGCTTGGCAATTGAAAATTAAGAGACATAAATCTTAGTATGCAAAAAATGTCTATTTTTACCGTTTATAAATTTGAGCAGGAGCTTCTCTTTCGAGGGGCGATGATACCAGCACTTGGACTCAACTGGGCAAGTGTCCTCATCGTTGCTACAATATTCGGGGCCTTACACTTAGGCAGTGGCCGTAAATATTCCTTCGCTGTTTGGTTAGTCATCAAGATATAAACTTTGAATGTTTATGGATAAACTGCTTCATTTGCTGATGGATTTGGTTGTAAATTTGTTCTTCAGGGCAACCTTTGTTGGGGTCGCTTATGGCTATGCAACAATCGTAACAGGAAGTGTTGTGGTGCCGGTGGTTTCCCATGCACTCAACAATTTGGTTGGCGGATTATTGTGGCGGTATGAAGAATCCAAAGTGTCAAAGTAGATATTACCCACACGAAAACAGCTATATCATAGATTAGAGAAACTTACTACCTACCAAGTACCGAGTAATGTGATATTTGACGATTTGTTTAGCTCTCAAATTGTGGCTGTAGTTTAGTGGTAAGAATTCCACGTTGTGGCCGTGGAGACCTGGGCTCGAATCCCAGCAGCCACATAATGATACCTTTTATTACATTAAAATACAAAATGGGTTAACCACCAAATTGCTATTTAATATTGACATAATTACAAATAGTTAATTACAAGATGGGTTAATCATAAACTTTATTTTTTTTAAACAAAAAAATTGGTTATTTGAAGTGAATTTTAATTGATTTTTTTAATTGATTATTTGAATTTAGTCTTTTTATTATGTTTCACAAGCATCACGTGTATGACCGTTTTTCTTTTTTTTTTGCAATTTTCTATTGTCCTAAAGTTGAACCCTATAAGAAAATTGACATTAATAATTGTGTGATGCAAATACTAGGTGTAGCTAAAAAAAAATTCATACTTTTAAAGTTTTACCTAGGTTACAATTAAATCATTCATAATAGTGAAAAAGCACAAGCATGGTGCTGGTGAAGCGTGTTAGAAAATCTCATCTGAACTTTTGATACAAAATGATACCTTTTATTACATTAAAATACAAAATGGGTTAACCACCAAATTGCTATTTAATATTGACATAATTACAAATAGTTAATTACAAGATGGGTTAATCATAAACTTTATTTTTTTTAAAAAAAAAATTGGTTATTTGAAGTGAATTTTAATTGATTTTTTTAATTGATTATTTGAATTTAGTCTTTTTATTATGTTTCACAAGCATCACGTGTATGACCGTTTTTTTTTTTTTTTTTGCAATTTTCTATTGTCCTAAAGTTGAACCCTATAAGAAAATTGACATTAATAATTGTGTGATGCAAATACTAGGTGTAGCTAAAAAAAAATTCATACTTTTAAAGATTTACCTAGGTTACAATTAAATCATTCATAATAGTGAAAAAGCACAAGCATGGTGCTAGTGAAGCATGTTAGAAAATCTCATCTGAACTTTTGATAACCGAGCAAATTGCTAGTTCTGGTTCAATCAAATTGCCATATGAACATTGACATAATTACAAATCGTTGCCTGAACTTTGTTTTTTAAAATTGGCTACCTGAAGTGAACTTTTATTTTTTAAAAAATGGTTACATGAACTTTTAATTTTCGAGTAAATTGTAATCATATTTCAATTTCTGACAAATTAGATAGAAAATAAGCATGTTTCGACCACATAGAGTTTTTTCATGTGTACAAAAGATTGATTCAGATATAAATTGAATGATTTGCAGTGAAATACTTTCAATTGGACACTCACGTGAAAGACATATTTGAAATTAGACAATTGTCCAATTGAAATTATTTTATTGCAATGCTTTCAATTTATACCCGAATTTATCTTGGTTACATATGAACAGACCCCACGTGACTAAAACATAAGTAGCAATTTACTCGGAAATAAAAGTTTGAGTAGCCAATTTCAAATTTTAAAGTTCGAATATCGATTTGCAATTGGGTCGAAATTTAGGTAGCAATTTTGTTATTAACCCAAAAACAATCCTTTAGGGGTTAAAGTGAGTTATTTCAGAACTTTGTGGGTGATTTAGAGAATACTTTCTCAACCGTTTTTTAATCTTTCCCGCTAAGAAATTACGTGACTACCCTCTCTCTCCCCGCGTAACAGACGGACGAGTTCTTTGTTCTTCTGGTCACCACGCGTAACAGACCAGCTCAAGTCGTGTAGAAACCGTAGTTGCTTTCTCGCGTCTATGCTTCTTCTTCTTCGAGACCCTTTAATTGCCGCAATGGAGCTTTCGATCCGTCATCGCAGCACTTCATTTCACTTTTCCTTTTGCAGTTCTGTTCGGATTTCATCCGCTTATAGCGCCTAGCAGAATATTCCGATCATGTCAACGGTAAGACTCGCTTCCGATTCCGATTTGGTGTTTCTCAGTTGGGTGGGATTGATGATCTGCTCAATCAGTGCTCCAATTTGGCGGATTTCTTGTAGATGATATATGTTCTATATTCATGATCGCTACCATTATTTTTTGCCGTCTCGGGTGGTAAACTGTTATTTAGGGTTTTGAACGGCCTTCTTGTGGATTCGTCGGATAGAATTGTTTTCATGATCGGTGTTTTTTTCCGTTGAAGAAGATGATGTATAAGCTGTTCCCTTTTTGTTTCTTGTAGTGTTCCACCGAATCTGCATAGTTTTTCTTGCTATGTGCAGGCAAATGACAAAATCTACCATTTTTGTGGGTGAGTAACAAAACTATAAAAGTATACTGTGGCTTTTTATGATTCAGTAACTCTGCAAGTGAAACTTTGGGCCTTCTTATACTGCTATTTAATGTGATTTGATGAATCTAAAATTATGTTTTTAACATCGTGTTCATCAAATCTGTTCATCATCCGTGTTGAAGAATGACCATTCGGGTTAAGAATGCTGAGATTTTCTTATTATTATTGCGTTTGCTTTTTTTACCCCATCTGATCCGCTATGTTGAAAGTTAAGGTTTAGTACCTAAACATAGTCTCAAGTATAAGCCATATTTGCAATTTGGTGGCTTCTCGGCTTTTCATGTTGATATTCGATGTCTGAAGTATCAGATTTGTTGCTTACCACTGTTACCGTCTGATTTGGCGTTAAAATTGATATTTTTAAGCAACAAAAACATGTCTGTTTCCACTTTTCCGAAGTATCAGATATGTTGCTCATGGTTTATGCTTATCTGATGCCTAAAAAACTCATTTTTGTTCTATCAATTTTAAGAGGAAAAAGTGAAGCTGCTGGTTTTGGAACTCTTTAGATTCAGCTCTTAGTTCGTAGAAATGAATTTGTAGAGGGTACTGATTTACTTACTGGCTGCACAAATATACTTGCAGCAGCGTGAAACAAGGCCACTGCCAAAATTCGGAGAGTGGGACGTGAACAATCCCGCATCAGCCGATGGATACACAGTCATATTTAGCAAGGCAAGAGACGAGAAGGCCGGAGTTGTTTCTGATGGCGATGTGAATAATCCGCAACAGCAAACAACTGCAACGAATGTTAAAAGCAAGAATTCCTCTGTGGTTAGGATCTTCAACCCTTGCAATAATACTGCTTCCTTAATAACTTGTTAAGTAAGTTACTCTCTTTACTGAGCTAATAATAACCTAATTAAACTTTGCTACAGAGTAAATGGTTTTGCTTTGCTTGATCTGGAGGCGAATTTCGGAAACGGCTTGATTGATGCAGGCTTGTGATTTGAGCCTGAGGTATATAGGGTAGGGAAAATGGATGTACATAGTTGAGGGGTTGGTTTTGATATTAGCTTCTTCTTTGTCATGCCATCATTCTCAAGGAAGAAGAGCTGTTGTCCGTGTTAATCGAGTAGTGTTTCAAACTATATATATACTTGATGTTCTATCAATTAAACATGGATTCAATACTTGTTTAGGCTATTTCTACAGCTGTTTTCTCACATCAACTTTTGGAGTAATCCAATCTATGGGTTTCTCAAGTATATTATCAAGAAATGAGAGAAGATTTGAAAAGATGAGGTGTCAAAATGTGATTAGACATAAATACTGATACATTAGCTCTAAAATTGTTATCTTATCATCTCTTATCAAGAATATATATATACTAGTTGGCTGACCAGTGCGTTACGCGGTAAGTAATTTGTTTTAAATTTTTTTAAAAGTTGCGCAAATTTCATATTTGATTTTAGTAATTAATTTTGGTAGTTTGTGTTATTTGAAATAATTTATTCAAGGCAAACAAAACACTTCTAAACATGTTTAAGTGTATATATATTATTTTAACTTACATAATTCCATCTTAATCAAACATTATATGAAACGTGTTTGAACATAGATTATATTTGTTAGTTAATAAGATTACACATATAATAATACTATTTGTGGGTCTTATCCATTCAAACTAATATTAAAATAAATAAATTCTTACAACTAACTATTTCTCTTAATTATATTATTATATTCACAGTATCTAATATAGAGCATTGGAACAATTTTAAGTTGTTCACATATTCAATAAGATTATATCACATTATATTTTGTAACATAAGATCTAGATGGACCAAAAAGATTGAGTTAATATAAATAAATTTACTTGCCAAAATATTATGTATCATATCAAATTATATTATATATAGATGATTGGTAGCTCCCATCGTAGAAGGTAGTGAATCTGCTTTGAGAGTACTTCGATGAAAACTTATGTTATAATGTTATTGAAGCGAGCTTTGTAGAGCACTGGAACAATTTTAAGGTGTCACATATTTAATATGATTATGTCACATTATAATTTGTAACATACGATAGATGGACCAATAAGATTGAGTTAAAAAATAAATAAATTTACTTGTCAAAATATTATGTATCATATCAAAATTATATTATATACAGATGATTGGTAGCCGTCATCGTAGAAGGTAGTGAATCTGCTTTGGGAATACTTTGATGAAAACTTATGTTATTTATTGACGCGAGCTTTATAAAATTCAATATGTTTTTTCTAAAATTAATATATATATATATATATATATATATATATATATATTAAAAATATCATATATATCTTATTATTAATTAATTTATCATTGTATTATTATACATAAGTTATAAATATAAGATATCCTATGTTATTCATAAAATCTTCGCCTCTATTTATTTATATGAAAAAATATGTTCGTAATTCAGAGTACTTTGAAAAAAATTATTCGAAAATTAATATAATATTACAATAGATGAATATGTTTATTATATTAAAATCACTTATTATTTAATTATGTATAGTGCACTTTTAAAATTCAGAATCGTCAGTTATGCCACTTGGAACAATAATACGTATCTAGGACTACAAGCTCTAGCATTTTTTTAACCTTAAATTTGTCGATTTCACCACGTTTAATTATCTAATTAATCAAGCAGATATTTTTTTTGCAAAAAAAAAAAAAAAAAAATCTTTAGATTACTTTATTATTTTTATGGTTAATAACTATATCGCGACCTAAGCTTTTACCAAATTACAAATCGCTACACGGATTTAAATTTTTTTAAATTGTCTACATGAACTTCAAACATTCAAACAAATTGCTACCTCTATTGCAATTTCCGTCAAACTGGACAGAAAAACAGCATGCATCGGCCACAAGGGGTCTTTAGAAGTGTACTCAATATAGATACGACAGTAAATTGAACAAAATGCAGTAGGATACCTTAACTAGAATGCTCGAATAGACTCCACCCAATTCAAACTGTGCCATTCAATTAAGTGTCCAATTGAATGTATTTTGTTCATACCTTTCAATTTATTAGATAATCCTTTGGGTACAAAAAAACAAAAAAAAAAAGACCAATACATACTTCAACATTATAATGGAAGTAGCAATTTTCTCATAAATTGAAAGTTCAGGAACTAATTTTAAAAAATTAAATTTCAAGTAAAAGTTCAGGTGGTTTAGATATTAACCCTAGTTTTAAACATTATTTGATATATATATATATATAAGTATATGTATCTAGGGTTAATTATAAAAAGTAAACTTAATTTTGAGTGTTTTGCAAAAAAACAAACCGAACTTTTTTTTCTTGCAAAAAAAACAAATTCAACTTTATAAAACATAGCAAAGTGCAAGCTCTACTGATTTTGTCCATCATGCGTCACGTGAACAATGATGATCTAATCCTTTAACCTTATGTGTGTGGTTTTTATAATATTTTAATATAAAAATCAACGTAGTTTGCACTTTGCAAAGTTTTGTAAAGTTTTTTTTTTTTTTTTTTTGCAAAGAAAAAAAATCATCTAGTTTTTTTTGCAAAACACTCAAAGTTGGGTTTGCTTTTGGTAATTAATCCATCTATCTATATATCTATTTTATAATAATGACAGAGGTGGCAGTGTGCGTTCATGTGTGATAATAGCTGTGTCGTATTAAACTTAGTGAACACGAATACGCACGATAAAATTACCGTGCCACGTTTTACAAACACGAACACAATACACGTTTTTTCATGCGTTCTCGTGTCGTGCTATTATGTTTTGTTAAGGTATTCAGTCGTATATCTCTGTAAGAGATCTTTAAGGAAAAAAATCAAATAATGAACTTCATATAACAAAAAAAAATATGAATTAATATGTCATTAATTCAAAAGTTAGTAATATAAGGTTCACAAACTCTAAAAATTAAATCACCAAATGGAATTATAAAAGTATTAAATAAGATTTGTTCAAAAAGTGCTCAATAAATATACTTTGTAGCACAACTTTATTGTGTGTGTCTTGTTGTGATACCTAAACACGAGCACGACAAGAAAATTATATCGTTCTAACCGTGTTCGTGTTCAGGACGACCCAAGAGTAAGGCTACTAAATAAAGAGTTGTAGACACCAATTTCTAAGAGATCTTATGTGTGATAGTGGTTTTTTTTTTTTTTTTTTTTTTAATTTTGGGTTAAAGGCCTTATGCAATTAAGATTATATATAATGACTAATTAATTCGTATTTAAATTATTTTTAAATTGAATATAATAATTTAATTATCATCATTATGCGTAGCAAAAAAATTAATTATCATCATTAAACTCTTTACATTTAGTCACATTTGTTTATTTTTATGATTCCTCGTATAATTCAAAGTTTCCAACAAATCAGTTAGTTATCTAATTAATTCGTATTGATAAAACTACTAAAATTACAACTAAATCTTTATTAACTATCAATATAGTAACTTATAATTTATAATGTTAAGTTCTTACTTTCTTAACGTTTATATTTCTCTTACTATTTTACGTTGCTAGCTCACTACATTGTCAATATTAGACCAACCTTACTTACAATTATGAGATTAGTACAAATTTTGAGATCCAAATTCTTCAATTAAAGTGACTATGAATTATTTAACAAAACAGATTCTATCATTCCAATTTTTAGTTTTAATTTTTTAATTTTTACTGTTTTTGTTTATTTGTTAAAACTTTTTTTAACGTCTTAAAATATGAATCATGTTATTAAAAAATTAAGAAAATGAGAAGAGTTAAAAGCTCAAAAAATAAATTTATAATAAAAAATTACAATGAATATAAAATTTATAAGTTTTGTAAAAAAAATATGTTTAATAAAAATATCTAAATTAAAATATAGTTTTAGACCTCAATTTTTATTAGATCATTTTTGTATTGTATTATTCTTCTGTCATATGTTTGTATAAACATAACTAAGTGCTGTCCCGCGTATCACGCGGGTGACTTGCCACATATGTAATAATAAATATTGAATAAAGTTATAATCATCAAATAAAGTTGAGGAAATAAGAATAAAAGAAAAAATGCCTCAGCAACCAATCATATTTCTTGGTCTTACTGCATAGAGATGCTTCTATTCACACGTGAAAACAACCTACATGAAAATTTTGAGAAGAATTATGAAATATATTCTCTGCCAACAGAAAATTAAAGCATGTCGTACCACTTGACTTAACGAAGAAGTCTAGGATCATCTTAAAGCGATGAAGCCCAAAACAACAGCGATGGATGACTAACAGTATAAATTAGAATGAAGTTATCAACACTGTTTCCAAGAACTTGATCAACACTCTTTCAAATTTGAGAATGAATATATAAAGATGAACATACCTTGCTTTTCAAGAATACTCTTTGTGTAAAAACAACGAAGTGTCGATTTGCACTTGCCCAAAACCGTATCTAGTAGCTAAAGAAGAACTCTTATATATACTACTGATCCGCGCATGCGTTGCACACGTGACAATCATATTTTTTTTTTTTTTTAGTTTAGTTAAATTTAAAGACGAATTACTATAAATATCCAATAAGATTTAAGTCAAGCGGTCAAAAGCGGCCAAAGTTAAAATCATTTTACGCTCCGATTAGCGGCCTTCACCATGGGGCCTGCATTTTCTCTCTCAACATAATGAAACCCTAGTTTCTTAGAACCCTAATTTCCTTCCCGCCGCCGCCCCTTCGTTTACCTAGACAACTCAGCCAACCAACTGCATTTACTTCCCCCTAATCTTCTTAACCTCTGCGTTGGAAGTTGTCCCGCATTTACTCCGACCACTGAACCGATGTCCTTGAAACCAGACTTCCTTTGGACGACACGCAACCACCACCTGGCAGGCTGCACCAGCGTCCCCGGTGCCGTGGCTTCATATCATCTCTTGCATGCGCTCCCTAGTACAGAGGTAATGATTGCAAGACCCGGTTATCAACAAGATCTAATCAGAAACAAAAAGAATGTCTGTCCATATGCCCCTTTACTTCACCTGAAGAAAGAGACGTTCCATATTATATACACCCACCTTCATCCAAGAAAACGACCAAAACCCTACTATTCTCTCCACACCATGGCTGATCTGACAAACGTTTTGGTAGGGCGTGTCCTTTCCATCCGTCGGGACAGAGAAGATATCATCCGAAGGTATATTTCGGCTAACTGGCGCATTCCTCAAGCACCCGACACTGTCCGAAGGGAGGATGGGTTATGGGTCTTCCTTTTCCCAACTGAAGAGCTTCGTCGGGAAGTTTTTCAAAACTCCCCGTTCAATGTGGAAGGTATGATCCTTGTCCTGGGTGATGCTGGCCCTGGTGACCCCGCTGCCGCCATAAATTTCACCCTGGTGCCTTTTTGGATTGAACTTCGTGGAATGCCGATGATGCTCACGACTAGGGCAAATGCTGCTTTGGTGGCTTCTGCTGTTGGAGACGTTTTTGAAATGGAGTTTGATGATGAGCATCCATGGGCGACAGCTTATCCACGAGTTAGGGTTTTCCTAAACTTGAAACTTCCTGTAGTTCCGGCTGTGGGTTTGGTTGGTGAAGATGAAAGCATCCATCGCATCACCATACGGTATCGAATGGCTATGCCGTGCCGCAGATGTGGATGTCTAGGCCACAATTTCGAACAGTGCCGCTCAGTGGAGACCGTCATATATCATCAACTGGAGCACATGCAGCAGCGCATTGACAATATCCCTGGGCTCCAAGCCATACGAGATCCGTCGAGACCCCTTTATTCCCCCATGCAAATCGAGGTACGGGCTTTCTCAATAACTGGATCCCCTATAACATTAACCATGCCTTGAATACCCCAGCTAGAGGTGTTGCACGTCGTACTAGACCCGCCCCAGCCACCGCCGATGCTGGCCCTTCCAGCCCAGCGCACAGAGTGCCCCAACCCATGGGACAACACAGTGAGTTCTCACAGGGGGGTAACCAAAATGGACACATGCACTATGCTGGCCCTTCGACAGCAACAGGATACACGCACCAGCATCGATATTTTGGAAGCCCTACATCGCCATTACATTACCCCGCATCCCCCTCATACCATGGCCACTCTGATCAACATGCAGCAGGAACCATTGCCCCACCGAACTCACCCATGAGCCCTACTCCACTCAATGTCCCTTTTCCGGAGCCATACCATCACACCATCCCCATAACCTTGCCATATCCATTATCCGATACACCTGCCGATTTTCAACCAAGGTCTTTCATGCACGAACCAGCTCCACAGCCCACCCCACAAATCCATAACCCTAGCTTCCCTTACCATCTCCCACCCGCCATCCAACCTTTCCAAAACCACACGTTCCAGTTGCTACACTCGTGCACACCCATGGCTTGGCGTCTCAATCCCACCCTTGGTCCGGTTCCTAATATTGGCATGCAGATGTGGACTCCGACCCCTTTCATCCCATCACCGTTTATCCCGTTTCCAGCTCATACCCTAGACACCTCCCACCTAGAACCATCTTACCTTCCCTCGGAGCACCACCCAATCTATAACTTCAATCAGGAACCCGTGAGCCCCCCTACACCACCCACCCCGCCGCCATCGCCGTCTCAACAACCAACGCAACCTGTAGTTCCCCCTGCTTCCCCAATATCCCAACTAGCTCTTTCCCTAGCATCTCAACTTCCACCCATACCTGCGACGCAACAGACGCCTCAGACTGGCCACCTTGATCGTGCTACTATTGAGCTGTTTGAGAGGCTTATTTCCCGCCAACCTAGATTGATACTTGAGTCTTCCTCACTGAATGTGGACGATTGCCACAATTCGGCCAATCCCCTTATACCAGAGGGTCTGACCAAATCAGACCAGCCTCCTCATGAAGCTAGTGTGGGCCGCCGTCCAGGAAAGGAGCCAGCAACGAGCGGACCTGTTCCTCCAAAGAAAAGAATTGGGGGAAAGCGTCCTGCTACTGGGATTGTCATAAGAGAAATTCAACCGGAGAGCCCTCCTCGTAGCGTACGCCAGCGGGTGTCTCCTCACCAACCCCCACGACAGCAGGAGGATCGCCATGACACCCACCAGGTTGAAAACACTACCCCCCAGGTAGCTTTAAATTTGACAACTTGGCTCCTTAGGATTAGCTGTTGTGGCTTGTCCCATGTGTTCACTAGTTACTCGGTGCATGCTTGCGTTTCTTTTTACGGTTTGCCACTTCTACACGTGATTGTTCTACATGGTTTGAATGTTGTTATTGTCATGATAATGGCTGCGGGGATGCCGGTCGGGCAGTCCCCGGGCCTGCAATGAAGCTTCTTAGTTGGAACTGTCAGGGTGCCGGAAACAACCTGACAGTTCATCACCTTGGATACCTAGTTAGGATGCACAACCCTAATTTCGTGTTCATCGCGGAAGTTAAGAGCAACTCTAATAGACTCATTGACACCTTAGCAACATTAGGATTCCCTTTCTCCCACGTACAAGAGCCCATTGGTATTAGTGGAGGGTTGGTGCTTGCTTGGCGGGAGTCCTATTCTGTAACCATCAAGTATAGCTCCCAACACATAATCCAGACTGTAATCTGTATATCTCCAAACAGCATCCTATGGGATTGCTTCTTCGTATACGCCCCATCCATCTTGGCTGACCGACATCCCTTTTGGTCTACTTTGATCAATTCCCTTTCCCAATCTACGGGTCCCGCAATTGTTTTAGGCGATCTCAATGATATTTGGTTCACTTCGGAAAAGCACGGTGGAAACACTCCTTCCTCCGCAAGATTAGCTCAGGCTCACAATTGGACGAATGAAGCAAACCTCATTGATATCGGTTATCAAGGACAATCTTTCACCTGGACTAACCGACGGGATCCTCCGCATTTTATTGCGCAGCGTTTAGATCGCGTCCTTGCTAACCCTATATGGACGACTACATTCCCACTCGCTACGGTTTACCATTTAGCTACTATTGCTTCTGACCATTGCCCCATCGTTCTTGATACGCATCCATCTGCACGACCCCTTGGTCGAAAACCCTTCCGTTTCGAAAACATGTGGCTAGACGACTCATCTTTTGCTAATACGGTCACCCATTCGTGGCAGCCCGCCATCAATGGTTCCTCCCAATTTATCTTGTCCCGGAAACTACGACGTCTTAGCGCGGACCTTTCCCGTTGGAACAGAGAGTCTTTCGGGAATATCAGAGCCCAAATTCTTAGTTTGACGAAGCAACTAACGGCAACCCAAGCCAATGGGGACAACAATGACACCGGTGAACCGATTCGTCAGAGAATCCATGATCTGTATAAGCAAGAGGAAACGATGTGGAGACAAAAATCAAGGCAACTCTGGCTTAAGCTAGGTGATAGAAATACGAAGTTTTTCCATGCAAAGACAATCGCCCGTCGTAAACGAAACAAGCTAGAGTGGGTCCGGCTCCAAGATGGGAATTGGCTCACAGATCCGGTTGAGGTCCAAGATCACATACGCAACTCATTCTCTCAATTATTTCAAGCTTGCCCCCTACCACCGCAATATACTCTCATAGATTCCCTACCACCGGTTCAAGCTACGTCATCGATGAGTTTCCTTTCTGACGATGTGACAGATGAGGAAATACTGCTGGCTATAAAGAGCATGGGACCCGACAAAGCACCCGGCCCAGATGGGTTCCCACCCAGGTTTATTCAATCTCAATGGGACGTGGTAGGAGCTGATACCAGTCGAGCTATAAAAAGTTTCTTCTCATCTGGCCATCTTCTAACGGAATTAAACAACACCTTTGTTGTCCTCATTCCGAAAACCGAGAATCCCGAATACCTCTCTGATTGGAGGCCTATCAGCTTATGCAACACCTCTTATAAGATCATTGCGAAAATCTTGGCAAATCGTCTGCGGAAAGTAATTGATCACATTATCTCCCCATTCCAGAGCGCATTCGTCCCAGGTCGCCTCATTACGGACAATACCCTTCTTGCCCATGAACTTATTCATTCCTTAAAAAAACGAAGAAGAGGATCAAAGGGTTTTCTTGCCCTTAAGCTGGATATGAGCAAAGCATACGATCGAGTTGAGTGGCCTTTCCTAAAACGCTCCCTTATCCATTTTGGTTTTCCCACTCGTTTTGTCAACTGGATCATGACGTGTGTCTCCACACCATCACTCTCCATCCTAATTAATGGCCGCACCTCTCCGCCAATCGCCTCGTCGCGTGGTCTTCGCCAAGGTGACCCTCTATCCCCGTATCTATTTATCTTAGTTTCTCAAGTTCTATCCGCTCATCTCTCGTTAGCCCAACATAATGGGACAATTGTCGGACTTCGCCCGGGCCGCTTCTGTACACCTTTGACACACCTCCTTTTTGCGGACGACAGTTTACTTTTCTTGGAGGCATCGCACAATACAATTTCCATGGTCAGAAGCCTACTTGATCAGTATGAAAGAGAATCTGGCCAGTTGATTAATTATCAAAAATCGAGTATGATGTTTAGCCACAATGTGCCCTCCCAAATGCGCACGTCCCTATGTGATTTTATGGGAGTCCAGATTATGGGGCCTCAAGAAATTTACCTTGGTCTACCACTTGATTTGGTAAAAAATAAAGGGCTCACGGCCTCTAGATTACTTGACCGAATTTCTTCGCGTATACAAGGCTGGATGTCGAATTTTCTATCTCCGGCGGGAAAAGAGATTCTCATCAAATCAACAATTGCCTCCATTTCCTTCTTACGTCATGTCTACGATCAGATTACCAAAGCACGTGACCTCTAAGATTGATACAATGGCCCGTAATTTTTTCTGGAAAAATTCTCATGATAGAATTGGCATTCCGTGGGTAGCTTGGGATAAAGTGTGCACCCAAAAGATGCAGGGTGGTTTGGGGTTCCGTAACACCAATCACTTCAACTCCGCCTTGTTATTAAAACAGGTATGGCGCATACTCACGTCTGAATCATCTTTGTGGGCTAGAACCATGAGACAGAAATACTTGTCATCAGTGCCCCTATTTACTGCCAATATCTCCTCGAGTCAATCATCAGTTTGGAGGTGCATTCTAGGTCTACGACGATCGCCTTTGCTGGGTTTTCGATGGAGGGTAGGGAACGGAAAATCCATCCGCTTCTGGTATGATCCCTGGATACCAAACATCGGAATTCTCTCCGACTGGCCCAACCTCTTAATTGAATCCCCCAATACTCTGGTTGCAAATTTCATCCAAGACAACCAACGGTACTGGAACGTCAACCTCCTACAAATATTTCTCCCAGAGGTAATTATCCAGCAGATTTTATCCATCCAGCTGCCGATGTTCGATACCCCGGACAAACTTTTGTGGAATTTTACTCCCTCGGGCGCGTACTCTGTCAAATCAGGATATCATGTGATCCACTCGACAGAACAACATAGTCACCACGGGTCTACCTCGGGTCCTGTACAGATTGCTAATCCAAATGTTTGGTGTACGTTATGGAAACTTAACTTACTCCCAAAAATAAGGATGTTCATCTGGAAGGGCCTATCGGGAGGTTTAGCCCTAGCTACCAACCTTCATAGACGGATTCATACTGCAGACCCTCTTTGTCCTCTCTGTAAGGAAGAGCCGGAAACTTGGAACCACCTTATGTGGACGTGCCAATTTGCCTCGCGTGTCTGGTTCGCCTCACCCTTCTCTGTCAGACGGGATCGAATCACTTGCCCCTCAATTATGGATTGGCTCCTACTGACCAAACATGGTCCGCTTCAACACCAAACTGAATTCTTGGAGATTGTGACACACAAATGCATAATTATGTGGAGTATTTGGCATACTCGGAATGATGTTGTCTTTAGAAATCTTAGGGCTAACATTGAGTCGACTATGTTTTTTTACTTTGATGTAATCTTGTCTAATGTACTTGCTTGTGTGATACCAACAGGACCACCCAGAGATACCTCACAAATCCCCCCGATCAACACCATAGCTTGCCCTGTTCGGATGCTCTTACCACCTGGAGGGTCACTAGTCATGCTCGATGGTGCTGTAAATATCTCGAATGGTTCCCTTTTTGGTGCTTCGTCTCTTTGGAACTATCACGGATCACTCGTTTCCATTTCTGTATGCTCGGCTCCCGGATCAGACCCGCTTTTGGCCGAAGCTCTGGCTTGTAGAAACGGTCTACTTTTGGCGGCAGCAAGACCAACTATTCACCCTACGGTGTTTTTGTTGGACTCTCTCCTGCTGTTCAATGCTGTCAGGTCTCCTACAACCGTCGTTGCTTCGTTGTTTGGGGTTTTAGATGATATCCGGACGTTGTTAAGACTTAATAGTTTGTTTTCTTTAAAGTTGGTTAATCGTCGGTTTGTTCAGTTTGCACATCTTTTGGTTAAAAAGGCTTCCCTTGTAAATGTTACGGGAACTTGGCTCCGTCCACTTATCACGTCTAGCCTTCGCGTTCACTCGGACTGTTTGTAATTTCTTTCTTTGGCTTTCTTATTAATGGGAATCTTCCTTCATCAAAAAAAAAAAAATCATTTTTATCCAGCCACATATAAATAATAATAATTCCAAATAACCAAATTGATCGATTCTTAAAAATTTGACAAATAGGAAGCAAAGTCCACATGTTGGCATATCAAAATTTATAGTAAAAGGTTAATGTTGTTATTCGGTGTAGAACTATTAGATTGGTTTTCCACTTTTTATTTTAAAATTGATTAAATAAAAATATATTTTTTAAGCAGCAAATAAGTATAAACCATGAGTAACAAATCTGATACTTAAGAGTAGTGGAAAACATGTGTATGTTTCTTAAAACGTCAATTTAAACAGTTAAATCAGTTGAAAAAGCAAAAGTAACAAATCTAATCGTTGGGACAACGAATATTAACATTTTTAATTTGACATGGGAGAAAATTGAGTTATTTGGGCCCTGGAGAATTAACAGCGCGAAGTCAGCTAGAAACAAAACATATAATTGAGACATTTTTTTAGCTTCTTAACCCTCAAATCTAACTTTAAGAAACAATAGTGGAAAAAAAAAACTTGAAGAAACAATCTCTATTAATCTCGATTTAGATCTCTATAAATATATGCGCATGTGCATGTAGTTCAAATCAGTTTCCACAAAATCTGTTACCTAGAGGTAAATAGTACCATATCCTTGCATGCCAATTTCAAGAGTGCTCTTCCGAATATTGTAGTATGAAAAGTTGTACTTCTGAAATTGGCATGCACTCTTGAAAAGTTGCCGGCTAATCAGACCTATAAGGTAGTGGCCAGTAAGGTTCCTTACAAGTTAATATAGGTTAGGGTTAGGAACACAATAGGGGCCTGAATGTTTGCCCATGTTGCCAAAAGGGATCTGAATTGAAAAAACGTATTATTAAGGGTCTGAATTTTGAGTTTTGTATCAATCGAGTTTCCATCCAAATTTGCCGTTAAATGTAACGGAAACACGTAAAATGACAGAATTATCCTTTTGCAATTATTATACAATTTATCAGTTTAATTAATGAAATGTGAAATGTCTAAAATACCCCTACACACTAATTATGCCCTAAGGCCACCACGGCCACGGCCATCGACCACCATCCCAGCTCCGGCGACAACCACTCCAGCTCCGACGACAACCACCCCAGCTCCGGCGACCAAAACCCCCCTCCGGCGACCCAAAAAAGCTCCGATCGGAGCTTTTTTGGGTCGTTGGAGGGGGTGGTGGTCGCCGGAGCTGGGGTGGTGGTCGCCGGAGATGGGTGGTGGTCGCCGGAGCCGGGTGGTGGTGGTTGCCGGAGCTGTGGTGGCTTAAAGGGTATTTTCGTCTTTTTAGGTCAAACATGTGAGGGATACACTTTGGTCAAAGGGCATTTTCGGGTTTTCAAATTATTTTCGGTCACATGCCAAGCATGTGACCACTTTCCGTCACTTTTAACAGAAAAAATAGACGAAGACCTCACTTATACACAAAACTCAAAATTCAGGCCCTTAATAATACGTTTTTTCAATTCAGACCCCTTTTGGCAACATGGACAAACATTCAGACCCTATTGTGTTCTTAACCCTATAGGTTATGGTCTATCATCAAGCACCATGTTTATATAGATATGGATCATAGATTACCTATTAGCATGTAAGAAACTTCCAGATGCTATCTTATATAAGTCTAATCAGTTGAAAACTTTTATTTGTAATTTCTGAAGCATACCTTCCGTGTTTAAATGATTTCTCATGGAGTCATATTACTAATATGGAAATACAATTCCTTTTACTTACATGATGTCTAACGTCAAACACCGACATATCATCAGTGTTGTTTATTAAATTAGTTCATTGGATGTAGGGAGATTCAACTTCACTAAATCCAAGTACATAGGAATGAAGATATCATTAGTCACTTGTAGCTTATTTTATCATGCCAGAAGTAGCTAAATGGAGGCAAACACTTACCCCAAAAAAGAATGAAATTAAGAAATAACCACAAACTAGAGTTGTTTTGCTAAGTAGGCATATTTTTAATTGTAATTACGAAAATAAGCATGTAAAGTTGGAATTTCCAACTTTAGGCAAATCCTCGGATGGGAGTCGAGGATTTGACCAAAAGCTTTGGTCAAATCCTCGGATGGGAGTCGAGGATTTGACCAAACGCTTTGGTCAAATCCTCGACTCCCATCCGAGGATTTGACCAAAGCTTTTGGTCAAATCCTCGACTCCCATCCGAGGATTTGACTATAGCTTTGGACAAATCCTCAATTTTTTTTTAATAAAATAACTGAAATTTTAAAAAAAAAAAAAGTTCCAATATTTTCAACATTAAAAAGAAATCATTCCAACATTTAAATATCAACTAATAATTATGCAAACCGATCTACATTTATCTCAATCTATCAACTAATAATTATCTAAATAATGTGCATTTCATCGCAATTATGCAAATCGATCAATAATTAATCATAATTAAGCACTACATTATCTACATTCATCTCAATCCGTCAACTAATAATTATCTAAATAATCAGCATTTCATCGCAATTAAGCAAACTAATCATCAAGTTAACACTATAAATGTTCATAATTAAGTAAAATATCATCAATTTACCTCAATTTGAGTAATTTCCCAAATTCCGAAATTAGGGTTTCGAATTTGGAGCTGCTACTCCGGCAAGCTTGCTGCGACAGGGACCTTGCTGCGGGCGGAGCGTTGGGAGGAGCGTCGGGCGGAGCGGCGGCAGATCGACGGGCGTCCTAACTGCGATGGCGACCTTGATGATGGCCACCTGGACGGAGCACCAGCTGGGAGCGGCGGGCGGAGCGACCTGGCCGGAGCGGCGGGCGGAGCGACCTGGCCGGAGCGGAGTCGAGGATTTGACCAATATTTTGGTCAAATCCGAACTGGGAGTACAGCCCAGCCAATATTACCCTATATTATTATTTAAAAAAAAACCCTATTTTACTTAATTATGAACAGTTTTAGTGTTAACTTGATGATTGGTTTGCTTAATTGCGATGAAATGCTGATTATTTAGATAATTATTAGTTGATAGATTGAGATGAATGTAGATAATGTAGTGATTAATTATGATTAATTGTTGATCAATTTGCATAATTGCGATGAAATGCACATTATTTGGATAATTATTAGTTGATAGATTGAGATAAATGTAGATCGATTTGCATAATTATTAGTTGATATTTAAATGTTGGAATGATTTCTTTTTAATGTTGAAAATATTGGAACTTTTTTTTTTTTTTTAATTTCAGTTATTTTATTTAAAAAAATTGAGGATTTGACCAAAGCTACGGTCAAATCCTCGGATAGGAGTCGAGGATTTGACCAAAAGCTTTGGTCAAATCCTCGGATGGGAGTCGAGGATTTGACCAAAGCGTTTGGTCAAATCCTCGACTCCCATCCGAGGATTTGACCAGAGCTTTTGGTCAAATCATCGACTCCCATCCGAGGATTTACTTAAAGTTGGAATTTTCAACTTTACATGCTTATTTTCGTAATTACAATTAAAAATATGCCTTTTTAGCAAAACAACTCCACAAACTATGTCTGAGCAATATATGTTAAAACAATTTTCGTTCATGCTGGTGTTAAGAGAGAGTTTGGCACATAGGGCGAGTGTGGGTTAGTCGAGCAGTACGAGCACAATTGAATCACTAAAGAACCTAAACCACACAATAGATTAATATAGGATTACGGAGTTGTTCCAAATTTGTATAAAGCATTGATGGATCAGATATGCCAACATTGGTGTTGGTAAGGCTATTTGGGCAATTAAACAGTGAATATTGTCAAATACTAAAACAAATTAAATAATTATAATCGTAATCCAATGGCAGATTAGGCTAGGAGTACAGAATATGAAAAACTTACAATTCTACAAACTCACGTATTCTTTCTTTATCCTCTGTCCCCCTCCAATCCAAACGGCACGAATGTGTATGGTGCGGGTCCTCCTCCATTGAACCTTGTAGAGTTGCATTTTTCAGGTTTAAGGAAGTACTCAGCGCTCTTGTGGGTCAAGTTTGCGCTCCAAAAATGAACACAGAGCGAGAAACTTGATCCGAGGCGATCTGGTTGAACGGACAAGCGAACTTTGCCACCTGGACTAATCGTAGATTGGATGCGCAAAGGGAAGTTTCTATGTGGGTTTGGATGGATATGGAGCAGTGGAGTTCCTTTACTGGAAGCGATTGGTTGCCAGGAATAACAATCGTGCAAAAGAGTGGTTTTTTGTTTTTAATCTAGAGGATTGGTTAATTATTCACCGAACCGATACATTGGTGCTGGTGACTGTTAGGGGTGAGGACAGCACCAACATTTATTATAGGTGTAGATAGATGTAGATAGATATATAATTCTCTTACTCTAAATATGATATATTTGAGACTCTTACAACTTTGGTGGTGGTGGTGTGTTGTTGTGGTGGTGTGTGTTTGTTTGCTCCATTACAAATGACTCCACTCCTATTAATAGGCTCCTAAAGATTTCTCTAGACTATTGGAAATCTCTAGACTAAGAACATACTAGAAATTCTCTAGAAACTACTTAGATGGTAGAATTATCTAGACACCTTAACCTAGCCAAATTCTCTTGATGTTTCTTCAACTTGGCCCAACTCCTTAGCTCAAATCTTCAAGTCTTGGCCCAATGATGGTAAGTTGTTCTTAGCCCATAAAACTCCACCTCAACATTGACTTTCCTTCATGTTTCTTCTTATCAATGTTGCACTCCGGTCTGTGCCGCTCTCGATTCTTCAGTCGTACTTTTCTGTCTCGATCAACTTGTGACTTTGAAAGTATTTTTCTCACTTCCCTTGATGTCTTGTATATTCCTCTTTTGTTGAAGACCAAATTATTAGTCAACGATGAAATACCCTGTCGACGTTTCACTCCCGGTGACGGCGACATCACTTTGACTCCCGTAGACATCTTCAAGACAGACTCTTCTTTATCTTCATCTTGAGGCAAAGATTTATTATCAATTACCGGACTTGCAAGGAAGCAAGAATACGCGCAAATACGATTTTTATGATGATTGAGATCTGGCTTAATAACCGATCTTCCAAATCATTTCTTCACCACTTGTTTATCATCGGCTCCTCCATGGAAATCTCTGCGATGATTTGAACTCCCCCTTTATCCTTTAACCTTCTTTTAAGAAGTTTCCTTACTTGAAGCCGGTATCACGAACATGTCGTCTACTCGCTCCCCGATGTGAACTACGTTCGCCTTGATCATCTTAACATTCATAAGAAACTTCACATCATTCGGACCAAATTAAACGTACATACCTGAATTGATCGCATTCGCCACTGAAAGGAGATTTATCTTCATACCGGGAACATAATAAACGCTATCGAGCTTAAACGATGTCCCACCGCTACTGTTGATCACAACTGTGCCTTCCTTCTCAACATGGTGAACATTATTAGGGATGGCAACGGGTCACGGGTACCCGCCGACCCGCGGGTACCCGACCCGATTTTGACCCGATGACCCGCCGACCCGCGGGGCGGGTTCGGGTTTGGGTTCACGGCGACCCGCCGACCCGACCCGAGCTTTTATTTTACATATATATTTAATATATGTATATTATATAAAACTATACGGGTAATATAACACATAGTCAAAATAACAATTATTCTAATGAATGGGGTGATTTATATTTGGATTATGAGTTAATTTAATAATTTATGATTTAAATTTGGAGTTGAATTTGGATACGGTAACATAGAATTTAGAATTTAAGATTTAAAATGATAAATTATACCTCCCGACCCGAAAGTGCATGGGACGGGTCCGGGTCGACCATATTGACCCGCGGGGCGAGTCCGGGTCTGGCGATACCCGCCCCGACCCGCCCCATTGACATCCCTAAACATTATCATCCGTCGTGACTATAACTTCTTCTCCTTCATGCTGGCGAAGATTCGAAAGTTTCTTCACATCTCCAGTAAGATGATGACTACAACTGGAATCGACAATCCACTCCTTTCCCGAGTCTCGAGCTACAAATGCACACGTGGGAGTGGTCTTGGCTAGAAAACATTTAGCCCACTCTTCATCTTCAGTTGAGGTCTTATACTCTACCATGTTACTCTCCTTCAGTTTGGTCCAACAATTTCTTTTCAGATGTCCAGGCTTTCCACACCGGTAACGCTTGAAATCTTTTCTGCGAGACAACTCCGCGTTCCCACCAACCTTTTTCCTGGCGTCATTCTCCTTCACTTGAGCCACGAGCGCGCACTGATCTTCCTCCAGCTTTATCCCGGCCATTTGCTTAGCCAACGACTCTTGTGAAGCTAGAAGGTTCTCAAACTCCTCCAAGGATGGTTGTTGAAACCACCCTTGAATCGACGAAACAAACGGTATATATTCGGAACGTAATCCCCGAATGATGGACCGTTTTATCCGTGCCTCCGAGATTGGCTCCTCTGGGTTGAGCAAATTAATTTTCGAACACAAGTTCTTAACCTTTAAAAAAAACTGTGAAATCGACGACTCACCCTACTTCGCATTCGCCAGATCCGTCTCCAACATTTGTAACTGCGCCTCGTTCTTCTTGTTGTATAGTTGGTCTAGCATCTTCCAGATCGAACTTGCAGAGGTGCATCGTGAGATATTCTCAAACACCGCTGACGATATCGACCTCTTCAAGGCAAACTCCGCCTTGGCATTCCTCCGCTTCCAGCGCTTGATCTCTTCACCGTTTTTGGCGGTCTCCTCCGAGGCGGTTGAATCACTGCCTCCAACGACATCCCACAGGTCTTCGCTCACAAGATACGACTCCATGCAGGACTTCCAAATCCGGTAATTGAACGAGTTCATTAGCTCAATTCCTTGTCCAACCACGCGACCGACAACATCCATATTTAGAGTTCCTGAGTTCTTTAATCCTGATATTGAATGGTTCCGTGTTACCACGACAGTGGCTCTGATACCATGTAAAAATAACGAAGTGCCGATTTGCACTTGCCCAAGATCGTATCTAGCAGCTAATGAAGAACTCTTATATATATAACTCTCTTACTCTAAATATGATATATTGGAGACTCTTACAACTTTGGTGGTGGTGGTGGTGGTGGTGTGTTGTTGTGGTGGTGTGTGTTTGCTTGCTCAACTACAAATGACTTCACTCCTATTTATAGGCTCCTAAAGATTTCTCTAGACTATTGGAAATCTCTAGACTAAGAACATCCTAGAAATTCTCTAGAAACTATTTAGATGGTAGAATTATCTAGACACCTTAACCTAGCCAAATTCTCTAGATGTTTCTTCAACTTGGCCCAACTCCTTCTTAGCCCAAATCTTCAAATCTTGGTCCAATGATAGTAAGTAGTTCTTAGCCAATGAAGGTAAGTTAATGTTGATCTTAACACTTTGGAAATACAGAAAGACGTTCTGGACTTCTGGTCAAGAAGGTAAGGTTTTAGATCTTTTATTACTGCTCAAGACTACATAAACCAATACTTCCATTTCTTTACAGTTAAACATCTTTTTTTTTGTGCCAAATTTCCAGTTAAACATCAGATTTCTAACAAAGAATTGAAAACAAAGAGGCACATATCAGGTTATGTCAATTATTAAATAAAAAAGACATTGAAATCAAGTTAACATGTTTTTTGATCCATGATGTTTGACTACTTTTGAGTTTTTGTCCATGATGTTTTTTTTTTTTGCTTAGTTTTGGTACTATATGTTTGCAGACTTTTCTAGTTTTGGTCCGACCGTTACATTTCGTCCATTTTTTTCCATTAAGTGACATGTGCAAGTCACGTGATCCACCCCAAACTTTTAATTTTGTTCAAATTTGGGGGAATTGACCCATTGAACAAGGTTTAAGGTGTCAATTCCCCCAAATTTGACCCAGTAAACCTAGTTCAATTCGCCCAAATTGAACTAGGTTTAGGGTGTCAATTCCCCCAAATTTGAACAAAATTGAAAGTTTATGGTGTATCACGTGACTTGCACATGTCACTTAATGGAAAAAATGGACGGAATGTAACAGTCGGACCAAAACTAGAAAAATATGCGAACATATGGTACTAAAACTAGGCAAAAAAAAAACATCATGGACCAAAACCCAAAAATGGTCAAATACCATAGACCAAAAGACATGTTAACCCTTGAAATAATTCCATAGTGATGCTCTTCAGAATATAGTATGAGTGTGTTTGCCTGCTCAGACATTGCCATGGTTAATGATATCAATGCCAGTCAAGAAAATATGCTATGTCAGTTAATATTTGCATCAAACAAAGATGCTGTGAAGGAAGTGTCTGATGCATTTACCCCATTGCTGCCTCCTGCCTCCTGGATTCGAGGGAACCTAAATCTGTGCAAATTTGAAATCTCATAATTATTAACACAAATAAACTATGGATCAATAACAAAAGAAAGGCATCGATAACAAAATATCATTAGAAAATTAAATAACTGGAGAGTTGATCAATTTATCAAATCATTTAACTATAATTTTCTAAGAGACATATCGGTACTAAAAAGCAAAAAATTTAGCGAACGACAAATTGAGTTGAATAATAGTCATCAATACCGATATGAACTTAGATTCTTTTTCGTGTTGATAGACATATACCTGCAAAAGCCCCATATTTGAAATCACCCATCAAACAATAATTTAACAAACACAATTTTCAAAAGCAAGATCATTTTTTCCTTGAAATCGCAATTCTTTTTTAAGATAACACTCCTCATAATATGAATATGGATAAGATAGAAAATATATTTTTAACACAGCAGAGTAACATAAATTGACATTCTTAATATTTTCTAGTATTAATATGAAAGGTGAAGGAGAATTGGTGTTTGGATTAAACGAAAAGACTGTAGATGCACACACCACCAAAATTCTCTAATCCATCTAATTTTAGGTACCAAGTAGATTCATTTTCTTCAACAAAAAAAAAAAATCATTCCTTCAACATTTAGAAAAAAAAAACATATTTCAAGTAAGCTATTTCCTAAAATCTTATTGTGTGATGCTATCAGCCTCGTAATCATAACACCAGTTAGCTAAACAAAACTTACCGTGTTAACCGCTCAAAGTGTATTTAGATTAAATCACCAATGAAGAAACTTTTTCACCAAACTCACATTTCATCAAAATTTGGGTGGTAGATTTTGTTTATAAAACTAATGGAGGAGCTTTGTAGGAATAAGCATCTGCCAGCTCAACCGTTATCTTCCACAAACCTCCTGATAGAGGACTTCCTTCTAAAGCTGGCTAGAACTGGGTAATGCCTGGATTAGGTAATGCCTCTTCAATGATTCGATTCCCAGCCTCGCGGTGCTATAACATTATTAAAATTCAAACCTTAACTGACCCAACATATTATAGAAACGTCATATTATAGTGGGTTCAATTTGCAGTCTCACATGTGAATTTTTTCAGAGAAGTTACCAGACATAATTCTCAAATTGGCTATTGAACATTAACCTACAGAGTAAAGATCCTATTTCGAACAGATTTCAGGCTAGTATCTTAAAATCTGAAGAAGATGTGACACTTCTCTGCAAAACTTAACTTCACGGATCAATCAATCAAACAAACGCTCAAACTCTTCCATAATGTTACAAAATCAACTTCTACCAACAATAATGCCATACACACAGAGAAAACATATTCAATTGCCTGCAAATGAAATTGGACAATATCAATAACCAATTCGAATTAGCTGAATTCTACAATAGAACTTTGGATCATACAGAGACGGAACATCCGGAAAAAAAAAAAAAAAAAAAAAAAAAAAAAAAAAGATAATGCATTACCAAGAAAGAGGTGTAATTCAAGGAGAACATGGTGGCGGAAGAAATGCGTTACGATTTAACAAATCAGAAGTTAAATGAGATAACAGACAAACAGAAATGGAATTCGCTACACCTACCCCATTTGTGGAGCCTGTACTTTGATTTGAAGAAACACTGAATCTAAAGAAGCAATTACAAAATAGTTTATATAGCGATGAAGTAGAAAATATCTTTGAGGTTAAGAGATGGGAATTCTTCTCTACCTTATGTTACATTGTTCATTATATCCGATTTTACATTGTACATGTATCATCATCATCTATGCCAGGGTTTCTGAAATTCCCCAAGAAATTTTCCCTAACAGATTTGAGATTTGTTCCTTAACCAAATATCATTCTTAGAAGAGGTACGAATATGTAACATTTTACAAAGATCTCATAGAAATAATTAAGTAAAAGCTAAGTAATCTTACTCGGTTTCCTGTTGTTGATTCCAATGAGATGAACTCCCTCTATTCCGAAGACTCGGTCCATTTCCTTCTCGGGATGAACCTGGAAAACAAAGTTACGAATCAAATATAAATAACACGCTTCTTGTCTATAAAAAATTGTGTTATAGAAGGAATGTTGTAGGGAAACCCAGAAAGAAAACCTGGAGATCGGTTTTTGAAATAGTTAAGGGAAGGAAGTATCAAAACCTCAACAATGGCAGCCAAGTAGTTAGGTGTTCCATTGTTCCTTTTAATCCCTAAGTAGTTATAACTGGGTTCATCCCTGATCGAAGCCTCCGGTTGAGGTGGAGCTCTCGACACCGGCGGTGACGGTGATCGATCTCACATGGTGACTCCTCACCTCCGGAGCTAGGTTTTCTTCTGAAAGTCTCCGACGTTCGACCTCAACCTTCTACCTTATTCCTCCTCGTCCGCATCCCGTCCGGATGCTGATATGAGATAAATAATGATTAGGGACTTTTCTATGCAATCAGAAAGTACGAGGGCCTATTAGTAAATAAGCCATAGTTTGTTTGTTATAACAGCCATTTGAACTATATAGGTGGGAAAATTTGTAATCATTTTAGATTTGGATTTTGGAGTGAATATATGAATTTCTTTCTGTGATTGCATCAATTGGTATCAGAGCGGCGGTTCCTCTCCTTTTCCGGCGGCGCTCGTGACTCCGATTGAGTTTTCCGGCCAGATTCAGTTGTTCGACGACGAAATTATGGCGGAGAACACTCGTGCTCAGGAGATCAAGAAATTGGAGGCTCTCATAAGAGATCAGGATAAGACGATCTATAGAGTTGATCAATCTGCTATCAAGACTCGCGAATTGGTCAATGGATTGAATGTCAAGTATGATCAATGGCGGAACAACAGTCTAAGATTATTTCACAGCTGAAGGAAATTTCTCTGAAACTTGCGCGGCAAAAAGGAGTTTCAGCTGCTGAAATTTCAAATCCAGCTCGTGGAGAGGTAGTCATGCCTCCGATTCAGTATCAGCAGCAGCAAGTGAGGCCAATTTGTTGTGGACGAGTAGAATTTCCTCGTTTCAACGGAGAAGATCTGTCTGGTTGGCTCTATCGTTGTGAGCATTTCTTTGTGATGAATGAAGTACCCGAGGAGCATAAGTTGCACTACGCTGCGATACACTTGGATGGAGATGCGTTGCAGTGATTAGTGTTGCTCTTTCTAATCCTCTGAACTCTGAGAATCAGCAGAAGACTGATCCCTTTCTCCTTTCCTCCTCTTGTGCTGATTGAGTTTATTTTGAATTTCTGCTGATGAGTGATGCTTGATTTGATCTGGAGAGTTTGATTTTGGATTCGTCTATGGATCTGCCATTATTATGTTCACACTGCATCTGCCACCTCATGCTGCAATGTGAATTGTTGATTTCCACCTCATGCTGCCATTATTCACCACTTTTGTCTTCATATTGATTGGATGACTACTTGAGCTGGAAATCTGGAATTGTTCATATTCTCTGCGATAATTTCAATTCAGCGAATCGAGGAAAGGATATCACGAATTGGTCTTCAGAACCTCTTTTCCGTTTCGTCGCTACACTTCTGGAGCATCAATTTCTTTGAATAGAATATGAATCGATTACTTTAGGAGACTGCTGTCCAAGATTAGTGTCCTGGTTCTGGATGAAGATTCCTGTGTTCCTGGGATGATTATGGCCCAGAAATTGAAGCTGATATCTGTTCCTTGATGTTACAATACGTTGTTGGTGATTGGTCTGCAGGATTCATTGATTTCGATGCTAGGAATGAACTCTTATTTGATTGCTAAACAAATTCGAGCTGATAATGGTCTGGAATATGCATTGGTTTCTGCGGATTGATGTCACGATACTCTGTTGATGATTAATTTGAAGAATTTAACTGATTACAATGCTCAAAGTGGACTTAGATTTTCAGTTTTCTCAAGCAGTGACAGATGCGAGATGCACGGCTGCAATTCTCTTTGATTTTGTTAGTTTTTCGCCATGGAGAGTAATTGGAAGTCATGAAGATTCAGATGGTTATGATTTCGGCACAGTTTGTGAGGTTAATTTGAGTCAATTTGAAGATATTGCAGCAACAGCACAACAGCAGTTCATCATCAATTTCCAGATTTTGATTCAATTTTCCTCGCCAATTAAGCCAGTTGCAGAGACGATTCAGATGAGAAGTTCGAATTCAAACAAAGAAGATCGGGTTTAATGCAAAGACGTCTGGAATTGATTCATGTTTCTTCAAGTTCTATCACAAGTTGCAGCAATTCAGAAGCCTTCTCTGTGATTTTCTCGGTGATTTCTTCGTGCACCCTCCGTGCTCTCCTCCAAGCTCTTCTCAGTTTTCCCTCCGTGCACCCTCTGTGCACCCACATGTGCACTGCACATGCTTCCGTGCACCCTCTGTGCACCTTCCTCCTTCTGATGCTGATTTCTTCTCTGTGCACCCTCCGTGCACCCTCCTCCTCTACTGCTGGTTTATTCTTCTATGCACCCACCCAAAGTGCATTTCTCATGCTTAGGTGACTTTTTTAGCACAAATCATTACTTCTGGAGCTGAATTGAAGTGTTTAAGAGCTGTGGACGACTGATTTGGGCTGGAGCTGGAATTTGAAGGGCAAATATTAAAAAAAAAATGAAGAAAGCATAGGGAATGATAGAGTAGTATGCTTTATGATATGGTTATATTAATCCTCCATGTATAGGAGTCTTACATTCTAGTACATTAGGATCCTATATATAGGACCTCATCTCTTGTAGTTCTAATAATCTAAGCATTCAATACAATATGTTCAACATTAGTGTTGCTTTGCTTACAAGCTTCTCTCCTACACATCTCATTCACTCACAGTGGTATCAGTCATATATGAAGACACGTGGAGTAGGAATGACTGATCTTTATTGGAACGAGTATGTACGTGCAATCACTACTCGATTCTCATATTCCTTTTTTGAGTATGCTATGGAAGAGCTTACTACTCTGTATCAGACTGGTTTGCTAAAGGATTACTACAGATCCTTTTATGATTTACTTAATAAGGTGTCTATATATGAAAAATATGCAGTTAGTATCTTCTTGATGAGATTATTCACGGAGATCAGGTGTCCAATCAAGATGTTTCGACCAAAAACACTTTGAAATGCTTATTCATTGGCTAGGGCTCAAGAAATTACTAATGCTGCTCTAGCTAGCTCCAAGCAATTAGCTTCTTACCACAGAACACCAGTTGCTCCTATTCAGACTAAGGTAGCTTTTCCTTCTAATGCTAGTAAGTTACCTTTACTGCCTGCACCTGCTAAGATACCAAAAGTTGGTGGAAGCTCAGCTAGAAGGATTTTAGGCTCTAAGGACATTGATGTTAAAAGATCTAGGGGAGAATGTTTTTGGTGTCCAGAGAAGTATACACCAGCACACAAATGCCCTAAGAAGCAGTTCTTTAGCTTAGGCTTAGAACAAGCGTCTGAGGATGAATTAGTCGAAGTGATTGACACTAATGCAGTGGAGGATTCTCAATCATTTGTGCATGAATTGACAGATGAGCCTCAGTTATCTGTACATGCCTTGGTGTTCATTCTTCTCCACTATGAAGATCATTGGAACTATGGGGACTCGTAAACTTCAAATTCTTGTAGATTCTGGATCCACACACAATTTCATTAATGAAAACTCGATAGCCAAGCTTGGGTGCCCCTTGATAACTGTACATGATAAGCATGTTAGTGTAGCAAATGGAAGCAAACTCCAATGTGCTAAAATGTGTCCCAGTTTTCAGTGGATGCAAGGAACTTGGTTTACAGCTGATGTGCTAGTTATTCCCTTGGAGAGTTGTGATATGGTGCTGGGAGTCTTATGGCTTAAGACATTGGATGACAATTTGTGGAATTTAAAAAAATTGACTATGCAGTTCAAAATCAATGATAAGCAGATGTTGTTGAAGCCTAAAAGGCACTGAGCATAATGAGCTTTCCATTTACTCACCTGAGAAAATGGCTGCCTTATTGAAAAAACCTGATCAAGGGGCTTCAGCTCAACTTTGTAGCATCCAGTTGGTGAGTGCTGGGGTGGAGCAGGCTTATTCTTCTACTGTGATGGGGTGTGCTCAACACTCACAACCCACTGAGTTGCTAGCTCAGTTTGATGACATATTCCAACTACCTACATCGTTACCTCCTCCCAGGGAACATGACCATCAAATCTTGCTGAAAGATGGAGGCACTGATATTAATCAGAAGCCCTATAGGTATCCAGCTGCTCAAAAGGACATCATTGAGAAAATGACTAAGGAATTATTGAATTCTGGAGTCATAAGGAGTAGCAATAGTCCTTTTGCCTCAAATATGATGTTAGTCAATAAAAAATATGGCACTTGGAGGATGTATATTGATTACAAGAGGCTTAATGAGGCAACCATCAAGAATAGATTCCCAATCCACTAGTAGAGGAGTTGCTAGATGAGTTATATGGAGCCGCTGTCTTTTCTAAGATTGATTTTAGGTCTGGTTATCATCAGATAAGAATGTGGCCGGATGACATTTTCAAGATAGCTTTTAGAATCCACCAAGGACACTTTGAATTCTTGGTCATGCCCTTTGGTTTGGCAAATGCACCAGCAACTTTCCAAGCACTTATGAATTCACTATTTCAGCCTCTCTTGCGCAAGTATGTATTGGTGTTCTTTGATGATATTCTTGTATATAGCAAGTCCATGGAGGAGCATTGTATACATTTACAACTTTTAAGGAAGAATGGCTTGTATGCTAAGCTCAGTAAGTGTGCATTTAGAGGGAAAACTGTGGATTATCTGGGACATGTGATTTCTGGAGCAGGGGTGTCCACTGATCATGTTACTGTTGAGGCAATCAAGAATTTGCCACCACCTCAGAATGTTAAAGAACTGAGAGGATTTCTTGGGCTAACAGGTTATTACAAGAGGTTTGTGAGGGGATATGGAGGATTGGCCAAGCTATTAACCGAGCTATTGAAGAATGATAGGTTTAAATGGTCTGAGGGTGCTCAAATTGCCTTTGAACTTTAAGAAGTGCTATGATTGGTGCCCCAGTAATAGCTTTTTCAGATTTCACTAAGACATTCATAGTGGAAACTGATGCTTCATCAAAGAGTATAGGAGCGGTGTTGATGCAAGACCACCACCCCTTGGCCTATATCAGCAAAGCTCTTTCTCCAAGGCAACAATCTCTTTCATTTTATGAGAAGAAACTCTTGGCTATCATCTTTGCAGTCAAGCGGTGGTATTACTATTTAATAGTTAGCCATTTCATTATCAGAACAGATCAAAAGAGCCTCAAGCATTTGATGGAGCAAAAGATAACCACTTCATTGCAGCATACCTGTCTATCCAAACTCATGGGGTACGATTTTGAGATCATTTACAAGAAGGAAAGAGACAATGTAGCTGCAGATGCCCTCTCTAGAGTGCAAGGCTCGGGCTCGGAGCTGTTAGCTATTGCTGTGTCTTTTATAGAACCAACCCTGCTTACCAAGATTAAGGCTAGTTGGGAAAATGATATAGACTTGCAGCATATGATTAATGCTATTGCTGGAGGGGCCACATTTTTTAACTTCTCTTGGGATGGGAGTCTCTCGAAGAGGAAGGAAAAACTAGTAATTGGCAATGATATGGAGTTAAGGCGAGAATTGATAGGAATTTGTCATTCATCTGCTTTGGGAGGCCACTCTGGGGTGCATAATTCATTAAAAAGACTCAAGGGGCTTTGCTATTGGAAGGGGCAAGCCAAGAATGGCATACACTTTGTAAGGGAATGTCAGGCCTGCCAGAGGAATAAGTATGAGTCTATAACTGCACTAGGGCTACTTAATCCACTCCCAATTCCCAAAGCCTTATTCACTGATATTTCTATGGACTTCATAGGGGGATTACCTAAGTCCAATGGAAAATATACTATTTTGGTGGTTGTGGATGGGCTAAGTAAGTATGCTCAGTTTATAGCACTTAGTCACCCTTTTACAGCAGCTCAGGTGGCACAGGTTTTCATTGACACTGTGTTCAAATTACATGGAAGCCCAACTACTATCGTGTCTGACAGAGATGCCATTTTCTTGAGCTCTTTCTGGAAGGAGTTCTTTCGTCTCCAAGGTGTCTCTTTGCATATGTCTTCTGCTTACCATCCTCAAACTGATGGCCAAAGTGAGTTGGTGAATAGATGTTTAGAAGGTTACCTCAGGTGTATGTGCTTTGAAAGGCCTACTACTTGGTTCTCTTGGTCATCCTTAGCTGAGTGGTGGTACCACACAAATTATCACTCCTCTATTAGAATGACTCACGTTCAAGCTTTGTATGGAACTCCTCCTCCTATGCACATTCCTTACATTGTTGGGGACACAAAGGTGGAATCCGTGGATGAATTAATGCTGGCAAGGGAGACAACTATTCAGTTATTGAGGCACCAGTTGTTAAGGGCTCAAAACAGAATGAATCAGCAGGCAGACAAGCACAGAACTGAGAGAAGTTTTAATGTTGGAGACTGGGTCTACCTGAAGCTACAACCATACATGCAAGCTACCATGAGGGGCACTCAGCTCCATAACAAGTTATCTCCAAAGTATTATGGACCATTCCTAGTTTTGGAGAAGTTTGGTGAAGTTGCTTATTGTTTGGATCTACCGAATGATGCTCTAATTCACCCTACGTTCCATGTGTCGTTACTTAAAAGGAAGCTCGTGAGACATTTCAGACTGTTATACTATTGCCTCATATGCCTTCCACTAATGCAAGATTTCATTACACTCCAATGACAATTCTGGAAAGGAAGTTGGCGAAGCGTGGTCGAAGAGCTACCACTAAGGTATTTGAATGAATTCCAGGCTCGTTTTCCTAACAACTTGAGGACAAGTTTGCTTAAGGGGGGGTATTTGATATGAGATAAATAATGTTTAGGGACTTTTCTATGCAATCAGAAAGTACGAGGACCTATTAGTAAATAAGCCTTAGTTTGGTTGTTATAACAGTCATTTGAACTATATAGGCGGGAAGATTTGTAATCATTGTAGATTTGGATTTTGGAGTTAATCTATGAATTTCTTTCTGTGATTGCATCAGATGCTCATGCAATTTGTCTTCTCCCTGGGTCTTCAATTAGGCAGGGAATTGAATAGAAGACAAGACTTAATTAATTTGAGAAAATAACTGAAACGTCAGTGTTATTATTTTTTTTTTATGAAAGTCGGGCTCGTTAGCAAAGAAGGCGGGTTGTCGTATATGAGCGTGATGTGCACGCGCGCGTGGTAATATCTTTCTTCCTGCTTTATTATATGTTGAGTTGTGTGAGATATTAATTAACACCTCTAAATAATGATGATTAGTCTTCCCGCTTCTGAGCCCATGCAATAAATACCATGCACCAGCTCATTCTTATCTAAGAGCACTTACAATAGGCAAATTTACTAGGACATTTGTTTTTGTGGATGAGAGAGTGAGAGATATCCAATGTCCTTACCACCAATTGTCCATCTAATTTATTATTCTCTTTTCTTTAAGTTCTTCATATGACAATTTGTTTATTTTTATATTTTGTTATAGTTTTTATTATCTCTCCATATTATATCTAATGTTTATATTATAGGGGTTAAACTATTTTAAATTAAATTAATATTTTTATAACAATTGATGATATGAATGTGAGTGGCTCAAAATGAGTACCAAAATGTCTTGCACCATTGTAGATGCTCTCTAAAAACAAAAGTGGGACAGTTCCCGGCTTAACTAAAAAACCCTAAACCCAAAAACTCAAGCGACGATATCAGACTCCTGGCATTCTCCAACACACTCAAGTTCTGATTCACAGAAATGGCGGGACCCGGTGCTGCGACCGACCGCGCCATGGCTCTCGGCCACCACGCAGTGTTCATAGACACCAACCTCGACACCCACCTGGCAATGATCGTCTCCGACTCCGACACCGTGTCCGACCTCAAAGGTAGTTTGATGGCCTTAAATCTCACTGTTCCGAACGATCAGTGATTTGCCCTTGTATTTGTTTGTTCGATTCTCAATTTTGACGTTGCTTATGCTAATCTTGTGTTCTCTGCTTCAATGTGGCTTGTCTGAAAACTGAAATGGTTATTTTTTGGTGGCATGATCCTGTTTTATTCTCATGATTTTTATTTTGGGTATCTTCCATTTGTTCGAGGATGAATTCTCCGTGTATTATTGGACGCAATATGCCAAGCCTAATGTAATCGGCTCCTCTCATTACATTTCCGGCATTCCTTTCCAAGTACTTCTATGTTAAGAATGGCTTGCTTAATCATCATATCTATTTCCAAACAAACATGCATGCTCTTGTCTTGTTTATTTTGAGTAACAGTTGATGTCCTCTATCCGCAGTAAAAATTACTCTGGAGCACCCTTTATGCTTTCCGCAAGCTGGCAAGATAAAAGTTGATGCAGTAAAGGTATGCTTCTTGTTCTTGGAGTAGACTCTGACCACAACGAATACCTTTTTGTGGATTAACATCAATAAATTTTTAATTTGACAGGTTAAAAGGAGAGGTCACTCTTATCACTTATGTGACTCCATGCTTGTGACAAATGCATTAGGTGGATTGAAAAAGAATTGGTTTCTTTTTGTTGACATCTCCAAAAAGTTGAGCATCCAGAGTCTGGGGTTTTAGGTACACTCCTGGCATTAACTGATAAGCCTTCAACTGATATAGTTGTTGGTGTTGCTGATAATGAGCAGAAAAAGTCTTCTGATCTTGTTGTTTCAGCAACACTGCAGTCACCAAGTAATGTTTCTAGAGGATTAGAACCTATGACTGCAAGAAATCATGAGATTCGACCTGAGATTAAAACCTCTCAGCATGCTTCAGCAGCTTCCACATTAGGAGTGTATTCAGAAAGCATGAATGCAACTTCTGCTATATTGTCTGCGGGGAAAACTGATGATTTGGGTGATACGAATTTGTATGCAAAAAAGAGAAGAAAGAGAAACCAAGCATCAAGTTGGATGGATGAGCCTCCACAGAAAAAGCAGACTTTGGAATACATGCATCGTGTTGATAACGAGGAAAACGGAAGAGGACCTGATAAAGTGGCTGAACCTCAGAGCTTCGTCGGAGCGTTGTCTCCTAAAGATCATGATACCTCTGTGACAGAGAATCCTGATAATCCACTTAAGCAAGCTGGTAAAGACTTTCCTGATAAGAAGTCTCAGTTTCTCTTTTGCTGTTCTTTTCTATTTCATTACGTCACACTGCAGATTTGTTTTATAAAAATGAAGAAGCTGACATGACTCTTTTTTAATTTCCCTTTCAGATGTTGAGATGGATGATGTGGATGCTTCTAAAGAGAAAAGCCAAATTGCTGCCGAATTTGATGACATGAATGGTATTATTTCCGTGGTTGTGAGTGAGGCAAATAACAGTCAAGGAAAAGGCAACAGCATTTCAGCAGTGCACAACTCTGCAGATATTAATCACCATATATCCGAAGTCAGTGAGTCTCACAGAAATGATGGACTAGAAGCTCCAAATGATTTACTTGCAGAACAGCATATTAACTCCAGTCAAGAAAAATTGGAAAGTGGTCATGGAGAAGTAAAGGATGCTGCCAATTCACTGGATGCTGAAAAAATTATGGAAGAGAAGTTTTCACCTAGGAAGAGGAAGAAATCCAGTAAACCGAAGTCAACCTCGGAGAATCCCAAAATTCCTCTTGGTGGTCGCTCTCTACTTGAAAGTCCCGAAATCCCTCTTGGTGAACATTCTCTAGTTGAGACTCTAAAGCCACCTCATGGTGATGCCTCAGATAAGCCTGATAATAAGAAAGACAATATATCTCCACCTCAAGTGGAGGGTATAGATGTTGCAGTTGAAGAGGCTAATGTAACATCTCATGAGAAGCAAGGTAATGAGATGGAATCCTCACAGCAAATCACAGAAAAAGCTGCTGCAACTGCAGATGATCTTGAGGAGAAGAAGACGAAGAAGAAAAAGACGAAGAAATCCAGTAAACTGAAGTCAACCTCAGAGAATCCCAAAATTCCTCTTGGTGGTCACTCTCTAGTTGAAAGTCCCGAAATTCCTCCTGGTGAACATTCTCTAGTTGAGACTCAAAAGCCACCTCATGGAGAGGCCTCAGATAAGCCTGAGAACAAGAAACACAATATTTCACCACCTCAAGTGGAGGGTATAGAGGTTGCAGTTGAAGAGGCTAATGTAGCATCTGAGAAGCAAGGTAATGAGATGGAATCCTTGCAGCAAATTACAGAGAAAGCTGCTGCAACTGCAGATGATGTTGAGGAGAAGAAGAAGAAGAGGAAGAAATCCAGTAAACCGAAGTCAACCTCAGAGAATCCCAAAACTCCTCTTGGTGGTCACTCTCTAGTTGAAAATCCCGAAGTCCCTCTTGGTGAACATTCTCTAGTTGAGTCTCTAAAGCCACCTCATGGAGATGCCTCAGATAAGCCTGAGAACAAGGAACACAATATTTCACCACCTCAAGTGGAGGGTATAGAGGTTGCAGTTGAAGAGGCTAATGTAGCATCTGAGAAGAAAGGTAATGAGATGGAATCCTTGCAGCAAATTACAGAGAAAGCTGCTGCAACTGCAGATGATGTTGAGGAGAAGAAGAAGAAGAGGAAGAAATCCAGTAAACTGAAGTCAACCTCAGAGAATCCCAAAACTCCTCTCGGTGGTCACTCTCTAGTTGAAAATCCCGAAGTCCCTCTTGGTGAACATTCTCTAGTTGAGTCTCTAAAGCCACCACATGGTGATGCCTCAGATAAGCCAGAGAATAAGGAACACAATATTTCTCCAACTCAAGTGGAGGATATAGATGTTGTAGTTGAAGAGGCTAATGTAAGATCTCATGAGAAGCAAGGTAATGAGATGGAGTCCTCGCAGCAAATCACAGAGAAAGCTGCTGCAACTGCAGATAATGTTGAGGAGAAGAAGAAGAACAGAAATAGGAAGAAGCGGGGTACCGAGGAGAAGAATGTGCAAGAATCCAGAGAGAGAACCGATGATGGGGAAAATAATGTTCTTGCAAATGAAAAAGAAAGAGAAGTTACTGCTGCTATTAATAATCCTGATGAATATAGAAGTGAGGCAATGCCGTTGGAGTTAAGAGAAGGAGCAGTTAATGTAGACAATGGTGAGAAGGAGAAACCAAAGAGGCGAACTAAGAAAAGGAAAGAAAAGAATGTAGAGCAAGCTGAGGGTGGACCTGAGAAAGGAGAGAAAAAATCCTCTCAAGTAGAAGGAAATGAAATGGTGATAAATGCTTTTGAGAAGAAATCCAATGAGGAGAATGTAGATGAATCCAAGGTGCAACTTCGGGAAGCTGTTGACGATGTCAAAGAGAAGGCAGATAAGAGAGGTAGAAAACGTAGGACAGATAAGAATGTGAGTCAATTGACTGGTAATGTTGAGAAAGACGATATAAGTCATTCTCAAACTGAAGAGAAAGAACCATTGGAGGTTGCTGGTGTTGCGGATGATAAATCTCGCCAGGAACAAGTCATTCAGATAGAACCCGTGCATGAAGCTGCTGAAATAAAGGCTGCTCCAGATAAGGCTGAGCACGTGGAGAAGAAGTCTAGGAAGAGACAGAGCAACAAGGAGAAGAGTTCTGGGCAATCCATGCATGTTTCTGAGAAAGAGGAAGTTAATCCCTCTCATGTGGAGGTAGAAAGAGTGACGATGGATGATGGTAAAGTAAGTTTGTTGGAGCAGCAGGTCTCGGAGAAACCGAGTAATGCAGGCGATCACGAGGAAAAGGCGGAGAAGAAATCTAGGCAGAAGAAGAGCTCCAAGGAGAAGAATTTGGCAGGTCAGGAAACGGTTGGTCTGAATTCCAACCACAATGAGAACGAGACCATGCCAATGGAGAAAAAAGTTGAAGAAAATGTTGAGAAGATGGAGAAACCTAGGAAAAAGAGATCCAAGGAGAAGAATGTGTCAAGTCAAGAAGTCAAAGGTACTCGTGACTCTAGTCGTAAAGAAAACTTGCCAATGGAAGAAGGGACCGGACATCCTGTTGAGGAGAAGATTGAGAAGAAAAGTAGGATCAGAAAGAGCTCCAAAGTGAAAAATGTACCAGTGCAGGAATTGAAAGAGTCCAGTCACAATGAAACCTTGCAGAGGGAAAATGTTGCCCACGCAGATGAAACAAATGATCATATGGTTGAAGTTTCGGGAGCTGACAAAATAAATTTTGGTGATTATTTTTTGCCTGGGCAAGCACGGCCTGATGTTGCTGCTTCTGTTACTGATTCTGTTGATGAAGGGAAAAATAAAAAATCTCAAGTTGATAAATCTCGTTCTTCTGTTGATCCTGATAAACTTGCTTCTCATCCTGATAAAGATCTTTCAGAAGTTACTGCAAATGGAAGTGAAGCTGCAGCAGTAACTGATTTTGAAGGGGTTAAAAGTTCTAAAGTTGCGGGAAGAAGTGCTGCTTTGGGGAACGATGTTCAAGTGTCTGCATCATCAACTTCAAGCTTGAATAGGCCATTGAAGACCAGAAAAGCTGGGAAGAGTCGTTCAAGTAGGGACCAGTTCCGGGTGGCTATTCGCAAGCTTTCTAATAATAATAATACTATAGTAGGTTCAGAGAGCAAGAGAAGTTTGTTAGCTGTACCTGGTGCAATTTTCAAGGAAGATAGCAGTGGCAGTTCAAAACATGAAGCAGACTCTGATCATTCATATTCTAGCACGAGGACCCCGTCCAAGAAATTATTCGACTACTCAAGCAGTGGAAGTGATGCAAATGAGGATACAACAGATGATGGTAGCCTTTCTCTCTTTCTTTACTTTTTTCAGCAGTCTCCTGTTAAGTTGCTTTTAGTACTTCTCTTCTTAAGTTGAATTCACCTGATCATAATGTTCTATTTTCTTATTAAGAGCTATGCATTGACTACTTTCTCGGTTTGAATTTATTTCAGAGAACTTATCTGGAGAGATTGGTCGAATCAGCAATGGAAAATCAGGGTATTTTTCTCAATCCAGTTTCTGGTTCAAGCTAATAGTGTCAACTGATTGCATTATGAATCGACAAACTATATGTGCATGATATTACTATTTACTTCAATCATCATATTATTCTCCTTCCTTGGTGATGAATAATGGTCACATTCAGTATAACTTCTTGTCTTTGCTTGGAGACCCCTAGTAGCTGCATGTACAGCTTCTACATAGAATTGTTTCTTAACATGATTCTATGTAGATAAAGTTGTAGAATTGATTTAATTTACACCCCTGGTTTCTTTGTTAAAACAGTTTTTCTGGAGACAAGAGTATGACCCTGAACAATATTCTCCGAAGTTCAAGTAGATACAAGAAAGCCAAGCAAGCAGCTGTTGAGTCTCAACTCAATGACAGCGAAAGTCAACCTGTTGATTTCGTCCCCGATAGTCAGGCAAACAACTAGCTCCGTCTTGTTCTTCTGAAAAGGTAGACCCAAATTATGGGCCTCTCATTGGCAATGGCGGGTTTTGTTGAAGAATTTTAGGCATGAAGCAGTTTCAGGAAGCAACTATATATATGTTCTTGTAGTTCATCTTCACAATTGCTTTCCTGTAGTGGTGATAGGTGGGTTAGCTTTTCTGTATTCTTGAGAAACTTAAATTTGAAAAGTCAGGTCGATTTTGTGCATAACGATGTTAGACTTGTCAGAACTGAATTCTCTTGGAGACGATTTTGAATCGGCATGTCAAATTGAAAATGGAGCCATTCATGTAATGTGTTTCTTTTGTCTCATTATTTCCTCGTATCAAATTGAGGAGACACAGTGCTCCTCAGCTGGACACATTGTACCGATCCTTGATTGAAGGGGGGAAGTTTCCAGTTCAAGTGAGGGAATTCAGTCAGTGCTACTTCAGGTATGATATGCTTATGAGATTATGACTACAGATTGGAAAATCATAAGCGCAAAGAAGAAATGTCAATGGAAGACAGATATCGATATACATGATTTATCATGTCCCTGAAGGTATGAATGATACAACTTTCCCTACAATGAACAACAGATGAAATCTAGACAACTTAGAAGAAATATTAATTCTTTAGCAGAAACCCGAGCCGGGAGGATCAGTCGTTCCGCATTTTGTTGATCTGATTCAGAGCAGGCTGCAAGATATTGTACAAAACCCAGAGAATTGCCGGAGCCACCACAAGAAGCAGCAGCTGCCCCCTGTTGTCCCCAGCAGCAGCCTCAGAAGCAGCAGAAGCTTCTGGAGTAAACATGAAACCCGAGGCTCCAAGAGCTCCGAGCCCTAGCCCGGCAATGACTCCCTTGGTGCTCCTCATTTTGTTGAGTTGGTTCAGAGCAGGCTGGAGAATGTTGTACAGTACCCAGAGGAGTGCTGGAGCCACAACAATAAGAAGCAGCTGCCCCCTGTTGTCTCCTTCAGCGATTTCCGCAATTTGCTGAACAGCCATGGCGGGCTCGGAGGTGCTGAGAGTGGAGAAGAATGCTCCGGCGATGGCGGCAGCTGAGAGGGAGAGAGGTGGTTGGTTTGAAGGCATGGTGAGGCCTTTGGGGAGGAAGGTGGTGATTGGGAGGAGGGAGGCGGTTTTGGTGGTGGGTGGTGCCTTGAAGCTCTTGAGGTTGAGAATGGTGGCCATGGTTGTTGCCGCCATTGCTGATGAGCTCTGTTTGGAGATTGGTGAAGATGGGTGAATGTAGGTGATGATGAAGAAGAAGGATGAATATGGAGTGTTGTCTTTCTAGATTGTGGCCTTATCTTTGGAGGTTCAATGGTGAGATATGAGCCTCATATTGGGTGTCCCACTTTGCTCCTCTCTTATCTTTTCCTTGCCTTTAATTATGATTTGGTTTGTTGGGGAGACTGAGTTTCTAGACGGTTCGAGATGGTATGTATGTGAATTCGGTCTTGGATTCACGTCTCTTATTGCAGCCAACTAACATGATCGAGTGTCAAAAGGGTAAATCAATAATATTAGCAATTGTTGAATTTACTCGAACATGGTATTTTGATCGAGACTAGTAAAATTGTGTTTATTTTGTGTTTATTAATAATGGTTTAATTTCACTTGATGTGCTTAATAGAGAGAGAGTCATTTTACATGGGTCTAATTGTCCTCTCTGAGGATCACCTACTGTGCCCTTGAGAGCAAAACTACCAAATAAAACTTGTTTGGTTAATGTATTGCTTAAGTATCAATTATAATATTTTATTATACAATATTTGGATGAAACTTTCTTTTTTCCTAAGGAAATATTCGATGTTTTATTTAAATATGCAAACGATTACTATCAATCAATAAAAATAAAGACTAGAGGAGATAGGGGTAACAACACACAATCCATATAACACATCTCATTTCTAATTGTATAGCAATCTAGTTTGTGCATATATGTGTTTCTTCTGACAAATTTCCAGTATTTTCGACATACAATTTGAGCAAGGTATTTGATGAAATTGATGATGCTCTTGATACTTCAATCAACTTGATATTTCGGTTCTTGAATATCTGCACCACCAACCATTTTCGTTGTCAGCCTCATGGGAGACGTCATTTTCACCAATAATCTAGTGACTCAAACACCCTAATAAACAATACCAGCCATGTAAGGCCTTCAAATGCGGAATTTTACATCTGTTTGACATATGTGAACTAGATCTACTCCATAAACTCTTAGATCTACTTGATCTGAAAGTATACTTCGCAGAAATACTGTCTAAAACGAGCTGATTGACTTTGAAAATTCGTTTAATGTTGCCAATAACTTGGATACATAGTCGCCACATGCAAGAGTTCCCATAACGAGACGACGATGAGTCTCCGTAACATGAAGAAGAAAAACTCTCAAGATGGAATGATTAAGAGGAAACAATAGAAATCCTCCACTGTGAACAGTTGTCACAGGATAAAAATCTAAACTACTAAAAATAAATTTACCATAAAGATTATGGCCGGCGCGACAAATGACCGCGCCGACGACTAGAGGATTGTTGGAGAAGGCTTCTAGGGTTTTTTTTTTTTTTTTTGGAGGAGAGCGACAGGGGAAAGATTTGTATTATCGTATTATATAATACGATATTTGGATATATTAGAATATACTAATAAAATGACTAAAAGACCTAAATGCACTACGTAGTACGAAAGATTTATGTTTGTATATTTCTCTTATGAAAATACTTTCAAAAAAAAATTAATGATAGGATGAAGGAAACAAAGGTGATCAATTCCAACTAGTTTCAATTGTGACATGGTATGATTGAAGTAAGAAAACTTAAGAATCATTACACCTATTAAATGCCAGTTTCGCTTGTTGCAGGGTAACTTTCTTATGTATTTTACTGTATAGTAAACAAATATTAATATTTTATTCTTTATAGTTATTGAATCAAATAAAAAATATTAAAGTTTTATCGGCTCGTTTTCAAGAGGTCAAATGGAGAGCTATCTCCAGAAAAGCGAACGAATGTGCAGACTGGATCGCTATACAAAGGTCGTGCATTGATAATTGAGTTTCTCAACCCCGCCCTCTCTAGTTTTGTTGCTTAATAAAGATTGGAAATTTATTCCGCCGTGATTGTAATGAACATGTTTGGAAGTATTGAATGAATGTCTTTTGTTGGCCAAAAAAAAAAAAATCAAATCAACAATATAAAATATTATACACTATATACGTTTAGTGCAGTGTTATTAGAACCGGACCGGACACCGAACCGATAAGGTGTCCGGTTCACGGTTCATCCGGCTCGAACCGGTTCGAACCCGGTCTGACCGCTGACACACCCTAAGAAGCAGTAGAGGTAGAGCAGTATAGACTCCTTTATCTCATTCTTTCATCATTCTCAAGTTGTAAACCTACGCAGAGAGCCTCTCCCTCTCCCTCTGACCAAATCCCTTTCCTCCCCTCCTTCCTCCTCCCCATCCGCTCGCTGCTACCCAACTCTAATTGCTACATCGACTCTACCATTTCGTCCAAAATCATAGAAAACTCTAATTATCCTCCACATTACAAGCAAAAAAAAAAAAAAAAGGTAAATCTATCACTCCTTAGATATGCAAAAGCTGAGACTAGAGTGCGGAGAAAAACCTTCGAGCCCTGTTTCTCCGGCGAGAGGTGCCCACTCCGTAGCTTGGTGAGTGGGCACTAGAAATATCTAGTGAGTGGGCATAAGATTTTCGAATCGGCCGAATCGGTGAGTGTCACCGGAAATGTCTTCCAGATGATTGTGTCATCTACTTCTCGAGGAGTCCGCTGAGGTCTCGAGGTTGCCATGGCGGAAAACTTAGCAGGAATTATAAAAACTAGGTTTCTTTTTAAGAATCAAATCTAACCAAGTATATGAGCTGATCAAAGAATCACTAATTGATGGGAAAAGAGGAAGAAGCAGCCATCAAGAGCTTGAAATTTGGTCTGAATTTTGATGTGGGGTTTTTGGATTGATATAAGAAGATAACTTCAGAAGGAAGATTGAAACGGAGTTTAATCTGAGACGGCTACTTAGCAAGTTGCAGGTTTTTTTTTTTTTTTTTTTTTTTTTTTTCAGATTTTAATTTTGAGATTTTTATATGTGTATTGTCAGACCGATCAACCGTCCGATTTATTATAAACCTGCCGGTTTATAAAAAAACCGGAAATATGAACCGGGTTCAACTCCTTATCGGTCTTTTAACCAGACCGGACCGGTTAGGGGTCCGGTTCCCGGTATGATCCGGCCGGACCGCCAGTTCGGTACTGATAACACTAGTTTAGTGTAATGCCATTTGCTTGCTAGTTGAATAATAATTTTGTTTTAACCAAAATAGCGTCTTGCACTACATCATAAATTCATAATATTCTAACATACGGATCGGGATAAATTTGTTGAAATTAAGCAAAAGTACTCGAGTTCAATAATCTTCACAATAGAGGGAGAATTAGTAATTACCAGGGAAAAATCACCGATCTAACCAATTTATGGAACTCAAACACAAAAACAAGGGAAAATGAGTTTCTTGTCCGTTAATCACTATTAGCGCACTTGCCAAATGCGCCAATTTCCTGGCACATCTGCCAGATGCGCCCATTTTCGAATTTTTTTGGGCGCATCTGGCAGATGCGCCAGGTCGTAACGGTCAAATGACCGTTACAACCTGGCGCACGTGGCAGAGGCGCCAGATTTGGGCGCATCTGCCAGACGCGCCAGGTATGCGGCGCATCTGGCAGATGGCCACTATTCCCCTATAAATGGCGAGTTGCGCCGGCACAAACCTCATTCCTTCCATTCTATCCTTCCATCCTCTCTACTCTCAATTCCTCCTCTCTAAAAACTATGGGTGAGCCATCTTCTCCATCAGTTCTTTACGACCAAGAGCGTCATATATCTCAACATGCTGCTATTGATACGGTAATATTTACTACTGTTACTTTTAATCAATACATTGTATTTAGAATTACATGATGCTAGGAATTTACATACCTGCCTATAGGTGTAGATAAATTAAAAGGAACTGTTAATTCGATTGATTTAAAAATTTAAAGTTAATTGTGTATTTTAATTTATAGTAATAAATTGTATGTTGTACATGTTAATTTATAGTAATAAATTGTATGTGTTCATGTTAATTGAAATTTATATATCTGTTAGATTATCAATTAAAAAACGGTTAATTTGATTGATTTAGAAATTTAAAGTTAATTGTATGTTTTAATTTATAGTAATAAATTGTATGTGTACATATGTTAATTGTATATTTTAATTTATAGTAATAAATTGTATGTGTACATGTTAATTTATAATAATAAATTGTATGTATACATGTTAATTAATAATCTGTTAGATTATCAATTTAAAAACCTGTTAATTTGATTGATTTAGTAATTTAAAGTTAATTGTATATTTTAATTTATAGTAATAAATTGTATGTGTTCATGTTAATTGATAATCTGTTAGATTATCAATTAAAAAAAATTGTTCATTTGGTTGATTTAGAAATTTAAAGTTAATTGTATATTTTAACTTATAGTAATATTTACTATCGATAATTTTAATTAATAAAATTTATTTAATATTTATAGGTCGTTACACCTACACATGAGATACAGTTTAGAGGGGCCAAAATGGAGGATTGGGATTTAGATGCCCGAACCCAACAGATTGTTGATGATGCTGGGTTTGGAATAGTTAGCCGGGCTACCCACATTTACTTCGACAAGGCGTTGATGCATTCAGTTGCCGAGAGGTGGCGTAACGAGACACACACATTTCACCTAGGTAAAGGTGAAATGACGGTGACGTTACTGGACGTCTCCGTCATATTGGGTCTACCAATTAGTGGGATGCCCGTAGCCGATTTTTACCGGGAGGGCCTAACCCATGATGTTTTTCCCCAACACACATATGATCTATGCAATCGTCTCCTTGGAGTAACTCCACCCGCAGAACATCTCAAAGGCAAGACGCAAGTGAACGTCAAATGGTTGAGGCCGTTAATTTTCAATCTTCCGGTTGAAAATGATCAGCAAGCGGAACAAAAGGCACGAGGCTACATCTTCCTCCTACTCGGCCAAGTGTTGTTCGCCAACCTTAATGGAGCTTTTATTCCACTTGAGTATCTATACTTCGTGGAACACTTGGATAGGATTAGACAATACAGTTGGGCCTCGGCTGTATTAGCTTGGTTATACAGGGGCCTCTGCGATGTTGCGAGTGGGACTACAAAAAATTGTCAAGGATGCGGTGCCCTGTTACAGGTATGCAAATTAGATGCTGGAACTATTTTTATTTTAGCTATTCGTTTTTAATTTGATTTTGCATGTAGGTCTGGATATGGGAGCATCTCTCGGTTGGTAGGCCCTCACTGAAGGTCTTGCCTACCCAAGGCACGACTATCGGATGTTGGTGGTCACAAAGGAAGACAAAGAAAAATAACCCAACGACGGTTGATCACCATTTATACCGAGATATGTTGATTGGCCCTGATGCGCGTGCTGTAAGAACAATTATCCAAACCTATGTGACTATGTGTTAATTGTTACTTTATTTACTGTAGTATGATTATTTGTTAAATTACAGGTGATATGGGACCCATATACAAACGCTAGGCGACAGTTGCTCCCTGCAGAATGTTTGCAGGATGAGGAACTTGCAATGAGACGGTTGCCGCTGATCCACTTTCAAATAGTGGAGGCTTATGTACCCGACCGTGTCCCATTACAGTTTTCGAGACCACGGGTGATTCACGGGAACGTCGGTGACAGGCAAGAATGGACTCATCTCCATAGTAAGCGCGATTGGAAAAAGTATCCAGACATCCCTTATTACATTGTGCATCAGGCGTATATTCAGGAGTGGAACAACGGTGGCCACTTGGTTCCAAATGACGTAGAAGTCGAAGAAGACGAGTACATGGAGTGGTACATGAGGCATACAGTTACGATGGTGACTCCTCATCAACCCGAGCCTGTGGAACCGTCTGGACTGTTACCACCTAGACACCACGAAAGAACTGGAAACATGCTCCAGAATGTGGTAAGTCTCGTCTTTGACTAATTATGTCAATATTTTTTAGTCCAATAGATTTACAAAGTTTCTACGTTTAACAGATGAGAGTTGCGAAAAAGATGGTGAAGCGAGCTAAGAAGTTGTCTCACAGAGCCACCACTGATGAGGAAAGGAGAGTGGCTGAAGAATTTTTGGGGGACACACGTACAATGTATCATGAAGCCGACCTTATCCATGAGTTTGATGCACTTATGGCTGCTCCCATTTCTCCTCCAGAGGTAGCTTCCTCTCACGTTGAAGGAGGCGATGTGTATGTTCATGTGGATGCAGCAATAGATGAACCGATATTCAATGATGAGTGGGACCCTGATATAGCAATGGACGCCAACGAATGGACACGGATGTTGTTCGGCGATGCACCTCCCCCTCCCACTCAATATACGCAGGACCCATCTCATCAAGATCCCAGTGGGAGTAGGAACGTCAGGTCGAGTTTTAGGCGTCGATTTTTAACATGCGATATAAAATTATTTACTTGTCAAAATGTCGTGAAACTTAAGTGTCAATATTACATACATGTTTGAAAACTATGTTAATTTTTTCATATTTTTTTAGTATGTCGTTTTTTTTATTTTTCCAAAAAAATTGATTTCAGGGTACCTAACATGCATGATTTGAAAAAACATCAGTTTTTAAAACTGTTTAGAAAAATCTGAAAAAAAACATAATACATACATCATGAACATTTAAATAGAAAGCCGCAAACAGTTCAATTACAATTAGTAGTCAATAAAACTAATACAACGAATACTACTCCTCTTGTGGCTGAGTTTTACAACTTCTTGCGTTGTGACCTTCTTGACGACATCTACTGCATCTACTCCTCTTGGGTTCTCTGCTTGTATCCATTTCATTGCGAATTCTCTTTTTTTTTTGTCCCCTAGCAACAATCATCATGTTTGGATCAGCAATTACCGATGGCCCTTCCCATGTTGGCCAATCAGATTTCCGACGCAATGTTTGGAACGACAGGCTGTAAGTATCAATACACGTTTTGTTGGTGAAAAATGGACTAACAAAATCACGAACACGCCTATTAGAATGACCGATGGCTGCAACAGCGTGACAACATGGTCGGTCAAATGCTCTCCATCGGTTGCAGTCACATTCCCTATCAGTCAAGTTGACGGTGTAGTCATCATCGCATCCAGGAGCCGAAACATAGTAAACTTCGCCCTGCCGATAAATTCTAACCCTACATACCTTCGCATCATCCGCAACCTTAGTAAGGTGCACTCGCATTTTCGGAGAAAACTTATGCTTCGCATTCACCTCCCTTTCTGCTTTGTTCTTCCGGTCAACCCAATAAGTGACCATCTTCGAGAACGTCTCGTCGACTATTGCGGTAACCGGTAACAGGCGAGCATCTTTTAGGACATTATTGAAACACTCAGAATGATCTGTCGTCATTACGCCATACCTCAAACCTCCATCGAAAGCTAATGACCAAACTTCGAAGTCACCACAACGGTTTATGAAACCTGCGTACTTGGCACCATTAGCAACCATCCACATTGAAACGTCATCCTGGAACTTCTGCTTGTTTACCTCATAAATCATCTTCGAGAACCTCTTTTTTAGCTGCTTGTTCTTGAAATGAGTGTTGAAGTTGCTCGCAAGATGTCGGGCACAAGACCTGTGTGCGTGCGGATATGGATACACTTCGCTGAGAGCACGCAATATACCGGCGTGACGGTCAGAAATGATGCATACAAGACGGTTCTTAGTCACATGCTCCTTTAGATGAGACAAAAACCATGTCCACGTATCCGTGCTCTCCCTATCACACAAACAGAACGCCAGCGGGAAAATTTTATCATCAGCATCGTATGCAACGGCAACCAACAATTTTCCTGTATACTTTCCATAGAGATGTGTGCCGTCAATGCTGATCAACGGTCGACAGTGCTGAAACCCGTGAATTGAAGGAGCGAAAGCCCAAAAACATTTATCAAACATCGCAATCTGCCCAATAACGGGGTTTTTGAACTGAAAATCGAAAACAGATCCAGGATTGAAATGCTGGATGGCCTGTAAATGTTGTGGAAGTCTCCCAAATGCAGATTCATGAGTACCGAACATGTGCTCAATGATATTACATTTCGCATACCACACCTTTCGATAACTTGGATACTCATGATAATTGGAATCCTTAACTAGATTCTGCAATACTTTTATCTTCACGCCGAGGTTATCTTTCACCATCTGGAAAATCACATCTTCAATCATCTTAGAGTCAAGGTTTTTGTGGTGTTTGATTGGCTCATGATTAACACATGTGTGCACAGGCCCAACTCTCACAATCGTCCACTCTCCGCAAAACCCTGATGTTGCACGAAGGTCCCACGAGCAATCTTCATCTGTGCATTTAAACAGAATTTCACTTTTGCTTGATCTTGGGGTCCTACATTGACGGGAATTCTCGATGTGCCAAGCTTTAACATACTTCTGCAGTTTCTTCTTGTTAGGAAAGCTTTTCTCCTTCTTAAAGTACTCTATTGTATTTGAAGATGAAGCAGCATGTATTTCCAAGTCCCTGCACTCTAACCTTTCTTGCCATTCACCTGAGATCCACTGTTCCGGGAACTCATAGTCTCCAACCCGGTTTTCCCGGTTCACCAACTCTTCGTAAGGCTCTGCTCCAGAGTCGGATGAATACAACTCGTCTCTCTCTACAACATCTAGTAGAGTCGTATCAAATTGTTCTGCGTTGCCGCATTCACCGCCATCCGCATTCGCATTGCTGCTCTCCCCTTCAGGATTGCCTCCATATAGCCCTAAACCGCGCATCTGATATGTGAGGTCTCTTACGTCTTGTTCGTAATCGTCTTCGTCTTCAACCTTCGTACCACCCCAATTTGGCACGATAACCAATTCAATTTGCTCGGTGCCTATCGCCAAAACGTGCTGCTCCCAATAACTTTGATCAGTGACTGTGTAAAATTGTTGATCGAACATCCAAATAAATTCAACATCTGGTGCTCGGCACCGGGTCATGTTCTTAGCCACCAATATCAGATCATCAAGTGTAATGCCTCTGTGAGTTTCATAAAAAATCGATTTGTCATTGCGATATCTAACCACAACGCCGTTAACATCGAACATACCATCGTATCGAAACCATATGGTCACCATTTTGTCCTACAATATTTTTACAAAGTATATTAGCAAATCACTACACATACATACTTACAACTATATATATATAGGCAAGCATAAAAAACTAAATTTTTTTAACAGGCAATTCTATTTTATGTCATCATTGAAATAACTATGTATAAGAGCATCCACATTGGTATTACGTAAACATTACGTAAACGTGGGTCCTGCATGTTTATTTAAGTAAAGCAACAAAAACTATCTACAGTGGTTTTACATAGCATTCCTTAAAGATGGGACCCACACGTAAATTTATGTTTTTACATAAAGCATTCCTTAAATTTAAGTAATGCACTATGTATTACGTAACCAATTTTTTATTATAAATTAATTCATTTTATAATTAATACTAATATCTTATTGGTGATTGTTGGAAAATTTAATAATAAAATATATTTAAGGAACATGTTTAAGTAATACGATTGCAGAGAAAATATTTTTTACGTTTGTCTTAAATTTACGTATTACTTAAAGTGTACATAAATGTCTACGTGACAACTTTAAAGAATACAATTTATGTAAAACCATTGTGGATGCTCTAACTAACTAAAATATGAACTGCAAATCAGATATATTACCTTAGTATAATAGATGTGGTGGACTGGTTTTTCAACTTTTCAAAACAACAACAAAAAATCAGATCTACAGTTTGTCCTACAATATTATTACAAAGTATATTAGCAAATCACTACACATACATACTTACACTATATATATAGGCAACCATAAAAATCTAATTTTTTTTAACAGACAATACTATTCTTTGTCATCATTGAAATAACTAACTAAAAATATGAACTGCAAATCAGATATATTACCTTAGTATAGATGTGGTGGTGCAATTTGTGGACTGGTTTTTAACTCTTCAAAACAACAAATTATGAAGTCCGGCGTAACTCACCTTATATAGGTGATTTCGGCGCATCTGCAGATGTGCTGGTTACCTGGCGCATCTGGCAGATGCGCCAGTAACTGGTACATCTGCGAGGTAACTAGCACATCTGCCAGATGTGCCAGGTCGTAACGGTCAAATTTGACCGTTACGACGTGGTGCATCTGCCCAAAAAAATTCGAAAATGGGTGCATTTGGCAAGTGCGCTAAAAGTGATTAACGGACAAGAAACTCATTTTCTCTTGTTTTTGTTTTTGTGTTTGAGTTCCATAAATTGGTTAGATCGGTGATTTTTCCAATTACCAGCTATGGAAAGATATACTTATTTCTTTTGTCATGATTATGGAAAGATACTAGAAATGAATCTTGAGCAGCTTCATAGTTCATAGCTGTTCAGCGTCAGCAATCTGACTAAAGAAATCTCTTCCAGTTCAACGCTTCTTCTTCTCCGTCTACCCAGAATCCCTCTAGGGTTTATCAACCATGCCTGCTCTTCTGTCAATGACAGCCTCGAAGCTCCTACTCTCTTCCTTCCATCAGCCTTCGAAGCGTTCTCCGCGTCGCTTTTACTTTGGGGCTCCCGTTCTCGCGAAACCGTTCCTTCGAGGAATGCTCTGTATCTCGCGGGCCGGCCTGGAGAGCGCGGATTCTCTGGGAGATCTTTTTTCTCGAGCCGAGAGCTTAATTTACACCCTCGCTGATGCTGCCGTGTCTTCCTCCGATGCGGTGGCGAGCACTCCTACCGGCACCAAACAGAACAGCGATTGGTTGTCTGGTATTACCAATTATATGGAGTTAGTACTTAAGGTGCGTTGTTCATGCATTTCCTGAATTTATAGACATTGCATGTGTTAAGCAATTTGCCGCCCTTTCTCTTATCATTGAAGTCGATCCATATTTGTATTGCTTTTGGTGTTCTTGAGATTGAGCTTAAATCTTTAACTGTATACATATTGGTTTCTGTCTCGGGATGTGGGAAAGCGATTTGATGAATCAAATGTCTTGATTTCAGATTCTTAAGGATGGGCTCTCTACCTTGCACATACCATACGCTTATGGATTCGCAATTATTCTTCTAACTGTACTTGTTAAGGCTGCTACATTTCCTTTGACTAAGAAGCAGGTTTCTTTCTTTCACCAACCTCTGAATTTACCTCCAAAATTCTTACCGCTTATGTAGTCTGTAGGCAGTGATCTTACTATGGTGACAAAAGAACTAAATAATGGGAAATTATATTTTATAACAGAGGAATATTTATGATTATTTACTTTTATGCAGATAGAATCTGGAATGGCAATGCGGTCTTTGCAGCCCCAGGTCAAAGCTGTTCAAGAAAGATATGCTGGAGATCAGGTAAACGACTTCGTTTTTTATTTGGAAAATTAAAATTTCATTGTGTATTTTCAGTTGCAGAAAGAAACATAAATTACTAGTATTCTTCTCTGTTATGCAGGAGCGTATCCAACTTGAAACTGCCCGACTATATAAACTAGCTGGAATTAATCCTCTCGCAGGTATATAAACGGCTCAGATGTAGTATTGGAGGTTGAAGATGTCTGTAACAATTTTGTGAAAATTCAGAATATGTGTATTACATGTAATGGTATTTAACATGCGTAGTTTCTAAGTAAACAGTCACATGCTCAAATTAATTGCGGTGATGAGGGAAATGATTCATTATCATTGTTTGTATTTGTTTTTCTTCAGAGGATATATGTTCACAATTTTCATCTTATTGTCCTGTTCATTTTCCTTGATACAGCTTATGTACCCAATTTGTGTCAGGTTGCTTGCCTACCCTCGCAACTATACCAGTCTGGATTGGACTTTATAGAGCATTGTCAAATGTTGCTGATGAGGTATGTATATGGTAAATCACTTTGTTCTTCTGGATGTTGCTGGATGATATTTCTGTTTATCATAGTCTCTAATGTAAAACTTTGTAATGTCAAGGGACTACTTACAGAAGGATTCTTCTGGATACCTTCCCTTGCTGGGCCAACGACAATTGCAGCTCGACAAAGTGGCAGCAGCACCTCTTGGCTTTTCCCTTTTGTTGTAAGTGAATGTTTAACTATTCTTCTTCTGTTGACTACATATATATATCAAGTTGACAGAATTTTCTGAATATTGTAGTACTTAGTTTCCTGCTTGAATAGAGTGTATCAGTTCTGAGTTCCTTTACTTGTTCCCCAGGATGGTCATCCACCCCTTGGCTGGTCAGATACGCTGGCTTACCTTGTCCTGCCTGTGTTACTTGTAGTTTCTCAGTATGTATCTGTGCAAATCATGCAGTCATCACAGGTTAGTTACGTGTTAGCTAAAATTCGTGGATATTAAATTCTGTTGTCCGGAGTTTAGTATCTGTCTGCTGCTTGGTTTGAGATCATGCTCTTTCTGGCTGCATTTTTTGACTCCATCACCAAACACCTTCGCTTTTTTCAGTTAACTACTGATGATATAATTTTGGGTTAAGACCCTAAAAACAGTTCCAACTATAGGCCACGCTGCTAATCGTTGTGCCATACTGCCATATTTAAAATATTGATATTCAGTGTCTCAGCTATCAGATTAATTGATTTCCACTTTTTTCTCTTATAAGTGACGAAACAAAAATATGTTTTTTAAGCATCAGATAAACATAAACCATGAGTAACAAATGTGATACTTGGAAAAGTGAAAACATGTTTTTGTTGTTTAAAATAAGGGTTAAGAACCTATGAAAGGTCTGAACTATCACCCATGTTAACGGGAGAGGTCTGAAATTTAAAAAGTTAATAACAGAGGTCTGAAATTTCAATTTTGTTGATTTGAGGTTTTCCGTCCATTTTTAGGGTTAAATTTAACAGAATTGTGTGAAATGACATTTTTGCCCCTTTAATATTTTGTTTTATTTAATATCTTATTTAAGGAAATGTGAAATGACAATTTTACCCCTAAAGTCAAATTAAAACCACCCGACTCCGGCCACCACCACCCGACTCCGGCGACCACCACCTCGACTCCGACGACCACCACCTCGGCTCCGGCGACCCGACTCCGGCCACCACCTCGACAAAAAAGCTCCGATCGGGGCCAAAAAAGCTCCGATCGGAGCCAAAAAAGCTCCGGTCGGAGCTCTGTGGCTCCGACCAGAGCCACAGAGCTCCAGATCGGAGCTCTGTGGAGCTCTGTGGCCCCGATCGGAGTCCAATCGGGGCCGGTGGCTCCAATCGGAGCTCAATCGGGGCCGGTGGCTCCAATTTTGGCCCAATCGGAGCCTTGGTGGTGGTCGCCGGAGTACGGTGGTGGTCGCCGGAGTACGGTGGTGGTCGCCGGAGTACGATTGGTGGTCGCCGGAGTACCGTGGTGGCTTCAAGGGCATTTTGGTCTTTTCACTCCATGCATGTGAGGGGCACACTTGATAGTAGGGCATTTTTGGAATTTTATTTTATTTCCGGTGACCAACTTTCGTTAGTTTTAACGGAAAAAACTAACGGAGACCGCTGTTATCAACAAAACAGAAATTTCAGACCTCTGTTATTAACTTTTTAAATTTCAGACCTCTCCCGTTAACATGGGTGATAGTTCAGACCTTTCATAGGTTCTTAACCCTTAAAATAAATCTGTCGGAAAAAGTGAAAAGTAACAAATTTGATAGTTGGGAATCCGAATATCAACATTTTGAACAGCAATTAGCAACATGTTCTATAGTTGAGACTGTTTTTAGGTTCTTAACCCGGCTCTCAAGTAATTTAGGAATATAGCAGCTAAATTATACATATCTTGATATTTATAGATATCAACTAAAATAGCTTGTCATCTTTTCCCTGCTGATGGTAGTCACTGGCTCCATGTAGCCTGGGATTTTAGGTTGTTTCTCAGAATAATTTACACATCCCAGTTTCTAGTTACCTAGTTTTTCACACTAGATCTTCAATTTTTGTTCAGAATGATTTACCATTCTTTCATAGGATGTATCTTATGTCGTGATCTGCAGAGTAATAACGACCCAAGCGCGAAGAATACCCAAGCTATTACACAGTTCCTGCCTTTAATGATTGGTTATTTTGCATTGTCCGTTCCTTCAGGTCTAAGCCTATATTGGTAAGTGAACAGTTAAAGTAACGAGGTCTTGGATATGTTGACTAATAAACTGTTAGCATTGCATCAGTTAACTGAATGGTTGTGCAGGTTTACTAACAATATACTGAGTACAGCGCAGCAAGTTTTTCTCCAAAAATTAGGAGGTGCTAAAAATCCACTGAAGGAATCGGGCGATGCTAGTATCAAACAAGTTGTTGAGAGCAAGGCTGAGAAGGCTGTTTTGGGGGTCGATTCGGCTATAAAGGAGAAACCAACAGAAAAGGCAACCCCAGAAGGGCCACGTCCTGGTGAAAGGTTTGAATTATTTTTCTGCTTTAGTTGCTGGGTCAAGAACCTAAAAACAGTCCCAACTATACGCCATGTTGCTAAAAATGTCAATTTTAACTAAAAAATCAGTCAAAAAGTGGAAAGCAACAAATTTGATAGTTGAGACACCGAAATAGCTGCCAATACGGAAACTTGGTTTGCTTTTTGTTCTTAAGCACAGCTGATGGTCTCATTTCAGGTTTAGATTATTGAAGGAACAAGAGGAAAGGAGGAAACATGAGAAAGAACAGCAAAAAAAAGCTGGCGAAGGAGCTTTTCTTTCATCCAGTGGACAGAATGACGAAGAAGCGCATTTAATATTTAAATCTGTCAATGGAGCAACGAGTAAGCATCAAAACGAAACGACCGCAGAAGACTCCTCGAATAGTGTTTCTGTGAATGGTGAGCCATCTAGCCGTGAAGTCAGTGATGCTCAAACTATTTCATCAGATCAGTTGGAAAATGGTGAAGTTTCTTCATCTAGTACCATGGCTGAAGGGACCAACGACCGGCAAAAAAATTAGAACCCGGTTAAAGGTACAGTTATCATGAAGTGGATATCCTGCTGTTGGGAAGATAAAAAATCGAGCGCGAAACAAACTCGAGCACGAAGCAGTTAGCAGAGGAAAAAGACATTCATCAAGTAGCGGACTTGGACAGGTTTGATACTCACTGCCCTCATTAAGCAGTTAACGACGTTAACCCGTCACTGGCATTTCGTTCGTCTGGACTGCTCTATATAGCCTCATGATGAACCCATTGTTCACCTAGTTCAGCAGCTAAGGTAGCAAGTGAATACAATGATGATCCAACATTCAATGTTTTTCTTTCAAACATTGCTTCCCATAGCACAGCCTGTTGTAATTACATGAGCAGTTACTACAATTTGCATCAATTAGTTTAATTGTGCTTATCATACATTTGAATAAGTCTTGTATGTGCTTATGCAACGGACAAAAGCCGAGAAAAGAAGGGTTGGTTGAGTCTTACTTTGTTAAGAGTTTTTGTGTTTTGTGAAAGGCCAAGAAGTTTCAAAGACTTCATAAATAACGCACAAGATGCATAACCAGTAACGTCCCAAAAATCCATCCAACCCTTGTCTCTGTCCCATCTAACTTGCGTAAAATCGACAAAAATGCAATGCAACACAAATGTAAAACAAGAAACACACTACGACCTGTTTGATGTCATCAGTACTCTGAAGGTGAAATGACATCATCGATCTTCAGTATCATCTTAACGACCTGGGTTGCCAACAAGATCTGCTGCTGCTTCCCGATCAATGCCTCAAACACGTTCTGCTCCTTCATGTCATTTGTGCCCACGTCATTGCAGTCAATTCCGCAGAAAGGATTGTTCTCCTACATCATTAAAAAATTACATCAGTATGCAAGTCAAGTTCATACTCTTCTACCTAACAATAAAATAAAATTTGTGTTTTGTTATTTCCAGGATCCAATGAGGTTACCTTGATTTGCTGAGATTTAACTGCTGATAAAGTCTCAATAGGTTGAAGACCACTGTTCTCTGCAAGTGCCATGGGAATAGCATCCAATGCATCTGCAAATCCCCTGATTGCATACTGTTGTGTCCAAACACGAGCGAATATCAAAACCAACCCCACCCCATTTACCCCAGAAAGTGAATTAAAAAAAAATTAGTTGCAGCAAATTGGCAAAGGAAAGGTAGTGCACCTGTTCAACTCCAGGATATTTATCTGCAGCAGCTTCAACAGCAATTGAGCAAGCAATTTCAGCAGAACCACCACCATAGACAATGGAGTTGTTTGTTATCAGATTCCTAGCCACACAGAGTGCATCATGAATGCTGCGTTTTGTCTCCTCAATCATCATTTTGTTACCTGATAATATAAGGAGTTTAGATCAGGAAAAAAAATGTTTCTACTTCAATTGCTTTCCATATTTGCAATCCACACCTCCACGAATAAAAATGGTGACAGCCCTTGAATTTGCGCAGTGCTCAATATATAGCATTCGATCTTTTGTTGTGCCAAATGCTTTTTCACGAACAATTCCAGCCTAGAGAAGGATATGATGAAGAAGAATCAATCTATGTTGAATGAATATAATACATAAGCAGCAGCTTATCTGTTTCCTTTAAACCCAAAACTTATTAGAAAAATGGACAGAGATAAAGATGTTCTCATACCTTTCCTAGCTTCTCGGGTGTAAGCTCTTGGAACCTTGGCACAATTCTTCCTCCTATAAAAACAAGGTTCATTCGAATTAATGGCGTAAAATAACTGAAGCAAATAAATGGGGTGTAAAAAATGTGATGCTAAGAGTAGCAGACCAGTTGCAATTGCTATGAGCTCCAACTCCACGCCACCAACCCAACGAACTGCAGGCAAGTTCCTGTGCATTAGCAGATGATTTGCCTCGTCATCAAATCCCCATTGACAGATGACTAACGTTGCGCCGACGTCCTGCAACAGAAATAATCAAATTAGTAATTCATAAGAATTGGATATTATATATGTATTGTGCTTATTGCCCCGAATAGAATCTACGCTAGAAAATACCCATTTGTGCACCCATGTTGGTTAGTTGAAAATCAAACATTCCAGAAAAGAACACAAACAAAAAAAGCCATCCAAAAACAAGGGTAGCAAATACATGTACAGGTAGTTCACAAGGAATTGTGGGTTAATCCCAAGCATAAATGTCCAAGGAATATCACAACACCTTGCATTTCTGAACCATGTCATCAAAATACTTCTGCTCTTGAAGACGTAGAGTCTGGAACTTCTCAACTGTATCGATGTCAATCTTATGCTTGGTTTTTGGCTTCGGTGGCTCGAATGGGCAAGTAAGAATGGCAATGTTGGCATCTTGAATTTGCTTGGGCATCTGTGGATGGCTCATGTCTTTGTCAACAACTATTCCATAAATTAGCTCAGTGTCCTCAAGCTTCCCTCCAACTTTCCCCTCCACCTTTATTAAATCTAAATTCACATCCCTCCTCTCCAAATCTGCAACTGCAAGAACTGCATTTACTGCAATTTCAGCCAAATCCCGCTTGCAACGGTTCACACTGAAAAGGAGAAACATAACGGTTTAAAATAGGTGAAACCACATAATCATGAGAACAGAGCACTCTTCAGAGACTGAAGTTAGCATTAGCAAACATAAAACAGTAAAGTTCATTAAAGGCATAAAATAAAGAACAGAGGCCACCTACATCTTTGAAGACAGAGTAGTCATGCAGGTCTGAACTAAGGGCTCTACATTTGAAGGTCCGAATTCAAACTTTTGAGCAATCCGTTCTAGATGTTCAAAAGCTATTCTGGAAGCCAATTCATATCCCTCTGCAATTCGGATAGGATGAATTCCACGCTCTAATAACTTCTCAGCCTGCTCCAAAAGTGATCCAGCCAAAACAACCACCCCAGTCGTGCCATCACCAATTTCATAATCCTGACTCCGTGAAAGCTCAACCATCAGTTTTGCAATCTGATTGTCAACATCCATCTGCTCGAGGATTGTAGCGCCATCGTTTGCTGTCAGAAATGACCACAAAGGTGTCAGCAAACTCAAACTACATGAAGTAAATCTACTATGCTGCAAGCAACTATAAAGCCAACAGATCATGCGGAACACAGTTAGCTGTAAATCAAGTAACAAAGATTGCAGCTATTGCAGTATGCTGCATCTAAACGACTACGATTTCAAGCCACCCCGACCAAGCTAACTAGATAAATATATTTACATCATTTTCAGTGTCTTATACAGAGAGATCACAGATCCAGACTGGAAATAGTCGAGAGATACAAAGTTTATCATAAAGCTCAACAGCAATAGCAAGGATCAGCAACTTAGGAGAACTAAGTACTTACTGATTGTAACTTCGCCGTCGGGGCTCTGGAGCATCTTGTCCATGCCCTTGGGACCCAAGGAGGTCCGAAGGATGCGAGCGACGGCTCTGCCGGCAGAAATGTTGGCCTTCTGAGCATCGATACCTCTCAGCCGAGTCTTCTGCTCCTGCTCTCTCAGTATAATGAACGGCCGGCCGAACTCATCGAAGGCTAAAGCCATTTGCTAAGGATGCGCTAGTGTTTGCGCTCAGTGTGCTGCTGCTTCTTCAAGTCCGGTGCGAGATTTGAGGAAGATGGCGAATAGAGAAAGAGAAGTGTGTGGAAGCTAAAGGGTTCAAGTTTCAGAGAGACAACAAAGCCCTAATGAGAAGGAAGAAGGAGGGAGGAACATGTGAGAACCTTGGAGCAGTACGCCGTCGTTTTGAAGGTTATCGTTTTGGGCTGAGCCTTAATTGATATAAAAGGGCCCATCAATATACGGGCCCATTGGGTATTCAAACCTTCATCCAATGAGGCGTGGATTAGAGAATGTCATCCAATCTGGAAGGGGTCTCTCAGGCGGCAAACTCCCGCCGTGAAACGCCGTGTATTTAGGTAACGCTGCAGTCGTATGTCGCTTCTCCGATTCAGTTACTCTAGATTTCTGACCAATTGAGCTCATTGATGATCTGAATTGCTGTTTGCGCTTTGTGTTGTGTTCTTATAGTGGTAAAACGATGAAGAAGTATGGATTGCAGATTAGGGCTCCTGCGTCGCAGCAGAAGAAGCAGGGAGGCAGGCCGCCTCTACCACCACCGGCCGGTTTCCGTGACGATGATGACGATGAAGATACTGAGAGAGCGGTGTCTCGTCCAGCTATCAAGAATAGGGCTATGAAGGAGGTAAGCAATTTGCCCTAATTTTGGTCTTTCCCCAAAATTGATGCTTCGGTGTGTAGTAATTCTGATTTTTAGTTTCATCTTTCAATTTGCTAGATTGAGGAGCAGCACAAGAAAATGCTTGAAGAAGATCCATCAATTTTCGATTATGATGCAGTATATGATGAGATGAAGCAGGACGTTGTTCGTCCTCGAGCTCAGGATCGAGTAGAGAGAAAGGTATTCTTTACTGAATCATTTATTTCAGCTGAGTAATTCTTAGGGCTTAACAGACAAATTGGAATTATAACTAACTTCAGAAGATAATAACACCTTGCATTCATGTCTTCAACATTGGGTTTCTTGGAGCTATGAAGTCTCATGATATTTGGCTAGGATTCATCTTTATCATACTCAACAACACTTTTCGGAGAAGTGGATCTTCATCATTGTTCAGACTATACCACCTATAGAATTATCATATAATGTACTGAAAAGACAACTCGGATGGGTAGTTTATGAAATTTCTGAAGTAATAGCGAACATTTGTTGATATTTCTAGTTTTGGTTCTTGGCAATTAAAGGTTTTCCTCTTGGATGTTATGATTCCGTTGGTTTGGCTCTCAACAGCAATTTCATTTTCTTTTGCAGCCGAAATATATAATGAATTTGATGAAAAAGGCTGAAGAGAGACAAAGGGAGCATGAAATAGTGTATGAGAAGAAGCTTGTTAAAGAAAGGAACAAAGAAGATCACTTGTATGCTGACAAGGACAAATTCGTCACAAGTGCATATAAGAAGAAACTTGCAGAACAAGCTAAATGGATGGAGGAGGAACGAATCCGTCAGCTCCGCGAAGAGAAAGAAGATGTAAGTCAGTTCCATTTACGCCTCTTATCTTCTTTGTTGGGATATTCTGCCATCACAGTGCAAGTTTACACCCTTTTAATTGTGATTAGCAAAAGGTCTCATACTGTTTTAAATTACTGCTACTAAATAATTTTGTAACAATAAATAACAAAAGCATATACAACTTAGTAAACTAATATGTATGATTCATACTATATTGTGTTATAATGATAACAATTTTATAAAATGTCACATTTTGTGTGCCATAAATATCGGTTGTAAGTATTTTCTTGTTTTTGTCAGTCATAATCTATTGATTTGATCTTAAATTTGCTAAGTGAGTCAATATCGTCATATCGATACAAAAGGTGAAATTCTACTGTCTGAACTGGAATTTACTCATTTTAAGATTTTATTCGGTTGCAAATCATTGAGACCATAAAACCAATCATAATCCATAGTTTTAATCTTCTGCAGGTTACGAAGAAGGATGATTTGACTGACTTCTATTTCAACATAGGGAAAGATGTTGGTTATGGTGCAAGATCGATTGACTTGAAGAAGCCAGAGAAGCATCTTGAATCCAAAAAGGCAGAGAATCATCTTGAATCGAAAAAGCCAGAGACTCATCCCCAGCCATCAGCGAAGCATGAGGATGTAGCTCCAGCAGTTGCACCCATAAGCAGCCCACCTGTTCAACCGGGCACAGGAGCAGAGTCTTCGAGGGTGCATGAACAGACAAAACCCGACTTGTCAACTTCGGAGAGTGAAGATGCCAATGCTCTACGATTTCCCGACATTCCGGTGCAGGAAAAAGCTTATTTTGCTGCTGCTGCTGCTGTAGTACCAGTGCCCACGGAGCAGCCCAAACGAGATCATAAGAGAAGCCAAGACGCTGTTGCTGCTGCTAGAGAACGGTTTTTGGCTCGAAAGAAGGCAAAAGAGCAGTGATAGTACATCTGCAGTCGGTTCTGTTCATCTCTCAGGTATGTAATGTTCCTTATATTATCGAGAATTAGTTCTTGATTTTATGTATTTGGAGGATATGGAGTTTCTTAAATGATTCTAACGAGCTATTATAACATTCCGTGTGTATTCAAGTGTTGCCTGAATCTGGTTAACAATAAAATTCTAATGGCCTTTGTTGGAGCACCATGATGTAATTCTAAGGGTGTGTTTGGATAAGAAATTCAGATAGAGGAAAGGGGGCTATTATTAATTAGGTTTAATAACTACTTAACTATCCGATGTTGAAATTTGGTGTTTGAACTCTAAAGTGTTGAAATTGACTGTATGAGGTTTGGACTTTGTTGAAATTTAGTTTTCCGTCTTGTTGTTAATTTTGACATAATGTCGTGAAAAGTTGGAATTGCCCTCTCTTCTAAATATGAAGTGACGAAATTACCCTAAAATTCAAAATACCACCCAACTCCGGCCGGCCACCACCCAACTCCGGTCAGCCACTACCCAAAAACCCTAAGAGGTTGATTTATCTAGGAGCTGTAATTTCGTCATTCGCTAGGTAATGGATGGTCAGATTTTTCATGGAGGGGCATTTTTTAAATATCTATTTTATTGAGCTCACGTGACGGTTACGCGATACACTTCCGTTTGATTTAACTCAAAAAATAGACGGAGATATCAAATTTCAGCAAACACCAAACATGGGTCAGTCAATTTTGATTACAGACATCTGAATTCAACATGGGTTAAACCTCTGACAATTTATTAGTTATTAACCCTATTAATCTAGGCTACTGATAGAGATTCCGATTAATAGAGTCGGAGAAGTTCCGAAAGTGTCTAAGTGGCAACACTTGTAATTATTGTCAATTTTAGTGGCATTAATATTTTCCTTCTGAATCGGAATATCACAAAATCTTTTGGTCGGACTCTAAATAATTTCCGTATAATCTAAGATTGTATTTGTTGTTCGATGTGCTCTTTCACTGTCTTGCATTACGCGAGACTATTATTATGTAGTTTGTTTTGACACATCGCGAGACTGCAAGCCAAACGGCCCTTAAAAAACAAATATTGAGTTTGGGTACTGCTTAGGGCTGTAAACGAGTCGAGTCGATTATCTGACAATCTCAACTCGACTCGACTCAGTTTACTCGAGCTCGAACTCAACCGAGTCATAATTTTTCAAGCTCGAGCTCGACTCGATTCAATACTCAGCGAGTTTGAGCTCGGCTCGACTTGGCTCGATTAGGTTAAAAAAATTCAATTAAATTAAACTTGAGCTCGAACTCGACTCGATTAGGAATTTGGCAAAACGACTTGAATTCAGTATATACATATATAATATTATTACATAAAACTCAAAAAACTCGAACTCGACTCGAATAGGTAAAACAAAAAAGCTCGATTAGGCTTGCGAACCTCTCGAGTCGAGTACCAGTGAACTCGAACTCGACTCAGTATCAGAAAAAGCTCGACTCGAGCTCGACTCGACTCAAAATTAAGCGAGTAGAATTTGAATATCGACCGAGCCGATCTTGAGTAGCTCACGAGTAGCTTGACTCGTTTACACCCCTACTATTGCTAGTTGAATTTTGGATACTCCGGAAAATTAAGTATAATTTTTGGAGAAATACCTAGTTCAAATTTAAATTATGGACAAATAGAACTATGTCAAATAATTTGTTTAATTGAACGGAATAGATTGCATTTGCATGTGTTCAAATAAAAATCGGCAAACTATCTTAAATTTCATAATTGTGTTCATCTGCATAATTATTTACAAGCATTTACATTATTGAAATTATAAAGTTTTACTCTAATACAATAAATATTTTAAGAATCCCATTTGTGACAGCAATTATGTTATTTAATAACAGCTTTCTGTTTTTCTTTAAATTACGTGACCAAATATCTACTATATTATATTAATTCGGTACCGGAAGCCCTCTGGCCGACACGTGGACAGTCCACGTAGTCACTGTTTCCTAATTTAATCAGAATTTAATAGGGGTTCTCTAAATTTAGATACATAATATTGATTGGCTGAAAATTAAGAAGTATTTTTATCTCATAATTTGGTCTCTACGCAATTTAAAGAAACAAATTAATTAAAAGTTTCTTTTTAAATTCATTATCTATACAGTTTGGTACCGGAAGACCATAGGTTGCCACGTAAGCAAGAGAATAAGGTATTAAATATTATTAAAAAAAAAGGAATAAATTGGCCAAAAATGGGTGGAATATATATATATGTATATAATATTATTAAACAAAATATGACAAAGAAAGCTACGAACAAATCAACAATATATTAGAATAATAAATAATATAATAATAATATATATAGAAAAGTTGCATCGATTAATTAAGTTGAAATAAAAAGGGAGTAAGTTTAGTAACTTATATATAATAATACTAAACTCGCTAACCAACTCTAGCTATATATATGACTGGTTTTTTTTATGAAATCTTAACAAACCAACCTTTTTCTTTTTCACACCCAAACTTTAAACCTCACTTCGTATCTTAACTTTCTACTGTGGGCTGCTTACCGATCTATGTGGTTAATATTATTTGTTAGGTTGTGAAAAAAGTATAGCAAATTATTTGTATGGTGGGGTGTTTTATGCTAATATTTGTTTCATACAAAGGTATCCAATTTGCATTTTAATAACAATATAACTGAGTATAAAGATACATAATGTTCATGAAGTATTTTTCTCTAATACAACATACAATTTATGTCGATTTCAGCAACGGTGCGGTCTTCATATTCGGTGATTCGTTGGTAGATGCAGGGAAGAATAACTTCTTGCCGACTCTTTCGAGGGCTAATATTAAACCGGACGGGATCGATTACGGGGGAACCCTACCGGAAGGTATACTAATGGCAGGACCATCCGGAGATATCGTTGGTAAGTTTACTACAATTATTAGTGATCCCAAGCACACTTATGCCATGCATGTGGTTTAGGGCGGGACTAAGTCATGAATTTATTTCGGGCTGAGAATTTAGAGTATGGTAAAATGAATATTAGGGGACACAATTTAAAATATAATGTGATCGTAGACACTTAGGATTACGAGTTTAAATTCCTCCATTGACTGATTAAAATCATTTCTTAAGAAATAAGATTCTGAACATTATGTAGCGGGATGTATTTGAGTCACACTACTATTTTTTTTTTATACAAAAAAATGTCTTTTTTTTTACAATAAATGAACATTAAAGGGGACAAATTATTCCACATACAATATAATCTATTATTCTAATATATATAGAATACTAGCAATAATAATAATAAATATTGTAATATATAAGTCGATAAATATAGAAATTACTAAAAAAAACAATTAACTGTATATACTATATTGGTTCACGTTATATATATATAAAGTAAATATATAAGCATATGTATATATGTGTATATATTATATATATATATATATATATAATATATGTATATTAATAATTATGTGGTACGAGACTTTAGTCTTTAGTAGAAATATATATATAGTCCTCTAAATCTTGGAGGACCTAAAATATAATCTCAAGTTCATCACTCTTTTCCCCCTTTGTCGATCATTACATGCGCTCCCCCATTGTGCTCTGTATGAGGGCCACTAAACACTCACTAATATGATCAAACTTGATTTTGGCCAACACGGAGACATCATACCTTATTATATACATTATGTTTGCGGGCACTGTTTGCAGTTTCATGTCCTCTCCTATCAAATATATCGCATTACTAAGCACCACAACTTTGTGAGAATGACCTTAAACACATCGACGAATAAAACAATAAGTTTCTAACTAATGAATGAACGAGATTGCCAATTATACGTAAGATCATATTGTCTATTTTATTGGAAATATAATGTTGATTTTTTTTTTCTATTAGGTATTTATACGTTTTCTTTCGGTTACTTATTATTTTTATTTTGTAAGAAAATTCATTGCTAGCTAATTATAAGTTTGTATTACAGGGTGGAAGTATATGGTTTTGCTTCTGATTGTTCTTCAATTTGTTCAATCACCACCGATAGATAAGATGTTTAGTAATTCATAACTTTATATTGTATTTTGTATTATGTTCTATCTTGCTATTAAGTAATTTAAAGTTCGACTTTCATGTTTTACGTAGATTCAAGGAAAGAAGAAAACATTTGTAGCCTGAAACTGACACACATCATCTGGGACACAATCATGAGTTGCGAGATTGGACATGCGATTCAAAAATAATAGACCGTGTTCTCAAGATAGTTTATTTCTTCCATATTCTAACACTGTAGATGCATGTTTTTAGTCAAAGTGTATATGTAAGCAAAATAATTGGTCATGATCGAGTTTTATATGATGTGATACAGGGGCGAGACAAAACTTTTACGATATTGGATATCCAATTCCTGCTTACACACCACTATTTAAAATAGTAAGATGTTTGACTTTATTTTGTTGATTACGTTTTTTTTTTAGAAATAATAACATCATTTTTTCTTCCATTTGTGCATTCATGGTATTTTTAATCATTATAGTAGTTGATTCATCTAATTAATCAACGAAACATAACATGTAATAATATACTATATGTACATGTATTATGAGAAAATGAACAGAAGAGTATAATGTACACTCGCGTTCTCCCTCATACAACAATATTGATCAATCAATGGTGTTCTTTTTTCATATCTTTATTCAATTATATGGTGAACCTTCATTTATATCTTACTTAAGTTACAATGGCTTACTTGAGTAATGATTTATTTAATGGTTGCAATTGTTTTTATTTGTAGATAAAAGTAAAACATTACAACTAGAATGCAATACTGAATACTTTATATGTTGAAGCGATTCTTAATAATTAATTATTGCATTCACCTTCTTCTTTCTACGAATTTATAACTTGATGTGTTGTAAATTACTAAATGTAACCAATAATTTATTAAAATATATTAATTCGAGCTAACATGCATTTTTTGAGTGACGTGTGTACGTTTTTTCCAGACATCGTTTTCTAATTTAATTATGTATCTACAAATTTATATACAAAATATTGATGAACTGCAAATTTAGAAGAAAAAAAAGTTCTATCCTATTTTAGTTTATACATAAATAAAGAAATAATGTATCAATTATTTTTATTTAAATATAAGCAATTTGATTAAGAAGCCTTATAAAATTGCCACGTAGGAGTTTCTATTTTTAATCAAACATAATATATATATATATATATATATATATATATATATATATATATATATAATATTACTATTTTTTTATCTATAAATATTTTTTTCCAATTCATATATATATATATATATATATATATATATATATATATATATATATGAATTGGAAAAAAATATTTATAGATAAAAAAATAGTAATATTATATATATATATATATATATATATATATATATATATATATATATAATATTACTATTTTTTTATCTATAAATATTTTTTTCCAATTCATATATATATATATATATATATATATATATATATATATATATATATATATATATATATAATATATACTTTAATACATAATAAAATTGTAGAGAACATCTAATTAAATCTATTTACAATATTTTTTTACCCGCGCGGTGCGCGGGGTTAGCCGCTAGTATTCTAAATAACGTGATAGAATATTTGACAAAGCTATGAATTTGTCCAGGGACAAAATATGACATAGCAAATTGAAAAATAAATAAATTCTTTGACAACTTTTTAGGTTTAGTCCAATATTTTTTTTCCTAGTTTAGCTCCATATTTTTATTTTGTTCAGTTTAGTACTCAAATTTATTGTCATAACTTTTTATTTTTGCAATTTAGCCCTGAAACATTATCAACCACACCCTAAAACTAAAATGAAATAACCATGGTCCGACCTAGCTATGGGTCGGACTATGACTAGGTCAATTTAGCCCTAGGGTCCAATCGACCCGATTGGACCCTAATGTTAAATGACCTAGTCATGGTCCGACTCATAGCTAGGTTGGAACATGGTTAAGGTCGCCCAGGTCCGACGAAGCCATGGTCCGACCTAGTCATGGGACGGACCATGGCTAGGTCAATTCAGTCCTAGGTGCGGTTATAATGTTTAAGGTCTAAATTGCAAAAATAAAAAATTAGGACAATAAATTTGAGGACTAAATTGAACAAATTGAAAATTTGGGGCTAGGCATGTGCAAGTCACGTGACTATTTAACGGTCAAACTGACGGTCAACTAACGGATGGACCAAAAGCAAAAAGTTGTCAAATATATGGTACCAAAACTAGGCTAAAAAAAATAAATGTTTAATCAAAACTTAGAAGTCGTCAAAGATGTTGGACCAAAATACATGTTACAGTGTCCAAATTTATAATTAAGCCACTGAGAGGGCACCACCTGGATGGTGGAGAGTGGTGAAGCCACGGCCACGTTCAGTGGCCTAACACAGACAGCCACAAGACACCCATTTCAATGCTTGCCACCACAAAAATAATGCACCCCAACCCAAACACTACTTGAAAATCCTCCATTTTCGCCTCAGTGTTCGCTTTCACTGGCCCAACTTTCCCCCAACCCCCCACCCCAACACAGGGGTAGTGGGGTCATTTTACCCAACAACTATTACTAGGCCCCGGCCATCTTCTCAACCACATAGGTTTGTCTAATTGGCAGGAGATGGTTCAACTCAAACTTTACCAAATAACACCCTAGTGGATATATATGATGAATTCATAATTAATCAAATTTCATCCGGATCTATAATAATAATAATAATAATAATAATAATAATAATAATAATAATAATAATAATAAGGGTTAGAGGGTCTTTTGGTGCAACATGTTTAACCACTGCTGATTTTTGGTGCCATAAGTTTTATTTTGTAAACTTTTGGTGTCATATGTTTGAAATGTTGTATATTTTTTGTGTTTTCGTTAATCAACAGTTAGTTTAACCGTTAAATACTTTTATTTTATTCAATGTAGTGCACAAATTTAGATTCCTAATAATTATTATTTACAATTTGCTCCAGTCACTGCCCAATGTCTCCATCCACCACCCACCACCACCAAGGCCGCCGGCAGCCATGAAACGAACCGGCCACCACCAGTCGGAGCCCTTCGTGGCTCAGTCAGAGCCAGGGTCCCCGAACTAGAGCTCTCTGGCTCTGATTGAGCCACATAGGGCTCAGTCGGAGCCCTATGTGGCCCCAATCGGGACGACGACCCAAATTGGTGGTGGCCGACCCTAATTGGTGGTGTCCGGTCAATTTCATTGCCGCCTACTCTGATTCGTGGCTGCCGGCGGTTTTGGGTGGTGGTGAGTGGTGGTTAGAGGCCTTGGGCGGTGACTGGAGTAAACTATATGGAAAAAATTGTAACTATTAATTCTTAGTAATATAAATTTGAGGACTAAATTGAAAAAAAATATATATATATTTAACGGTCAAACTAACTGTTGACTAACAGAAACACCAAAAACTTACAACCTCCCAAATATATGACACAAAAGGCTACAAAATAAAACTTATGGCACCAAAAATCCACCGTGAAAAAAAAAACTTAGTTTCGTTGGCAAAATGTGAAATTTTTTGTGGTTAAATATGTGGCACATATTTAACCCTAATAATAATAATAATAAATTAGCTAACACATTACTATTTGCAGACTGATTTAGTGAGATGTGATTTTCTTAGATATGACACCTAAAACACTCTTAGAAAAAAAAATTACCACAAAAATTATAATCTAATATAGAGCATTCGATGTGGATTTTGTAATTTGTCAATTATATATTAACTCTTAATATGTGCTCTGTATAGGTAGTTCTGGGGAAATGGACGATGATGATGTCTTCTTTTTGCCACAATATGATCATATTATTAATTATGCGGTATTTTTTTTTTTTTTTTTTTGTAAGTTGTTGAAATAGACACACTGTGAGTCTGGAGTACCACACCGGTTGGTACAAGTACAATCGAGCAGTATATAAGTTATTGGACCACCTCCTCCTATTACCAATTGGTTTTAGGATGGAAACCCACTTGCATATATAATTGCTCTCTGCTGGTCCGTTGGGTTTGGCTCGGCCTAATGTGGATTATAATATAACTTATATAATTGCTCTCTGGGGCGGTTAGCCAACGGTGAGTAAACGGCGAATAGGCCCACTGGGCCCAAAAATGGGTCAAGAAGACCAGTGCGAAGGGTCCCGACGATGAAAGGTCCCGACAGAGTCGCTCCCGATAGGCGAGCTGGACGCTCCCGACAAGATGCCTTTAAGTAGGCCCCGATGATGATGAATCCCTGAGAATATTGGTCGGGACTTGCTATCAGAGGTTGAGGCCGAGATAAGCGGGATCGTGGGCTAACCGCCCCAGCGGTTCACCAGTTAACTGAGGTAGCTCTTCGCCTCAGATCAGATATCCAACATAAGTGATATGATATACCTTTTGATAATACATCATTTTTAAATTTGATAAATGATCTTACTCAAATAACACAAGTGTACATGTATATTTGAAGAAACTAACGTATAAATTTGCATATATATATATAATCAAACAAATCACAGGTTTTGAGCTGGTTTGATAGAAAAATAGATGAATTTTTTTTATTACAGAGTATGATTATATTACTGTCCAAACAACCTTTGTTTAAGTCCAAAGAGAGCCTTCCAAATGGCCACATAATTACATGACCGAGTTGATCATGTTACATGTCTCTCCACTCTCTCCACGGACGTTTACAACATCCTCCCTTATGATATATATAGTAATAAAAATAAAATTACACTCCACCAAACCTTAACATGTAGTTCGTTTAAGTGTCGGATTCATGACATGGTACCATGGATTGTTTGCAAGTCGACTGTGTCTGTAAGAAATATAGAGATTTAGTTATGGGTTAAGAACCTATGAAAGGTCTGAACTATCACCAATGTTAACGGGAGATGTCTGAAATTTAAAAAGTTAATAACAGAGGTTTGAAATTTCAATTTTGTTGATTTGAGGTTTTCCGTCCATTTTTAGGGTTAAATTTAACAGAATTGTGTGAAATGACATTTTTGCCCCTTTAATATTTTGTTTTATTTAATATCTTATTTAAGAAAATGTGAAATGACAATTTTACCCCTAAAGTCAAATTAAAACCACCCAACTCCGGCCACCGCCACCTGACTCCGGCCACCACCACCCGACTCCGGCCACCACCTCGGCAAAAAGCTCCGATCGGGGCCAAAAAGCTCCGATCGGGGCCAAAAAAGCTCCGATCGGAGCTTTGTGGCTCTGGTCGGAGCCACAGAGCTCCGGTCGGAGCCACAGAGCTCCGATCTGGAGCTCTATGGCCCCGACCGGAGCCACAGAGCTCCGATCGGAGCCAAAAAGCTCCGATCGGAGCTTTTTTGGCTCCGATCGGGGCCGGTGGCTCCGATTTTGGCCCAATCGGAGCCTTAGTGGTGGTCGCCGGAGTACGGTGGTGGTCGCCGGAGTACGATTGGTGGTCGCCGGAGTACCGTGGTGGCTTCAAGGGCATTTCGGTATTTTCACTCCATGCATGTGAGGGGCACACTTGATAGAAGAACATTTTTGGAATTTTATTTTATTTCCGGTCTCATGCCAAGCATGTGACCAACTTCCGTTAGTTTTAACGGAAAAAACTAACGGAGACCGCTGTTATCAACAAAACAGAAATTTCAGACCTCTGTTATTAACTTTTTAAATTTCAGACCTCTCCCGTTAACATGGGTGATAGTTCAGACCTTTCATAGGTTCTTAAACCCTTTAGTTATAATTAGAAATTGGTTTTTTAATGTGCAAAACTGCATTCGAAAGCAAAACTAAATTTTTTGGCAAAAAGACTATGAGCCACAAATAGTTTGATCGTAGATCGTTTATCTCTTTAAGTATATTTTTAGTTTAAATTTTATTGAAATCTCGTAAATGAAAAAATATTCATAATTATGTAAATACTTTCATCCTTAAATACTGATGATTTTGGTTCCTAGTGATAAACCAAACATATTAGTTAGAAGATAACAGATATAAATCTCCAAAGTGATTTTTTTTCTCCAAAAAAACCTGTCTCGAGTTAAAATCATAGTTTTTATTGGGTAACATGATCGACTCGTCTTACAATAAAAATAACTCATAAAAAATTAAAATTTAAGAAAATTGTATAATCAATAATGTGAACATTTTGTAAATTATTTTTATATAATCAATATAAAATTATAATATAAATTATTTCATGTATACTTTTTTTAATGGTGTGAATAATTTATCCGAATATATACAGTGGTTAATAACATAAATTTTATATTTTTTTGGGACATTTATAGATTTATTTATAATATATATTTTTTCCACATATATATATATATATATATTAATTGGTTTAAAATCTAACCTACGTAAATTAAAGATTAAAAAAACTCCTGAAAACTCGAGAATTTATGAACGAGTTTTATACTTTAAAAAACTCGTTCGAGCCCGCCAACGCCCACTTTAAGAGGGCGTTTGGATGGACGTAATGTGAGATTACTTGTAATGTTGTGATCTAATATGTTGGTTCGTAATCAACAATGTAATGTGGAGTGTAATGTCAGATTACACGGTGTTTGGTTGTGCTGTAACTTTGAGTGTAATGTCAGATTACAGTGTTTGGTTTGATATGTAATGTACTTTGTAATGTACAATGTGATGTGATTTAGTTGTTATTATAATATTAATCTATTTAAAAATATATTATATCTTAACATGAAAAATTTAAATATATATTTATTATAAAAAAAAAAAGTAATTTGATCCGTAAAGTTTATATTTAATATTTAGAAATCAAATTTGAAAAATATTAGAGCTAGATTTTCATTTTTACTTGTTATGTTATTAAAAAAAATTACGCGAGAGAATTCATTTTATACTAATATTGTATGCAGTATTCTTTATAATAAATGAACAATGAAGTGAACCGATAAATCTAACATGATTTCTAAATAATAAACACTACGTAATGTTGGACGTAATCTCACATTACATCCAAAAACGGATGTAATCTCACATTACATTGAGAGGGCAAGTCAACGGGTTTTTGTAGGTTTTGACCAACCCGTCGTAATCTCATATTACAATGTATATTACATTACAGAGTCCACATTATATCGTTTAATTTTTCAAATAACGTAATGTTAATATAAAGAAGGATTATGTCCCACATTACTTCTATCCAAACACCCCTCAGTGGTAGGGATGGCAATGGGTATCGGGGCCCCGCTGACCCGCGGGGCCCCGACCCGGTTTTGACCCGCCGACCCGCGGGTCACGTGTCGGGTCCGGGGCGGGTCGGGCTCGGGTCCGGGCGGGTCCGGGTCTAGAAACCCGGGGCCCCGTAGACCCGCCCCGAAATGCATATATATATAATTTTTTTTATATTAATATGATTTAACATTTACTAAATAATATGGTTAATATAGTACCTATATAAATAACATGGACCAAATTACAAATAGATGTATATTTAGATTATTAGGATTTGTTAATTTGGTGTTTAGATTTGAATTTGTATTTGTAATGAATTTGATGTGTTTGTTGTTTATATTTGATTGGTGTTAGATTTAAGTTTTGAATTTATATATAATGTAATATTTTGACAAAAAAAAAGTTGTATTTAATATTGAAAAGTGAAAAAAAAAAAAAAATTGTTCACATGACGGGGCGGGTCGGGGCCCCGCGGGTCGACCCGCGGGATTGTTGACCCGACCCGATTCGGAAGGCCCATTTGGCCGGGGCCGGGTCAGCCAGGCCGACCCGCGGGGCGGGTCCGGGGCTGCGAAAACCCGCCCCGACCCGCCCCGTTGCCATCCCTACTCAGTGGGTTCGAACTTGGAGGTATAGTTACTAGTTAGTACTTAGAAGTTGCTGCTTACTAGATAGTATAAATAAATAAATAAATATATATATTTTTTTGGTTATATAATTGCTTGGAGGTATAGTTAGCAGTTGTTGCTTACTCTTAAAAAATTAAAATTTAAGACAAACTGTATAATCAATAATGTGAACATTTTGTAAACTTATTTTTATATAATCAATATAAAATTATAATATAAATTATTTCATGTATGCTTGGTGTGAATAATTTATCCGAATATATACGGTGGTTAATAACATAAATTTTATATTTTTTGGGACATTTATATATTTGTTTATAATATATATTTTTTTTTCCATATATATATATATGTTAATTGGTTTAAAATCGAACTTACCTAAATTAAAAGATAAAAACACTCCTGAAAACTTGAGAATTTATGAACGAGTTTTATACTTTAAAATACTCGTTCGAGCCCGCCGACGCCCACTTTTAGGGGGCATTTGGATGGACTTAATGTGAGATTAATTGTAATGTTGTGACCTAACAAGTTTATTCGTAATTAACAATGTAATGTGGAATGTAATGTCAGATTACACAGTGTTTGACTGTGCTGTAATTTGGAGTGTAATGTCATATTACAGTGTTTGGTTTAATATGTAGTGTACTTTGTAATGTACAATGTAATGTGATTTAGTTGTTATTATAATATTAATTTATTTAAAAATATATTATATCTTAATAATAATATGAAAATTTTAAATATGTATTTATTAAAAAAAGTATTTTGATCCTTAAACTTTATATTTAATATTTAAACATCAAATTTGAAAAATATTAGAGCTGGAATTTCATTTTTACTTGCTATGTTATTAAAAAAAATTACGCGAGAGAATTTCATTTTATACTAATATTGTATACAGTATTCTTCATAATAAATGAACAATGAAGTGAACCGATAAATCTAACATGATATCTAAATAACATTACACTTACTAGAAAGTATAAATAAATAAATATATTTTTTTTGGTTATGTACAATTGCTTCGAGGTATAGTTAGTAGTTGCTGCTTACTAGAAAGTATAAATAAATATAGTTTTTTTTGTTATATATAATTGTTTCCGCAATTTCGAATCGGGAGCGTTAATGTTAAACGCTTCCTAAAATAACGTCTATAGTGAAATTTGACCCCGGGCCGCCCCTATAAAGGTAACACGTTTTACGTGTTGGTCCAACTTACCAACGTATAAATAAATATAGTTACTGTAATTGGATTATGTAATTCTGGTGTCGCTGCAATGGAAAAAACTGTGAACAGTAAATGCTGCATTAATCCGCCATTAATGGAGGTTCGCAGTTCTCAATAGCTAGCTTTTCCCTTTTATCCATCTCTCTACTCTCTAGTCTACCTTCCACCGGCACCATTATAGTCCTCTCGCTGCAACTCTACTACTCTCTCTGCTGCTCCAACCTATATTAATTAGATCTGCATCTACTATACTGTCAGACCTACTATTATTATTATTGCTAATACCACTGCTTCCTAACTGTCCTTTGCGCATCTTTCCTTCTCTCTCTCTCCCTTTCCATCATCGTCTCCGTTCTGCCATCTTATGTCATTTACTGCACTTCTGTCTCCTATTCCCCCTTTGGAGCTCCGATCGGGTATTGCATTGCTGCCAATCCGGCCCGGACGGTCGATTCTGCCGCGATCGGTGAGTGAATGCCGGTTAGAGGAGGAGGAGGAAGATGAATCCGCTTTGCTGCATTGCTCCTGTTTCGATCGATCGCGACCGCTGCCAGGTAGGAGCGGATACAGCTGTCAAGGCGATTAATTCCAGCTCGAAGTCGAGCTTTGGAGCACAGCTTTCGTCGGTTGGAGCTGAGCTGGACCGGGGGGTGGCTGCGCCTAGCGATGACGCCGCCGTCACTGAAGCAGCTAGGGATTCGAAGGTTTTTGGCGGCAACGGCGGTGGGTGTGTTAGTGGCAGCATCGCTGGGGTTCTGTACAAATGGGTGAATTACGGCAAGGGGTGGAGAGCGCGGTGGTTCGAGCTTGAAGACGGTGTGCTGTCTTACTACAAAGTTCACGGGCCGGACAAGATTCTGATGAGCCCAGCTAGGGAGAAGAGTACCAGGGTCATCGGGGAGGAATCGGTGAAGTACATGAGGAAGGCGAGCTGGGGCAATAATGGCACAAGGCGCTGCAAGCCTTTCGGTGAAGTTCATTTAAAGGTTAGCGCAAGATCATTTTGTTATGTGTTTACATTACTCAATTGTTTTGTCCGACTTGTGTTGCTTTTAGCCTGGCTATAATAAGATATAAGTAAGGTCTTCATAAGATGGGACTGTGGGTCTTTGTCTTGACTTAGTTTAATATATTTGTGGTCTGGTTGTGATCTTTCTGCTTTAGAGAAAGGAACTGCAGATTCAGTATTATTTATTGAAGGGTCCAAGCTCACAAGCACCAGCGGTTGGTGTAGTTAGTGAATGGCATCCTTGCTATTTTGGTCTATTAAGCCAAATCTGATTCATACTTCTTCTTACCACCCTGTTGAAGATAGAACTGCATTAATGTCATTGAACTGCCAATATAGAAGGTGTTATGGGGAGGATGAGTATTAGAAGTAAAGCTAGAGCAAATGAAAATGTGTTTCCTTATTATTTTTTTCTTTCTTTCTGGGGGGTGAATAATTCGTAATCTCGGGTCCGTAATCATACTCAGTTGACCTATTCTGCAAATAAAGAAAAACTTATTTACTGTGCTTGTGACATTACTTGCTATTAGAGGTTACATAATGAGAAATATCATTATATCATTTTGATTTACGTGTCTTGTTGACCATTTTTTCATATTAACAATGTAAATCTTGGACGCGCAATATTGACTGGATAATGAGTAGGAGATCGGCTGTGATTTTAGGGGGCAAGCAGCTACTTTTTTCTTTATAACAGTTTGGTATATTGTCAATTGTAGCATTGTATATGCAAAAGCAGTTCTAGTTCACTCCTCTTGTATCTCTTTTCTTGCACCTGATCAGAAGATAACTAAGATTTTTTGTCAAGGTCATCTATAGAAATCTGTTCTTATTCTTTGGAACTTTTCATCATGTCATGTATTACAGGTTTCATCAATTCGAGCAAGTAGGTCAGATGACAAGAGGCTATCAATATTCACAGGAACAAAAACTCTTCATTTGCGTTGTGTATCTAGAGATGGCAGAACAGCATGGATTGAGGCTCTACTAGCAGCAAAAGATTTATACCCCAGAGTATTGACAATTAGTGATTTTGTTCCTTCAGATGATGTTGATGTTTCAACAGAAAAGCTTAGATCACGAATGATGCAAGATGGGATAGCAGAAACAACTATAAAAGACTGCGAGTCCATTATGCTATCAGAATTATCTGAGCTACAAATAAAGTTGAAGACCCTTCACCGTAAACATTTTATATTGTTGGACACATTGAGGCAACTTGAGGTACCGATTAATTTTGTCTGTGCTGCTTCTTTGATTTACCTCTAGGAGTTGGAAATATGGGCTGTTTTTGTGTTAACTCTTCTCTTATTGCCATTACCTGACTATAGTGTACACAGATTTAACATATTCATACAATGTTCTATTATTTTCAAGTTGATTGTGGCCATCCACAGGCAACGTACGCTAGTATCTCTAATTTCTTCTAGGCGCTATACTTGAACTGGTAGTAGATGTGCTTTTCCTAGGTCAAGCTTCATTAGATGATGGAAAATATCAATGCAGAATCAAAGTCACTTGTAGTCATGACTCAAGATAACCTACTTGGGGAATTGAATTATTTTCAGTTTTCCTGTCAATGGAGAGGCATAGTTTAGTCTTGGTGGCTCCAACGGCTACAAATAAAGGGTTCTGGACCTTCTTGTATAGATGCTCAAAAAGCATGGAGATAAATATATTTTTGAAGTACTCAAATTGTTGAGCAAGAATATGGAATTCTTAAGCTGGCACTACTTTTCTTCTTAGATATCCTGTAGTTTTTTTATTATCTCCCTCCATTGCTTCCATATCTATATTAGCTCCAAGTAGTTTGGTTTAAGACTTTAAGTTAATATCCAATATGTGCTATATCAGCTTGATGTTTCTCCGTCTTGCTCAATTGCTTACTGGGTGTTGGTTGACTTATACCTTGACCACAAAATTCAAATCCTCTTCTGCAGGCTGAAAAAATAGAACTGGAAACAACTGTAGTGGATGAAACAAAGGAAAAGGAGTCATGTTGTGCACATGGAAACAGAAGATTTAGTGGTCGGTGTAGCCTCTAGCTTCTACTTCTTTCTTTCCTAGAAGGATCTCTACATATTTATTTCAACAAAAAGATGGATCTCATCCATAACATTTGATATTAATTGGTTTTTGAATATGTCATTTAGTGTTTTCTTTCCTGTACTAAGTGTTTTTACTTTTAATACCACAGCACATCATTGTCATTCTGAATTAGCTATGCTTAGGTACAGGGGTTTGGGAAATTTCCTTGGCTATTCTATATAATTTGTTAACTGAAACTATGTTTCTCTGAACCTACAGATTTCTACTCTGTTATGTCTGAGGGAAGTGGAAGTGAATCCGATGGTGACAATGAAAGTCGATATGGAGTGGATGCTGAAACAGATGAAGAAGAAGGAACTTTTTTTGATACAAACGATTTCATAACTTCAGAGGCTCTTAGAAGTGCTTCATACAGAAGCAGAGAAGCTGCAGGGGGTGCTTGTATAACAGATAAGGATTCCTTCTTTTCTGATCGTCTGCATGGGGTTGAGACAGATATTAAGAGAATTGAATATCCTTTCGTTAGGAGAAGGGATAATTTGCCAGAACCAAAGGAAAAGGACAAGCCGGTGGGTCTGTGGTCGATCATCAAGGATAACATCGGAAAAGACCTGTCTGGAGTTTGTCTGCCTGTTTACTTCAATGAACCACTCTCATCCTTGCAGAAGTGCTTTGAAGATCTTGAGTACTCTAACTTGGTGGATCAGGCATTGGAATGGGGAAAACAGGTAATGGTGTTCTTTTGCTCGTTATGGAAGCGGGACATAGTTACTGAAACACCTCTTTGAGGCATCAGCTTGTACTGGATTTATTGACTTGCTCTAGCCTATATCCCTAGAGTTCTTTGCTGAATACATTATCTGCTTCTGCTTTCACTGTTTTGTCAAAACATCAGAATAAGCCTTTTTTACTAACTAAAAACAATTATGTGATTTAGGGGAATGAGTTGATGAGAATCTTGAAAGTAGCTGCTTTTGCTGTATCGGGCTATGCTTCAACAGAAGGGCGGCAGTGCAAACCATTCAACCCTCTGCTAGGGGAGACTTACGAGGCTGACTACCCAGATAAAGGACTCCGCTTTTTCTCTGAAAAAGTAGTTTCTTCTCGTTCTTTTTTATATTTAAAAAAAAAATTCTTAAATTTATCGCTTAATAAGTGAATAATTTCAGGTGAGTCACCATCCTATGGTTGTTGCCTGCCATTGTGAGGGAAAAGGCTGGAAATTCTGGGCAGATTCCAATCTCAAGGGGAAGTTTTGGGGGCGATCTATTCAGCTCGACCCTGTTGGTGTCCTCTCATTGCAGTTTGAAGATGGTGAGACATTTCAGTGGAGCAAGGTCACAACTTCTATATACAACATTATATTGGGAAAGATCTACTGCGACCACTATGGAACAATGCGCATAAGGGGAAGTGGCAATTATTCTTGTAAGCTCAAGTTCAAGGAGCAATCGATCATCGACCGAAATCCCCACCAGGTAATCAATCCATTGTGCATTAACCATACAAAAATTAAACCACAGTCACATCATTGTTTGATTTTTTTATGAACTTCTGCTCTACTAAAACAGAAAGAAAAATCTAGAAACCTTGAAGCAAAACTGATTGAGAAAGTGAAAGACATTGCCTTTTCCGGGGAAAAATGAAACACAGCTAATCTATGTGCTTCTTTAGGTTCATGGATTCGTGCAAGATAATAGAACTGGAGAGAAGGTAGCAATGTTGATGGGCAAGTGGGATGAGGCAATGTACTATGTATTAGGAGATCCAACCACCAAACCAAAGGGATATGATCCAATGACTGAAGCTATCTTGCTTTGGGAGCGAGACAACTACGAAACAAAGACTCGATACAACCTCTCCCCATTTGCGATATCTTTGAATGAAGTAACTCATGGCTTGACAGACTATCTTCCTCCAACTGATTCAAGGCTGAGACCCGATCAAAGACACTTGGAAAATGGAGAATACGAGTTGGCAAATGCAGAGAAGTTGAGACTCGAACAATTGCAGAGACAAGTAATGATCTACTTATGCATTTCTAATTTTAAAAAATCTTTTTTTTTAACTTCAAATAGGAATTAAAGTTATCTCGTTTGATGGCAGGCAAGGAGATTGCAGGAGAGAGGTTGGCAGCCAAGGTGGTTCAAGAAAGATGAGGACGGTTGTTACCGTTATATGGGTGGATATTGGGAAACTCGAGCACAAAGGAATTGGGACGGAATTCCCGACATATTTGGTCAGAGCTGTGACTCTTCATCTGCTTGTTTTATCGAAGAAGCAGGGCTATATTAGTTTGCTCTCCTAAATTATAATGCCCCCCACAGCATGATCTTGTGCTGTGTTTATTAATGGTTGCAAGACCCTTCTATGCAGTGTCAAAATCTAAATTTCTATTCAGAGTAATTATCTGCTTTGTTCCTTCTGCTAGCAGGTGCAGTAAATAGTGTGAAGTTGATGGAAGAAGAGTAAATTGGGAGTAACAGTAATTTCTTGTTATTGATATACATTATTTCTTTACATTTTACAGTAAGCAGTAAATTCAGCTATATATACATGAATGAGTTTTTATCTTGGGTTAAAGGGTCTTTTGATATAACATTTTTTGTGTAATGTGTTTGTAATTTATTCAGTTTGGGTGCATTTAGTTGAACGTTAGTTTTGATCGATAAGTAGCAAGTCACGTGCAAAGCTCATGACACTTAACGGTCAAAACTAACTGACAACTAATGGATGCACCAAAAAGTCAACTTTGGTCGAACATGTTGTACTGAAATACCATTCTTTCTTTCTGCTGGTAATTGTAGTGAATCTACATCATCACCATTGCTGCAGAATCACTAACAACAGGTTCCAACACAATTGGGTTCGGGTTCTGGTTCATGCTCCTGGTGCTGTCCACGAGACTGAACCACTGGCTAGCCGGGTCGCACTTATTATCTTGACTCAAGCACTTACACTCATTTGTGACTAACGTGTTAGTCTCAGGGTCCACGTCCAAGCACACCGTAGACCCATCAGCAGCCTTAGCCTGAAGGTGCATCTTCGAGTCCGAAACCCGATCCCACCTAGAATCCCCACCAGTGCAAGTAATGCCAAGCCGAGCCGCTTTCCCGACCTCACTAGCTTGCAAGCAAAAATACGTCCCTTTCACGATCAGAGTCTTCTTAGTCGGAGAATAGTTCCAGGCTTCCGAGGTGGTGCAGGACCCGAGCGTTAACGGATCTGACATTGAGTTTCGGTGAACGCATAGACCCGACATTGGGTGGAATACGATCTTATGGGTGCTGGTATCCGATAGGCCGGGGCCTTGAAAAGGGGTTTGGAGAGCCGAGATTCTTTGCAAGAGGGTGGAGTTTCGAATGTCGTGCCAATTTGAGTTGAGAGCACCGTAGAACTCGTTTAAGTCGACTATGCCCTCTCGGAGGTAATAGCTTCCGACGAGGGTCCAGAGGGCCCAGTCGAGGTCCAGCTCAGCGGCTAGCCCCATGAAACAGTTGAGGTACCTGTTGTCGTTCACGTTCGTGCCCCTTTGGTCAACCCCGAACTCGCTCACGAACAAGGGATAATCTTTTACCAAGAACCCTGATGATAAAACGATCATACGTTTAAGGGAACAAAATGAGTTCCTTAGTTACAAACAAAAAAACGAAATGTGCATACTTTGTTTAAAAAAAAAAAAAAGAAGCAAACTTAACTTTATATGATCGTACACTATATCTGGTCTAAGCGTTAGAAATGAGCAGAAATTATGTGTATCTCAAAATTATTGTTTCTTAATAGAAAAATTTCAGAGAAATTGTTAAAATGTCAAAAACACTCTTGTCCTTGAATATTGTTTTGATAATTAACCCTTTAAATATATAGTATCCCAAAACGGGAGATTTTAGAAGAAAATTGTTCTCGGGTTCGATCTCGTCAATTTGTAACAAATGATGGTATCATAAGTAATGTGACAAATATTCAACCAAATAGAGGTGATATACATATTAGTCAGTAAGCCGTGTGTTATACCGAATTTCATGTTATTAAGAATTTAAGTTTTATTAATTGCATTTTGTACATACATTTTGTTAAAAAAAAATTTAATACATATTAAAACAACTAATACATTTTATTCTTAATTAATTGTTTGTATTAATGTACTTAATTGAAAATTGTGTTATTATACATATATCTACTTTCACGTGAAAAATATATAGTAAATCTGAGTATAATATAAAATGTTATGACTCTTTAATATGACATTAAAATTTTAAAAATATAATAGTAAATAAAAATATATTTAAATGATGTGTTATTTTCTTATATATTTTAAAATTCATAAATAATAGTTGAGTCACGTGGTAAATTATTACAAAACTCGATTCATAAATTTTAAAATAATTTTAAATTTAGTAATTTACGAATCATCTCCCGTTAATTATCTAACTTAATTAAGCATAATTATTATGTAATAATATACTACCTGACATCCTGTTGAAATTATCGACAACCCTCCGGCAAACCTGGTTACAGTTCTCATTAATCCACGCCTGACCATCGGAGAAGCTGTACCAGTGCACCTCAAACACCAATTTCCCCGAGAACGACACCTCCACGTGGCGGTCCCTAAGGAACGACAAGTCCTTGTCGTAGCTCAGACCGGACAGGATGACCAGCACGTCAGGGTTCGCCGCATGAACCGCCTCGGCTCCCTTCTCCATGTACTTATACCAGTCCTTTGAATTCTGTTTGGGTCCACGCAGCTCGTTACGGAGGCTCATTCCGACCACGTTGGTGGTCCCGCTGAATAATTTGGCCATGTTTGTTAAACCGGATATCCATAGACCGGGTTCGAATAACCGGTCATTGAAGAAGCCGTTGTCGTCGTTGTTGCTGCAACACCACCCCGGTTTGCTGATGTGGTTGTCTAGGATCACCATTACATTGTTCTCACCGAGGTTTGCCACCACTTCCTGACAATTTAAATTATTGCATGTCAATTTTCTAAAAGAATTACAAAAATATGAAGGCAAGTATTATTAGTATTATTACTATTTTAAAAAAAATGGCCGGAAAAACTAGAGAAATATAATTTATTATATTAGACAAGTGATATTGATAATTATACAACTTAAAATTAAGTTTAAAATTTTGGCTCTAAATATATATTATTATAACTCGTGACACAATTTTTAATGATTGTGAACTTTAAAAATACATAAAAAAATATATGTTAAAAATAATATTAATTATATTAATATATAATATTATATAGTTTCTAATATTATAAGATATATATTGTAAAATAATAATAATAATAAGAATATATATTTACAATATTAATTTTGCAATCTATGATTACATAACATTATCGATTAATTATGAATTTCGAATCGATCAGCTCGGATTTCAATTTGGAATGCGATTTTTTCAGAACGAATTCGGGTTTTTATGCTTACCTCTACCGTCCGCTACCCAAACTCATTCTTATATTATGTATAGAAGAATATATATTAGAATGCAAGAATTAATAATGCTAAGGCTAAAATGTGATTATCCTCAAGATTAATAAATGATTATGTTATTAGTATTTACTAATAATAAATAAAGTAAAATAAAAAAGGAAGCAAAAAAGAAGGGTACACTGCAAGTCAACTAGGGACGTGAAGGCACCACCTGAAAAGCTTGAATGAGGGGAAGATCGATCAAGGAAGGATTATTCGACTGCACTCCGGCGACAGAGTCCGACAGCCCCAGTCCAAGAAACGACTGCCGGACGGTGAGGGAGGCCAGCGTGTCATTTGTGGCCAGGTACAGCGGCCACGTCAGCCTCACGCAGTTGAACCCCAAGGCGGAGATCCGCTTCGAGATGGCGTCCAGCGGCTGCTTGCTCAGACCCTCTGCAACCACAGCGTCCAGGTGGGACACCCAGTTCACGCACGCTAGCTTCACGCGCCTCCCTCCTTCGTCCACGACCCACCGTGAGCTGGTGGACAGCGGCAGGGCCGCCACCATGGCGGAGCTGATGATGAGGAGGAATAGGAGAGAGAGTACGTGTTTCTTTCCCATTGGTTGCGATTTAGGTTGAAGTTTCTGCTCTTATGCTGTGACGATGATCAAGAGGGAGAAACAATAAACATGATTGAATTGATGTTTTTTTTTGGTGTGGTTATATAGTGGATGGAAATAATTTGGTTTCTGTTTACGAATATATTAGTGGATGTTTGTTTTATTACTTCATTTATTTTTTTATTTACATTAAGTTTTATAATCAATTTTTAGTATTAGGAAGTTATCAAACTTTGCTTTTATCATTGCTAAACACTTGCAATTATAACCATGTTGGAATTGGGTGTTTTATCTTATAACTAGAGGTTTCAAATTTGAACTTGAGAATAAAATAATTTTTTAAGGTTAACATTTTACATGTTACAGATTAACTTGGTACGAATATGATGGAATGTAAAAATATTTATAGCCAGTACTTTATCCCTAGTTTAATGTGAATGAAGATTTTTCGTAGTGTGTACTGCACTCCTAACAAGTTACCTAAGATAAACCTGTTAAAAAAATCCAGTGAGATTATGCATTTGTAACATGGGAGGCACATAACAAACCACGATAACGAGTACACAACTATAATCTAGTTTATGTTATAATAATTATCAATTTGTATTTGTTATAAATAAATTGTATTGTTTAAGTCATTATAATTACTTATCACAATGATCTGGATGTTATACTTAAATGAATAACGAAGCTAGCACTCTACTCTAAATCAAGGCAATGAGAGGGTTTCTTCATGTGATAAGAAACGTTTACGTATGTATGTACATTTAGTAAGTATGGGGTTTATTTGAATGTTTGGAAACACGGCAAGCAATAGAGAAATGATGACTCACCTCTTCCACATATGTAGCTAGTTATTATTATATTTATGGGAGAAGCTAGTAATATCAACACTTTCTTCTACTTGGTCTCTAAGGGAAGGCAACTATTATAAACACATGTCAATTTCTAACATCACAGGAGATAACTCGAATAACTACCTTCAGCCTGATTTCGAGCTAGCTTATTTATTTATTATCTGTTTTAAAAAATATATTAAAACCTTAAAAAAAAAACATAGTTATATAGGGTATAACTGAAATTCCAAAAAATAGAGGATATGTATTTGTCCTATCCTAACATACTAGAGACCCAACATGATTGGCCAAAAAGATACCCCAACATATATGATTATTGATTATTGGGTTAATTAGCCAACTGAACCCATATGTTTTAGTCAAGATATCAAATACACCTATATGTTTTTTCATGTTGTTAAATACACTGATATGTATTGCTTTGTTGCTCAATACACATTTAGTCTAAGTTTCGTTTATTTTTGTCGTTAGTTATTCACGTGCTACTCAATTGCAAACATTTTTTAATTAAAAATTAAATAATCTTGCTAATGACACATATTCCCTCCATCATCATCTTCTACGGTCGTGATGAAATTAATTATCCTAAGCCTAAACCTCTGCAGACACGCTCTTTGAATCGCTACTCATCTTTACTGCTTTATCGTGTATCTTCGTGGTTGGTCGTCTGCTACTCGCCTATCACGGCGATTGGTCGTCATCGCGGTGTTTGGTTTTCGTAGGTGCATTCAGGTGTATGTGTGGTGCATATGTATTTTACTAACGGTGTTAGAGATTCAGGTGCATTCACTAACATAGCAAAACGTATGGGTGCATTTGCTTACATGTGTGGTACATCCAGCAACATGCAGAAACGTATGAGTGCATTGAGCTAATTAACCGTTGATTCTTTTGTTGCATAATGTACGTAAAATAGACATACACGATATCATATGTGATCTCTAAATTGTTATCTTCAATTCTACATTGAAAAGAAAAGATATCTATTCTATATATATAATAAGGCAATATGAGAGATAAGGGAGGAGTGTGATTTCGCCACGTCAGCAAATTCAGAGAGTGCGGTACTGACACGTCACCAGTAGGTCACGCGCGCCTGATATACACGCACCTTATTTTCCTTACACGTGGATCTGCTCTTCATCTTCTTCTCTTTTGCTGGCGCATCTCAAATTAATTCTCTATGCCTATAAATGAAGCTCATTATTTCTCTGCTGAAATCAGTTATCCTACACCTGTGACGCTTCTGCTTCAGCCTGGACTTCACATCCCTGAGCTTCATCGGCAACGGCTTCCTATTCGGCAAGAAGGATCAGGTCCAAAAAGGGGGAAAGCTCTGAAGGCAGATAAAGCACACGCAGGACGCCGTCATGGCGATCGAGTGGTGCAGGAAGCCAATGTTCTCCACTGTACACGATGGCGACCTCTAGAATAAATTCCTAGAATAAACTCGGATGACTGTTTTTCTCAAATTGAAGACTCAAAAGCTCTCTCTTCATTATCGGAGTCAAAGAGCCTATCCGCGGAGAGATAAAGTGCATCGTGTCTGATTTCGGATTTGGGTGTGGGACTCTTGGAATTCGGGTGAGTCTGAAATTTTCCATTTTAGAATTGCAGTTTCCCTTTTCACCAAGGCGATCAACATCGACACAAATGTGAGCGAGAAAGTCGTGGCTGATTTTAGATTTAGGTGTCTTGAAATTGCAGCTCCCTTTTTCAATTAGAAGATCAACATCGACACAAATCTAAACACTAAACTCATTTTCCTCCCTCCTTCCTTTTTTTATCTTGCTTTATTGTTGATCTAATTTTTGTTTTCGATTATTAATTTTTCTCCATTTACTGTATGGTGTCATTGAAGTTGTGATTACAGATAAAAAAATTGTAGTATTTGAATCATAAATTCTTATAGGTTATTTTTTTCTCAGATTTGACAGCAGCTCTAACACTACTCTCAGTTTCAAGTTAAGTGTAGTTGAAGATAATACAATGGTACGTCATTTCCCTAACCTTTCTTCTTAATGCACTGATTATTTTTGTTTGGTCAACCTGTGAAATTATATGGACAATCACCTAATTAAGTGAATTTTGTGTGATGATCTTTTTACAATTTCTCTGTGATTTATGGTGCTGGAACTTTTATGGTGCTACAAATCGCAAGATTTCACTTAAGATTTGTATTTAAAGACCCTCGATTGAAACCCCCAGTCCTCTGCTAATAATTATGGATTATTATTACCATAGGCAATATGACCTGACCAACTTTTTCCTGAAGATCTGCAGTAAGATGGTCCTCGAGCATAATTACAACATGGTATAGTGATGTTGAAAAAAAATGTTTTGTTATCGACCTAAGGAATTGTAAAAGGAAATCTTAAAAGAATGTTATAACCATGAGACTATAAAACAGAATAACATATGCATTACTGCAGACCTTCCAAGTACACGGACATTATCGTTTTTCAGAATTTTGCCACAAATTAAGCTCGACTACCCTAACTCACTCTCTTTAGTGGTTTTATTTCATCTTTGGAAATTCTTATTAACGGTAAATTCTCTAGCTTTAAAACTCCAGCGCCTTTTTCGGGTTTAGTGTTTGGTTTTGTTGCAGGAAGTTGCTTATCTAATTGTGTAATCATATGATTCAGTTCAGCATTATATGCTACATATCTTATTATTTTTCAGGTTTATATTCTTAAAAAGCAAAATATCATCTATCTTGCTTTTTTAATCACAAAATCTGATATTTTTCCAGATTTACACTCTTCCCTTTCCAGAGTTATACTCAAAATCTCATATTTTTTGCATATTATGCAGAAAATCATCTTTTTTTGCATATTTATGATTAAATATTTACTCTTTCTGAAGATTACAATTTCTATGTTTAATATTTATAATTATATACTTCAACTATAATTAGTAGTGAATGACATCTAATTAAGTTTGTAAATGAGAGGATAATGTTCAACCATTTTAATTTTCTGCTGTATATATTGTGCTTGCTGGAAGATGCCTTGAAGGCCAAAACGAGGATTACCTTTACAATATTTGGTTTGTTGGGTATTTTCCTTTTCCAGCTTGCACTTCATGGATATTAAGTATTAATCTCCATAGATAGATCATAGATCCAACACTCTCTATTATCAAACTTGATTGGATTATTACTTCATGCTTCAGTTTCTTCTTGCAATTTGGTTTTTACAACATCGTAAATATTTGTTCAAAGATTTTTGAATCACATGTACAATGGGATAGTTTGTATTTCATAGATGTCATTTTGCTCTCTTTTGTATTATGTTTTTGTTGGAGGATCAGTTCTTTAATGTTGTCTTTTTTCAATTTTTTCATTTTGCTCGAAGTGTTGTCCAATTTTCTGTATCGATATCAAGAGTTTTAATGCTTTATGGTTGTGATTTACATTGGTTTCCTCTTAATTAGCATTAGTTGAGTTTAGGGTTTAGGGCCAAGTAACATTGGCAAAGAATAAAGATTCAAGGTTTCGGCAAGAAACCGTGAGATTTTTTTTTCTCTGATTCACCATTCTTTCAAGGGCCAAGTAACTCCCCTACACTTTTTTTTTTTTTCGTTTCCTGTTTGTGGAAATTTCTGATGAAATGTTGTAAAACTTTCTTATTTACCCCAAATTCATCAGGAAACGGAGATGGGTTTTCTGGACTCTGAGTTGATCATGCTGACAGGCGGATAATAGATTCCAAAAACATGATTTTTTTAACCCTCTAGGCTCTAGCTTAGGTTGAATTGTTTGTGATCTTCTTATATATCTTAGAGTTTTAACATGAAGGTTACTATTATTGCGAGTACATATGCATAAAACAGAGATAGGCCTAAATTTTTCACCTTTAGCCTGAATAATTTCAGCAAAGATGGGTTCTTCGGATGCTGATTTGATCATGTTGATAAGCCAATGGTTGATTGCAAAAAATATGCCTTTTATTTTATTTTTTAAAAAATTTGGTATGTTCTAAGATTTTCTTTGGTTTAACCTGAAATTTGATGTTATTTTCTATGGAATAGCAAAAGCACCTGTTGTGCTTCATTGTAACTCAAAGAACTCTCTTAAGAAGTAATTATTGCTAGAAGTTATTAGGTTACATGTTCTTGATTACAATGAGGGAATTAAAAAGCAATATAAGGTCAATCCTATTGCAATTCGGGGTAGCCCTCGCTCTTCTTACGACGGGTTCTTATACTCTCGCAGCCAAAGAGTTAAGCTGTTGTTGCTGCCTCCTAATTCCTCACCAAAAGCTTCAGATATGTTGTTGTTTCTTCTTCTTCTTCCCATTTACCAATTCATAGTTTCCCTCCTTTTTAATCACAACGAAATGTTATCATTCTACATTTTTAGGTCGTGATAATGGCAATCAGAAAACATTTTCAGCAACGAGCCCTCCTGTTACCAAAACCAGTATCATGCAAGAAAATGTGGGAGTATTTCTGTTTATAATGCAATTTTTTGTATATTTTTTTTTTGGGAAAACTATTTATTACCTAGCATCATCAGAAATAATTTTGGACGATTCTAATTGTATCGCATCACAACCTGCAAAATCCATCGTTGACAGAGAAATCAATATACCGAACGTTATTTTGATGCGTATAATAATAATTTAGACTAGAAAATGAATTTTCATGTGCTTGTGGTGCGTTGCATATAGGCAAATCTGCAGTTGATAGGCAAGGTTGTGCTGGTATTAGATTGCTTGGACCCTTTTAGTGAAACAAAGGACATGAGTTCATGATAGACTGTTGATATATCAATATATATGCAAGAGGTGTATGTTGGCAAGTATGGATAATTATTTGTTCAAAACCATTAATTGTTAAAGATCACGACCCTTCCTTAAATCTATCATTGGCAGTGGACATAACGACATTACTATATTGCCTGGCTTTATTTACAACTCTACGGTCGATGAGATCATTATTTGAAAATGTAATTACATTATGTAATCTTCTTATTGAGAGTAAAATTTTAACTCTTCTGAAGAATTGTTTTTTTTAATAAAGCTCTGATTTTCAAGAGGTTAGAAAAAGATTATCCACTATTTTATTTTCATTTAACACCCAGGAATCTTGACATCTGTTTTTATCTAAAATTAAGAAATTAAACAAATAATTTATAATTTTAATATTTTCCATCCATATTTACGGTTTACGGTTAGCAAGTTGACCGCGCGTAGCGCGGGGTCAGCACCTTGTATATTAATAAATTACGATGCTATACAAAAAAATTAACTTTATAATATTTAAAATTAGAGAATATTGTAATAAATAAATATTTCATATTCGCACGGATCGGGTCTGGTTCACCTGGTCGGACCTCAGGTTCAAATTATAGTAGCATATAAAATACATTGTACGTAGTTCGGCCCGAAAATATAAAGGGCTCAGTGGCCTAAATCCCCTATTAAATTTAAAACCTAGATAAGTAAATTTAAAACCTAGACTAGATAAGCCCCGTCTATTTGTTGGTTGCGCATATCCATCTATTCCACCATATTCAAGTTCAACTGCAGCCCAGCTGACTTATATTCTCCAGCAACTCCCAATTCCACAAATTTGTTGAGAGAAGATGAATTAGCCTCCGCAACGAAGTTTCATGATCGTGATTCGTGACTACTGAAATAAATTTGGGATTATTTTGGCGCTGCATCTCACCTCGGCTGTGGATCGAGTTCCACGACGGTGGTGATTTTAGGGTTTATTAATCAACGAACGGTCGAGCGAATCTATTTCCCGCTCTTTGATGCTAGAAAAATTCGATTTGGTGCATCTCAGTTGGCGGTCCTCTGCATTAACTGATGTAAGTTCAGCATCCTTAGCAGCTCAGTGCTCCAATGAGGTTCTGGCTATTCAAATTTTGCCGCCATTCTAGATGTTTCTGTTAGTTCTTTACTTTTGAGAAGGAACGTGTGCTGAAGGTCGGCCGTTTTCAGGGGTACAGTTAAATTGGAGCTTAGGAGTCCTCGGACTGCAGATGGAATCTCCATTGATCCCGACCCAGATTGGACTTTCGATTCTCTTCTGTCGGAGCTCAATGCATTGGAGGAGAGGCTTAGTTCGAACTCCAGAGTTGTTTCACCTTTTACCAAAACCCAACCACGGTGCGACTCATATTCGTGTTTCATGCTGCATTGTTGTCGTGGTTTTTTTTTGCTTATTGTGTGCAATGTTTTGAGCTTTTATACTTGGCAATTTTATGAATAGGCAAATTTCCAATAGGAAGAATGCTGACAGAAATCGAAGTGCTTTTGTTATGCACGTATCTGAGGATGAGATGGAGAATGACTTTAGCAGTGATGAGGAGATAAATGATAGAAGTCTAATGCCTGGTAAACGGTTCCAATGCAACAACTTATATCTAAGGTATGCTCACGTGTACATGTTATTGCAGCTGGAACGCTTTGATGAAAGCAAGTTAAAATTGGATGAAATGTTAATATAAGAAAATCCATACATATCTTCTATCTCTGTGCCTTTTTCCGGATATTTATACTTTATCTATAGTAGGCTGGCTCTTAGTTGATCCAGTAACTCGGATACTCAGGTGGCTTTTTTCTTTTCTTTGTGGTTATAGTGATGAAAGTGATGATGAATCACTTCTCAAGGATCAGCCTTACTTGATGGATGAAGTGACATTAGTAGAAGCTTCTCTGTTTGAGCTAAAACAGGAGTATCAGTTCGGAATTAAGGTGTGTATTTCCCTTGGTTGTTCTTACATTAATTTTTGCAGTGTCAATATCATTATTTCCTCTTGACCTTTTTGTTCCGAAAATTGACATGATCTACAGGAAGAGATCAGAAATCAAGTTGCAGCATTAGAGTCTAACTTATCGGATTTGAGTGAAAAGTCAAAATCCGCTCTTGCTCGGATCGAGAAATATAAAGATGCTAGGCGGGATATGGATAGAAAAATTGATACTCAATACCAACGCAAGATGTAAGATTTTTTATGGAGGATTTTACGTACTTTAATACTATAACGCTTTTGGTCAATATGGGGATTGTATTAGGTGCAGTTCGATGCAGTTGTGTCATGTTTTATTTAACCCGTAGTTACTACTACCACATACGCCTTTATCCTAAGTTGCATATGAAATAATTTCCAAAATTTTGTGCATGTGTTCTAATGTGCTATGTTTGTTCTAAAGTACCTAAATGTTTTTTACTTGTTCTGGGCCAAATATCTCATATGATACCTGTTCTGGTTTCTTAGAGTTTTCGCCAATCTTCTGCACGGAAGTCTTTGATCTGCTTGTCTTCTTCTTTTAGTGCAGAAGCACTTGATAATCACTTGACCGCTATCCAACGGGACCATGAACTCAAATCCCAGATTGAGGAAAGGAGAATAAGAAATGATGCAGCTCATGAAGAGGCTAAGCGAAAGGAGAAGGCTCTGCATGAAGAAAAACTGCGCCAAGAGAGAGCTAAAGCAGAAGCTGAGGTCCATTTTCTATTCTTATACTCATCGTCAAATATTATCCTCTGTAATAGCAAAAGTTATCATTTACAATAATTAGAATCACAAATACGTTTATGATATTATCTGTAGGGTTATTATGTTACTCTTCTTGTGATGTGTTATTTTATTTTTTGAACTAATGCTGAAATTTATCCTTGATTGTATTTGTCTGCACTCTTTTGTGTCGGGTGGCATGATTCACTGTTGGCATACTATATGAAATTTTTATTTTTTATTTCTCTCCGGAATGTAGGCTCAATTAAGAGCAGAAGAGGCAAGACGAAATGTGCAGGAAGCTGAGAGGAAAGCAAGAGAAGCTACTGAAAGAGAAGCTGCTGAAAAATTAAAGAAAGATGCTGCTAGGGAGGCCCAACAAAGACAAGAACTGGATGCCAAAACAAGAACCTTGAATAATCAATCAGGCAGATCAAACGACTCGGCATCAGCTGGTATTTTATGTTATTCTATCTAATATGAAGACAACTCTCTTCGTTAATCACTTAATCTGTATGTCTGCATTTTCTTTGAAATATTTACACGGTCATTGATGTCACACACGATGATTCGCGTAAATAGAAACAAGCCACTTCGCAATGCTGAATAATACACATTTAAGAACAATTCTTAGCCTCTTCATTTTCTCCAGTTCCATTGTAATTCAAAGTTCAAACAGTTGTGCTTTTCTCTAAACCTTCTCTTTAGTTGCTCTTTAAAGTCTCTTGGAAATACTATTTTTCCCAAATATGTTGAATATCATTGCTTTTATTAGTTTTTACTCGTAAGCAATTAACCTCGGGTTCTGTTTCAATTTTTTTATTTCTAGCAATTTCAATTTCTCACAGTATTCTGGACAATTTCATCTTGACACACGCCAGGTGATGTAGTCAAGGCGGCAAAAAGTGCTCTCAGTGTAGAGCAGACAAGGCTACAGAAGTTCACGGAGATAGATGAACAGAATCAGAAAGTTAGAAGGAGCACTAATAAGGTATTTTCCATGTTTTTTCCGCTTCTCCTTTCCATTCTCGTTTCTTGTAAATGATTTGCCCTGCTTCCCGTAACATCTCCATTGGTTGATTACAGCTGATTTTTTGTTTTGAGGGGAAGGTTATAGCATTGAATTTGGAGTTACTTATACTCTTCCATTTCATTTTTCTGTTTAGGATTTTAGCAGCAATGAGCGGCATATATCTAGGTTGATAAGACAAATTAGAGGGATGAAGGACAACGTCAAGTAAGACACCTCCCTTGTTTCTCTACTTCTCTATATTTAGTGGCATTTTGGCTGAATGAAGCATCAAAAGTTGAGCCATCCTTTCTCACATCTCTTGCAGTTCAAAAGCGAGTGACCTTGTTAAGATCCTTAAGGATCCTAATTGCCCTCAATCTATCAGTATTGCGACTTTGGCCAACAAGGTATGGATTTTTTTAGGCTGGATATAATGGAAAATTCATCTCCTTGTTCTTTATTGACCTAAGTTCATGATTGTGTACCCAAGTTTATCTTACGTTAGATTTTAGAACACCAGTACTAAGAGTAGATTATTTCAATTTAAACTTAAATAGCTCAATTTGCTGAGGTTATGCAAAGTATATGGTAAATTACATCGTTTCAAGTTTGTTGATTACAGGTTGTGTCTCATTGTCATAGCACTGATAATGCTCCATTTGCATCTGCCTATGTTATTGTGCTTGTTGCCTCACAGGTATTTGTGTCCCTTATTATATCTTATAATTAATTTTATCAGTCTTTATGTTGCTCTCACACTAGCAGCTTCATCTGGACTCAGGTTCCTTACGTGATGGACATTGTTCTTGCGGAGTTTCACAGAGCTTGTATTTTTACTGTACCAAAGTACATAACATACTCCAAGGTAAATTATTTAAGACTTGCAAAATGCAAACAATAGTCTTTGATTTACTTTTTTATTAAGTTTTTTTATGCCAGATTTTTTTATGCAATTTCTACTTCAGGCAGTATTCAAATCGAAAGAAGAACATTATAAATCTCTCGGATTTCGAGAAGATGATGGAAAGATTGAAGCCGTGCCTGATTATCTAAAACGCCTACAGTCTTACATGACATTATATGGAGCACTAGTCCAGGTCTGTTAAATTCATCATCTGCTTAACAAAGTTAAGCTCCATCAAATTTACTTCTCTTGAAAATTCGGAACAATAACCTATTTTAGAGGGTAAAGATTGCTTTTTTAGCCACTTGGGTAAAGCTTGTCAAGAATGCTTGTTTTTGCAGACGGAAGCGGATGGTGTCCCGAACCCCCATGGCCTTGCAGAGGGATGGGCATGGCTTGCTCGTTTCTTAAACGCTCTTCCAGCCAACTTATTCACCGCTGTTGCACTGAGTTCCTTCTTGCAGGTAACATCCTATACCTAATCAAAAACATGTTTTTAATCTTTTCTACGCATGAATGGAGCGGGTTTTTACAACTGATGTGAGACAACTGGTGTTACATTGGGTTAAGAACTGGATCACAGTCTCAAGTTTGCACCATGTTGTTTTTAGGTATCTCGGGTTTAAATTATTGCTAATAGGTGTTTTAGGTGTCGTTTTCATTGCTTTTAAGTTTTCCGTCCGTTTTTCTGATAGATTTGACCGATTTTGGTCCAGTGGCTCCATAAATTTTAAGAGCAAGAGTATCTAAAGAAGAGAAAGAACACAATGACACTTATATTTCCCTCAAACTTATGTCAATTAGTCAAAATACTGAGGTTCATTTTTACTTAATTGACATAAATATACATGAAATGAAAAAAATTAATATCCAAATCCACTCTGAGGGTTAATAACCTGGGAGAGGTCTGAAGTTTGGCCCTTGTGAATTTGAGAGGTCTGAAGTTTGAAATGGTGATAACAAAGGTCTGAAGTTTGGACTTGTAGATAATAGAGGTCTCCGTTAGTTTTTTCCGTTAAAACTGACGGAAGTTGGTCATGTGCATTGCATGTGACCAGAAATAAAAAAAAATTCCAAAAATACCCTTCTTGCATCTCACATGATTCAATGAAAAGACGAAAATGCCCTTAAGGCCACCACCCAACTCCAGCCACCACCACGGCTCCGGCCGACCACTACCCAACTCCGGCGACCACCACCCTCTCCGGCGACCACCACCCTCTCCGGCCGGCCACCACCCTCTCCGACGATTGGGCCCAAATCGGAGCCACAAAGCTCCGATCGGAGCTCGGTGGCTCCGATCGGAGCTCTGTGGCTCCGATTTGGGGCCACAGAGCTCCAAATCGGAGCTCTGTGGCCCCAGATCGGAGCTCCAAATCGGAGCTCTGTGGCTCCGATCTGGGGCCACAGAGCTCCGATTTGGAGCTCCGTGGCCCCAAATCGGAGCCACAGAGCTCCGATCGGAGCTTTGTGGCTCCGATCGGAGCCCAATCGGGGCCGGTGGCTCCGATTTGGGCCCAATTGAGGCCGTGGTGGCGGTCGCCGGAGAGGGTGGTGGCCGGCCGGAGAGGGTGGTGGTCGCCGGAGAGAGTGGTGGTCGCCGGAGAGGGTGGTGGCCGGCCGGAGCCGTGGTGGTGGTCGGAGTTGGGTTAGGTTTAAATTATGGACAGGGGTATTTTTGTCATTTCATCTTTATATTAATTAAACTTTTTATTAATTCAAATATTACAAAAGGGTATTTTTGACGTTTCACACGGTTCTGTTAAATTTGACAGAAAATTTGGACGGAAAACCTAAAAATCACAAAGTCCAAACTTCAGACCTCAGTTATCACCATTTCAATCTTCAGACCTCTCAAATTAACAAGGGCCAAACTTCAGACCTCTCCCAGGTTATTGACCCTCAAATTTAATAGGAAAAAAAAGACGGAAAACTAAAAACTAAAAAGTAACAACAACGAAACATGGGATACTTACTAGCAACGAAAACAAAATCTGAGATACCTATTAGCAACATGGTGCAAATTTGAGACTGTGATTAGGTTCTTAACCCCGTTACATTATAAAATCTAAAAACCAAACTTGATGCAACATTTTCTTGGTTTTTAAGGTGGCGGGATACGCTCTCTTCAAGAGGTACAAATCCCAGTTCATGAAGATTCTCAACGTCATCTCTAAGAACTACGTTGATGCGCTTAGAAAGCGAGAAGATCCGGAACTGAACCCTGTGATAGCAGAGATTCAATCCTACATTCAAGACCGTAAGTTCCTTCAAGTACCTGAAGGCAAAGTTCTGCAGACTTCTCTTCAGTCTAGAGCTGCACCTGGTTTCAGCGACTCGAATCATCACGGTAATTCTTCGTATAATCAATCTAACTATAATCGGTATTACGATCACTACTGATGTCGATTCTGCAAACAAAAACAAAAAAGAGGCTTGTTTCTGGAAATCACTGTGTTATGAGATTGTTGTTTGTATTTGATATAGTAAAGGGGGTGCACTTTCTTTAGTGTGCAAGTGTTGTTGTAAGGGGGGTTATTTTTATTTTTGCCTTTGGGGATGTATTAATTGTAATTTATTTTAGGGTTAATAACTAAAAAACTGTCCAATGTTTACCCTATGTTAAAATTAGGTGTCTGAAGTTTGAAATGTTAAAATTGACCGTCCCAGGTTTCATTTTTGTTAAATTTGGTGTCTCTACGCGTCTTTTCATCTCCATTCAATCATTTTCATCAACCCACCCATTCATAATCCACCAGTCTTTACTTTTCACAAAATTGATAAATTTCACCCAAAAATTGAACATTTTAAAAAAAGTTTCTACAAGAGCGGCGTCAGCGTGGAGCCATTTTCCAAAGACAACCGTGCGAGATTTACTTGCGCGGATGTGACCCACTTATTAGGTGACGGTCCCGGCAAGATGACGAGAAGAGAGTGTGTATGAGAGCTCGAATTTGACTGACGGTTTCGTCGAAATTGACTTCTCTAAAGTAATCACACCGAGACACCACATTTTAACAAAATTAAAACCTTAGGCACTACAGTTTAACATTTGAAACTTCATACTCCTAATTTTAACATAGGGTAATCTTAACAGTTTTTTAGTTATTAACCCTTTATTTTAATAATAATAATTAGTAGGATTTTGGACTGGTCGAAGAAGTTTTTGTTCTCTTCTACTTCTACCGCTCACCTTCATTGACCACTAATCCACTATCCTCCAAACAATTTTTCTCCTAAAAAAAAAAAAACATTTTTCTTGTCCTTTTCTAAACATTTTCCTTCAGATTGCAATGAGATTTTGATGAGATTATAATTCGATGAAAACTTATCTAATAATGAATATATAAAAATTGTGTTTAAAATTAATATTTTGAAAAGCATTTATGCATAAATTAAAATATTTGATGAATTATGTCATTTGAAACGTCTTATTTATCATTACTTTACATAAAAAAGTTGTTCGAAAATCTGAGTGTTATATAAAAAATTATACCTTTTAATGATAATGTTTAAAACTACACTAATAGATATATTTTTATACATGAAAATTATAAAATGTTGTTTAATAGTGTGAACTAATTTGTATGTTTTATAACTTATAACTATCGATTATGCCATACGGTACAATAATACTCATTTGAGATTATAAGCTCAAAAATTCATCTTATATATATAATTTGTCACATGTTATTATTTAATTTAATTAAACATTATTATTATTTTTTATTAGATATTGTTATATATATATATATAACTAATATCTGAAATAGCAATGCTACTAAGTAATTGATTGGTTAACAATATGAAATTATCTAATGTTTGAGTCAAAATTCAACAAATGAGAGTCACTTTCAATAGGTGGAGGTAGTATCTATGGTTGGACCAGTAAGCTACCTTGTTGACCCACCAAAAAAATATATAGACAGTCCACATGCTACTATACTTTATAGTTTAGATCGATTTTAGGGTATACAATAGAACAGATGAATTGTGGTACTTCTGAAATATTATTTAAAGTTTAAATAATAATTTTATTTTATTCGAATTATCATAAATAAATCTTATATGTTTCTAATGGTTGGAACTGGATCCTGTAGTTAACATAAATCTTGTATTTTTTTTAATACATACACTAGAATAGGACATAAATATGGATAAAGAAATATTATTATATTTTATGGCTTCGATAGTTATTCTCTATATTTTCTTTTAAATATAATTTACATATTGGAATCTAAATATTTTAAATACTCAAAAACTACGATTTTTTCTTTTAGGTTTTTATTTTTATTTATGGTTATAATCTATTAACTAATTTATTTTTGTTGTTACAATCAAATAACTATTTTTTATTATTAAGTGAAAAATGTAACAAAAAGTTACTAGAATGTAACCATAAAAAATAGAATACCTATAAATAAAAAAAAAAAATCCCAACTACCGAAATTGTAAAATGTATTTTCTCCGATATAAAAAAGCAAAGAAAAAAAAAGTCTTAGGTAGCTGAAAATATTTTAATAACCCTACATATATGATTATTCACTTATTATTCTTTAACTGCTAAGTATTAGCCATTTAGACTATCAGAAAAATAGAAATTCATTTTTATCATAGTTTGAGTCAATAGGTTTAAAAAAAAAACTGTTTAGCAGAATCCTGATAGTTTTTACTTTATACTGAATAGTGAATACTAGTATACTACTCTGTTAAGATGTTCAGAATATATTAATTTAAATTTTAATTTAAAAAATTGGTTAATCCAATTGAAGCAAGCAATATCTTTAAATGGCATCATCAGATTCTATGATCTATCAAATCTCTTTGACCCATTCTCCTCAATGTCCTCATGCAATTGAATTTTCTTTCCATTTACAGAATGTATTATTCAACTACCAATTAATTAGCTCACATAATTGCAATTAATGCATCAAAATGCAATTTGACCGGTCAAAAAGTACATCCAACTGTTTGGATGTCAAATTTAATCCCAAGGATTCTACCATTTCGACAATCATCCCCAAACATTCCAAGTTTTGCTCGAATTATAGGATTCGATCTGCCACATAGAGCAAACAATTGGGGTTAATCAAGGCGATATTAGAAAGATTGAGGCTCTATTTTCAGGTACTATAAACTTAACGGTAGGCGGTTCACTTTTTCTGTATCAACGGAGCAGCTTCTTCTTCTTCATACTGCTCCCATCGTCGACTTCGTCTTCTAAACCAGAGAGAGAGAGAGAGTTTCTTCGTTCAAAGCTCGAGTAAGTCTCGTTTCAACAAATTCGCCTGTAATTTTATATGCTTAATTGACCCGTAATTTTCTCATCGTCCACTCTACGATATCTGCTCCTTTCTCCGTTTTGGTTTTGTCGTAGCATCAGTATTCTGCTTTACTCGGTCGTAATTGGAGTTTGATTTTTCTTCTTCCTCCAATGTATAGCTAGATTTGACAGATGCTGCCGCGGTATTCTAGAGAGAGAAAGTCAAGGCTTTTAGGGTGGTTGGAGCTCTAAATTTGAAGAATCCTCAGTACGCAAACTCGCCTTTTTTCCCCTCCAATGCCCTAGTTCTATCAATTCCTCCGTCAATATTCGTTAGGGCTTGGTCGGAATGCTGGGTCCGGATGATGCTGACCGCGTTGCTGCTAGCGGCGGCCGGAAAAACTACCTCCGTTCGGTTTCATGGACCGATCGATCGCCATCGAAACCAAACCCTAGGCCACCGTCCACCAACAATAAGGCGAGGCTATGCTTGCCGCCGCTCCTGCCACTCTCTGTCAGTCGCCCGAATATGGAGGAATGGCCGAAGGCTGGGTCCGACGATCTTGGGGTCTGGCCTAGTGTTCAGACTCCGAGAGGTGCAAATGGTGAGCCGATCAAGGATTCTGAGAACCCTAAACCAAGGGAATTTCAGTTCAAGAGGGACAAGCTTGCATTTTTTGATAAGGAGTGTTCTAAAATAGCTGAGCACATATATTTAGGAAGTGATGCAGTGGCTAAGAACCGAGGGTTGTTGAGACAGAATGGAATCACCCATGTCCTGAACTGTGTCGGGTTTGTGTCGCCTGAATATTTCAAGAGCGATCTTGTTTACAAGACGCTCTGGTTGCAGGACAGCCCCTCAGAGGACATAACAAGCATCCTCTATGATGTTTTTGATTACTTTGAGGATGTCAGGGAACAAGGTGGGAGGGTTCTTGTGCACTGTTGTCAGGGAGTCTCACGATCGACTTCACTTGTGATCGCATATCTCATGTGGAGAGAGGGACAGTGCTTCGAGGATGCTTTTCAGTACGTGAAAGCTGCACGAGGTGTGACAAATCCCAACATGGGATTTGCTTGTCAGCTTCTGCAGCATCAGAAACGCGGGAACGTTGTCCCTGCTAGCCCGAGCCCCATTCTTCGGATGTATCGTATGGCACCACATTCACCATACGATCCTCTCCATCTAGTGCCAAAACTGTTGAACGAGCCGAGTGTGGAAGGACTTGATTCGCGTGGAGCATTCATTGTTCATGTTCCATCAGCAATATATGTTTGGATTGGGAAGGACTGTAAACCAATGATGTCGAGTAAGGCAATGGCTTCTGCATTTCAGGTTGTCCGATACGAAAGAGCTCAAGGTCCGATCTTGCGGATCAAAGAAGACGAAGAGCCATCTGGGTTTTGGGATGCTCTTGCTGAGGAAACTGATAAAGCCAAAAGAGAAGCAACTTGTTGGGTTGTTGGATCGAAGAGGAGGGTGGAGAAATACGATTTGGATTTTGAGATTTTTCATAAGGCACTTGCTGGAGGCATCGTTCCTCCATCTGCAATGTCGATGATTGACTCAGAAACATGCTTACCAACTCGAGAGAATGGTTGGGACAGACTCCGACAGAAGTTTGCTAGTGGTGAAATAAAGGAATTTATCACTTCAGCCAAATTGAAAGGTGTCAATTTGAACACTCATGGAGGAATTGGAACCGAGGTCGATGATGACACCACCTCAACACCATCGACGCCATCATCAATATACCCATGTGGCTCACCTGATTCGTTCAGCTATTTTCTGAATAGCAGCAGTCCCGAGAGGATTAAAGATCCTAACTTTGTGAAGGATGATCATCAAAATGCCTCCTTTTGCAACTCCCCTGATTCCTTCTCTCGCATTCCAATTGGAAGCCCAATATTTAGTTCCAAATCACCGACGCTCTCACCATCCTCAGATTACTCTAGTAGTTCCTTCACTTTTTCACCCTCTTCGTCAAATTGGTCCGACTTGCCATACGTGTCTTCTCAGCAACCTTCACCCTCCTCAGGCTTGGAGCCAAACCAAACCCACCTAGTTATGAAGGATGCTTTACAGTACAGTTACTGTTTATCACATAAAAAAGAGTCCTTTACCTCTAAGAATGTTATTTCGGAGCTAGCAGCATCTCCTTTGTCATCATGGAAAGGCATGGTTCCATCTCTAGCAGAGCGCAGAGGAAGTAATCCTCCAACTAGGGTTCTGCTACCTTCAGTCGATGAACAGTCTCATGGTCGTAAGAATCTGGTGAGGTCGTGCTCCTTCTCATTGGACGACCTCAATGATGAGGTCATGAACGAAGTTGATTGTGAACAAGCAGATAGTGAGGGTGATGTGGAATTGCTAACACTGGCTACTGAGCATAGTCTCACCCCCATAAGTGCTGATGAGATGCAAATTGACAACTTACATCCAAAGAACTGAGATTCAGTACATACTCTTGTACAGGTACTCTTTTGCTCTATCCTCATGACTAGTGTTTTTTTTTTTTTTTTTTTTTTTTTTTTTTTTTTTTTTCTGGGGTCTTCCTTGCTTTTGTGCTTATTTAAGATGCTAAGAATGCCCTCATTCTGTATGCTAGAAATATATATATTTTTTTGCCGAATAAAGTATTGTTCATTGCTGGAAAGAAATACCCCAATGCTCTATTTATATGGATTTGGTGACAGTTTTACTCGGTTTCCAGATTACGATTAGTTGAAGTGCCAGGTTTTAGAAATTAGCATTGAGATACTATATTTGTGTAGATACAACTTATCTCAATTCACTACCTTATTGTGGATATGGGATTTATTTTGATACAAGGTTACTGAAGCTTGTTACATTTTGCAGATGGTAAGCATCATATATGAAGAAGAGCTTTGGAGTTCATCAAGAAGTAGTTTACTATACATAATTTATGGATGATCCTTCACCAATCCAATCCAATCCAATTCAATTCGAGTATTAGATTCTGCGTCGAACTTCAAGAAGACTGAGTAGAGATGGCATACTTCTACGGGAGTCTATTGGTTCTTGAAGGAGGGTCAGTCAGCATCCCAAGCAGCAAAAGTGGCTCTGCCTGTGCGATGAATATTGGATCTTGAAGGATTTGTACTAGTAGTTCACATTTGTATATTGCATCTCCAAATAGCTAAAAAGTGTAAGATGCAGAAGATTTTACAGAATAATATGTATCTATTAGTATTTTACAGTATTTAGAATGGAAATGTATAAAATGTTTCAACTTTAGAAGATACAGTTCTCTTCCGAATGATGCCATTCTTTTGTGCACAATTCTGTGTTCACAACAGTGAATAAAAGGAGAGGCCACAAAGAGAGGCAGATAATCCATCTTTATTGACATTGAGCATATCATTCAAACAACAAGACTGGCACCGTGCGACATACATGAAAACCGATCATGATTTCTCATACATTTGAGCAATCATACAAGAAAAATACAACTTCTATCTCAATCCCTCAATTTCAAGAAATTATGTAAATTTAAAAGACTAGCTGGGCAATACTGGTACGTGATGAAGAAGCTGCCTTACCCATTCACTTACCCTCCCCTACAAGAATAAGGCATAACAGTTGAGTATGCAATAATGCGATTAACCCAATGAAGCCTTAACCTGAAAATACTAGGATTGCAGTGTATGCATATATAGAGCTTGGAACAGAAATGTACCTGACTTTCTTCATGAGGACAGCTTGGAGCTTGCGACAATATTCCTGAGTACGAAGCCTATGCTCAAGGCTCTTCTTTGCCAAAACACGCTTCTCGGAATTCTTGAGATGGCGAGTCTGCTGTGTTTTTATCAGTCGTTCGATCCCACTTGACTGCATGACTCGCTGCATCATTGAGAGGGCTTGCTCAAGCTTTCCATCATAAACCTTCACCCGAATCCCTCGCACTTGCTGCTGACAGTGAGGATTGCAGCTGGCCCTGCTCAGTAGTTTAGACACCCCATTTCTTATGGAATTCATTTCTGATGATGAAATAACAAGCTGCATAGTTAGCAAAATTTTCAGATACTAACTCCAAAACAGAACTGTGTCTGAGTAAGTGTGAATGTCAAAACACAAAACTGGCTCTAAATAACATATAATCCCCACATCACATTTAATTGGTACACAAACGAATCTGATACTCAACAGGATATAGCTAATAATGCATCCAATATCCGAATATAACTAGATTTAAGGCGTGAACATGCTGCCGAACATTGATCTACATAAACTAAACACAAAAAATACCTACACCAAACATATGCATGATACAAAACCGTACTCGAAAGAAGCAAACAACCATTGCCCTTGAAGAAAACATTTTGAAGTATGTATCAGTTAGAACCCAGTTTCCTGAAATACGAAATAATCATCAGGCGTTCTTTGGCACGAGCTATTATCTCAAAAGTCAAGTTTGAATCTTTTCACGAAGTATCTCATGAAAAATGGAAAGATTTGATTTTTCTCTTCCACTCCCAGCTCTCCTTTTCCTATGATCTCTCTTCTCCTGCAACTTCTGCAGCTCTCAATACATTATACATGTAAATATTCTAATCCACCATGAGAGAGCGGTTTCTGTCTCTTTTCCTTCTCCGTAACACCAAATCTTCCATTTCTAGAACTTCAAACTTATAAAATTATATATATATATATATAGTGCGATGCTGGAATCAAGCAAGAGAGACAGAACCAACGAAGACACTCAATGCATGGGCTCCAGAAAATTAGTCTTCAATCATGAAAGTTACCTTTGATTACTTATTGCTCTCTTCAGCGAGCAGCTCGATTGCCTACGGAAATGCAGAAATTCGAACGACTGTAGATGCTGTTAGTGGTAAAATTCGAAATTAGAGACGCAATCGGGAGATGCCGATTTAATCTAGCTGCCGATTGTCTGGCGACTGGCGACTTGCGTATCGACGTTCTAAATTTCTTCTAATCCAGGGTTCCTGCTATACAAGCTGTTTTTTTTTTTAATAGAAAATGTGAAACTGGGCTACTGATTGCAAATATAATATATAAGTAACTAGTCGGGCTTGTGTCAAGACCGGCCCAACATTCTCACCTTTCAGTTTTAATAATCAATTTTTTTTTAAAGGTTTGAATGGAAATTGCCAAAGAAGAATGTTTAAATGAATTTTTTTTGTCAATTTCAAATTAATTAATTTATTTAGAGTAAAAACATATAATGAGATTTTACTCTTTTTTTATATTGAATATATAACTATTTTTTTATAAATAACGAAGATATAATTTCATTTGTACAAGGTAAATCAAATTACATTGAAAAGATGTCATATTTAATAAGAATTATATCCTCAGCTTTTTTTTTGGCCAACATATCCTCAACTTTATGTTTATTTGTATAAGGAATGATATTTTATTTTTAATAATTTTTTCAGTATAGTTTTAAAGGAAAGTTATAAATGAAATAGAGTGTTCATGTTTGGCTATAAAATAACATAAACTTCAAACCACAATTGAGATTTGAGGAGTGTTAAATGATTTACCATCATCTAGTTTTTTCCCTACGTAATGGAATGACTTACATGTACTTTAGGGAATCAAATAGCGATAGTCTCTTCCTTATAGTTGAAAAGCTCTCGGTAAAATAAGGTTTTCCCACGTTGCTAATGTAATTGCGATTATATCTTTAAGAGAAACCGAGAACTACTATAAGCTAGTTTCATAAGTCCAGTAATCGACATGATCTATGATTTTGTCGACCACCCGCATGCATATTTGATACCCAAACTTCGTGGCCGCCGCTTGTGACCTGCATCCACCATTCGTAACCACCACATGTAGGTCAAATTCGACGTCTTTTATCCGCATCGTATAAGTATCTCCTCTGGGCCAACCGCATCAGAATTGACGCAGTAAGGACTTTCTTATAGGCCTCGCCCCTCCTCCAAGCCGCCTCCTTGAGTCAGCCACAAACCATACTTATTCTCCTATCCCCAAAAACCTGAATTGGGGACGAAAATATACGGTCATATGTGAACGTCAAAAAACAGTCAAAGCCTTAACACACGATCAATCACCTCTCAACAAATGGTCAATCGCCTCTTAAGACGGTCAACTGACTCCCAACAGACGGTCAACCGCCTATTATCCTTCCCTACATGCCGCAACAAATGGTGAATCACCTCCTCGGGTGCTCGTCAATGAGGATGATAAACATGACGATGGAGACAATGACGAAAGATGAAGTCCACCTCGAATTTGGCACCACCATCGGTCGGGAGAACACCCAGTTGGTGCACCGCATGAGTGATCGAGACACCTATTTTGGTTTCCCTGCTTCTTATATGAGAGTTTAGTTGCGATATACGAGAATAGTGGCTATAACAGCCTCTGGCTCGGCTTTTTCTTCAATAGACTCTGCCGCAACATCATCAACTTATCTTTATCTCAATTTTTTTAGATCGTACTGTACATAAACAAATCAGTTATTCAATTTTTACATAGTGCAGTTTGAGTCTTATACAAAATAATTAAATTAGTAGCTAACTGAATTGAATTGATTTAAAATTGAAAAATACAATTATTAAATTTCATAAATATTTGGAGTCTCTAGTGTTTGAACAATATATATATATATATATATATATATATATATAAAAGATACAAAAAAATTAAGTCAACATACTGGCCGCACATTGGGTCTCTTATGATGGACTGTTTCTCTAAACAAGTTACTCATATTTGTGGAAAGACACTAAAATTTGTCTGAACTACAATATATACATTGTTATGCTCATAATAATATAATTGCAAAAATATCATTGAAGGAATGGTCATTTGTGAGTTACCAAAGCCGCTACCTACATATCTCAACAAAAGTCTATACTATTTTTCACTTATTATATTTTTGAACATTAAGTCCACATTCGTATTTGTAGATGTCCTTCATCACTCCGTTTCAATTTTTATATTTAAAATAATTTAGTTCTGTTTAAATTATATTTTTGAACCTTAGGCCAGATTCATATTTGTGGGTGTCCTTCGTCACTCTGTTTCAATTTATATAGTTAAAACAATTTAGTTCACTTTAAATTAGGTGTAAATCGATTTATTATAAAATTAATTATTATTAGAAATTTAAATAGTTCAAACTTATGATTTTAATATAAAAAACTAAATATTATTAATTTTTTTAAAAAAGTTTAAAATAGATCAACTGAAATATAATGTAGAGATTTAGTTATTAATCCTAATTTTTTGCAATTCGTCCAAAGGTACAAGTTTCGTAGGACTTGTCTATGAAACTGCAGCATTTCGGAACGACGTATTAATAATATATTATATTCATTAATAGGTGGTTTAATGAGTTTCGGTCTGGTCTGGTTCGATTCATTCCGGTTTAACATCGTTTAACAGCGTTTAAATATCCCGTTAAATTCATTTGGATGTATCGTAACTCAACAACATATTAGATGGTGAACCCTAAAATCATTCAGATAAAATCGGGACTTGCTTTATTCGTCTTTACCTTTTTCAATCTCCGTTGGTGTAGGTGTACATTCGGGACTTCCATAGTTTTTGTTTACCTTTTCCAAGCTCCGTTGGTTTACAGTCAACTCGAGGTTCGTCTGCTACTCATATTCCAAATCCGCACTTACGTTCGGATCTGTATCTACTTTAGTGATTTGTGTTAGGTTTCTTGTATTCCTTCTTAATAATTAGATTACTGCTGCAGTAATCATGTCATTAATTAGTCGTTTGCTGTGTGTGTATCCCTCGTCAACTGCATTGATGTTATCAGAGTATTGAGTTGTTGCATCCAACCTGTTTGACGAAAATTCCTCAATGAGAAATGGATAGTCAAGTAACAAATAGTTATTACGTAGCATAAGTCACAGTTATGTATTTGAATACTAATTGCAGGAATATGACTAAACATTTCAAAGCAACAACGTCTCTATTTGCATGAATATGATTAACCAAGTAAAAGTGTCAACAACTGTGGTTTTAACTCAGGTCTGTGTTGTTATACTTATATGTGTAACTGCTCTATTTAGTGGGGCTGTAGAAATTAAATTTGATAGGTTGATGATTTCTAATATTCGTAGAATTGGTTTAACAAATGGTTGAATGAAGATGGCCATGTCCAGGAATGTTTCAATATTACAGCTGATACTGGAGGGCATAATTTTCATCGTGATTTGAACGTATAAATCACTGAATAGGACACTAAGGGGGCAGAAATCGTGAGTTCGTATATCGCGAACTGTCTAGGCCCATATATTGACAAAAAAGAGCGGGTGATTGTAAATTATGTTTTTGCAGAACCTCCGAGTGGTGTAACCAGAAAAGACTTTGATAGGTGATAATTTTTCAAGTAATAGTTTATTTCAGAAATTTAAAGGTGAATTTGGCAAGTGGTTATTGCTTAACAGTGAGTATATCGTTGTGACTGACATGACATCAATTAAGCGTGGGATAATGTTGTCGCTTCGTCCCGGAGAATGGATTTATGGGGAGGTAAGTTGCCGTTAGTGTGGATTTCTTTGTAGGATTATATGATGTAATGATTACGCTTTCTTATGTTTGTATGATTGATGCAGATAATCGACAATGTAGCTCACTTGGTGAACTTCCAACAAAGACGAGAAAATAGGCGGCGTAATAATTGGTGCCTACCTACATGTCCGGAAAGAAAGCGAATGACCTGACTTCTTCCACGCCATCGACAAGGATGAAGAAGAGAAGCTCTCAAGATTGATTTGTATGGATGGTGGATGTAGGTCTGACTACAAATCTTCCGGCGATGTAGTACTAATGGATTCAACCTACAAAACCAACGTATATGGCCAACCTTTGATTGTAATCGGTGGAGTAAGCAACCACCACACTACTCTCCTATTTTCCACTGGTCTTCTGCATGACGAAACAGAAGTGAGTTACATTTGGTTTTTACAAAAATTTCGTGAGGGAATGGGTAATTCTTACCGATATCCATGATAACAGACGGCGACAAAGCAATGACATTGGCTATAGATAAAGTCTTCCCTGAGACGAGGCATCGGTTGTGTGGATGACAATTTTCTAGGAATGCAGACAGCCATATCAAAATACCAGATTTCGCCTATTATTTCGATGAATTGGTCTATACCCCTACTGCAGAAGTTCTCTTTGAAACTAAATGGAACCAACTAATAGTTGATTACGTGTTGGAAGATCACGAGTGGATGAAGGAACAGTACCCCCGACGATCAAAGTGGGCAGCTACATTTTTTAGGGGAGTTTTCTGTGGTGAGGCTAAGTCGACGCAGCGTGTTGAATGTCTCAATGCTAAATACAAAAACCAGCTAATCAGGGGGAAGTCGATGAAATTGATCGTATTGCTTAAGTATGTCGACATCTTGTTGCAAAAGTCTAGGCAGGCAAATGTTGAAGCGGAGTATATGGCAATAACGACACTAGTGCCCAAAAAAGTCATTGTCTTACCATTAGTTGAGAAGCAAGCACGCTACATTTACACTCCAGAATCAATGGTCAGGATTGTCAGACTTATCGAACTAATGGGTGGAACGGTATTGTCAAACCCGGTGAGATCAGATACATCCATATTTTACCCCGTCAAAGACCACGGCGAGAAATATAATGGTGATTAGACGGTTGAATATTGTGAAGAATCAACCGAGCTCAAGTGTGATTGCTTGTATTTTGAGACTGTCGACTTCCCTTGTGCTCACTCTTTTGCAGTAATGAAGTATGAAAAACTGAATTAAATTCCCGACAATTTGGTGAACAAGAGATGGACAATGACGCCAATCAATCCTCCAAGTCTACCTACAGGCATACCGTCTAAGACCCCCGTTTCCAACACTCTAAATATGCTTCTATTTTAGCAGCAGGAATCACATCAAGTGATGGTGACACATATAAAAAAGCACTGCACCAATTGAAAAAATTAGGACCCCTGCCCCGTCATACACCTCGAGATAGTGCAACATCGCCCAAGATGACTGCTGAAAATCCCATGACTTCAACTAAGCGACGGGTTGGTAAGAAAAAAAAAATATACTCGAAAACGTCCACATAAAGAGCATAATGGTATACCCTCGGAACTTCTACCCAACCAAGTAGAAGATCCTACCGGTGTCCACTATGATGATCTACCCAACAATGGAGAAGTTCCTACTGGTGACCACTGTGATGATCTACCGGAACAGGAAGATCCTACTGGAGTCCACTATGATGATCTACCCCAACAAGAGGAGCAAGGAGAAGTTTCTACTGGTGACCACTGTGATCATCTACCTGAACAAGAAGATCCTACTGTAGTCCACTATGATGATCTATCCCAACAAGACGAGTAAGAAGAAGTCCTTATCCATGAACCATTTTATTGTTCTCCTTGGCCGGTGGAAAACAATCCAAATTTTCATTACCCATCATTTTCGTTCCTCCGGTCTTATCAAGCATCCTTTATGTAATTTCATGTACTGCTCATCAACACAGCTGGTATATTATTCAGATTCGCGTTAACCTTACAGCTTACATTACTTTGATCATTCGCTGGCATTTAGTCAGTCAACCATAAATTGAATGAAAGTTAAACTGATTGAAAATTCATTTTTGCACTAAACAGAAATGTATGTAATCATTCAATTACCTTAACAACACTCGCAACGTTTATTCTTATACATGCAAATAACTAAAATTAACTTCAATTGCAACTACTCTGTGTTGAAGGAATGAATCGAACCCAGGAACGCGAAGAAGAAGAAGAAGAAGAACGTAGCGGGAAAATCAATTATCTATTTTGTTAGTTGAGATACGGTTCACTTCGCTGGTTCTGAGAACGGTTCAACTTCGAGGTCCGGTTCAATATTTCATCAGTTGGCTGCTGCAATTTTCGCGGTACTGCAACTGATTTTCTGCTGATTTCTTGCAATTTATTGTTTTTTCCCGTGGTTGATGTAGTGGGTGTGTATTTTCCGCAACCAATTCACCTATAAAGCCTTTGTAATATGTAGATTTTTGTATCCAAGTAATCGAATACATTTTCCTCTTCACTCTGTTCTTTACTGCAAAGTTTGATTCGTTTTCAGTTTAAAGAGTGTTTAATCCAATCCATTTACATTCAGTGAGTTCCTTTCAGTGTGTGTCATGAATTCGAAACCCATAACTCAGTTTCTACATATTGTGATGCTAACCAGTGCTTTCAACTGCTCATACAAGTACACCTAATGAGAGTATGGAACGCATCATAATCAACAGAAGGTGTCTTACACCAGACGTAGTACAAAAATAATTATCAAAACTTCCCCACTAAACAACTCGACTTCTGCCATGCCTCGCTTCACTGGTTTCCCACAACAACCTACTCGTATCTCGCTTCATTAATAACTATATATATATATATATATATATCCATACTTCAATTGCCCTGGTTCGTTAGCAATACAATTGCTCAGCGAAACTAGAACATTCAACATGGAGTCCATAATTACCGACGTCCTAATCGACTTAACACCGAGCTTAATGAAATTGGACCATGTTAACTGTCTTAACCATCCACACTATTGACCCACATTAAACACGCACGCACCTCGCATATGCATCTTCATTAACATCTTTTGGACATACTCTTTTCTTTCACTGCACATCTGGGTTATCAACGTGTTATCCAGTTATAACAACACACAAATCAATTACAGATAATGGAATATTACTACCTACGTATCCATATGAAATCAACAACATGAAACATCATAATGAACAAATAATTGAAGCTCAATAATGCCAGATGCTTACGGAGTTGTCTATTGTTTGCCTATGAAATAAACATTTACTGACTATGGAATCAATCGACGATCTCCGAAACTAAACTGCATTAGCGGGTACTCTGGTCCAGTTGCCAATTAACCCAGAAAGTGGCATGGAGCAATGGGATTAAAAATATATATCCTATACTAGCAAACGTATCTTCACAACCCTTCTTTAGTAGAAGGCGAAGCAACCACAATAAAATTATGAACAAATTAAGCAAGACTTTAATGTCAGGACATACCTTAAACCCTGAGTCAGTTGCCCCGTTCGAGGACGTCGAAGGTATGGTGAGAATTTATGGACAACCGATCGGGGGGATTGAGGCGTGACGAAATTAGTCAGCAATGGAGGGAAGGGAAGGAGGGTGAAGGTTAAAAAGATAGCTAGAGTTTCGTCGAATTGAACTGACTACAGACCCAAAACGGAACGTATAGTAAAGTTCAAGTTGCAACGTCTGTTAGTTTTGGATGTCCGGTCTGGAGTAATCCGTCTAACGGTAGTCGAACCGATTTAAGTGATGTGACAAGAACCACTAAACCGTGAAAAGTGATATTTTCAAGTATTGACAAGTTTGCCCTTAAATAAAGACTCATGATTGGCTAGAAAAAGGTCGTTCCGAAATGCGGCAGTTTCATAGAAAGGTGCAGTTTCGTACGGGATCTAAGATGCATTCATAAATAGTTAAGGGTGCGATCTGCAAGTTTGCATTTCTCATCTGCTTAGCAAATTTTCCGAAATTTCCGTCGCTGAAAATAAAGAACGAAAATACAAATATGTCGTTTGGTGCGTCCTATACCTACCAAATCATCCTCGTCTTTCCAATCGGACTCGATCCTTATGCTGTCGGAGCTCCGGCTCCAGTGACGGAGCCCTAGCTCAGTGGATCAACATCAACCCTACTTTCTTACGCATTCTCTTAGTCATTCAGATCTCGATTCACAACGTCGGCGAACATGTCGAAACCCTGGGGCAAAATCGGCGCCTGGGCCGCTGAGGCCGAGCGCGAGGAGGCGGAGGAGAAGGAAGCAGCCGCTGCGACGGCCGCCTTCGCCTTACCCGAGCCGGAGAACTTCCCCAGCCTCCGCGAGGCCGTTAGCGCCAAGCCCAAGAAGAAGAAGATAACGCTGAAGCTGAATGAGTTTCACTCCGCCGGCCTCACACAAGATGAGATGATCAGGCTTCCCACTGGCCCGAAGGAGCGATCGGCGGATGAACTTCAGCACGGCAGGCTTGGTGGCGGATTCTCCTCCTACGGCCGGTCCGGCGGGCCTCCGAATCGGCGCGACGATGGTGATGGATCGTGGGGAGGAGGCGGAAGGAGACCTTATGGTGGCGGATTTGATGACGAGGGCCGGGGTCCGCCTTCTAGGGCTTCAGATCTTGATCAGCCTTCTCGCGCTGATGAAGCGGATAATTGGGCAACGGCGAAGAAGTTCGTCCCGTCGCTGGATTCCAATCGCTCGAATAGGTACAGCTCACTTGGAGGAGGTGGTTCTCGATCAGACGATGTTGACAATTGGGGATCGGGTAAGAAACCTCAACCAGTAGCTCCTTCACGGCATTCCAACTTTGGTTCTGGTTTTCGTGATTCTGGGGGAGTTAATGAGGGATGGAGTAGAGGGGAGGTGCCCTCTGAACGGCCAAGGTTGGTGCTTGCGCCACGCAAAGAGAATCCTTCTTCAGGTGGGAGTGAACCAGTGAAAACAAACAGGTCAAATCCCTTTGGAGCTGCAAGGCCAAGAGAGGAGATATTAGCAGAAAAGGGATTCGACTACAAGAAGCTGGACTTGGAGATTGAGGCCAAAACGACCAGCAGCCGCCCTACCAGTTCACATTCGAGCAGGCCCTCGAGTGCCCAGTCAAGTCGGTCTGAGAATGTTGACGGCGCAATGAAGCCAAGGCCGAGGGTGAATCCTTTTGGAGATGCCAAACCTAGAGAAGTATTGTTGGAGCAGAAAGGGGTGAATTGGCGCAAAATTGACCTTGAATTGGAGCACAGTCGGATTGACAGGTGTGTTGATTATTTGATTTTCGATAATTTGTGCTGAATCAGAGAAGATATAGATAGTTTGATACATTTTGCTTATGATTATGCACTGAGTTCTCTCTGTTAGTGTTTTGTTATAGCTGACGCTGAAACAATCATAGCTAACTTGTACATGTTGTTTTCTTACTTTGTGGTAATGCTTTATCAATTTTGAAAACATAGAGATACGAGGGTATAACCAGCAGCTAATTTTCCAACTTATTGATAATAACATGCTTAACATTCATACATCTTTTATTTATGGACATTTTGGGAGCTTTAGCAACAGTCAAACTTGTTTATCTGATTTCTTTTGATTCAGTTGTAGAAAGCATACTCTTAACGGAGCAAGAAAAACATGTTTGCACGCCAAGCAATCTGGGACGTTCACTGCTTTTCCCACTTTGTATATTTTGCCTCAGCTATAATAAGTAAAAAAAAGCACGTTATCTCTTAAGCTGGCATAAATGGGTACATATTTATCCTTCTATCAATCATTTGACAACTTTAGACCACATCTCTATGAGCATCTCTAGTGTGACTCGAATAAAGTAATTGAAGGTGCATCTGTACTCTTTATCCTATTCCACTTTTTACCTTTTCATTTCCCATTGGATGTTTAATGTTTATTCTTTTCAAGTGGTACTTTTGTTACTGAGCTTTGTTCTTCCAGATTCAAGTCTCTTGAGTTTCTGGACCCGTACTCGATATATGACTTTTTTGGATACAAGTTTCTGCTCTGCCTTTGGTCACTCTTGATTTGAGTATACATTAATCATTCAATTTCTGATGAAGAAAGTATTTTTAGCTAATCAAAAAGATGTTTCAGGCCTGAGACAGAGCAGGAAAAGATACTGAAAGAGGAAATAGATAGCTTGAAGACTGAAGTTGCAACGGAGACGAATGGTGAACCTCTGGACCAATCGAGCGCAAAGAGTAGCTTATTATCACAAAAGGAGAGGGAACTAGAACTGTTGGCCCGTGATTTGGATGATAAAGTTCGATTTGGACAAAAAGCTACTGATAGACCTGCTTCAAGGTCAGGCAGTGTTAGTAGCCTTTCCGAGAGACCAAATTCCCGCTCTGGATCATTTGATGAAAATGATCATCCCCCGTCCCGTGGCACCAGCAGTAATGCATGGACAAGGCCCAATAATAGTAATAATAATGAAGGAAGAGCATTTCAAGGTGGCAGAGAAAGAGGGTATTTTCAAAATAGAGACATTGACAGGTGAGGCAAGATCGAATAGAAAAATAACCTACTTTCTGCTTTCAACATTTTTTTTTCCTTTTTTTGGTCCGAACTATTGGAAATGAAGGCGCATCTCCTCCCGTTGACTAGTGAAGTAAATTTCTTCTTCTTGGAATGTAATTGAGAAGGCGGTATGATCTTGGAAATTCCAGTGGATCAAATACGCCTCCATAATCTTTTTTATTTTACTCGAGCTTGATTTACCTGTGTGTTATGAAGATTTTAAACTTCCTTAATCAATGAGATTCTTGGGTCTCTGATTTGGTGGTTACTCCGTATGCAGGTCAAGGCCGAGATGGTGAAGCCAACCTCCTTTACTTATTCGGCCACGGTGCAGCCTTCAACTTATTCAGAACTCTCTTTTATTTGTGGCGATTGATGGATAAGGGAAGATGCAGCTTTGCTTCATTGCTTATTTGTCAAATTAGCTTTTCTATCATGACTTTTGTTACTTCATTCAACAAGGGAAGCTGAGAGCAGGATTGTCTAGAGTTGTGTGATTGAATACAATTGTTATTTGGTTTTCCATTAAGATGTATGCGTGTTTTAAGCGCAGCATAAACCAGTGAGTTTTCCACGTTCAGATATTGAGTTCCTCTCACAAATTGGTGAAACATGGACATTGTATTCTTTTTATTCCTGGGTTTGGTACTTAACAATTGTTTGTATCTGGAGTTTGAAGTGAAAATGATAAAAGAGAGCTATATACGAAACGACTCTGCTGGGGATCGAACCCAGAATCTCTGGTTTCGTAGACCAGCGCCTTATCCATTGGGCCACAGAGTCATAATTGATAATCATTTGCTTGTTTGAGATGAAAAAAACGTAAAAGGTAAACTTCTGTCTTCAAAAGGTAAAACAAGCAGCAACAAAACGACTCTGCTGGGGATCGAACCCAGAGTCTCTGGTTTCGTAGACCAGCGCCTTATCCATTGGGCCACAGAGTCTTTGTTGATTATTTAGTTATCATATTTATTATTTATATATAGTTATATTTGTAACACTGTCAGAAACCGCCGTACGAGGAGCCAATTAAAATAGCATGAAGCTAAGCGATGCGCAGTGGCAGCATTTCTAGCAGAGAGAAGTGGACAGTTCAAAGTGCAAAAATACAACAATCCACAGATTATTATGTCACATGCAAGATGAATCTATATGAGACTGAGAAACTAGGAAGCTAGCTAATTGCCCCTCAACTTTTCATAGTTTATTATGTTCTTTATTATTCTAAAAGATATACTTTGTTTTCTATTTGATTTTATTTCTTTATTTTTCTTTATAAAAAAACGGTACATTGAATATTTTTCCATAATTCAACTCTTGCTGCATGAATGCGAATTCTTAATCAGTCCGATGAGACTCACATGTGACCCAACCCAATCCAATCTTGATATATCCATCCAAACAAAATTAGTTGGTTCCTCGTGATATCATAAATTATCAATTCATATGCACAATTTCTTTCTGTCCAATACTCCACCCGATATATAGTTGATTTATGTAAAATAAAATCGATATAATTAATTCATAGACAAAAATAAATAGATATTGCATAGTAGAAGTCAATTGTTATATTTATTTCATCATTATTTTAAATTATGAATAATTTGTATACATGTGATGGTCTATTAATTAAGAGTAAGCAATATATATACATGCAGTACGTGTAAAAGAAAAGGTAGGTGATCAAATGGAGCGCGCGGGAGAGGAAAAAGGATAATGAAAAGTGAAAACGTAACTTCTCCAAAAAAGAAAAGTGAAAACGTAAGAATTTACTTCACTTCTAAAATTGTTTTTTTTTTTCCCGAATCCAACTTTTAAAAAAGAAAAGATACTTTAAATGACATTAAGAATTTTTTTTAGGACCTTTCTACCATGCTCTTGGAGCACCATACTTTTGCCACTAATTTTTTATATTTTTTATTGCCCTAAAGGTGAACCCCATAGGAAAATTGATATTATTAATAGTATGATACACATCTTAGGTGTAGTTAAAAAAAATTCATACTTTTTCATACTTTTAAAATTTTACATATGTTACAATTAAGTCCACCATAGTATTAAAAAAACCAAAAGCATGGTGCTCCAAGAGCATGGTAGAAAAATCCCTCATGTTTATTTAACTAATGTCAGATTTTTTTTTTTGGTAAAAATTTTAACTACTGAATTTTCTTAGCCATTTATTTTACTTCTTTTTTTTTGACAAAAAAAATGAGGTATTATTGACGGGACCTAAATCCATTTCGCGATGTAATATTCGAACTCTCCTGAACTCACGATATTACGTTTTCCCGACAAGATTTAGTGAACAACCAGCGACATGTACTGAACTTATCAACGTAAACTCACCAGCAATACATTATAGTCAAGATACCGAGCCGTTAAGTCCAGTTTTACTTGCATCGTACGGTTGATGCAGTATATGAGTCAAGCGGGACAACAACCTAGTATAATTAAAATATAGAGTTAATAACTAAAAAACTGTCCAAGGTTTACCCTATGTTAAAATTAGGTGTCTGAAGTTTGAAATGTTAAAATGGACTGTCCCAAGTTTCATTTTTGTTAAAATTTGGTGTCTCGGTGTGATTACTTTAGAGAAGTTAATTCCGACGAAACCGTCTGTCAAATTCGTGCTCTCATACACACTCCCTTCTCGTCATCTTGCTGGGACCGTCACCTAAAAAGTTGCTCACATCCGGGCAAGTAAATCTCGCTCTATTGTTCCTGGAAAATGGCTCTACACCTCTCTTCTAGAAACTTTTTTTTTTAATGTTCAATTTTTAGGTGAAATTTGACGATTTTGTAAAAAGTAAAGAGTGATGGATTATGAGTGGGTTGATGAAAATGATGAAATGAAGATGAAAAGACGCACAAAGACACTAGATTTCAACAAAAATGAATCTTGGGACAGTCCATTTTAACATTTCAAACTTCAGACACCTAATTTTAACATAAGGTAAACCTTGGACACTTTTTTAGTTATTAACCCTAAAATATATATATGTTAAGTCAGGTTCTACTCGCCTATTTATATACACGTGAGCAATGTGACTCTCCGATGTGTTTCAATCCTAAAATTTTTAAAATTAAATCACGTAAAATAAACGCTCTTAATCATAGCTTAGGGCCTAATTGATTTAATCCAAGTCTAAAAACATGAAAGGAAATAATAATAATAATAATTATAATAATGATATACTTCCCCAATCAGCATTTCGTTTTGGTTTATGATATGATGATTTGTCAGCGTCATCTAAACTAATTATCTCCGCCTCAGCACTCTATTTATATCCCTGAGTCTAACCCAACAACACCACTTCCACACACAGTATAATATCTCTTCCGATTAGTGATTACTGATTCCTCATCACGTACTGCAGCTTTTCTCTCTCTAAATCTAAATGGCTTCTCCATGGCAGATCGTCTTCCTCTCTCTACTGATGCTTCTCTGCTCAGCATGCATTTCTGTTCAGTCGTCGGCCCCACCGTGCAACTTCCCCGCGATATTCAACTTCGGAGACTCTAACTCAGACACCGGCGGCCTGTCGGCGGTGTTCGGTCAGGCGGCAGCGCCTGCCGGAGAGACATTCTTCGGCAAGCCCTCCGGGCGCTACTCCGATGGTCGTCTTATCGTCGATTTTATAGGTAAGTATTTCCTCTATTATTTATTTTTCTGTATAAATACCAAATGTGAGTCCATTTTCTGCGACCACTCGCTTAGAAAAAGACAGAAAATCACATGTCGTGGACCTTTACCAATTTTATTGACCCATCAATTAAATCTCTATTAAAATTTTGTCGAACTATGTATAAGGAAGGATGTGTCCAATGTTAATTCGAATTTATAGAATAATTAGTTAATCTATACGCCTTATTCTTAGTATATAATATTAAAACATACAAGTTCCAGTCTTAATAAATAATTATTTAAAGAAAAAAAATGTTGAATTAAAAAATATACTATTAAAGGCCGATTTGACCAAGTTAAAACTCCAACCCGTAGCCGGATTGAAACTCATAGTACGAACCAAAATGAAGTTTAGGTGGCTGAAAGGATCTTAAAAATGTATAAGAACGTGTTAAATGTCTACCTTCATAAATTCGAGCTAATAAAACAATTGGATAGAACACTTGATTTAACTCACAATTAAGGACGGAGCCAGTGTGGGCAAAGCAAAATTGATCAATTACTCCTTTAACTTTCGTGCAATTTTTATTATTTTATAAAATGTAAATAATCTCAATATGAATCTTTAAAAAATTTCATCTTACTCCTAATTTTTTTTATATTAACTATTTTTCTCTAATTTAATTTTTACCCCTAACCGAATTCCTATTTCCATACATGCATACAATACATTTGATAATTGAGTTTATATTCAGCACTCTGTGATTAAAATCTTGTACATTTGCATAAACTATGATAACATAATGCAATGTATTTTTTTGTTTTGCCAAAACAAAGTAATTTTTTTGAATATGATTTAGCTGAGAGCTTCGGGTTACCGTACCTCAGCGCATACTTAGATGCAGTGGGCTCGAACTTCAGCCACGGTGCTAACTTCGCCACGGCGGGCTCCACAATCCGGCCCCAGAACAGCACCCTCCAGCAATCTGGGTTCAGCCCCATTTCCCTCAATGTCCAATACAACGAGTTCTACGAGTTCGTCCGTAGGTCCCAAGTGGCCCGAGCCAGAGGTAACTCAAATCTGACCCCGAGTCGAACGAGTCCCGTCGTCATTTTTTTTTCACCGCGGAACTACTAACTCGTCGTTAAAATCGATATCCAGGTGGCGTTTACGAGAAAATCCTGCCAAAAAAAGAAGTGTTCTCTAAGGCTCTTTACACGTTCGATATCGGCCAGAACGACCTCGCGGCGGGTTACTTCGCTAACAAATCTACCGCCGAAGTTCGAGGTTTTATCCCCGATATCTTGTCCCAATTCAAAAACATCGTCAAGGTACTGATTTTTTTATCAAGTGAGATTTTTTATTAAGGGACAAAGTAGGGTTGAAAAAAAAAAAAACCGACTTGACCAATGTTTGGCACATGTCCGGTTTAGACTGATTCCAAACAGACCAAATCTATAAAAAGTGAACCTATTTTAAAATCATGAGTAATATTTTCTGTAGAGCCGGTTCTCTACTAGATCACAAATGGATTTGTACTAATTTCTGTTTAATAAAAACGGTCTGAGCAAATTCTGGTTTGGATCGGAACTGTTTTATCAAACTGTTCTGAATTAGTCCAAAAGTGGTTCCAAACAGAACATTTTTTCTACACTTAACCAGAGCAAATAACCGGTTCTATTTCGGCCGGAACTGTTTAAAATAGTTATGATCTGGGATGGAACAGATGAGGTTCCATGCTCATTCCTAGAACGAAGAGCTGAACTGACACGACATATTGAATTCGAAAACTTTGGATTACGAGCGAGTTGATGTGACCGGTGAATATGTTTGCAGTATGTGTATAGTCAAGGAGGGAGGTACTTTTGGATCCATAACACGGGTCCGGTCGGGTGCCTACCCTACGTGTTTGAACGGATTCCGATATTGGCATCGGAGGTCGACCGTGCAGGTTGCGCCTCGCCTTTCAATGAAGTGGCTCAGGATTTTAATTGCGGTCTCAAGGAGGTGGTGGCTCAGCTGAGGAAGGAGTTGCCGAAGGCGGCGCTGACTTACGTTGATGTATACTCCGTCAAGTACTTGCTCGTCAGTAAGCCAATCAAGCATGGTAAGAACCAATAAATCAAGCGGAAACAAATTAAGTTGTTTATGAATGAATTATTTATAAGAAAAAATATTGAAAGATCATTGCAAATATTATGTTTTGAGTGTATTGAAAATTTGGTAAAAATAGTCAAAATCGTAATGACAATTTTCTCGCAAAATTTATGAGCATAACAAAAAGATAGTTAATTAACGAGAGATTTGCAAGTGAAATATTAGAAATTCTTGGCAAATACTTACTGTACTTAAAAGAATTTAACAAGGAACTAAATTTCTAATAAAAAAAACACGTTAAGAATATTCAAATTTAATATTTGAAGAAAATTTCTTATAAATTTTGTGATTTTTTTAATAAAAAAAAATACATGCAATAGGTTTTTCTTAAACTTGTATAAAATCCAGTTAAGAGACTATTTATCTTAGAAAATTTCTTGGTAAGTTGCTGATTTTCTTGTAGCATGAATAAATCCTTAAACTTGTAATATTTTCTATTAGTTTCAATAAAATCACTGCGACTCCATATAAAATGGGGTTAAACGTTCTTGTTTGACCAAAGTTGATTCTTAATGCCATATTTATTTTAGAATTTTGGTGTAATGCGTTTACAACTTAGTGCATCCGTTAGTTGACTGTTACGTTTGACCGTTAAATACTCGAGTGATTTGAACGTGATCACTGATCAGCCCCAAACTTTATTTCGTTCAATTTAATCTCTCGATTTATATTCATAATTGTTTTTTTCAAACTAATCCCTAAATATTCTTAATTGAACATATATCACAATTGAACTAGTTAGAGTCTGAACCATGAGCGGATCAGATTCTAGTTAGAATCGTCGGAATGTGTATAAGCTTATTTTATTTTAAAATTTGAACAGGGTTTAGGCATCCACTAAGAGCGTGTTGTGGGCATGGGGGAAAGTTCAACTACGACATGCATCACGGGTGTGGTTCCACGGTGGTTGTTGATGGAAAAGAGATCCTTTTGGGGAAATCGTGCAAGGACCCTTCGGTTTACGTCAATTGGGACGGTGTCCACTTTACTGAAGCCGCTAACAAGCAGATATTCCATCATATCGTTGGAGGCTCCTTTTCCGACAACAAAACTCCATTAAACATGGCATGCTATCCATCGTAGATTAACTATTTAGACTAATGTTGTGTTTCATTTATCCCGACGCCTTGTACCTGAGATTTTTACTTTGGTCGTTAACTTAATTACTTATCAACGGAATTTAAGCCAAGGTGTTTTCAATATCTATTATTAATTTTCTTGGAGAAGAGTTTTTAATTTGTTGGAAAAATATTGCACATAAAAGGAAATATTAAAGTAGAATTTCTAGTATCAAATAAATGAAGAATTTTTAACCGAGTTTCAGTTTCGTGTAGATTATGAATTTCTTAAGATAATTTTACTCCCTCAGCGACTCGTCGGTTGTGCTAGAGGATGATCATGGGTGATTGTCTCCCATGATAAAACGACATACCAGTGGCAATAAAGCACGAAACCACACTAGTTGAATAAAATATTGCATAAACTCTACCAGAACAGAATTTGCGGTCAAACTTGATCTTGAAAACTGACCACGTCGACAGAGAGAAAATATATCAGAGTCGTATGATATCGAATTGACCGATAAAAAATAGAGAATAAAGAAACTTAATTCTACCTTATTAATTCAGATAGTTGCACATAACAAAACATGTGATGCTGATGTTTAAAATCAATTTTTCCATTTTTCTATTCCTCTAAAGTGAATCTATAAAAAAAAAATTACTACAAATGATATGATGCAAATAAGTCTATCATAATAATAAAAAGAGCACAAGCATACTGTTTCTCAAGCATGCATGCTAGAAAATCCCTAATACTTTAGGGAAAGATTTGGATCCCTCGTGAATGACGGTTCCTCGTATAAATAGATAGACACATTCAGTGACGAAGTTATATGATTTTTTCAAATGTAAGAACTGAAATAGAAACAAACAAAAGATAAGATTTTAAATGGTCAAATAAAAAAAAATTGGCATAAACAATGCCAATTAAGAAAATAACAATTTTTAACGTTAAAATTACATATCACTAAAATTAAGGGGGTAATTCGTTCTCGTGTAGCTCCCTCCCTGAACACATCTCTAAGAGCACTTCCAATAGCAAAAGACATTTTGAATGACATTTACCGTCACGTCATCGTCATGTCATCGAAGAAAGAGAATAATGGAATTTGACCAAAGTACTTACAATGGGAAAAAGTCATTTTGGACTCATTAGATAAGCCATTTTGGATTTATATGATTTTTATATGATATAAATAAATAAAATATATTTACTTATAATTTTTTTAATTGACTAATTATACTATCATACATACAAATCAATGTTTTATTCAAGTAATTATCTATGAAATATTAAAAAAAATACATGATTTAAATCATTAATAATATTATAAAATAGAAAATTTTATTGCATTAAATTATATACTAAATAATAAAGTTACATAATTAATTACTCAAAGTAGACTTCAACAGAATTTGCACGAGTATTATGAAATTGGCAAATATGTTCGATCAAGTCTTCTTGTAGTTGTCGATGTGTCTGTCTATCACGACGTTTGGTATTATTTTTTATATACCTCTCATAGGCAGGCAAAAACTCACCACTTAACTCGGGAAGTGATATACCACATTCAACATCATCATATGCGGGTAGCTGTGCAAAGTTCCCAATGTAACTTGTTCTCTCATCCTCAACAATCATGTTATGCAATATGATGCATGCTCTCACTATATTCTCAAGTTTATTTGATTCAAAGAAACGTGCGGGACCACGTACAACGTCATTGCATGCTCAATGCATATTCCAAGATACCATGGCAAGCCATGCAGTGCACTGTCATTGCATGCTCCTGCCATGCATAATCCACGGTGCATTTGCATGGCAAGCCTTGCAATGCATGCTCCAAGGTAAAGAGGCCACTAGGTATATAATATATAACGATTTAATATTACAAATGTTACCATCATTTTTATTATTAAATTTGGAACTTATTTTTTTTTTATTATTATTAAAAATAAATTAATGAATTTTTTATCTTGGAAACACAAATGTCTTTAGGACAACTTAGAGGAAAGAGAAAATTATTATGTAATGACAATTAGTGGTAAGACACAAAATGTCCTTCACTCTCTCTTCCACATAGGCAAAATGTCTTAGCCCATTTAGGAGCAATGATTTAGACCATTTCCAATGGTAAAAGACATTTTGAAGGACATTTGCGGCCACATCAGCGCCACATAGACTATGTGTCATATAAGAGAGAGAAAAATGAATTTTGTCCAAAGTCCTCACAATGTGCAAAACCCATTTTGGACACATTAGGCAAGTCATTTTGGATCTATATGGTTTTTATATGATTTTAAAAAAATGTATTTAATTATAATTTACTTTTTAATCAACTAATTATATTATTATACATACAAATAAATATTTTATTCAAGTAATTATCTATGAAATATATAAAAAATACATAATTTAAATCATTAATAATATTATAAAATAGAAAATTTCAATTTTTTATTAAATAATTAAGCTACATCATTAATCACTCATAGTAGACTTAAACGGAATTTGCACGAGTATTATGAAATTTTCAAATATGTTCGATCAAGTCTTCTTGTAGTTGTCGATGTGTCTGTTTATCACTAAGTTAGGTATTATTTTTTATATACCTCTCATAGTCACAATAATATATAACATTTTATATACTACAAACATTTTATTATTATTTGTAAGTCATTTTTATTTTTGTTAAAAATAAATAAATAAATTAAATGTCTTGGAAACATAAATGTCCTAAGGACAACTTAGAGGAAAGAGAAAAAAATTATGGAGGGACAATTAGTTGTATGGACAAAATTTGTCATTGCCTCTCATATCCACATAAGCAAATGTCTTGCAAAATTTGTCCATTGAAAGTGCTCTTAGGAGCACTGCTGCAGCATGTGACATTTGGCATGTGAATCAGCATGCGAATGAAACATAACACCCACGTGACTTGGTGGATTGCACGTGATGAGATCATTTTCTTTCCTTCACACTGGAGTCGCATGCAGCCTTCGCATGATAAATCAATTCTCATGATTCAGTTATACAATAGTACAAGTTGATTATGCTCATGAGGATATCATTGTAAATATCCTTAGAAGAACTGTCCATCGCAAGGGACCCGAGCATTTTGCAATATTTTAGGTTTAATTGCCAAAAAGTAAACTCAACTTTAAGTGTTTTGTAAAAAAAAAAAACAAATAAAATCAATTTTACCAAACATATTAAAATGCAAACTACAGATTTTTATTTTACAAAGTTACAAAATCTGCACATATAAGAATCATATTATGATTGTTTTACGTGACACGTGATTGACAAATGAACATAGTTTTTGTTAAACTAACATTATGTGGATGTTACGTGTTTAATTTCAATATTTTTTAATAGAATAATCAACATAATTTGCACTTTGCTAACTTTTAAAAAGTTGAGTTTGTGTTTGTTGATATATTTTTTTTTGTAAAACACTCAAAACTTGCCCAACTTGTCTGTTCTTTGAGGGAATTCCCAAAGTAGGTTCATCCACCAAACTATTTCACAAACTAGGCTCTTTTAGAAACTAATTCCCAAAATAGGTCTTTTTATTTTTTTAGTAATGTTTATTATTTAATTTGAATCCTAAAGTTTACAGTATGTTACAAATGTAATAATAAAAATTGAAATTTAAGAAAATTAAATGTATGAAAAAATAAAAATGGAAATAAAAATTAATTAATTAAATGTTGAAAATGCACATTAAAAATAATCAAACAAAATTTTTTTGGTAATTTTTAATTATAAAAAAATATGTGAAATTGAAAGAAAAAAATTTAAAACTAAATAAATTTTGAAACAAATATATAATGATATACAAATTATATTCAATAAGAGTATGCAAAAAAAAAAAATACTAACTAAAATCCATTCTTAAATTTATTCTTTTGATTTTTTAAATTTAAATTAGTTTATCCGTTATTTATTCATTCGCTAATTTATATATTTTTATAAATTTAACATGTTTTATTTAGGGTTTATATTTTTATACTTACAAAAACCATGAGTATTTAGTTTCTTTACGTTTTATATCACTGTTTTTTTTTTTATAATTTATATACTTGGCATATCTTATTTTTAGAATTTTTTTCACAATTACTAATTTATTATTTTTGTGTTTATAACTTTTACATGTGATTATCTTAATTTTTAATTTTTTTTTATATATTTCTTGTATTATATTTAGGTTTAGGATCAAATTGTAACAAAACATAAACTTTGAGTGTAAAATATAAAAATTTAAATAATTAAAAAAATAAAAGAACCTAGCTTAAGAATTTAGTTTATAAAGAAACTTAGTTTGAGAATAAATTTGACAATAAAGCTTAGTTTATGAATAAGTTTGACCATAAATCCTATTTTGGGATTTACTCTATGTTCTTTTGTATCCGTTAGACAGCCAAGGAATATTGCCATACACAGCACTCAATAGTTGACCTTCCAAACCAAAAGGTCCAAAGCAAATCTCAATTTGATAGTGAAGCAGATCATCGCCGACCTCACTCTCACTCACTTTCCGCCGTGAAACCAAGCAGCAATGAGCTTCAAACACCTGCTGCTAGCCGTCGGATTCCTAATGCTGCTCTCTTTGCAACCCACTTCTTCTACCGCCTCCTGCAACTTTCCGGCAATCTTCAACTTCGGCGACTCCAACTCCGACACCGGCGGCCTCACCGCCGTATTCGGCCAGGCCCCGTCCCCCAACGGCGAGACATACTTCCACTCTCCGGTCGGTCGCTTCTCCGATGGCCGCTTAGTCATTGATTTCATTGGTACGTACGTAATGTAACGACTTTTGGTCAAAATTCCCTCATTAATTCTGCGTACGAACTGTTGTTTATGGACGCTCTATCATTTCCTCTTATTTGCGTAGCTGAGAGTGTTGGATTGCCTCATTTGAGTGCATACCTGGACTCTGTCGGCTCGAATTACAGCCATGGTGCCAATTTTGCAACCGCTGGATCCACCATTCGTCCACAGAACACAACCATGTCACAGAGCGGATACAGCCCGATTTCGCTCGACGTTCAATCCGCTGAGTTCTCAGATTTCCACAGAAGATCCCAGATCGTAAGGAAACCAGGTGATTTTCTGTGTCTCGTGTTATAATTGCGAAATCAAAGGAATTTGATTTTTCGGTTCGTTTAATCCAAATTTGTTGTCATAGGAGGTGTGTTCACAACTCTGTTGCCCAAGGAAGAATATTTCAGTCGTGCTTTATACACATTTGACATCGGCCAAAACGATCTAACTGCTGGATACAAGCTCAACATGACGATTCGACAAGTCGAAGATTACATTCCCGAGCTTATGACTCAATTAACTAATGCAATCAAGGTGAAAAATAAAAAATCAAACTTTAGTATAAATATTATGATTTTTTGTGTGTGTTTGTGCTGATGCTATTCTGCAGAAAGTATATGATCAAGGAGGGAGAACATTCTGGGTACACAACACGGGACCGGTCGGGTGCCTTCCTTATGTCTTGGACCGATTTCTAGTTACAGCAGCTCAAGTTAACAAATTTGGCTGTGCCACTCCTTTCAATGATGTGGCTCAGTACTTCAATAGTAGATTGAAGGAAACCATTGCTGGACTGAGAAAGGTTCTTCCTTTAGCATCCATCACTTATGTTGATGTCTACTCGGTGAAATACGAACTCATAACTCAGGCGATGAAATACGGTACCCTATCAGTTATTGGTTTTTTTTTGTGTGTCAATAGTTATATCAGGCTAATGGATTTGAATTTTGCAGGGTTTCAGAAGCCTTTGGTAGCTTGCTGTGGACATGGTGGGAAATATAACTACAATAGGTTCATCAAATGTGGAGCTCAAGTCAATGTTGGCGGGAAGAAGGTGGTGGTGGCAAAATCGTGTAAAGATCCAACGGTCAGGATTAACTGGGATGGTACACACTTCACTGAAGCAGCTAACAGATGGATATTTGAGCAAATTGTAAATGGATCTTATTCAGATCCCCCAATTCCTCTCGGAATGGCTTGCAATAGAGCCGGTTAAAGTTAATCACCCCAAAGGTTTGATTTTTATCTGATGTTTGTAACAATATAAGCTAAACACATTGCAAAGTGTAACTGCAGAATAGAATAGCTGCATTATTTATTGCTAATAAACTCATGTTTACATATTTACAAGAAAAAAGAAGCCAACTTTAAAGGATTTTGGATTCAGAAATGTAATAAAACTAGATTAGCTAAGGATCTATTAGGTTATTACTTAGATCTGAAGTAATTAAGGTCAATTATCATAACAGTAATATCGTCTAGACTGCCCCGACTCACAGCAAGCTTCACAAGCTCCTTACAGGCAGAAACCAACCCAACCGAAGAAAACGAAAATACCTTGTCAAGATCGCCGTTTTCTTGATCCGAGTCTTCAGTTTTTGCATTGATTCGCTTCAGGAATGAAACTTTACGTAGTTTAGATGGCGGGCTATCGATTTCAATCTCACGAACAGTGTCTTCTTCTTCCTCGTCCTCACCATTCGGGGTGTCAAAGGATTTTACACAGACTGGAGAGAGACTCATTCTCTTCGGCTTCACCAGAGTAATTCTTCGCAAATTCGATGAGGGACTAACATTTACACAGCCATACTCAGTAGAGTCCTCATCTTTGTTTAGTTCCATTAAGAGTTTCTTCTCCGTCATGCCTAGACGGCGAGTAACAATGTCAACTGCTTCTTGATTACTCACCTAAAGACAAGAGAACCAATCAGAAAGAAAGACATTGTTGATTCATTTGTTCTATTTTTTTCCTTTTGCATTAATTCTGAAAATAAAAAAATGTTACCTCGTCCCATAATCCATCAGAGGCCAGGACTAAGAATTCCATATCTTGGGACAATTGAAGAAGTGTTGTTTCGGGTTCAGCCATCACCCACTGCTTCAAATGAGCATCTCCTATGCTTCTTGAAACAGCAAGTATCCCATGAACTCTCCAAGCCCCTCTGTGCATCACCACAAATCCTCCCTGATCGATTATACAAAAAAAGAGAACTCATACTCATCATTCTTCTTGTTGTTCGGTTTTTGTGTTGGGCACAATAGTTGAATCTCTCTCAAATTGTTACCTTTTCCTCAATTCGTTTCTGTTCATCTTGTAGTTCTGCTTTGTGGTCATTTGTGAGTACTTCAGCCACGCCGCCTCTACTAAGGACAGCTCTGCAATCCCCTAAGTTTGAAATAACAATATCTTGCCCTTCTATTAAGGCTGTGACACAACACACGCCGCTACCTAATCCCTGCATATATTTAACCTCTAATTTTTAGTGCCTCCATTATCTTTACACATACTAAGCTTCTGAAATGAAAAGGGCATTTCTGAAAACAACCATTTTCTACGCAATCGAATAATCAAGAGAAATAATATGAACTTCATGTTTGTTGACATTCAAAGTATATGTGCAATTAAAGAACATAAAAGCAGCCAACATGGAACCCTTTACTTGATTATTGATTTTCCTTTTGTTTAGAAAGAACATCAGTTCAGTTTAAATGGACTCAAAAGCCTGCGAAATCCGAACAATGTAATCCTCAAAGCTGAAGAACTTTCACCGGAGACCAAGACTAAAGCCAAATTCTCTAGTTGGGGAGAATTCTCCTTTTCTACTTTTTACTATTTTGAAGCAGTGTCCATTTTTCTTTTTCATGCACGCCAATAACTTTCAAAGCAGCAGTAACTTTCAAACAAGAAGCTAGTGGAGACTGATGCATTGAGGAAAAGTTGCTGATTTTTGTCACCTTTTTCAGAAACTCCTCATCTGTTTTCAAATATCCAACTTTAACAGCTTCTTCTTTAGCTGAACTTTTATTGCATTCACTCATTGCTTCAAAAATGTTGCTATGTAAAGTCTCTGCTACAAAATCTGCAGCTTTCCTTCCTCCATGTCCATCATACACACCAAAAAATCCCTGCAAATTGTAGCAGAAAGATCATCAAGCCAACATTTAAAAAAAAAGGAGTAAAAGAAGCAAACCCACAAGCAGCATAATACAATCAATCTATAGTTCAACATAATCTAGCGTTTTCTAAACAGAGCTAAAATTATTGAAAATTCATATTTTTGCATAAAATGTTGTGACATTTCTAAATGAAATAGCATACAAGTCATAAGTTTCTACCTTCTAGCCTATTTCGACTTTGTTGCTACTATAACTTACATCCTTGGACAGTATTGCAATATCATACAGCAGCGTATCAAAGTTAGCAGAATTATGGTAAATTTTGATAATTTAATATGATTCCAATTTCCATAGTTCAAAGTACTTAACTCAGCTACTTATGCGTACTGTACTAAACAGTGATCACAGAACTGACAGTAAAATATAAAATTTCTCCAAAGGAAGTTGTATGATTAGTGATTTGACTCGGCATCCTAACACATTTTCCTCGAAATCACTAATAAGAAAAAATTACCATATTTGGGTTGCCTGGGAACGAGGAGACGATCTGGTGGGTGTCCTCCATGAACTTCTTCTTCCCTTTGACGGAGAAAACTGCGACTCCGCTAGCGGAGCCCTGGCACGCGGCGTCATTCCTCGGCGTGCAGCCGCCTCTGAATCTGAGCTGATCTACTTGGACCTCCTGCAGCATGTTAGGGATCTCGATTCTCGGCGGCCTCTTCCGCTTCATTGATGCAGAAAAATTGGAAACAGTGATGCCGAAGACTGACGGTGAACCGCCGCCGGACATTGTAGCTCCTTAGAGAGAGAGAGAGAAAGAGCGGAGAAGAAAAGCGGCAGCAGCAGCCAACAGAGAGTAGAAGACGCGCAAGGGGAAGGAGTAAGAAACGAACACGGGGGTATTTTGGGAATAGAAGATTGAGCCGTTGGAAATGGGGAAATCGTGGTCAACACTTTGAGTTTGAACGGAAACTTGGTCTCGGAATGGAGGGAAAAGTTTTCCTGAAAATTAAGGAACAATTTTGTCTTTTTTTTTTTCCCCCCCCCATATATTGTACACAAAACTATTTTTTTTTCCATGATAAAAAACTAGGGTATTGGTTCTCTTCTCCCACACCAATACGGAATCTAAGGAAGAAACTTTCAAACTTTGGTGAAAGTGACTATTGTTTCCCAGTTTTGATTTCGGTGAGCTTTACTCTTTAGTCACCATGTAATATAAATTCCTAATCTTATATAACTATAATAACACTAATGCATTACCGAGATTTTACTTTGATAATAGGGTTAATTACCAAATTGCTACTAAACTTTATATGAATTTATAAAGGGTTAAATGTACTTTTCATACCACATGTTTAACCGAATGTGGCTTTTAGTACCGGATGTTTAGTTTTGTATACTTTTGGTACCAAACGTTTGAAAAAATGTGGCTTTTGGTACATCCGTTGGTCGGCCGTTAGTATTGGCCGTTAAATGACATGTGCAAGTCACGTGATCGACTCTAAACTTTTAATTTTGTTCAATTTAGTCCCTCAAATATATTCATAACTTTTATTTTGTTTAATTTAGTCCTAAAGCTTCAAAATCGAACCCAATTGGGACCTATCTCCAATTGGGTAAATTTGACTCAAATGGGGCTATGTCAATTGAATTCGATTGGTTTAATTGAGTCCGATTTTGAAATGTTATGACTAAGTTAAACAAAATAAAAGTTAGGAATATATTTGAGGACTAAACTGAACAAAATTAAAAGTTTAGAGTCGATCACGTGACTTGCACATGTCATTTAACGGCCAAAACTAACGGCCAACTAACGGATGTACCAAAAGCCACATTTTTTCAAACGTTTGGTACCAAAAGTATACAAAACTAAACATCCGGTACTAAAAGCCACATTCGGTCAAACATGTGGTATCAAAAGTACCTTTAACCCATTTATAAATTGCTAGTCATAATTTATTTTGTAATAATTGTTACTTGAACTTTCATTATTGTGGCTGCTAAATAAAAAACCTAAGTTAGTGAGTCACTATTTCAACACTTTCAACTTAGGCAGAGGAGCTCCCTCTTCGGACAAAATCAAAGCTCGAGCCGCCGTGAAAGCCTCCGGAAATGGCCCCGAAGAAGCAGATGCAAACCTGCTATCCCTTAAATGTGCCTGGCACTCTACACAGCACACACCCAAGCAACCAACTGTGGAGGTCACTTCTCCTTTTATTGCTGCTTTTCCATCTCTGAAACCCACTAATGGTGAGAATCATCATCACCGAAGACTCACCTCCGACTAATATTCTACCTCGAACCATGCAGCTATCCCATCCAAACCTTCAATGCCCACCTCCCTTCAACCCCCAGCCATTGCAGACACACTCCTTTATAACCCCTCCTCTTCTTCACCTTTAAACCCTCTCCCAGCTCTCTCTGTAAACAACCAACCATTTAACATCCCACATCGGAACGACGCCGACACCCAACCTCCAAACGAGCAACCACCACCTCACACACATGGAATATATACATCCTGCCTCCCCATAAAGAATTTATGACGAAGTTTCAGAGGAAAAGACTCGCCCACGCGCTTGCTAGGAATCCGTCAACCCAAGACGTGCCCAGAGAGTCGTCGTTACGCACCGGCCTTTGCTCCTGCACCAACCAGTCAACACGCGGGAACTTCGAATTTCAACCTTCCACCGGAGAAGAAGCAGCCCAGCAGAAGACGAAGGCGCCCCAACTCCACTCTCTGGCCCAGCTTCAGGAACAAAGATCCGGAGGCCCACTCACCCTCGCCCAGAAGAAGCTTCGCGCGGCCCACGACGAAAGAAATCCCAGCAGAGCCCAATGACGTTGAGCCAGACCAATTCCTAAACCGCCAACGAACCAGCGGAGCAAGCAGCGGCCTAAAGAAAGCATCACACGGTCTGAACCGGGAGACAGAAAATCCACTGATTCTCGAATCGGAGCAGTCCAGAACCGGTTCCAACTCCTCAACGGAACCAAATATGTTTTCTACTCCAAAAAGACCCGAGGTAACGGATCTCACTGACTGGTCGCTTATTTTAGCGGGTCGCGTTATTTCATCCCACCTGGTAAGGCATGATTTGGTCAAAATTTATGCAACAATGTGGAGAGTCTCGGAACCACCCGTTATTCATTTTCGTCCTGACCAAAAATTCACTTTTGTCTTCCAACATCACTCTGATGTTATGGAAGTACTCAAAAATGCCCCTTTCAACATAGAGAGGGCGTTACTGGTCTTGGCTCAGTGTCCCGATAACGCAGTTCCTGCTATAATATCAGTTCATAAAATCCCCACTTGGATAGAACTCAGAAATGTCCCGCCAAAAGCCTTCAACAAACAAACTGTTGAATGGATTGCTTCCAGTGATGGAGATGTTATACTGACTGATGATGATTTCTCGAAACCATGGGAAATCACTTACCCCTGTGTTTTAGTGTCCATGAATCTAGACAGGTCGGCGGTACCAGGCATGTTCCTAAGTGATAGCCACCCAGACAACCCGGTCACCATCCGATACCGCCACAGCCTCCTATGCAATGAATGTGGACGTTTTGGGCACAACTCTCGAAACTGCGACATCCCCACTCAGCTAGCTAGGGAACAGCTTCTCCGCTGCACCAATTGGATCAACAGTCACTCGGGCATGAGAGCCATCACAAGAGTTGGGGGATTCTGTATACGACCCAGAATAACAAATGGGGCGGTAGTCTCACCAATTGGATCTCCTGGTCACCAGATGAGCATCTCAACACCCATGCACGGGGAAAATCGACCAAACCACTAACCACCCACAGGCACGTGTGAATGCTTCCTCGAGTCAGATGCAGACACCCACTGGTGGCCGACCCCTGTTTAAAGACCCAGAGATAGAAATGCATTTTCAGGAATTTCTCCAAAACTCCACCTTCCCCCCAATTCCGGAAGCATGTCAGCCTAACCATCTGCAATACGGAACCGGGCTCTTGTATCACATTCCGGAACCAATACCCACTCCGCTGAATTGGCCGGAAAATCATACCAGCACACACACCCTACTGGGAGGAGGCTTTGCTGCACCACATAACCCCTACTGGTCCCACAACCAAACGATCACGTGGGAGTCGAGCTCGCCCTTACAGGGACATAGCCTGAGTTCTATACCTGAACCTGACCAACCCCCATCCCAATCTACCTTACTTGACTCAGCACCACCCTTCTATTGGCAAACATCTACAGAGCACCACCTCACATTCCATGAGTCGCCTTCCACCTAGAACGCATCCCCCCCCATTGTCGCCACTATCCGCTCTAGCCTCTAGACTCCATGAATGAGGAAGCTCCCACCTTCAGACATCGTGCCCACCTCTGTCGGACTTTGACTTTGACCTCACTCTGGACGAGCTACACTCTCACATGTTATCTGAGGCCTCACCAGAAAAGGATGATACATAGGGATAGTTTTGCACCTCTCCATATTTGGCCCCGATACCCGAGGAGAGTCACACCCCCTTGACCTGAATTCTGAGCCCCCTCAGGCGGGCAAGGAAACACAGCAGTCCCTGGACCTGAATTTCGAGCCCCCTCAGGCTGGCAAGGAGGGCGCAGCAAACCGCCGACCATGAAAGGAACCTATGGAGGAAGAAGCATACGCACACGAGGAGATACAACGCCCACCAAAAAGAATCTGTTTCGAGGGGATAGCCACGGTCTTGCTAACACGTAGGAACCACCCGACGAGTGGTGCACGGATCTCAGTTAGCGTCAGACCTTTCCGCGAACGCTACATTCCCCATTGCGTCATGGCAACGGAGAGTCCCAAGGAGGTACCTAGTTTGCAGCACAAGCAACTTTATTTTCACTATGCATTACGTGATTATTTAGATGCTCTAGATACTGATAGTACGACAGACGCTACTTTAGCCCTGCCGGAACCAACATGAAAATCCTCGCTTGGAAGTGTCAGGGAGCCGCAATCGTCTGACAGTTTCAACACATTAGAAGCATTATTACTATAAATAAACCTAGTATAGTGTTCATAGCCGAAGTCAAGTCAGTTAAATAGGTTGAAGTCTGTAATTAAGTCAATAGGCCTTTCTAATTTATCTCGAGTTGACCCGGATGAGACCAGGGGCGGCCTATTGCTAGCTAGGATTCATCAATCTCTGTCACCGTTCTGACAAGCGGACAGAATGCCATACACACAGAGATCATTCACTGCCAAGGGGGAACAAAGTGGGAAGGATCTTTCATCTACGCTCCGTCAAAACTGACGGACCGTCCAAAATTCTGGGACGCCCTCCTCACCTTCATAGGATCAAGACCGAGCGATACCCCTACTGGTCATTGGAGACTTTAACGACATCTGGAGCTTCTCAGAGAAAGAAGGACGCCTCCCCGCTTCTGTCTCAAGAATTATGCAAGACCACTCATGGTCAGATGCGGCTAACCTACTTGACCTTGGTTATACCGGACAAGACTTCACCTGGACCAATAGAAGAAACCCCCCAGGCCTAGTCAAAGAACGTCTGGATATGGCTCTTTGCAACCCTGAATGGAAAGCACTCTTCCGAGAGCTGTCAGCCGCCACCTAGAAACAATAGCTTAAGACCATTGTCCAATAATTCTCTCATGCACCCCAGACCATCTTACGCAACGGAAAAACAGACATTTCCGATTTGAGGCAATGTGGCTGACACACCCCGAGTTCCAACAGTTTGTAAGACTATCTTGGAACTGGAGCCGAAAAGGAAACACGCGATCGTAAATTTGCCAAAAGCTAAGATGCTTCCGCACAGCTGTCAGGAAATGGAACTGTACAACGTTTGGTCATATAGACAGCTCAATCCGGAAAACACTAGCTAAACTAAACGAGGCCCAATGTGCAAATGCCAACAGTGGAATTGCTGATGCAATAACCAAGGAACTACAAGTTCTCTACGACAGACAAGAACTGATGTGACGTCAAAAATCAAGGCAAATTTGGCTACAAGTAGGGGATAGAAACACCAAATTCTTCCATGCCTATGCAACATCAAGACGGAGACGAAACACACTCCAGAGTATAGAGGATGATGACGGAAATATCCTTGAGACGCCGGTTGGTATCACAGAACACATCATCCATTACTTCCAACAACTATTCCAAGCATCCCTGCTGCTGGCTGCACCATACTCCCCCCATCTGAACCCCCTCAAATTACACGCATCATCACACCCCTCCATCACTGCCCAAACCACAGCCACCGAAATAACAGCCTCACTTAGACAGCAAGGGCCAGACAAAGCACCAGGACCAGATGGATATCCAGCTACATTATTCCATAACACTGTGGACATCACCAAACCTAACGTATTGAAAGCAATGCATCTGTTCTTTGCAACAGGCACACTTGATCCAGAGATAAACACCACAACACTTGTCCTCATTCCTAAGATAGAGCACCCACGTACACTGAAAGATTGGCGTCCGATTGGGCTATGCAATACACTCTACAAAATCATATAAAAAATCATTGTCAATAGGATACGCCCACATATATTGGATCTCACCCCCCTTTTCAAATGACCTTTGTCCCTGGGAGGAACATCACCGACAACACTTTTTTGGCACAAGAATTGCTCCACACTATCAAACAACGACGCAAAGGCCGTAAAAGTCTCTTCGCCCTAAAACTCGACATGAGTAAGGCCTATGACAGAATAGAATGGTCATTCCTAAGAAGCGTTATCCAATGTACAAACTTCCTTCCGAAGTTTATTTCTAGATCATGAAATGTCTATGCTCAACCTCCATTAGAGTATTAACAAATGGATGTCTGTCAAAATCCTTTACGCCAACAAGGGGCTTAAGGCAAGGGGACCCTCTGTCCCCGTACCTTTTCATCCTCGTTGCCCAAATGCTCTCCCAAGAACTATCCAGTGCACAAGAAGAATGCCGTATTAAGGGCATAAAACCCGGGAATCATACCCATGAATTCTCACACCTTTTCTTCACTGATGACAGCTTCCTCTTCCTAGAAGCCACATGCTAGAATGCATGTAACTTAAAAGAAGTTTTGGATACATACCAAGCAGAATCTGGCCAGTTAATCAATTTCAAAATATCCAGCATACGTTTTAGTCCAAACGTGGATGCTCTAGATGCCCTAAATATCACTGAGACCATTGGAGTGAGAAGCATGCTACAGGATGAAATTTACCTAGGCCTTCCCACTAGGGATGGCAACGGGGCGGGTCGGGGCGGGTTTTCGCAGCCCCGGACCCGCCCCGCGGGTCAGCCTGGCTGACCCGGACCCGGGTAAGTGTACCTCCCGGGTCGGGGCGGGGCGGGTCAAAAATCCCGCGGGTCGACCCGCGGGGCCCCGACCCGACCCGCCGTGAACAATTTTTTTTTTTTTTTTTTTTTTTTTTTTTTTTTTTTTCACTTCTCAATATTAAATACAATTTTTTTTTGTCAAAATATTACATTATACATAACTTCAAACCATAAATCTAACATCAATCAAATACAAACACATCACCAAATACAAATTTAAATCCGAACACCAAATCCAAATGAACAAATCCTAATCTAAATATACATCTATTTATAATTTTGTTCATATTATTTATATAGGTACTATATTAACCATATTGTTTAGTAAATGTTACATTAAATAACATTAAAAAAATAAAAAAAATATATATAGGCATTTCGGGGCGGGTCAACGGAGCCCCGTGCCCCTAGACCCGGACCCGACCCGACCCGGGTCCGCCCCGCCCCGAACCCGACCCGTGACCCGCGGGTCGGCGGGTCCTCGGGTCAAAACCGGGTCGGGGCCTCGCGGGTCAGCGGGGCCCCGAGACCCGTTGCCATCCCTACTTCCCACTGACTGGTCAAAGCAAGGCCGAAAAATACGGGAAAGCATTACCCCAAAGAACAACCTCCAGAATCCAAGGATGGATGAACAAGTTCTTATATCCAGCTGGAAGGGAGATAGATCCTCATCAAATCAGTTGCTAACGCCATACCGGCCTACATAATGTTCTGCATCAACCTCTCCAAGAAAACAACAGACATCCTGAACAAGCTTATCAGACAATTCTAATGGAAGACATCGACAGAAGGAAATGGCATACATTGGATAGCTTGGGACAAACTCTGGAGATCTAAGCATGATGGGGGCCTCGGGTTTCGTGACATGAACTCACTGAACCTAGCGCTTCTCACAAAACATGCATTTCGAATAATCACGGACCAGAATTTCCTATGGGAAAAATGCATCAGACAAAAGTACATCCGAAACTCAACTTTTTTCAAAGCCAAATCATAGGGTTAACAGGTCTTTTGGTCCATGATGTTTGACAACTTTTGGGTTGTGGTCAATGATGTTTTTTTTTACCGAGTTTTGGTACCATATGTTTGCAGATTTTTTCTAGTTTTGGTCTAACCGTTACATTCCGTCCATTTTTTGACATGTACAAGTCACGTGATCCACCCTAAACTTTCAATTTTGTTCAATTTAGTCCCTCTAATACTTTCTTAACCTTTTTTTTTGTTCAATTTAGTCCCGAAGTTTCAAAAATTCAATTGGACCTATTGTCCAATTGGGGTCAATTTTGAAACTTCGGGACTAAATTGAACAAAAAAAAGGTTAAGAAAGTATTAGAGGGACTAAATTTAAAGTTTAGAGTGGATCATGTGACTTGAACATGTCAAAAAATGGACGGAATGTAACGGTTAGACCAAAACTAGAAAAAATCTGCAAACATATGGTACCAAAACTAGGTAAAAAAAAACATTATTGACCAAAACCCAAAAGTTGTCAAACATCATGGACCAAAAGATCTGTTAACCCCAAATCATATCCCCACCACTCCCCGGGTTTTGAAAACCCTAATCAAGCTTCAGAAGTTCTTACTACAAGGAGGACGATGGCACGTTGGCAATGATGGCACGTTGGGAACGACCATAAAATCAACTTCTAGACAGACCCATGGGTGCCAAACATGAGCTTGCTACGGGACTGGACCACACAGCCATACATTCGGATAAGTAAAGTACATCACGTTATACAAGACGGTCATTGGAGACTGGATGCGCTGACTCCGATCCTACGACAAGTCATCATAAACGCAATCGCATCCATCGAACTACCACTCTTCGACACACCGGACATGTTCCTGTGGCTCCACAGTGATACCAGATCCTATACCATTAAATCCGGGTACCACTTCATATACTCATCTTAACTCTGAGAGAAATGACGCTTCGACATTAGCCACCATGATTGCTAATTCGACCTTTTGGAAGGAGTTCTGGAACAACAAACTATCTCCGAAAACCAGAATGTTCATCTGGAAGGGCTGAAACAATGGACTGCCCATCGGGCAGAACCTACACAAACACATCGCCTCTTTTAATCCCAAGTGTCATATTTGTCGCGGGACAAACAAAACTTGGGACCATGTCATAGGGAATTTTCCTTTTGCTAGAAGAGTCCGATTTAGTTCAACCTTAGGTGTTAAGCCTGAACAAACACCCTTTGCCACGGTGTCAGAATGGCTTGTGGAAACGGCATCGAGTCAGATCAGCCCAGTCACAAAGGGTGACTTGTTAGTTCATAAATGTCTAGTTCTGTGGGGAATTTGGTTAGAAAGAAATACAGTTATCTTTAGGAAGAAACTGGCATGTGTCCAGTCCGCTATTCATTTTGTCAATTTAGCATACACTGATAATTTTAGTTGTTTTAATTATGTTGTAACACAAGGCCCCGGAGTCTCCCCCCTCCCATCCATGATCAGAAGATCACCAACCCCTTTGCACACTCGACCCACCATAGTGTGTGACGGGGCAGCCCGCCATTATAAGAATACCGTCTTTGGAGCCGCAATTTTACTAGAAGAGAGTGGGAACATCTAGGAGGTCTCCACCACCTCAGCTTTTTCGGATAACCCACTTTTGGCAGAAGGCATTGCTTGCCGGGCAAGGTTGCTGTTAGCAAGGTCATCCAGACAGGACTCCCATATCTTGTTCACAGATTCGACCACTTTGCTGAACCAGATTTAATCCTCCTCAACAAGTGTTACACCTTCACTTTTCGGCGTTATCCAAGATATTAGATTTCTCCTTTCAGTAGTTAATGTTGTTATCTGTTTTGTCCCAAGATCACGTGTTAATCTGGCTCATGTTGTAGTTTCTGCTACAGCCACAACTGGTGTAACTGGATGCTGGCATTCTCCTCATCTTCCCCGCTTCTTAATGGGGTTGTAAGGAAAGACACTGATTTTTTCCTTCCCGCACGTAATATATGGTTTGTTGATGATAAAAAAAATATTCACTATTGTACAAAAAGGTAACTCCGTCCATTTTTTCTGTTAGCCATAGAAGTTGAACGGAAAATACTTTAAAAAAATTGATAAAAGCACCCAAAAAGTTTTACTATAATAATATAATGACATGATATATAAAATCAAATGTTCAAATAATACATGTTAAGAAATATATAAAATAAAAAATGCCGCTTAAAAATATATAAAATTTTTTTTATTAAAATATTTGTTAAAATTTTATGAGAGAAATAAAATTTTAAAAAATATATTTAATTTTAATATTTTGAACTTTGGGGTTATATGTTTAACTTATATATATTTTTTGTATAATATGTATCATTCTAAAATTTTATTCGAGATTTATATTTGCTTTTATATGAAAGTTGAGGTTATTTAAAATCATAGTAGAACTTTAGGATACTTTTAGTAATTTTCAAAAATATATTCCATCCATGATTAACGGAAATATTGAAGGAGCTAGCAAATTGCACATTAGCAAAAGTTCGGGTAACACTACAAGAAAAACCGATTTTACCTACCGTAGAAATGCTGACCGAGACGCCGGTCGGGAATGTACTGTCGTTTTCCGACCGGATTACGTCCGATTCGAGCGAGAAAGTGCTCCTGGCCTTTTACTGACCAATTTTTCCGACCTATTCTCTCGGTATGCAAGCGGTGGGAACGAAATAAAAAATACCCACTGGTACCTGACGCCCCATGAACGACCGAATATTCCCTTACCTAAATATGACCGACATACACCTCAGCTGTTTCCAAACGATTTCCTTATGGGCATTTTAACAGGCCGGCGATTTTAGGCCTATTAAACAGTGCGTTCGTTGCAGCCCCAGTAAGCGCGTTGACACATTCCTTGGTTATGCAGACACATGTATTAACATTTTCAACAAGAAAAATAAATAAATATATGGCATGTGGCTTTTGAAGTCATTTTTAGGTTGTATTTTGTTGCGTTTTAACTGCCTGTATGAATCAACATAAGTTCAAAGCTGATGTCAATGTTCCAACGCCATGTCATCACACATTTGATCCGTTACTAAACACGCTAAACGACTTGTTTAACCCTACAAAACCATCAACATAATGGCAATAACAACACAACATTCACGATTGTCTTAACAAAATAAACAAAACCCAAGCATAAACAAAAGAGTTCACAAAAAAAAAAAATCGTTGTTTGATTTTTTTTTTTTTAAAGTAATTCCATTCAAGCATCATCATCCGAATCGGCTGTCCGTCTGTCGTCAACGTCCTCCTCGTCATCTCCATCTTCTGACTAATCCTCTCCGCCATCGGTCTGTTCATCTGGTCCGCCATGTATCATCTTTTTAATTGCCTTGACCTCTCTCTCTCCACTGAACCCAAACGTTTGGAAATGGTCTGAAGTGTGTCCAACACACCCACCAAGGTCGAACCCGAAATGGGTTTCTTCAGCATGTTTTTCTCCTTCGACCGCATAAGTTTCTTGGTGTCTGGATCCACTTCTATTCCAATGAGCCGCAGACCCTTCCCATCGCACTGAGCAATGTGTACCGCATGTACGTCTTTCAGAGAAGGGACTTGGAAGTGTTTGAAAACACACGTCAACACCGATCCGTACAGAGAATACGCACGTTTCTCTGTGATTGACCTCATCATCTCCATCAAAGTATATGAGGTATGTTCAATTGTTCCCTTTTTATGAGATGTTCAAGGACCATAAGGTCAAGTTGATGCACCCTGGCGTAGGAACCCGAACGGGCCAAATATATGTAGGCTATTATATGGTGAAGAACACGGTTCTCTCCAGATAACTTAGCTATATGGTTCAGCTTTCTGTTACCCCGTACTCCGCGATGCAAGAAGTCTGCAACCCTGTCGATGTCTTCTTGGCCTAGTGCATATATATCGACTCCCGTGGTCGGGATGTGAAGAATGCTGCCAAGTGTTTCAGCATTAAGCGCTATGGGCACATTAGAGACGTTAAGGCTTGCTTCGTATAGGCTACACTTTATTGGGTTTGGTACACTGAATACCAAGCAAATCTCGACAAGAAATATCATCCCCTAATTCCAAAACACAACAATAGACTTGCAACTATATATAGGAAAAAGCTTCTCTTTGATAGCGGGGGGCTCAGAAAGGATCTGATCGTAGATAGAGACAACAACCTATGCTGGGGTAAGGGCGGAAGTAGCCAATTGGATCAAGGCAGTGGATAGTGAATCCACCACGCGCAGGTTCAATCCCCGTCGTTCGCCCATCAATAAATGGACCAAAAGTTACGGAGACACAAGACAAAGCGTTAAAGCATTTTTTCTGCAAGCAAGTCATCTCGAGACTTTCAAACGCAACGGATGTTCTCTCTATCAGCAGCCATTTGTTGGCATTTGGTGAATGTGCCGCCATAATAGGAGTCCTTTAATATAAACTCAACACCTAAGTAATTGGGTAATGTCACATTAGGGACTTTGGGCTAAGCCTAAAATCCCAATGGACATGAGAGGCCTAAAATTAGGCCTCCCCTTTACTATAGGTCGGCTGAACTTAATAAGAGTGGCGAGGTGAGTTTTGCACACCACCTATTATAAATGGGGAGTGTCAGGATTTCTTTAGGGTTACTAAGTTAATTAGATACTCACTCATTTCCTAAGTGTTAAGACAAAGAAATCCCTCCTCTTTATCTCACAAGTTTCGGCCGAACCTTAAATGCTTGGAGGTGCCAAATTGCTTTGAGCAATTACCCCATAGATTCATCACTGCGAGGAATCGACAAGAGGCTTTGTTATGGAGACCATTCCGTGCAGGCGATTCCTTAACAAAAATCATTACAGGATCAGTCCGGCGGATAGCGAACTCCCCTCAAGATCTTGGGTCTACGGAAAGCAAGAACTGGTATGCGTCTCTGTAAGCATATAGTAATTGGCGCCGTAATTGGTAGCCCATAATATGTATAGTTTACCTAATGAACTTGGGTAAATGTCACATTAGGGTAATTGGGCTAGACTCAAATCCCAATTGACACGAGAGACAAAAAATTGGGCCTCCTCAAATACATAGGCCGGCCGAAACTTTATGGTGGGGTAAAGTGGACTTTTGTCCACTTTACTCCTCCTATAAATAAGAGGTGTTAGGGGATTTTTAGGGTTAATCACAATTCCCTCATCAGAGTGTTTTAGAGAGAAAAACCCTCCCCCCCTTAACACCTAGTTTCGGCCGAACCATAGCCCTCACCAAGGGCATGCCAAATTGCCTTCGAGCAAACTCTCCAGAGATCTGTCCTCGTACCAAGAATCGATCAGAGGCTTTGCTGTGGAGCTTGCACCACGTAGGGCTTCTCTAACAAGAACCTCTACGGGTCCCGACCGGAGGATCGCGAACTCCCTCTAGAGAAGATCTTGGGTCTACAGATCATCCTAAAGGTATGTGTGAATCTTCCGCTGCGTAATTCCGATTACTAGCATGTACCTTGATTTAGTATCTGTAGTGATTACTACCCGTAATCTAACAGTGGTATCAGATCTTATGTTAGGAGTTCATGATTTTGATAAATTGATGTTCTTGAAATATAAATATGAAAATTTAAAAGAAATTTTTTAAAATTTTCGACTTTTAGGGTTCTCGATGAAACCGAAATTTTCATGATGGTCTTGGTTAATTTGATGTTCATTATCTTCAAGAAAAGAGTAATATTTATCAAAATCAAACATTGGATTATAAATCTTATTAAAATTTGATCTTAAAATTTGACCACTTGTTCCCAATTTTAGTGTTTTGGCCAAAACCCTAGATAAATTACAAGGTAAAATTTTAAATTTTTAAGCACCAAGGGACAAAATTTCCGGCCACCATATTAAAATAATATTGTTTACCATATTTTAATTTTTAATTAAGGTAACAATATATCTATAATTGGGAACATTAGGATATATTCACAATAATATATAGAAATATATATATTACTATCAATATATCTAAATATTTAATAGGGTTAAAGATATTATTGATAGATTTTATTACCTAAAAGATTGAGAAAATATATTGTCAGTATATTTGTTACCCCATTAAAGATATTGAAGATAAATAAATATATATATATATATATATTATATATAGTAGCCGATTTTTACATGTATATATATATATATATATGTATTGTTGATTGATTTAATCTTATAGATAAAACCTTAGCAATAAATATATATATATTTTTTATATGGGCCGAAATTTATATATATATATATTCGCAACTCAACGATGTATGATGGAATCATCAAAGACTGTGCCTATATAATTAATGTTACTTGGTGGTTAAGTTAGTTATTTTTGGACATTAAAATCCTACTTCGGCCACAAGTACACATTTCGGCCCAACCTTTCAAATTTAAATTATTGGGCCGGTCCAGTATATTAAACCGGGACGGATTTAAATCGAACCGAGTTTTCTCAATCGGTTCAACCTAATCGGGACGGGTCGAACCAGGGTAATTAAGTGGATCTAACCGAACCGGTTTTGAGTGTTGAACCGAACCAAACCCTATTTAATTGGACCGGTTCAGACTGAACTTGATTAAAAAAAATTTAAAACCGAACCGAACCGGATTTACCGGACCGGGTCGAACCGGATTTTCTGAACCGGACCGGACCAGACCGAACCAAAATTGACTAAACCAAAATGATTTTCATAGCTGAATTCACGTCAATTAAATAAAATAGGGTGGTCAAGTTTTAAAATCCAAATGTTTTTGAACCTCTAAATGGACTACACAGTGCTCATATGGTTGCTAACCTTAATGCCTTGTTTCGATTATGGGGATGGATCTCGGAGATACATGTTTTTGGGACTGGATTAATTAGAGGGCTTAATTGCAATTGTTTATTATTCAATATATATTAATGCATGATTAGAAATGTTGTCTTGACATAGTCAAGCTAGCTGTACATTGCATGTTGTGGGCGGAGCCCTGGTTAAATATATGGAATGCACACTAGGATAGACATGTTGTGATGGTTGTAAATGCCTAGGATTCATGTCTAGAATGTTGTGTAATTGAATATAAGCATGAATTGCAAATCAGCCCCTAATGTTTAAATTATTTTAAAACCGAAAACCAGTCGCCAAATATGTATGATTGTTGTGGAATTTTCATGTTTGACACGTATGCTAGAATGTTGAGGATGTAGTTGCATTTGATAATTTACTTGTAAGTAGAATTATGTATGCAAGCATGAGTTCCTCGTAACATAAGACGCATGACGCGTAAGCACGAGTGTGATTTGATGAATGTTACTTGCGTATGATAATTTACGCGGTTAGTAGAATTATATATGCATGAGTAAATTCATCGGAAAATTTTCCAAAATACAAAGGGCCTTGGGAAAGCCATAGATCGGGTATGCTTGTTTTAAAATTCCCTTTCCGGTAATTTGCGATTAAAACCGTTTTAAAAGACTGATCTATTGGATTGAAAACGACGGTAATGTGCACTCTTTCACAACCATCTTCCATTGGTTTACTGGTGGTCAGTTGGTTTAGATGACTGAGGAATCATTATTTGTCGGATTCAATCTTAATAGATACCTGATGTATGAAATTCTTTCTCAAAATGTTATTGTCTACCTAATTTTTGCATAATCATTGATGTGTTAGTATGAATTGGTTAACTTAGTGCGATTCGATATTCCTCGCAATCTTGATGGTATGAATCATTATGAATAAATAGAGTACGTGTTAAACTCTCTACTACGATCCGAAAAAGTGGAGAGGACAACTACATATGAATATGGTAGTCTGTATGATTTTTGACAATGAGAGACGAATGTAATAATTTGTTTCACCAAGCATGGGAGTAGGTTCTTTGATGATCTGAATGCATATGTGGTGATACATTCAATCGTGGTAAAAGGGGGTTGAAGAAGACTTCAAATACAACCAGGCAATGTTGTAGCTTAGTATCCCTTTGCATCCGGCTCGGTGGAAGCAATGATGCAAAAGCTAAACGTTTCGGTTAAACGTGATGGTCTTCTCTCTTTTCATGGATGTTGGCGTAAAACCCGCATCGGATCTTCAGAATGAAAGGTCAACATGGAAAAGATGTATATGATTGTCTGATATTGACAGGACTCAATGACCTTGAGCCTAATCAAGTACAGTAACCAAAGCAGTAAAAGGGAAACCTTCTCTAAGCACCATACTGTGTTTGAAAGAAATCAACCATGATCTGCATATTATAGAGAGAACTGGACCATAAAGTTCTTATACGATAATCAGTTGGGTTAAACCATGTTGATAAAGTGCGTCTCTGGTACGCCATGTAGATCATGTGTATGAAGTTGTAAAACATTTTATACAGACACATATCATTTGATGTAATTCACTCGTGAATTACTCAGATGTGATGTTCAACATGATTTAATGTTCTCGACTATCTATGCGAGAATCATGGATCGAATACGCGATCTTCAGATCAAGAACCCTACTATTGTCATTTATCGTTCGTTTGGGTTACTAAAATTTTGGTTATTTCGAGATTCAGATTTGTTGAATAAAGTAGTTTCCGTTCCATTCGAAATGTAATATACTTTTCAAAATTAATCGACCCGGTTAAGAGGGATCGATCCGAAACGAAATTTCGGCTAGGTAAAAGTGGTCGAATAAAACGAAACAATTCACGTACTGTTGGATTACGGGGACGTAATACTACGGAATGCTAAAGGTGTACATACAAGTAATCTAACTACACAGAGGAATAATGTATACATACCTTTTAGGTTTCCTGCCCAAGAACGATGTGGAGGGAGTTCTGATCCTCCGGTCGGAACCACGTACAAGTTTTTTGTGAGAAGAAGTCCTACACGGTGTAAGATCCACAACAAAGTCTCTGATCGATTCTTCAACAGGGACAGAACCTCGGACTAAGATGTGCACCGAAAATCACTACTAAGGGGGTGAGAGGGTTTCTCTCAAATTCCTCAATGGAGGTACTTATTATTAGATTGATGTATAAAACCCTTAGGTGAGTCCCCTATATATAGGATTGGTGGAGTGGACAAAAGTCCACTCCAACCAATGTGGGACTAGCTCCGGCCGAACCATGTTATTAAGGGGGAGGCCCAATTTTGGGCGTCCCATGTCAATTAGGGATTGGGTTTGTCCCAATTATCCTAATTTGACAATTACCTAATTAACTTAGGTAATTTCCTTAGCATTAACGGGCTACCAATTACGGCGCCACGTCACCATATGCTAACAGCTCCCACTCGGCGGAATGGGAGGGTGCCTGTTAATATATAGTTATCCAATAGCGTCAACATCTCAGTCTTCAGTCATTGTCTTCGTCTCCGAATAGTTCATACGAGGTTTGCCGTGCGACCGGCGGATACGACGGGCATCGTGCTACCATCTGTTAGGAGTATTGTAGCGCCCTCAGAACGTTGATTCCCTTTCGTAAATCAATCCTGTTAAAATGAAACATGTACCGCACTGTATCCTTGGTTAATTGATAATTCTCCAATTGCCCAGTTTCCCACATATGAATACTTCTCCAGGACATCCACATAAGTGTTCACAACCTTCAACTAATATCCGGTTGGTGGCCACCTAGTGAACACAAGAGTCGGTGAATTATAGGTGAACTTGACCATCCCCATTGCTTATACCCTTAGTCTAACTCAACCGGTTTCCAAGACGTGGTCACTTGGCCGTTTTCTTTGGCTCTACGCTCGTACACCGGGAAGCGAACATTGAGCCAAACCTTAGGTATAAGTTCTGAGTCCGAGAGGATACTTTGGATGTCTCTTCATAAGACATCCGGGATCAATCACACGCTCAAGGTGAAGAAGCATGCGCCCTTTGAATCACTAGGATTCTAGCTAGCACAACCGAGCATGACCCCGTGGTCGAACATGGCACGCACAGTATGAAGCACGCGTCGATAGCACACCTGGACTAGCCAGGATTGGGATATGTCAATCATGCTATCGCAGAATCTTTCATCTTGAATGTGATTTTAAGGGATTTAAATCAAATTGGTACCTGGGTTAACAGCCTAAAACGAATTGGTACCTCCACTAAATTTTGTGACAAATTGGTACCCGAGTTAACCTGGGTGTTGCACCGTTAGAATTTCTGGTTAAAACTAACGGAATCTCATTTTTGGCGCATGAAAAGACTAAAATACCCTTATTGCAGAATAGCTACGTAATAGCAATTCAAAACTTTAGAACCCAATATCTCACTCATTTCTTCATCTTTTTGGACAATTTTTTTTTGAAACCGCATAACTTTTCGAGATCTATGCAAGCCAAATAGCCTTAAAGTGATTTGACCAGTTTTTTTTTCAATAAACACCGGTTTCCATGTTAATTCGTTCTTTTTTGTATAAAGCTCCACCGCATTCTAACACTTATCAACTTTGATCACCAAATTTTTTTACTAATTGGATTCCAATACTACAATCAAACCGTTGCTCTTGGATTCCAACACTTCTGTTTAAAAACCAAATTGATATTATACATTTCATCCAAAAGAAAACAAAAAGCGAAAATCTGTCGAATTAATTATTATGCAATCTATAACTTACTAGAATTTTTCTTGATGTCTCCAGTAAACTATATTGGTATGTCTCTAAATCAATAAACGTCACTACAAGAGAATATATGGATCTTAGCATGATAAGCTACCAATTTTGTTGTTTATATATTTTTTTGGACATGCTGAAAAATTGACCAGTTCTGCAGGTATTCGATTTTAAAAGCTTGACATGGTCCAACATAAAATTGCAAATGGAACAGTTTTGGCAATATCTCGAAAGAAAATTTATTGTTTGTCTCTAGCCACATAGTGGTAAAATTCTTTGTGTGGTTCTTTTAATGCAAGTTCATCTTATTTTCTCACATTACGGTCATCCCTCAGGATACTGAGAGTATCAATTTCCACATGTAGATTAAATGAGAAAATAAACTATTTCTTCTTGGTTTCCATTCTAAAAGTTCTTCCAATACCCTTAAAAGTACTTTTCATATTGTTCTATTTCAAGTATGAAACATATTATCTATCTAAGATCCATATGTTCTCTTGCAGTGACGTTTATTGATTTAGAGACACACCAGTATAGTTTATTGGAGACATCAAGAAAAATTCCAGTAAGTTATAGATTGCATAACAATTAATTCGACAAACTTTCATTTTTGGTTTTCTTTTGGATGAAAGGTATAACATCAATTTGGTTTTTAAACAGAAGTGTTGGAATCCAAAAGCAACGGTTTCATTGTAGTATTGGAATCCAATTAGTAAAAAAATTGGGTGATCAAGGGTGATAAGTGTTAGAATGCGGTGGAGTTTGATACAAAAAAGAATGAATTAACATGGAAAACGATATTTATTGAAAAAAATCTGGGAAAATCATTTTACGGCTATTTGGGTTGCATAGATCTCGAAAAATTATGTGGTTTCAAAAAAAAAAAATCGTCTTAAAAGATGAATAAATGAGTGAGATATTGGGTTCCAAAGTTTTGAATTGCTATTTACGTAGCTATTCTGCAATAAGGGTATTTTAGTCTTTTCATGCGCTAAAAATGAGATTCCGTTAGTTTTAACCAGAAATTCTAACGGTGCAACACCCAGGTTAACTCGGGTACCAATTTGTCACAAAATTTAGTGGAGGTACCAATTCGTTTTGGGCTGTTAACGCAGGTACCAATTTGATTTAAATCCCTGATTTTAATGATGGACTGGGTCCAACACGGCGATGTACAAAGGAAGATTAAGTCATGCATTAAGCGTGACAAGGTTATCGTTTCGTTTAACCAGTTTTATCCCCCTGGTTCTTAGCCAATCTTGTTGTGGTAGAGGTCCCCCTCTCCTTACAAGATGACCGTGCCTGTGTGACGAGGCATGGTTCCCATTCGACATAATTTTGGTGGAACAGTTTTACCTCTTCCTACGACTTAGTTTATAGACCGTAAAATCCGATGTTATATATCATTATGACGTCGATAACGTGCTACTAGGCTCACAACGTAACAGATATCTGGACGGGTGCATTGCATGGCGTACATCAAACTACCGATCATGCTAAAATACTTCGCACCCTTCATCTGTTCACGCTCTGCCAGGTTCTTGGGGCCGTCACATTTTGACAGTGCGCACCCAAATACCACCGGCGTATCCACGAGTTTGGCATCCTGTAATCTGAATCTTTTCAACAGTTTGTTGATATAAGCTTCTTGAGACAGACACAATTTCCGGGTAGCCTGATCTCTAGCAATGTTAATGCCTAAGATGTACGTAGCCTCTCCCATGTCCTTCATCTCAAATACAGATGCCAACCAAGACTTTGAATTTTTCATAAAACTCACGTCGTTTGCGGCAATGAGTATGTCGTCCACGTATAAGGTTAAGATGACATACTTAGATCTGGAGGTCTTATAATACACGCACGGATCCTCGTGAAGATTCACAAATCCGTTTCCTACGATTTTCTTGTGGAATCTGCGGTACCATTGCCTAGACGACTGTTTAAGACCGTAAATGGACCTTTGGAGTTTATAAACTTACGTTCGTTACCAGGAGTAATGAAACCCTCTGGTTGCTCCATGTAGATCTCTTCCTCCAGGTTTCCGTGGAGGAATGCGGTCTTAACATCCATTTGGTGCAACTCGAGATCGAGACATGCAACCAAGGCCGGAATAGCCCGTACCGTGGTGTAACGCACAGTGGGTGAATATGTTTCGTCAAAGTCCACTCCGTGAAGTTGGGTATATCCTTTCGCAACAAGTCGGGCTTTGTATCGCTCGACCTTTCCATCAGCAGTGAGTTTCAATTTAAGAATTCACTTAGCTCCTATGGCTCCGCGGTTAGCAGGTAAATCAACCAAAGACCATACCGAATTGGCTTTCATTGATGAGATCTCTTCCTCCATTGCATTCCTCCATTCCTTTGCTTGAGGTCTTTCCAACACGTGTTGAATTGTTACTGGTTCGTCAACAGATGTTAGAGTGGAGATTTCTCCTCTCTCGATGGGATACTTCCTAGGAGAAGTTCGATGCCTTTGACTACGTCTAGGCTCGTTGCCCCCATCTTGACTTTGAATATCACTCCCACTCGGAATAATGCTTTTTATCGGAGCATCACTCCCACTGGGAACAAGGGCAGTGCTTGAACTTTGACCTACAACCTTCCTTGGACGGCCTCTTGGTCTCAGGATCCTATCCCCGAGATGAATTCCTTGATCACTAGGACCTGGAACCAAGTTGGTCAGTGTACTCCCACTGGAAACAATGAGCAGTACTGGTGGTTGTGGTGTCTGTCCAGCTACATGATTATCAGGTTCAACTTGATTCGTCTCAGCGGCAACAGTGATTTGTGTGGTAGGGTTTGGTCCTCCCACTGGACTTATAATGAAAAAGTTTCCATTGTCATTAACCATTTCATTCACTTGTGTTGCCGGTTCAAATCTCCCACTCGAAGTAAGTGGGACCTGATCATATGTTATCCTGCTCCAGTTCAGTCAATATCTCATCTGTTTTAATTTCGCCAAGCGTTGGGAATTCCTCCTCAAGGAAAGTTACGTCTCAGGATTCATGTTCGACCACGCGACCATTTTCTTGAGCTGACACAAATACGTAACCTTTAGAGTTCTCTGAGTACCTTATTAAGATACTCTTTAGTCCTCTGGGTCCTAACTTGCCAAAACGGCTGTCAGTCGTATGTGTATAGGCAGCGCAACCCCAATGTCGCAATCTGGTGAGATCTAATTCTCTTCCATACCACAGCTCATGTGGCGTTGTGTATACCGATTTGGTTGGGACAAGGTTTATTACATGAGTGGCAGTCAACAACGCATCTCCAATAGGAGATAAGTAATTTAGCATGCGACATCATGGTTCTAACCATGTCAAGGAGTGTTCGATTACGACGTTCAGCCACACCATTATGCTGTGGTCTGTTGGGGATTTTCATTTGACGGTCTATCCCTCTTTCTTTGCACAACTTTTCAAACTCATTAGAGAGATATTCGCCACCTCTATCAGTGGGTAAGGTTTTCACCTTTCGCTCCTGTTGATTCTCTACGAGGTTTAGAAAGTTTCTAAAGCAATTTATTGCCTCAGATTTACGAGCAATCAAATGAGTAAACCCATAACGGGTATAGTCGTCAATGAAAGTTACGAAGTATCGTTTCCCATTCTTAGCGGTTACACTCATTGGTCCACAGACGTCGGAGTGAATCAACTGCAATGGATACTCGGCTCGTTGAGCTTCTCCAAACGGTTTGCGGGTGGACTTTCCGGCCAGACAATCATGGAAAGTGTGTTTAATCACATTGCTGGTACCAGGCAAAAGCTCTCTTCGAGCTAATGAATGGACCCTATCGTAGCTTATATGTCCCAGCCTCGCATGTCATCCGGCTGCGTCAGTCTCTGCTTCCCTGGAGGATAATGCATACATTCTATTCGGATCTACACTTCCATTCAAATCCATGATAAAGAGACCATAAGAGGAATAGGCATGCCTAAAGAAGACATTGCCTTTATTGATACGAACAAAGTTTTTCTCAAACGATAAAATGTAATTGTTATTCATAAGAGCGGAAACAGAAACAACATTTCTACGGATTTTAGGAGCAAAAAGGACATTCTCAAGTTGCATGGTCCTGCCATTGTTCATAGACAATTTGCAGTTCCATACTCCAATGACTTCAACTTGTGAGTTGTCGCCAATGTATATCCTCTTAGAATCATTCGACAATCGTCTAAACTTGGCAAACAGTCCTTTGTTGTTGGCTATCTGGTCTGTCGCACCTGAGTCAAGAATCCAAGAAGGATTTTAGTCAGTTAACATGACAGTTGTGGAAACTAGAGCTTCCATTACACAACCAACCTCGCATACCTTTTCAGGGTGCGTTTTGCTTTATCATGTACCTTCGCCTATTCGGCGTGGACTGGAATTCCCGCGGACTATCTCTGATTTTAATCGGAGATTGCCTTGTTTAGGCTTTGTCAACATTTTACCGTCGACTGCCTGTTGTTTCTTTCCTTTGTTCATCCTCTTTCTCTTTCCTTGCCCAGCTTGTACCGGTATTGTTTTCAGCCGAGCTTGTTCCATCTCGATGAACTTCAGTACCGATGCAAGATCCAACACAGAACCACTGGCTGTCAGTAAAGCCTTAGTTGCTCTCCAAGACTTCAGAAGGATCCCGATGACGGCTTGAATTTTATCTCATTCACCCACCTGACCTTCTTCTTCCAGTGGTTTTAACATGCCAAGGAAATCGTATACTTTTTCAAGTACACTTTTGCTGTAGTTGTTCAAGCTTTCTTCCATAATTAGTATAAGTGGGTGCAGGATTGCTGCCATGCCGTTTCCATATTTCAGGAACAGGGCATCCCAGATATCCTTTGCAATTAGAACATTCTTATACTCATCATGGAATTCTTGAGACATCTCATCTAGCAATATCTCCTTTGCTTTCTTGTCATCATGCTCCTATTGGAAATGGGCATATGTCAAGTCTTTGGTGAGACCGGCATCTGGACAACTAATGGATTTCTGAATGTGGCCTACCAGGCCATTATCCTCCAACAGTGCATTGACGCGCTTGCTCCACGAGTCGTAGTTGGTCTCAATCAAAAGCTCATTAGCACAAGATGTTGCCATCTATGCTGTAATTCGTTACTAAACACATTGATTATAATGCCAAAATCAAGGAGACAATAACATTTTGAGAAAGAATTGCATACATCAGATATCTATAAAAATTGAATCCGACAAATAAGGATTCCTCAGTCATCTAAACCAACCGACCACCAGTAAACCAATAGAAGATGGCTGTGAAAGAGTTCACATTACCGTCGTTTTCAATCAAATAGATCAGTCTTTTAAAACGGTTTTAATCGCAAATTACCGGAACGGGAATTTTGAAACAAGCATACCCGATGTTGGCTTTCTCAATGCCCTTTTTATTTTGGAAAAATATTTCGATGAATTCACTCATACATATATAATTCTACTATCCATGCAAATTATCATATGCTAGTAACATTCATCATACAAACCATATTCATGCTTACGCGTCATGCGTCTAATGTTCCGAGGAACTCATGCTTGCATACATAATTCTACTTCCATGTAAATTATCAAATGCAACTACATCCTCAACATTCTAGTATACGTGTCAAACATGAAAATTCCACAACAATCATACATATTTGGCGACTGGTTTTCGATTTTAAAATAATTTTAAACATTAGGGGCTGGTTTGCAATTCATGTTTATATTCAATCACGCAACATTCTAGACATGAATCCTAGGCATTTCAACCGTCACAGCATGTCTATCATAGTGCGCATTCCATATATTTAACCAGGGCTCAGCCCACAACATGTAATATCCAGCTAGCTTGACTTTGTCAAGACAACATTTCTAATCATGCATTAATATATATATATTGAATAATAAACAATTGCAATTCAGCCCTCTAATTATACCAGTCTCAAAAACATGTATCTCCGATATCCATCCCCATAATCGAAACAAGACATTAAGGTTATCAAACATTGAGCACTGTGTAGGCCTATTAAGGTTCAAAACATTTGGATTTTAAAACTTGACCACCCTATTTTATTTAATTGACTTGAATTCGTTTTTGAAAATTATTTCGATTCAGTCAATTTCGGTCCGGTTTGGTCCGGTCTGAAAAATTCGGTTCGGGTTCGGTTTGGATAAATCCGGTTCGGTTTGTTCCGGTTTTAATTTTAAGATCTGATTCGGTCCGAACCGGTCCAATTAAAAAATAGGGTTCGGTTCGGTTCAACACATAAAATCGGTTTGGTTAGATCTTCTTAGTTACCCCGGTCCGACCCGACCTGATTAGGTCGAACCGATTGAGAAAATCCGGTTCGATTTAAATTCGTACTGGTTTGAAATATTGGACCGGCCCAATAATTAATATTTAAAACTTTGGGCCGAAATGTTTACTTGTGGCCCAAGTAGGGTTTTAAAGTCCAAAAATATTTAACTTAGCCACCAAGTAACATTAATTTACAAAAATAATTTCCAATATTAAATATATATATATATATATATATATAATAATTTCTAATATTATATATATATATATCGGCCAATAATATAACATATATATATCAATATCTTAAATAGGGAAACATATATCAACAATATATTTTCTCAATCTTTTAGGCAACAAAAATCTATCAATAATATCTTTAACCTATTTAAATATTTTAGATATATTGATAGTTATATATATTTTTATATATTAATGTGAATCTATCATAATGTTCCCAATAATAGATATATTGTTACCTTAATTAAAAATTAAAATATGGTAAACAATATAATTTTAAAATAGTGTGCCGAAATTTTATGCTTGGAGACCAAGAAATTGAAAATTTTACCTTGTAATTTACCTAAAATTTTCGGCACAAACACATATTTGGGAACAAGTGGTAAAATTTTAAGATCAAATTTTAATAAGATCTACAATCCAATGTTTGATTTCGATAAATATCACATTTTTCTTGAAGATCATGAACATCAAATTAATCAAGAACGTCATGAAAATTTCGGATTCACCAACAACCCAAAAAAATCGAAAATTTAAATTTTTTTCTTTTAAAATTTTCGATTTTCATCTTAAGTTTCAAGAACATCAATTTATCAAAATCATGAACTCCTAACACAGGCTCTGATACCACTGTTAGAATACAGGGAGTAATCACTATGGACATTAAAACGTAGCACATCCTAGTAATCGAAATTACGCAGCGGAAGATTCACACATACATCAAACAATGTCAGTAGCCCCAAGATCCTTCTGCAGGGAGTTCACGATCCTCCGGTCGGCACCCGTAGAGGTTCTGGTTAAGAAAGCCCTACGTAGTATATTCTCCACAGCAAAGCCTCTGATCGATTCTTGGCAAGGAGACAGATATCCTGAGTGTTTGCTCGAAAGCAAATTGGCACACCCTTGGTGTAGTGATGTGATTCGGCCGAAATATGTGTGTTATGGGGAGAGGGTTTTCTCTTAAATCACCACAAGGGTGGATATGATTAACCCTAATAAAACCCCTAACTCCCCATATATATAGGAGGAGTAAAGTGGACAAAAGTCCACTTTAACCCCTCCTAGGGTTTCGGCCGGCCACATGCATAGGGAGGCCCAATTTTGGGCCTCTCATGTCAATTGGGATTTGAGTCTAGCCCAATTACCCTAATGTGACATGTACCTAATTTCCTTAGGTAAATTATACATATTATGGGCTACCAATTACGGCGCCCATCACCATATGCTTACATAAAAAAATGTCAACATTTAAACACCCAAGCAACTCTGACGTACTTTGTGAATTGATTGATAAATAAGGGTTGGTGGTTGAAAGGAGAAGTTGAGCCATAGTGTAGAAAGGTTATCTAAATCAGTGAATTAGCAAGATATAGTTACCATAACCCTTTGAATAACTGGTTTCCTAGCTCAAGACAACTTCATTCCTAGTCAACCAAATAGCCCATAAAACCAAACATTTCTAGGACACGGTCTTCCTACGTTGAATCTTTGTGAGACAATGATCACATCCCATTGAAGCCACTCCAAAACAGATGAGATAGGCAGATTCGTTGTAACACCTAAAGGACTAGCAAACCAGATACAAGCAGCAAAAGGACAAGTCCACATAACAAGATTCTAGGATTCCTTCTCAGACAAGCAAAGTGGACAGGTGGGATCGATGGTAGCTATACGTCTTTGGAGGTTCAGCCCAAGAGCTAAACCACCAGTGCAACCCTTCCAAACGAACATCTTTATTTTATGAGGCATTGGTAAAGATCAGAACTTACTCCAAAACTTACTCCATAAAGTAGAATTAATAGCCATAATGGGTGCAGAGGTAGAGCCATGGATTTGTGCATGAAATAGGGAACTGAGAAGATGATAACCTGATTTAACAGTATGAGAACTAGACCTATGATGCAACCAAATAAATATGTCGGGTGTAGGAAATAAAGGAATGTCTCAGCTATAGTCTGAGTGATAACAGGATGTAAGACCTCAGCCAATTTTTCTATGTAAACATCATAACCAACCAAAGTTCTTCTACACTCTATTACTTTTTTTTTATTATCTAATTTGTTCTTTGCCTTCTCACCTTCTGAATTTTTTTTCTTTTAGTGGTCATCGTACATATGTTAAATACGAAATGAAACTTGGGACAGTCCATTTTAACATTTCAAACTTCAGACACCTAATTTTAACATAGGGTAAGCCTTGGACAGTTTTTTAGTTATTAACCCTATAAAATAATTACGTATATAATTATTAGAGTACTTTAAAAGAGTGAAAAATGTTGACATGATATAGAAACGACATCTCTAAAAAGAGGCGACTTTGTGTTGTCACTGATGTGGCATGTAAAAGAGCAATAACTGATGAGATGGAATAGTTGTTGCTCACTCAAAGTGTTCCTATAGTTATATATATAATTATTTTATATTTATTAATATTTTTCGTATTTGACATTAGTAAGATAACTACTTGAGGAAAAAAATTCCACCGTCTGCAATATCGACTACGTAAAAAATCGAAATAAAAGTCACGACCTCCTGCTGATAGCTTTAAGATTGCCGAAGTCTCTGCACACTAAAGTCTTAGTAGAATCGTACGTTCAAATCAAGTACATTTATTTGTTCTCTCTGTCAAATCAATTCCTTCGATATTCACTCCATTTTCAACAACATCCTTGTATTGTCTTGCTCGCGGCAGATTCTCCATGATTAAGCTCCATTGATTGTAGTTGTTTCCATTAAACTTTGAAATTGTTAAACCTACGAAATTACTATCTTCCATTTCTACAGAAATTGAAAGATGAAACCCAAACCAAACACTTGCTTAACCAGGATATTCGACAACCCTAAGCTCTGATACCACTTGTAAGTGAAACCAACTTGTTTGCAAACAAGTGATTACCACTAAATCAAGTAAACTAAGTAATCAAGATGTAATTGAGATGAACTTGGAGTGAAGAATAAAAACCAAACCTAAAACCATTCATTCATTCATCGAAAACAGAGAGAAAACATTAAAATGCAGCAACAGCAACTGCAGTTCTTCGTAAACTAAGAAAACTAAAACTTACATTCTAAGTAACTGTATCAAACCCACTAAAAACGAAACTTCTCCTAAAACTCAGCCTAGTAACTGTCTATTTTCTTTCTTATTACTTAAACCACTAATCATAACTGCTTTGGACATAAATTTGACACTCTGACCAAGTAAACACTAAATAACTTCGGCAGCAAAACTCCTAACTTCGAACTCAAGTAAACCTTCTTCTTCTTCAAATTACAGCTCCAGCTTCTTCATCTTGTATTCAAACACTTCTCCACTTGTATATAAATCATCAGTCTGCATGTTTGAGCTGATTTAGCTGCTGCTCATTAACAATCCTACATATGTTAAATATGAAAATATTAATTAATAAATATAAAATAATTACGTATATAACCATTGGAGTACTTTGAAAAAGTGAAAAATGCTGACGTGATATAGAAACGGCATCTTGATCATGCTAAGTCAGTAGTCGCCGCTCTCTGAACGAGAGGCGACTTTTGTGCTGTCACTGATATGACATGTAAAAGAGCAATAACTGATGACGTGGTATACTCGCTACTCACTCAAAGTGTTCTTATAATTATATATATTTTCGTATTTGACATTTGTAAGAAAACTAGTTGAGGTAAAAATTCCACCGTCTGCAATATCGACTACGTAAAAAATCGAAATAAAAGTCACGACCTCGCTTTAAGATTGCCGAAGTCGCACTGAAGTCTTAATAGAATCATACGTTCAAATCAAGTACATTTCTTACATTAAAGTTAATAATAAGGGATTTCTAATTTAAAAAAAAACCCACTATTAATATATATGTCTATTTTAATAACTCTGACAGGCTAGCTAATCGCTTGGTAGTGGCACATCTGTTCGGTTAATTAAAAAAGAAAACCCATTAATTTAATTAGAAAAACCCCTAATCTAGTAATTTGGTGTTGCTAATTACAAAAGAATTGGTATCTTAATTATTAAAGGCGCCTACCGAGTGACTATTTAATTGATGACGTTTTGTCCCAACACAATTTAAGTAATTAGATTAGACGATGAAAGTAACAATTAGTGCATTGGATAAAGAATCAAATTATTCACCACGTTTTTCTTCGAATATTTTATACACAGAATAAGAGTGTATAAAAATGACAATCTCGTCAGAACATTATTAAACACCCAGTGGAGGGAGCGACAAGATAATTTAATTAGAACCCTAATATAAAGCACATGTCATGTTTTGTATATAAATACGCACATGGTATTTCAACTCAAAGCAGCATAATGCAACTCTCTATCAACCAAACTAAAAATAGCTTAGTTATGGAAATGGCTCTTCATCATCACCACTTTCAACCCAAAATTGCATCAAATTCTCATCATCGTCTTCCATCAAATTCTCCTCTAATTAACAAAACCTACTTCACTCATCACTTTCCGGCGACCCGCCACCTCACGATCTGCAGCTCCTCCTTGAACAATGACGTTTATCCGACTCCCACGACCGAGAAAGAACGGCGTTCAGCGAACTTCATACCAAGTATCACCTATGACTTCATCTCTTCTACATCAACTACCATTGATTACACTGTAAGAAAATAATATGATAGATGGTCATTTTATTACATTTATAACTTAATTGGTTGAAATATAGTATAAGAGTGTAGCTGATGCCTTCACCCACTAGTTTGGACTTATGAGACTGTTGTTAAGGGCACGTCTTATTTTCTACGATCTCTAGCTAGTTTATATAAAATATTTTGGTATATTATATATATACAGGAGGAAAAGTACGTTGAGGAGGTTGAGAGGATGAAGATATATGTGAAGGGTCTGATCATTGGAGATATGATGAATATTGATCCACTTCAAAAGCTCGAACTGATCGATGTTGTTCAAAGATTAGGACTACAGTACCATTTCGATGCAGAAATCAAAAATGTATTAGGGATCATATATGATAAATCATCAACCATCTTTGATAATCATGATCTCTATGCAACGGCTCTCCAATTTCGACTTCTAAGGCAACATGGCTACAATGTCCACCAAGGTAATATACTATATAATATGGTTATAGTTGTGTTTTCAATAATATATATTTGCATGCATGGTTATATTAATTAAATTTAATTATTTTCAGATGTTTTTAAGAAGTTCATGGAGGATAGTGAGAGTGGTTCCTTTAGAGAATCACTGAGTGGAGATGTGAAAGGCATGTTAAGTTTGTATGAAGCTTCGTTTTTAGGATGGAAAGACGAATCTATTGTTGATGAAGCCATGGCATTCTCTACTAATTCTTTGAAAATGACACTAACCAAGAAGAATGATTTTTTATTGCAACAAAAGTTGTGTAAAATGGTGGAACACGCTTTAGACATGCCTATCCATTGGAGGCCAAATAGATTAGAGGCTCGATGGTTCATTGATGAATACACAGAGGAGCCATGTATGGACCTAACTCTACTGAAATTAGCCAAACTGGATTACAATATGGTCCGATCGTCGCACCAAAAGAATATCGTCGAACTAACACGGTATGTATATATATTTTACCTTCACAGCTCTTTGTACATTCATATCAATTTAATTGGATATCTAAACTAATTTGTATGTATTTTCATTGTAGGTGGTGGACGGGATTAGGGTTGGGTAAGATGAGCTTTTTCAGGGATAGGTTATTAGAGCATTACTTGTGGATTTCGCTTACGGTTTTCGAGCCACAATATAAAGCTCACCTAATAGCCACTTCCAAAATCATATGTATGATTACCACTATAGATGATTGTTACGATGTGTACGGTACACTAGACGAACTTGAGCTCTTAACCGACTTTATTCAACGGTAGGATCTATCTATACATTGCAGCTAGCTAGTTATTAAACTTAAAACGTTTCATTTTTATAAATGATACACTAACTAATAACTATATATAATGATACACGTACATATATAACTGCAGATGGGATATTACCGAAATCGATAGGCTTCCTCCGGCAATAAGAAGCTGCTTCCTAGCGTTGTACAACACCACCAATGAAATTGGACTTGAGTTAATGGGGGAGAGTGGATATAACTTCATTCCATATTTACACAAAATGGTAATTAGTAATTAATTAATTAACCCAATATTTGATTGATTTATAAACTACATGTTTTTCAAAGTTTGATGGTTCCAAAATTTGATATACAGTGGGCAAAGCAATGCAAGGCATATCTAAGAGAGGCAAAGTGGTACCACAATGGTGTAAAACCCACATTTGAGGAGTATCTCAACAACGGTGTTACCACCATCGGAGGTTTTATAATGCTACTAAGTTGCTTCATCACCACGGCTGATAATATCAATGAACAAAACCCTAGATTATGTATCAAACATTCCCACCATTATGCGTTGCTCTTCCACGATCCTTCGACTCAATAATGACTTGGGCTCATCATCGGTACGTAACGTAAAAAAATTAGACTTTGAATTAATTATTAATTTCTCATTCATTCACTCGATTATAAAATTGTAGTGTCATTAATGAACACATTTTTGTTTTGTTTTGGAACAGTATGAACTAGCTAGAGGGGATAATTTAAAGGCAATTGAATGCTACATGGCTGAAACTGGATCAGATGAAATAACTTCTAGGGAATATGTTGAGAATGTGGTGCGTGAGACATGGAGGACAATGAACGAGGTTGGATTCATAACCTACCCATTCAAGGGACCTTTTGTGGATGCATGTATCAACTTTGCTAGGGTATCTCAGTGTTTTGACCAGCACGGCAACTGCCACGGTCTTCCTAGTGATGTAATGAATAGTCATATCATCTCAGTTTTGATTCAGCCTATTCCCATGGATCTTCTATAAATATATATGTATGTGTGTGCTACTTCTTTCCATCATCATCATGAATAAATGTTCTATCTGGTCAAATAGATCTGTGTTTAAATGGAAGGCTAGGTATAGCTGGAGGGTAAAATCGTCATTTAGACGCCATAGGACAATTTTGTTTTTTTTTTTGCCCAAAACCATAAGGCAATTTTTATAAACATATTTATTGTACTAAACTTATTATAATTGGTTTTTGTTTTGGGGTGGATCTATAAATATATTCTTTTCAAAGTCTATAGAAATGGATAATAATAATAGTACCTTAAAAACTAATGTAAACACAAGTTCATATAAAAAGAATCTTCTCGCACAATGACAAATGAACCAATCCCATCGAACAACGACTATGTCGGGGTCACATAGTAATTAGTATACAATCGAAAATAATTGCATAAGCGGTGTGTATTGATATCAAATTAAACAAATTATGATTCATTCCATTTATTTTAGGATTTTAGAAAAACTCAGAAACTAATTAATAGAGTTTATTTCGGAGTTTTTACACATTCATAGTGTTGGATCACGGCAGGAACTCTGGTTACGGTGACGGATTCCTTAGCTCCTCGCAATCCTGCAGAAGGGGAATAGAGGGCGGTGGCCCAGAATCCCTCTCCGATGATTAACGTAAGTACGGTGATCAACAGGGCAAGCAAGCAGTATGTGTATGTGTGTAAAAACGTAACCTTATCCTGGGATAACTTCCCTCCTTTTATAGGGGGAAGGCTATCCCAGTTACCTGATTAGGCGGTTGGATTGTGATCCACTATCCACATATCTCGCCGTATATCTCGCCACGTATCTGTACAGTTATACGTATCCCACATATATAATTCTACTATCCATGCAAATTATCATATGCTAGTAACATTCATCATACAAACCATATTCATGCTTACGCGTCATGCGTCTAATGTTCCGAGGAACTCATGCTTGCATACATAATTCTACTTCCATGTAAATTATCAAATGCAACTACATCCTCAACATTCTAGTATACGTGTCAAACATGAAAATTCCACAACAATCATACATATTTGGCGACTGGTTTTCGATTTTAAAATAATTTTAAACATTAGGGGCTGGTTTGCAATTCATGGTTATATTCAATCACGCAACATTCTAGACATGAATCCTAGGCATTTCAACCATCACAGCATGTCTATCATAGTGCGCATTCCATATATTTAACCAGGGCTCAGCCCACAACATGTAATATCCAGCTAGCTTGACTTTGTCAAGACAACATTTCTAATCATGCATTAATATATATATATATTGAATAATAAACAATTGCAATTCAGCCCTCTAATTATACCAGTCTCAAAAACATGTATCTCCGATATCCATCCCCATAATCGAAACAAGACATTAAGGTTATCAAACATTGAGCACTGTGTAGGCCTATTAAGGTTCAAAACATTTGGATTTTAAAACTTGACCACCCTATTTTATTTAATTGACTTGAATTCGTTTTTGAAAATTATTTCGATTCAGTCAATTTCGGTCCGGTTTGGTCCGGTCTGAAAAATTCGGTTCGGGTTCGGTTTGGATAAATCCGGTTCGGTTTGTTCCGGTTTTAATTTTAAGATCTGATTCGGTCCGAACCGGTCCAATTAAAAAATAGGGTTCGGTTCGGTTCAACACATAAAATCGGTTTGGTTAGATCTTCTTAGTTACCCCGGTCCGACCCGACCTGATTAGGTCGAACCGATTGAGAAAATCCGGTTCGATTTAAATTCGTACTGGTTTGAAATATTGGACCGGCCCAATAATTAATATTTAAAACTTTGGGCCGAAATGTTTACTTGTGGCCCAAGTAGGGTTTTAAAGTCCAAAAATATTTAACTTAGCCACCAAGTAACATTAATTTACAAAAATAATTTCCAATATTAAATATATATATATATATATATATATATATATAATAATTTCTAATATTATATATATATATATATCGGCCAATAATATAACATATATATATATCAATATCTTAAATAGGGAAACATATATCAACAATATATTTTCTCAATCTTTTAGGCAACAAAAATCTATCAATAATATCTTTAACCTATTTAAATATTTTAGATATATTGATAGTTATATATATTTTTATATATTAATGTGAATCTATCATAATGTTCCCAATAATAGATATATTGTTACCTTAATTAAAAATTAAAATATGGTAAACAATATAATTTTAAAATAGTGTGCCGAAATTTTATGCTTGGAGACCAAGAAATTGAAAATTTTACCTTGTAATTTACCTAAAATTTTCGGCACAAACACATATTTGGGAACAAGTGGTAAAATTTTAAGATCAAATTTTAATAAGATCTACAATCCAATGTTTGATTTCGATAAATATCACATTTTTCTTGAAGATCATGAACATCAAATTAATCAAGAACGTCATGAAAATTTCGGATTCACCAACAACCCAAAAAAATCGAAAATTTAAATTTTTTTCTTTTAAAATTTTCGATTTTCATCTTAAGTTTCAAGAACATCAATTTATCAAAATCATGAACTCCTAACACAGGCTCTGATACCACTGTTAGATTACAGGGAGTAATCACTATGGACATTAAAACGTAGCACATGCTAGTAATCGAAATTACGCAGCGGAAGATTCACACATACATCAAACAATGTCAGTAGCCCCAAGATCCTTCTGCAGGGAGTTCACGATCCTCCGGTCGGCACCCGTAGAGGTTCTGGTTAAGAAAGCCCTACGTAGTATATTCTCCACAGCAAAGCCTCTGATCGATTCTTGGCAAGGAGACAGATATCCGGAGTGTTTGCTCGAAAGCAAATTGGCACACCCTTGGTGTAGTGATGTGATTCGGCCGAAATATGTGTGTTATGGGGAGAGGGTTTTCTCTTAAATCACCACAAGGGTGGATATGATTAACCCTAATAAAACCCCTAACTCCCCATATATATAGGAGGAGTAAAGTGGACAAAAGTCCACTTTAACCCCTCCTAGGGTTTCGGCCGGCCACATGCATAGGGAGGCCCAATTTTGGGCCTCTCATGTCAATTGGGATTTGAGTCTAGCCCAATTACCCTAATGTGACATGTACCTAATTTCCTTAGGTAAACTATACATATTATGGGCTACCAATTACGGCGCCCATCACCATATGCTTACATAAAGAAATGTCAACATTTAAACACCCAAGCAACTCTGACGTACTTTGTGAATTGATTGATAAATAAGGGTTGGTGGTTGAAAGGAGAAGTTGAGCCATAGTGTAGAAAGGTTATCTAAATCAGTGAATTAGCAAGATATAGTTACCATAACCCTTTGAATAACTGGTTTCCTAGCTCAAGACAACTTCATTCCTAGTCAACCAAATAGCCCATAAAACCAAACATTTCTAGGACACGGTCTTCCTACGTTGAATCTTTGTGAGACAATGATCACATCCCATTGAAGCCACTCCAAAACAGATGAGATAGGCAGATTCGTTGTAACACCTAAAGGATTAGCAAACCAGATACAAGCAGCAAAAGGACAAGTCCACATAACAAGATTCTAGGATTCCTTCTCAGACAAGCAAAGTGGACAGGTGGGATCGATGGTAGCTATACGTCTTTGGAGGTTCAGCCCAAGAGCTAAACCACCAGTGCAACCCTTCCAAACGAATATCTTTATTTTATGAGGCATTGGTAAAGATCAGAACTTACTCCATAAAGTAGAATTAATAGCCATAATGGGTGCAGAGGTAGAACCATGGATTTGTGCATGAAATAGGGAACTGAGAAGATGATAACCTGATTTAACAGTATGAGAACTAGACCTATGATGCAACCAAATAAATATGTCGGGTGTAGGAAATAAAGGAATGTCTCAGCTATAGTCTGAGTGATAACAGGATGTAAGACCTCAGCCAATTTTTCTATGTAAACATCATAACCAACCAAAGTTCTTCTACACTCTAGTACTTTTTTTTTATTATCTAATTTGTTCTTTGCCTTCTCACCTTCTGAATTTTTTTTCTTTTAGTGGTCATCGTACATATGTTAAATACGAAATGAAACTTGGGACAGTCCATTTTAACATTTCAAACTTCAGACACCTAATTTTAACATAGGGTAAGCCTTGGACAGTTTTTTAGTTATTAACCCTATAAAATAATTACGTATATAATTATTAGAGTACTTTCAAAGAGTGAAAAATGCTGACATGATATAGAAACGACATCTCTAAAAAGAGGCGACTTTGTGTTGTCACTGATGTGGCATGTAAAAGAGCAATAACTGATGAGATGGAATAGTTGCTGCTCACTCAAAGTGTTCCTATAGTTATATATATAATTATTTTATATTTATTAATATTTTTCGTATTTGACATTAGTAAGATAACTACTTGAGGAAAAAAATTCCACCGTCTGCAATATCGACTACGTAAAAAATCGAAATAAAAGTCACGACCTCCTGCTGATAGCTTTAAGATTGCCGAAGTCTCTGCACACTAAAGTCTTAGTAGAATCGTACGTTCAAATCAAGTACATTTATTTGTTCTCTCTGTCAAATCAATTCCTTCGATATTCACTCCATTTTCAACAACATCCTTGTATTGTCTTGCTCGCGGCAGATTCTCCATGATTAAGCTCCATTGATTGTAGTTGTTTCCATTAAACTTTGAAATTGTTAAACCTACGAAATTACTATCTTCCATTTCTACAGAAATTGAAAGATGAAACCCAAACCAAACACTTGCTTAACCAGGATATTCGACAACCCTAAGCTCTGATACCACATGTAAGTGAAACCAACTTGTTTGCAAACAAGTGATTACCACTAAATCAAGTAAACTAAGTAATCAAGATGTAATTGAGATGAACTTGGAGTGAAGAATAAAAACCAAACCTAAAACCATTCATTCATTCATCGAAAACAGAGAGAAAACATTAAAATGCAGCAACAGCAACTGCAGTTCTTCGTAAACTAAGAAAACTAAAACTTACATTCTAAGTAACTGTATCAAACCCACTAAAAACGAAACTTCTCCTAAAACTCAGCCTAGTAACTGTCTATTTTCTTTCTTATTACTTAAACCACTAATCATAACTGCTTTGGACATAAATTTGACACTCTGACCAAGTAAACACTAAATAACTTCGGCAGCAAAACTCCTAACTTCGAACTCAAGTAAACCTTCTTCTTCTTCAAATTACAGCTCCAGCTTCTTCATCTTGTATTCAAACACTTCTCCACTTGTATATAAATCATCAGTCTGCATGTTTGAGCTGATTTAGCTGCTGCTCATTAACAATCCTACATATGTTAAATATGAAAATATTAATTAATAAATATAAAATAATTACGTATATAACCATTGGAGTACTTTGAAAAAGTGAAAAATGCTGACGTGATATAGAAACGGCATCTTGATCATGCTAAGTCAGTAGTCGCCGCTCTCTGAACGAGAGGCGACTTTTGTGCTGTCACTGATATGACATGTAAAAGAGCAATAACTGATGACGTGGTATACTCGCTACTCACTCAAAGTGTTCTTATAATTATATATGTAATTATTTTATATTTATTAATATTTTCGTATTTGACATTTGTAAGAAAACTAGTTGAGGTAAAAATTCCACCGTCTGCAATATCGACTACGTAAAAAATCGAAATAAAAGTTACGACCTCCTGCTGATAGCTTTAAGATTGCCGAAGTCGCACTGAAGTCTTAATAGAATCATACGTTCAAATCAAGTACATTTCTTACATTAAAGTTAATAATAAGGGATTTCTAATTTAAAAAAAGACCCACTATTAATATATATGTCTATTTTAATAACTCTGACAGGCTAGCTAATCGCTTGGTAGTGGCACATCTGTTCGGTTAATTAAAAAAGAAAACCCATTAATTTAATTAGAAAAACCCCTAATCTAGTAATTTGGTGTTGCTAATTACAAAAGAATTGGTATCTTAATTATTAAAGGCGCCTACCGAGTGACTATTTAATTGATGACGTTTTGTCCCAACACAATTTAAGTAATTAGATTAGACGATGAAAGTAACAATTAGTGCATTGGATAAAGAATCAAATTATTCACCACGTTTTTCTTGGAATTTTTTATACACAGAATAAGAGTGTATAAAAATGACAATCTCGTCAGAACATTATTAAACACCCAGTGGAGGGAGCGACAAGATAATTTAATTAGAACCCTAATATAAAGCACATGTCATGTTTTGTATATAAATACGCACATGGTATTTCAACTCAAAGCAGCAACGATAATGCAACTCTCTATCAACCAAACTAAAAATAGTTTAGTTATGGAAATGGCTCTTCATCATCACCACTTTCAAACCAAATTTGCATCTTGTCTTCCATCAAATTCTCCTCTTAACAAAACCTACTTCACTCATCACTTTCCGGCGACCCGCCGCCTCACGCTCTGCAGCTCCTCCTTGAACAATGACATTTATCCGACTCCCACGACCGAGAAAGAACGGCGTTCAGCGAACTTCATACCAAGTATCACCTATGACTTCATATCTTCTGCATCAACTACCATTGATTACACCGTAAGAAAATAATAAACATGCTATAATAGATGATCATTTTAATTACATTTATAACTTAATTTGTTGAAATCTCTGTTGAAGTATAAGAGTGTAGCTGATGCCTTCACCCACTAGTTTGGACTTATGGAACAGTTGGTTAAGGCGCACGTCTTATTTTCTACGATCTCTAGCTAGTTTATATAAAATATTTTGGTATATTATATATATACAGGAGGAAAAGTACGTTGAGGAGGTTGAGAGGATGAAGATATATGTGAAGGGTCTGATCATTGGAGATATGATGAATATTGATCCACTTCAAAAGCTTGAGCTGATCGATGTTGTTCAAAGATTAGGACTACAGTACCATTTCGATGCAGAAATAAAAAATGTATTGGGGATCATATATGATAAATCATCAACCATCTTTGATAATCATGATCTCTATGCTACGGCTCTCCAATTTCGACTTCTAAGGCAACATGGCTACAATGTCCACCAAGGTAATATACTATATAATATGGTTATATATAGTTGTGTTTTCAATAATATATATTTGCATGCATGGTTATATTAATTAAATTTAATTATTTTCAGATGTTTTTAAGAAGTTCATGGAGGATAGTGAGAGTGGTTCCTTTAGAGAATCACTGAGTGGAGATGTGAAAGGCATGTTAAGTTTGTATGAAGCTTCGTTTTTAGGATGGAAAGACGAATCTATTGTTGATGAAGCCATGGCATTCTCTACTAATTCTTTGAAAATGACACTAACCAAGAAGAATGATTTTTTATTGCAACAAAAGTTGTGTAAAATGGTGGAACACGCTTTAGACATGCCTATCCATTGGAGGCCAAATAGATTAGAGGCTCGATGGTTCATTGATGAATACACAGAGGAGCCATGTATGGACCTAACTCTACTGAAATTAGCCAAACTGGATTACAATATGGTCCGATCGTCGCACCAAAAGAATATCGTCGAACTAACACGGTATGTATATATATTTTACCTTCACAGCTCTTTGTACATTCATATCAATTTAATTGGATATCTAAACTAATTTGTATGTATTTTCATTGTAGGTGGTGGACGGGATTAGGGTTGGGTAAGATGAGCTTTTTCAGGGATAGGTTATTAGAGCATTACTTGTGGATTTCGCTTACGGTTTTCGAGCCACAATATAAAGCTCACCTAATAGCCACTTCCAAAATCATATGTATGATTACCACTATAGATGATTGTTACGATGTGTACGGTACACTAGACGAACTTGAGCTCTTAACCGACTTTATTCAACGGTAGGATCTATCTATACATTGCAGCTAGCTAGTTATTAAACTTAAAACGTTTCATTTTTATAAATGATACACTAACTAATAACTATATATAATGATACACGTACATATATAACTGCAGATGGGATATTACCGAAATCGATAGGCTTCCTCCGGCAATAAGAAGCTGCTTCCTAGCGTTGTACAACACCACCAATGAAATTGGACTTGAGTTAATGGGGGAGAGTGGATATAACTTCATTCCATATTTACACAAAATGGTAATTAGTAATTAATTAATTAACCCAATATTTGATTGATTTATAAACTACATGTTTTTCAAAGTTTGATGGTTCCAAAATTTGATATACAGTGGGCAAAGCAATGCAAGGCATATCTAAGAGAGGCAAAGTGGTACCACAATGGTGTAAAACCCACATTTGAGGAGTATCTCAACAACGGTGTTACCACCATCGGAGGTTTTATAATGCTACTAAGTTGCTTCATCACCACGGCTGATAATATCAATGAACAAAACCCTAGATTATGTATCAAACATTCCCACCATTATGCGTTGCTCTTCCACGATCCTTCGACTCAATAATGACTTGGGCTCATCATCGGTACGTAACGTAAAAAAATTAGACTTTGAATTAATTATTAATTTCTCATTCATTCACTCGATTATAAAATTGTAGTGTCATTAATGAACACATTTTTGTTTTGTTTTGGAACAGTATGAACTAGCTAGAGGGGATAATTTAAAGGCAATTGAATGCTACATGGCTGAAACTGGATCAGATGAAATAACTTCTAGGGAATATGTTGAGAATGTGGTGCGTGAGACATGGAGGACAATGAACGAGGTTGGATTCATAACCTACCCATTCAAGGGACCTTTTGTGGATGCATGTATCAACTTTGCTAGGGTATCTCAGTGTTTTGACCAGCACGGCAACTGCCACGGTCTTCCTAGTGATGTAATGAATAGTCATATCATCTCAGTTTTGATTCAGCCTATTCCCATGGATCTTCTATAAATATATATGTATGTGTGTGCTACTTCTTTCCATCATCATCATGAATAAATGTTCTATCTGGTCAAATAGATCTGTGTTTAAATGGAAGGCTAGGTATAGCTGGAGGGTAAAATCGTCATTTAGACGCCATAGGACAATTTTGTTTTTTTTTTTGCCCAAAACCATAAGGCAGTTTTTATAAACATATTTATTGTACTAAACTTATTATAATTGGTTTTTGTTTTGGGGTGGATCTATAAATATATTCTTTTCAAAGTCTATAGAAATGGATAATAATAATAGTACCTTAAAAACTAATGTAAACACAAGTTCATATAAAAAGAATCTTCTCGCACAATGACAAATGAACCAATCCCATCGAACAACGACTATGTCGGGGTCACATAGTAATTAGTATACAATCGAAAAAATTGCATAAGCGGTGTGTATTGATATCAAATTAAACAAATTATGATTCATTCCATTAATTTTAGGATTTTAGAAAAACTCAGAAACTAATTAATAGAGTTTATTTCGGAGTTTTTACACATTCATAGTACATTCCGTCAAATCAAATATGTAAGAGTTTTTTTCAACAAAAAAAAAAATATGATTATATTTTCATTTGGACTACTTATTAGAGGAGTTTGTTGTTTCTAAGAAACGATCATCTTTATAATTAAATTTAGATAGATTAGTAAGGTTGGCGGAAATGTAAATAAAAAAAAAAATCCGTTTCGTTGATTCATGTTTTAATTAGTTAAGTTTTAATTAATAATTATGTTTTCTTGTTTCGTTGTACACACATTGCCGGTATGCCTAATTTGAAAAATAAAATTGTATGGTTAATAATTATTAGAGGAAGTTTGATAAATACATAAACAATATATATATTGAAAATACTAAATTGTATGGTTAAAAATTGTATGGTTAATAACTATTACCGCGAAAACACTTTTAGCTCTAGAAAGTAATGGCGATAGAATAGATTCCAATAAGTTTTTTCTATCTTTTTGTTCCTCATCAAATTAGTGAATGCTGCAGGAGAAGAAGAGTGTGATGCACATAACTGATGTTATTGACAGCGAAAAGAGGATGATTCTTCTCTACTTCAGCTTCAGGGCGGAACCTCACACGCCCTCTCCTCTTAAAATCGACCGCGTTCAGCAACAAAAAAGCTCAAATGATTATGTTACTACCCTTCCTGATAAGGGCAATGATAATGTTGCAGATGTTGCAGATGAGGATAACAGTGATGTGGTTAAATGTTGCTTGGGTGTTTAAATCTTTACAGTTGAAACCCTTGTTTTGTTTTGCAATTTGTGGGTCTTTGTCATAGTTGTGTAAGCAAACTGTGTTATGGTGATTATTACGTATGTATGTTGTCATTAAGTATGTTGTCTACCAAAATGGGGTATGTTGTGTACCAAAATGGAGTATACCATATTAGAACGTTTAAACATAATACAGTAACTACTTTGAAACATCTATACATACTCAGGTACCAATATGCGACAATTAAAACATACCATATATTGAGTTTGAACGTCAAACACCACACATAAATAATTACAACATAACAGCTACGATTCTAGAACAACAACAACAAAAGATATACCACTTTCCAACATTGTACACAAACACTCCTATAAACCAAATACAGAAATCAACAATAACTTTAAGTAATATGACAACAAGAATTTTAAAGTCTTCACTTTCTGTTGATATATCTTCACAGTTTGCTGATAAAGCTTCTCCTTTTCATGAAAGAGCATCTCATTTTCTTGATGAACCTTCTCATTTTTGTGAAAAGTCTTCTCATTTTGTTGATGTTTCTCAAGTTTTTCATTTGCAGCAGTGATCATCTTCTTTACCTTGGCAGAAACTCACTTAGCATGAGGACAAACATTTACATTCCATAGGGCACTGTAGAACCTCTATTGAAAAATTTCCCAAGTGCCCGAGGTTTTAACCACAACAATCAGTCCAGAACCACATTTTCTTTGATTGGGCGTGGCCATCGAACTACTAGAAGCCATTGAAGATATCAATTTGAGGCGAGAGTGCGAAAATCGCAGCTCGTGGTGGACAAATTTCATTGAAATTGAACTTGCTAAACCCTAATTGGAATGAAGAAGAAGAAAGGGGACTGGTTCTATTTCTTTACTGCAAAATGGTATTTTCATCTTTTCAGACGCCAAAACTGGTCACGTGCGATCCTTTCCATCATATTAACAAAAAACATGACGGTGCATTACCCAGGTTATCTCAAGTACCAATTTGTCACAAAAGTTATCTCGGGTACCAATTCATTTTGGAGTGTTATCTCACGTACCAATTTGATTATAATCCATATAATATATATACGGAGGTTTCAGAGTTTTCTGTCATGAGTGATTCACACATTACTTAGATATTAAATTAGAGACAAAAACACTCCCCCTTTATTTAGGTCCGACCGAATCCTACACCGCCAAGTCAAAGAGTTGTCGAATTGCTTTCTGTAAATTCTCTTAAGATCCATCATGCAACTAATTCAGTTGAAACTCTGTAAAGACCATAACATTCTTCTGCATCTAAATTGGGTTTGTTGAAATACTTTGACTAGTGAATCGTGATTCACCTTCGTTAAGAAATCAAGTGTAGATCATTGTTGGATCACGGGCGAAGCTCCGTTACGTTCTTGACGGAAAGCTTGAACTCCTGGGCTCCGCGTAATCCTGCAAAAGGGGATGACCTGGGTCAGAATCCCTCTCCGATGCCTAAATGAGTATGTGATCAATGGGGTGGTAAGCAGTAATCTAAGTTCGTATTAGAGAATCAGTTTTCTGAGGTAACTTCCTCCTTTATATAGGAGGGGAAGTTACTCAGTTACCTGAGACTGCGCCTGGCAGTTTTACCCATGATTCCGTATATCTCTTTCGAGATTCCGTATATCTCGCCCCACGCTCCGCGTATCTCACCCCTACTCCGCGTATCTCGGGCACGCCCTGCGTATCTCGGGGGAGGTTATCTATATCTCAACCGTCTCCCCACTACTCTATCTAGTAGGCGGGTTTCTCGGTCTTATCCTCTGATCACAAGTCCCAATTCATATCGGGGACCCCAGAGTTATCTCCTTCTAGGTCACCACCCAGGACCCTTTGTCTTACGAGACAGGTCCAGCCTCCGCGGGGCTTTATTATCGGGGCCTTTACTAAGGCATATCGGGGCCTACTCAGAGGCTTATTGTCGGGAGCATTCAGCTCGTATATCGGGACCGCTAAAGTCGGGACCCTTCATACTGGGCTTCTGGGCCTTCCAGGCCTTTCACGAGGCCCACTGGACCTACTCGCCGTCCATTGGCTGTTAACGGGGCTAACGATTACATCGGAACCCATCATTTGCCCCCACGACATGGGGGACTTGTAGTCCGTCATGTCTTCTAATCTCGGACCTCGCCGTCGGAGGCTTTTATCTCCATACCTCCCGATATTGTCATCGGAGGCTTTTGTCTTCAGACCTCCCGATATCACCGTCGGAGGCCTTTGCCTTGTGAACAATTCTCGAATGGCAGAGCTTCTCTCTCATGACTGCCTTGGGCCCACTGGACTCTATGGACAGTTGCCAAATCCGAGGGGACTCCTCGGTTACTGCAGCATTAAATGCTGGGGATTGTGAAACGACACCCAAACCGGCGTGGCTGCTGCTTTCTGGAAAGGTACTTATTACGTCACTAACGTCTCTTCCGTACCGTGCCTATAATCTCGGCGATCAAGATAGAGTCGTTTCATCTTCAACGGTCCAGATTGAATCCGTCCAGCTGTCCTTTTGTTTATAAAAGCCAAAACCCTGGCACTATTCATTCTTCCTTGCCGTTTTGATTTCCGGAATTCTGCCATTGTCGAACTCGAAACTTCCTTTCCAAGTTTTCTTTGCTCTTCAAGTGATCCAAGGCCTTCAGCCCTCCAGATCCTTCTTCATCTTCTCCAAGCTACCATCAACAATGTCTGGTAAGATTTTCCTTCTCTGTTTTCATGATTTGCTGATGTTTGCTCTTTCTCATTTCTTGAATTCTCCTGTTTGTAACCGTTTTTAGACGAGGCTAGTTCTGGGGCAAGAACCCCTTTTACCTTTGAGCTGGCTGTTAACGAGATTTCCGAGACTTCATACGAGGTTGCTCTCCGAGAAGGATGCATTACTTCAGACTGGGAACCACGCTTCCCTTATGAATCTCAGCCCACCACCAGGAGGAAGCATATCGTCACGCGTCCTCGAGAGGGAGAAGTGTTCGTCTCCGCCGGGCAGATAAGTGCTGGGATTCGATTCCCTTTCTGCGGGAACCTGGTGGAGATGTGCAACTTCTACAAGACGCACCCCTGTACCTTCTCTCCACACGCCATCCGCGTGTGGAACACTTTCCAGCTTCTGTGCCTCCGCCAGCAGTGGACATACAATTTGCTGCTTTTCCGCACATTCTACGGAATGAAGTGCAATAAGGCTGGTGTTTGTTCCTTCTCCCCCCGACTCCCCAAGTGGACAAAGGAGCAACTTTCACGTTTCGGCTGGGATAGCGAGACTTGGAAGTTCCACAAGGATCGGGTGCTGATTCGCGACTCGGGGTCCGACAATAGCGGATGGAAGAAGTATTACTTCTTCGTCCAAAACAGCTCTGTCCCATGGCCCCAATGGGAGGTCGTGGCGGACCCTGCCCCCAAGCTCCAAGTTTACACCGAGGATGACCTCAACACTCTCCAGCTGGTCCAGCTTTATCTTTGGGGGGACTCCTTCATTCCCCTCGACGCCAACAAGCTCGTGGAGAAAGACTTGATTCATATCGGAGTCCGGCTCCTCGATTCTGTTTCCAAGGATTTGGTCATCTGGGTAATATTTCTAACCATTTTGTTTTTTTATTTTTGCAGCCAAGAAATCATCTCTGTTGACCCATCTCATGTTGAAGCAGGGGGAGACTGATGCCGTCCAGAGTAGCTCCAAACGGAAGCGGAAGTCGCTGAAGAAGGGAGCTTCCTCTTCTGCCGCCCCTCCGACCGAAGAGCGGACCGAGGCCAAGCGGGCCCGGAGGGAGGAGATAGACCAAGCCTTCGGGGTCACTACCGTCGAGGAAGGTAAGCGTGTCCGTCGTGCTATTAAGAAATATAGGAAGCTAGTCCCCGAGGAGTTTATCCCCGCTGATCGGGAATCGCGGGTTCGAGAAATCAAATACATCCTTCGAGGAGAAACCCCCCGCGTTCTCAAGGCGGGGTACTACAACTTCCTTGGAAAGGACCAACATCTTGAGCGCCAAATCATCTGGTGCCCCCACGATACTCTTCCTGATTTTATTCGTCCCGCAAACGCAGGTCCATCGGAGGCTCTCACTCCGAGGAGGGCTGCTACTCCAGCACGGGCCACGACTCCACAGGCGCCGATGATGGAGGAGACCCCGACGGAAACTCAGTTCCGTCAGGTGACCGACTTGGAGGCTTCTCCTTCCTCCGAGGAGCCAAACGAAGGTGGCCTGCTCCGCCGAAAGCCAGGTCGGAGCCTCCTGAGGCCTACCGTGGAGGACGTGTCCCGGAGTCCTCCTCCAGAGCTCCGCAGTCCAACTCCCGAGCCTCCAACCGAGGTGGCTCCTCAGGCTGAGGCTTCCAGGGTCATCCCTCCTCTCCCCGTGGATGAAAATCTTTACAAGGTTTTCACCCCCGACCAGGAGACGGTTCCCTGGAATCTGATTGAGTCTCTCCAAGGGGTCCCACTCCAACGGGGGGGACCTTCAGCCTGATTTGGCCCTGCATCTGCTGGCAGGGTCAATTCCTCCGGCCTTGAGGCGGCCAATCTCCTTGGCGCGGGAGGACATCGAGGAGGAGCTCCGCGCTATGGCCATCCGTCGGATGGAGGTAAGGCTTTACCTTTACTTTATTCTTCCTTCCTTGTTCTTGCTTTCGACCATCGGATTCTAATCCTTTTTCCCTTTTTTCTTAGGAAACCGCGGACCAGCAGCGCTACTTCGGCTTCATCCTGGCTCTCAAGGGTGCTTTGGAGGAGGCACAAGCTAAGTCAGACCCCGACGCTTTGGCCAAGCTCCAAGCGGACCTCGACGAGGCTGTGGCGGCCAGGGTCAAGATAGCCAAGGAGCGGACCCTCCTTGACGAGATGGCTACGGGCCTGCAGAAGCAGGTTCACGATCATGAGGCCGTCCTTCGTCTGGAGCGGAGGATAGCCCAGGAGGATCAGCGGCGGAACGAGGTGGAGAAGAGGCAGCTCCTCCACGAGAATGGTGTTTTCGTGGAAGCTCTCGCGGAGGCCAAGGCGAAGCTTGAAGCCCAGGAGGCTGAATTTTCTGCCAAGCTGGCTGAGGCAAAGGCTCAGGGTCGCGAGGAGTATCGGAACTCCGATGATTTCTAGGCGGATGCCGTGAAGTTCTGCAAAACCGAGGTGGAGAACATTCTGTTCAATGCCGTCGAGGAGCTCTACACGGCGTACGAGGATTCCATCGACTTCAAGAAGTCCGAGACCCTTGCCCCCATCGCAGAGAAGTACTTCAACCTCCCCGCGGAGAGTGAAGAGACTGATGCCGCGGACCCGACTCCGCGAACTGCGGAGCCTTCTGCCCAGGCCCCTCCGAACCTTCCTCCCTCCGATGCTGCTGAGGACCCAACTTCCAACAAGGACCAAGCTTAATGCTCTATTCTTTTAGTCCTTGTAATTTTTCCTCCTTTATATTTTGTATCGAAACCTTCAGGCCTTGAGCCTTTATATAAGAAATTTCTTCTGTCTGTTTTGATCCCGATAATCGTTTGCACTATTTAAAGCGACTTCATACATCCTTCCGATGCTTTACTCGAGACTTTACCACTTAAGGTTTCTTGTCTACTCGGGACTTCACCACTTAAGGTTTCTCGTCTACTCGGGACTTCACCACTTAAGGTTTCTCGTCTATGCCTTTCAAGGCAACTTTACACATCACTTAAGATGACTTTTCGCACCCCCTAAGGTTTTTATCGCGCCATTCTAGACGACTTAATCGTACCCCTTAGGGCTTTTACCGCGTCATTCCAGACGACTTAATCATACCCTTTAAGGCTTTTTTGCTGCATCATATAGACGACTTACGCGGACCCGCTAGGGCTTTTTCGTACCCTTTAAGGCTTTTTCGTACCCTTTAAGGCTTTTTGCCGCATCATATAGACGACTTACGCGGACCCGTTTAGGGCTTTTTCGTACCTAGGCTTTTGGTTGCATCATATAGACGACTTACTCATACCCCGTAGGGCTTTTGTCCGTACCTCGAAAGGCTTTTTGTCGCGCCATAAAGGCGACTTACTCGTACCTCGTAAGGCTTTTTGTCGCGCCATAAAGGCGACTTACTCGTACCTCGTAAGGCTTTTTGTCGCGTCCTTCAGGACGTCTTACTAACAGTTAGAATAAATCTACAAACAATTTGATCGAAAGCAACTTTTATTCATTAACAACTCAAAGCTGGCTTACATCGGATCTTTATCGATAGACAATTTGCGCCATTCGCGGCGACTTAATATCAAACATGATACTTCTTCAAGTGTACGCCACTGAAGGAATGTTTCAACGTCTTGCCATCAAGGTCTTCTAGTTTGTATGCATTCGGGGCTGGCATCCCTACGATCTTGTAAGGTCCCTCCCATTTCGGCGATAGCTTGTTGATCCGATCTTGATGGACGAACTCGTTCCTCCGCCAGACAAGTTCTCCTACGAAAAATTGTCGGGACTTGACACGCCGATTATAATATCGGGCTGTTGCCAAACGCATCCGAGCCTGAACTTCGTCAGCCTTCCACCTTTTCTCTTCAAGCAAGTCCAAGTCCAGACGTCTTATCTCCTCGTTAGTCAGAGGCTCGTAATACCTCCTACGATGGGACGCCACCGCTATTTCCACGGGAGCAACTGCCTCCGTGCCATAAACAAGGCCAAACGGAGTCTCTACCGTCGATTGCTTGGGTGTTGTTCTAACAGCCCACAGCACGTTTTCAAGCTCATCTAGCCAATGACCCTGCAAGGCATAGACCCTCTTCTTCAAGCCATCCATCATGATCTTATTGGCTGACTCGACTTGGCCATTAGTCTGAGCATGGTGGACAGAAGCTGTCCGATGCTCGATGTTCAGTTCCTCCAGGTACTCCTTCAATTGAGCCCCATTAAACGGAGGGCCATTATCGCTGATCAACACTCGAGGAACCCCATACCGGGATATAATCTGAGTTTGAAGGAACTTGAGGATCTGCTGCCCCGTTGTCTTGGCCAACGCCTTAGCCTCTATCCACTTTGAGAAGTAATCGATGGCCACGAGTAAATATTTACACTGACCTTTTGCTTGCGGAAGAGGTCCCACCAGATCAATGCCCCACTACGCGAAGGGCCAAGCACTCCTGATAGACATCAAGTCCGCGGCAGGGGCCGTGATATTCGGAGCGTACCTCTGGCATGCATCACAGGATTGGACCATCGCTGTCGCTTCCTTGTTCATCGAAGGCCAATAGTAGCCTAGATTCAACACCTTCCTCACAATGGATCGGGCCTCTTCATGACAGGCCGCGACTCCCTCGTGTAGCTCTCTCAGGATCCGATTCGTATCAGGCTCCGCCACACATTTCAGAAAAGGCTTCACATGCCCCCTCTTGTACAACTGGTTGTCCACCATCACGTAGTTGCTCGCGATTCGACGCAACCTAACAGCCGCCACCTCATCATCGGGGAGTGCCCCCGTAGTCAGGTATGTGACCATCGGGGTCATCCAGGTGGGTTTCTCTTCTTTCTCCGATCCTGCTTCAATAGCGCAAACCTCCGATGGATCGATGGTTGAGATGATTACTTTCTCCAGAAAGTGCACCTTCCGATTCTCCTCGGGGGCCACTCCCAGAGCGAACTTGCTTAAGGCGTCCGCCTCCGCATTTTCTTCCCTCGGGATTGCCTCGATGTCGAAGCTTTTGAAGCTTCCCTTCAACGTCTGCACCTCGTGCAAATACTTCCTCATTGTCGGGCTCTTGGCTTCATAGTTCCCCTGGACTTGATTCAAAATTAAGCTGGCATCGCACTTCACTTTTAAATGGTCGACTCCTATACTCTTAGCGATTTTAAGGCCCGTGATGAGAGCCTCATACTCCGCTTCATTGTTGGTGGCCCTAAACGTCAAGGCCAAGGCATATCGCAAGGGCTCGCCTCCACCGGGCGGTATCAATACGAATCCTGCCCCCGATCCTTCTACACTTGATGAACCATCAGTGTACATCTCCCAAGTGTTCTCCTCATTTGGCTGTTCTGGCTGTTCTGCTATCGGGACTTCCATGTTTGCCCCCTCTGCGGGACCCGCTTCTTCCAGATCGGGTGCCGTAGATTCAGCTATAAAATCCGCCAATGCCTGGCCCTTAATAGCAGTTCTCGGAGCAAAATGAATACGGGACTCCGTAAGCTCGATGGCCCATTTCACCAATCTCCCCGACGCCTCCGGTCGGTTCAAAAAGTGCTTCAAGGGCTGATTAGTTAACACCGTAACCTCGTGGGCATGGAAGTAAGGCCGTAGCTTTCGAGCAGCAACAATTAACGCATAGAGATACTTCTCAATAATTGGATAATTTATTTCGGATTTGGCAAACGCCTTGCTTACATAATAGACGGGCACTTGGTTGCCCTTGACAATCTTAATCAAAACAGAACTAACAGCAACTTCAGAAACAGCCAAATAGAGATAAAGCGGCTCGCCTGGAACCGGTTTCGCCAACGGCGGGAGGGTACGGAGGTGCTGCTTGAGTGCTTGAAATGCCTCCTCGCACTTGTCGGACCATTCAAACTTCTTGTGGGCCCTTAGCACATCAAAAAATGGCATGGCTTGTCACTCGCCTTGGATAGGAATCGGTTCATCGCGGCCAACCGGCCATTCAACACTTGAACCTCCCGATGAGTCTTCGGGGACTGCATCTCCTCGATTGCTCGCAGCTTCTCAGGATTCACCTCGATTCCTCTCTGGCTCACCATGAACCCTAGGAATTTCCCCGAGTTCACCCCGAAAGCACACTTGTCTGGGTTCAACCGAACCTGATGAAACTTCATCCGTTCAAACGCCGCCGCCAAGTTTTGGACATGATCTCCTGCCTGTCGGGACTTCACCAGCATGTCATCCACATACGCCTCCATAGTCTTTCCCAGCATGTCCCCGAACAACTTGTTCACCATCCTCTGGTAGGTTGCTCCAGCATTGATCAATCTGAAGGGCATGACGTCGTAGTGGTAGACGTCACTATCAGCATAGAAGGCTGTATGGGGGGCATCCTCCTTCGCCATCTTGATCTGGTTGTACCCGAGTAGGCATCCATGAAGCTTAGCAGCTCATGTCCCGACGTAGCGTCCACCAACTGGTCAATCCTCGGGAGTGGGAAGCAATCCTTCGGGCAGGCCTTGTTCAAGTCGCGGAAATCGACACACATCCGCCACCTTCCATTACTCTTTCTCACCAGGACCGGGTTAGCAACCCAAGTCTGGAATCGGAGCTCCTTGATGAATCCAGCGTCGAGCAATCTGCCCACTTCTTGCTGGATCGCGATCCTCTTATCGGCGCCCATCGGACGCCTCTTCTGGGCGATAGGCTTGATCGCGGGGTCGATCTTCAGCTCGTGCACTATCACGTCGGGGCTGATTCCTGGCATATCGCTCGGGGACCAGGCAAACAGCTCCTTGAACTCCTTCAGGAGCTCAATCAACTCTCGGGCTCTTTCCTCCGACAAAGCAGACCCGATCTTCACCTTCCTCTTAGGTCCGTCAATCTCGACCTCTTTCAGGTCCTCCATGGGGGCGGGACGCCCAAACTCTTCTCGAGGATCGGCGTCAGTCTGTAAGACAGCCATGGCCTCCCTCCTTCTCCTTCGAGTGGCGTTGACATAACACCTTCGTGACGCCACTTGGTCACCCTTGACCTCTCCGACCCCATTGTCAGTCGGGAACTTCATCTTTTGGTGGACGGTTGAGGCGACTGCCATGTAAGGGTTGATGGTGGTCCTCCCGATGATAGCGTTGTACGTCCCCGCAGACTCTACCATGACGAAATCCACGTTTCGTCTCTCCATCTTCCAGCCACTACCAAACTCCACCGGTAAGGTAATCATCCCCAACGGATAGGAGGTAGATCCAGAGAACCCCACCATCGGGAAGTTCACCTGCGTTAGGTCCTTCTTTGTCTTTCCCATGGCTTCCAAGGCGTCCATGAAAAGAATGTCGGAGCAGCTCCCTCCGTCTATCAGGATCCGCTTCATCTCGAATCCGTCCACATCCAGGGTCACGACCAAGGCGTCGTCGTGAGGGATCTCCACGCCTATCAAATCCTCTGCTGAGAAAGAAATCACCATCTCTTCCATTATAGTCCACGACCTGGACCTCTTGCCTAGCACCACAGCAGCAGAGATGCGGGAAGCGTAATTCTCCCGAGAAGCGGAGGTGTCTCCTCCCGCTGCCATTCCTCCGTGAATGACGTTAATGGTTCCCCGCCTCTCCTTACGGGCACCAGAACCGGAGGCTTCCGGCTCGACCTTCTTCTTCTTTGGGGATCGATCACGGGACTTGGAGCGAGATCGCGACCGAGTTTTGGAGCGGGATCGGCACCGTCCCCTTCCGACGAACTCCTTCAGCTTCCCCTTCTGGATCAGCTTTTCTATCTCCTTCTTCAGCTCCCGACAATTATCGGTGTCGTGACCATTGGCTCGATGGTACCGACAGTAACGATCGGAGCGGCCTCCCAAGAATTCACCTTCCTTCCTCGGGGGGTATCGGGCGAGACCCTGCCGATCCATCACAGCCAGCACGGAGGTCATCGAGCTGTTGATGGGAACACTACGACCCTCGCGGTTATCCTTCTTCGGAGGACGCCTATCCTCCCTTCTCTCGGGGCGGCCACGGTTCCTACTTCCCTCCGATTTATCGCTCCCTTTGCGATCATCCGACAGCTTGGACGATGGCTTTCCTCTTCCTGACTTTGGAGGATCAAGCTCTCCGGCAGCAATCTTCGACTCCTGGACGTCGATTTGCTGTTTCACCCTCGCTTGCAGGGCCTCCATACTCCACACAGCCTTCGCGGCTACACTGTGCATCAGATCGGAACCATATGGGGCAGTTAGATTCCGAAGGAAAGTTCGGATGGTCTCTCCCTCTGATATCTCCTCATCGATCTCCGTGGCACTGGCAGTGAATCCTTGGTAGTAATACGCCAATGATTCGTCGGATCTCTGCACCACCTGGGTCAGGGACCTCACACTCTTCAGGAGACGCCTCCGACCTTGATATTGCTTGATGAAGCGATCATGCATATCAGCCCAGCACGTAATACTTCCCGGCGGTAGACTGAAAAACCATGTCATGGCCCTTTCTCCTAAGGTGATCGGGAACAATGAACATATGAGGTCATCATTCGAAGTCCTACCCATACAGGCCTGGACATGTCTCTGAACATGGCGGACCGGGTCTCCTTCACCATCGTACTCCTTGATGGTCGGGATGCCTAGCCCTGGCGGGGCGACGGTATCTAGCAGTCGTGGAACGAAAGGGTGAGTGGATCGGTCCCTTAGCTCCGATGTCATTTGCTTCTGGTCTCCCATGCAGATGTTGACAATCTTCACCACCTGATCGGGGGTAATGGGGCCATTCAGGGGAATGGTCCTATGTTGCACTGGTCCGGGACCATCCACCACGAACTTCTCCGAGTGCGCGGGCTCCTTACCCCTATTCCTGAGCTGAACCTCCTGAACCTCCTGTTCTTCTGGAACCATCTTCGGAGGAGGTGGAGGTAGCTCTTCTCGCGGGGGCAACTCCTCTGCCCTCCTGGCAGCCTCTCTCTTGTCCAACAGAGCCTCTATGGCCGCCAAGAACATAGGCATAGCATCTGCTACTGCCTTGGCCAACTCCGAATTTGAAGAAGAGCCTATTTCCCTTCGCGGGATTTCCTCTCTGTGCCCCACCGGGTTTGGAGGAGCATCCACCTCCCTTCGCGGGATTTCTTGCCTGTTCACCGCCGTGTCTCGGACTGAGACCTCACCATGCCCCCCTGTCTGAGAAACAGCGGGGTGCTCACCTTGTTCAGCAGAATATTCCAGCAATGGGGAATTCACAGTTCCAGCAGGACGAGAACTACCGGCCTGGACTTGCTTCTTCTTGCCACCACCGGCCATTGATCTGGTAGACACTATTTTGGCTTTTCGTTCAGCTTCCCACAGACGGCGCCAATGTTGGATCACGGGCGAAGCTCCGTTACGTTCTTGACGGAAAGCTTGAACTCCTGGGCTCCGCGTAATCCTGCAAAAGGGGATGACCTGGGTGGTGACCCAGAATCCCTCTCCGATGCCTAAATGAGTATGTGATCAATGGGGTGGTAAGCAGTAATCTAAGTTCGTATTAGAGAATCAGTTTTCTGAGGTAACTTCCTCCTTTATATAGGAGGGGAAGTTACTCAGTTACCTGAGACTGCGCCTGGCAGTTTTACCCATGATTCCGTATATCTCGTTCGGGATTCTGTATATCTCGCCCCACGCTCCGCGTATCTCACCCCTACTCCGCGTATCTCGGGCACGCCCTGCGTATCTCGGGGGAGGTTATCTATATCTCAACCGTCTCCCCACTACTCTATCTAGTAGGCGGGTTTCTCGGTCTTATCCTCTGATCACAAGTCCCAATTCATATCGGGGACTCCAGAGTTATCTCCTTCTAGGTCACCACCCAGGACCCTTTGTCTTACGAGACAGGTCTAGCCTCCGCGGGGCTTTATTATCGGGACCTTTACTAAGGTATATCGGGGCCTACTCAGAGGCTTATTGTCGGGAGCATTCAGCTCGTATATCGGGACCGCTAAAGTCGGGACCCTTCATACTGGGCTTCTGGGCCTTCCAGGCCTTTCACGAGGCCCACTGGACCTACTCGCCGTCCATTGGTTGTTAACGGGGCTAACGATTACATCGGAACCCATCAATCATCAATCTAGGTATGTTACCCGATTCTCTTGTAAATTAATGTTTTGTAATGATATATTATGATTTCAACAATAAGAACATATGTATCTTAATGTTTATTAATTTCTTTTATAAAAATTATAAATATATGATGTTATAACTCATATGTCTTTCGAAATGTATTTACCTTTATTTTTATATAAAAAATTGTTCATAAATAATAGTTCTATAGAAAAAACTTATGGCTATTTAATTACAATATTTAATACGAAATAACATTATAATAAATTAAATAGAACAAACATATTTATTTAGATATTAAATTAATAAAATATTATTTATTGACGTGTTTTTTGTTTATTCATTTTAGAACCGTAAGTTGTGTCACATGACACAATAATACATATTTAAGATAAAAACTTTAAAAATCAATTTTATCATATATCATTGTCTATTTGTTTTTTTATTATGTAATTTAATCAAACAAAATTATATTTTTTTAGATGATATATTTTTATGTTGGATTCACTAAATATCAATTTGGGTGGCTTCAAAGTTGAAATTATGTGTTTGTCTTTGTAACAGTATTCCAATACCAATGTGATACTTAAAAATTCTTCCTTTACTAGCTAACTTTCTTCCTCATCTAACTACCCCGCGTTGTGCAAGGGTTGTATTTGGATCGAAAAACCATATAAATAATATGTTATTATCAAAGGTTAGCAAGGTAATAACTAAAGTCAGATAGATTTTTAGATTGATAATATTCGATACATTCATTATTATAATATATATATATATATATAGTGTTTGTTGGATCACGGTGGAACTCCGGTACAGACTTTTGACGGCGATCCTAACTCCTTCGCTCCACGCAATCCTGCAAGAGGGGATAGACCGGGCGGTGACCCAGAATCCTTCTCCGATGCTTAAATGAGTGCCTAGTACGAACTGGCAAGCAATAATCTCAAAGGGTATGTAATTCAACGTAAGTGATCTGAGGTGACCCCTTGCCCTTTTATAGACGAAGAGATACCTCAGTTACCTGGTGAACCGTTGGGGGTGGTTAGCCCGTATCCCGCGTATCTCGGATGTGATCCCGCCTATCTAGGTCATGATCTCGCTTATCTCGGCCACGCCCCGCGTATCTCGGCCACGCTCCGTGTATCTTAACCACGTTCCGCGTATCTCGGCCACGCCCCGCGTATCTCGGCCTTATCCTCTGATAGCGAGTCCCGACTAACATCGGGGACTCCAGAGTTATCTCGTTGTGTCACCGCTCGGGGCCCCTCGTCATCGTGACAGGGCCAATCTTTCTCAGGGATTCGTCATCGGGGCCTACTTAAAGGCTTCTCATCGGGAGCTTCCAGCTCATCTGCCGGAACCGACTCTGTCGGGACCTTTCATCATCGGGACTCCCTTCGTCGGGACCCTTCTCCTGGGTCATCTTGACCTTCATTTGGGGCCTAGTGGGCCTGTTTGCCGTTTCCTCACCATTAAAGGGCTTGACGGCTGTAGTCGAACCCATCATTTGCCCCCAAGACATGAGGGACTTTTAGTTCGTCGTGTCTTTCGACTCTCGACCTCCCGACCTCCCGATATTAGGATCGGGGATATTTCCCTTGGCATAGTCACTCAATACTAGTCTTCTTCTTCACGTTTCCTTGATGCCTTGTGGATAACTGCCAAATCCGAGGGGACTCCCCGGCTCCCCAGTCATTAAATGCAGTAGATAATGAAGTGACGTCATCAGTACCCGTGCCTGATTCTCTGTGTCTGCTTTTTCTGAAAAGTGTTTTTCAGGCCATTTCATCATTGCACCTGCTGCCATTCCGCACGTTTCATCTCAACGGTCCAGATTAGAACGCTTCAACTTCGACGGTTCAGATTAAAGCGCCCCTTCGACTGTCCTCTTCGCCTATAAATCCTCACCAAGGGTACAGTTTCCTCTTATTATCTACAAATTTTCGAAAGCTTTCTGCAACTCTTGAGACCTTAGTGTTTCTTCGGCCATCTTTCCGGCAATGTCAGGTTCATTCTTCCAGCCTCCAATTATCATGTCAGGTAAAGGTTTCTTCTCTATTGTTCGCCTTCATCTTTTCTTAGTTTGATTGTAATTTTCCGGAAAAACCTAACGTCCCTTTCAATGGCTGATTTCAGACAGTGGATCTGGTTTCGAGGGAAGGAAGCCTTTCAACTTCGACTATGTTCTGAACGAAATTTTCAGCACTGCTTATGATGCAGCTCTCCGGGAAGGATGTATCATTTCCACCAGAGAAGCCGATGCTCAAGGCCGGAAATGCATACCACAAGTTCAGAGTGAAGAGGAGCTACTTCTTCATCGGAAACTCCTCGATCCCATGACCCCGATAGCCAGTCCTCCAACGGCTGACCCTGTGGAGCCTTCTGCCATAGACCTTGCGGACCCTGTTCCCGTTGATGCCGCTAACAAGGATTAGGCCTAATTGCTTATCGCTAGAATCTTTGTATTCTCCTCCTTTTGTAATCATCGGGCATTCGAGCCCCATTAATATCAGACTTTCTTAGTTCCGATTCTTTCATTGCACTTCTCCCAGTGGCTTTACTATACTTTCTTAAGTCGAAACCTCGACACTTAAGATATTCTCGTACATCACTTAAGACGATTTACTAACTTGCACCACTTAAGGCGACTTACCATCATGCACCACTTAAGGCGACTTTCCAAGACTTAGAATAAGATCAAGAATCACGCATCACTTAAGACGGCTTAATCTCGTGCATCACTTAAGACGACTTAATCTCGTGCATCACCTAAGACGACTTTATCTCGTGCACCACTTAAGGCGACTTAATATCGTGCACCACTGAAGGCGACTTTACATCGTGCACCACTTAAGGCGACTTTACATCGTGCACCACTTAAGGCGACTTTTCAACCTGCGCCACTTAAGGCGACTTAATATCGTGCGCCACTGAAGGCGACTTTACATCGTGCACCACTTAAGGCGACTTTTCAACCTGCGCCACTTAAGGCGACTTAATATCGTGCACCACTGAAGGCGACTTAATATCGTGCACCACTTAAGGCGACTTTTCAACCTGCGCCACTTAAGGCGACTTAATATCGTGCACCACTGAAGGCGACTTAATATCGTGCACCACTTAAGGCGACTTTTCAACCTGCGCCACTTAAGGCGACTTAATATCGTGCACCACTGAAGGCGACTTAATATCGTGCACCACTTAAGGCGACTTTTCAACCTGCGCCACTTAAGGCGACTTAATATCGTGCACCACTGAAGGCGACTTAATATCGTGCACCACTTAAGGCGACTTTTCAACCTGCGCCACTTAAGGTGACTTAATCCTTATGCACCACTTAAGGCGATTTTTCAGTACTTAGAATAAATCTAAGAATCGCGCGCCACTTAAGGCGACTTTTCTCGTGCACCACTCAAGGCGACTTTTCATCGGGCACCACTTAAGGCGACTTTTCGTCGGGCACCACTTAAGGCGACTTTTCATCAAGCATAGTGTTTCTTCAAGTGATCGCCACTAAAAGAATGCTTTAATACTCTGCTATCGAGGTCTTCAAACTTGTATGCATTCGGGGCCGGCATCCCCACGACCTTATGAGGTCCTTCCCATTTTGGTGACATCTTGCTGATTCGATCCAAAAGGGTAAACTCGTTGCGACGCCAAACCAACTCCCCGGCGAAGAACTGTCGGGATTTTACTCGTCGATTGTAGTACCTGGCCGTCACCAAACGCATTCGAGCTTGGACATCATCGGCTTCCCGCCTCTTCTCTTCGAGTAAGTCCAAGTCCAGACGTCTCATTTCATCATTTGTCAGAGGCTCGTAATATCTCATCTGATGGGACGCCACAGCTACCTCCACGGGGGCGACAGCCTCCGTGCCATAAACGAGGCCAAACGGAGTCTCCCCTGTTGATCGTTTGGGTGTCGTTCTAACAGCCCAAAGTACGTTTTCCAGTTTGTTCAGCCACTTGCCCTTCAGGGCATAGACCCTCTTCTTCAGGCCATCCATCACGATTTTTTTGGCTGATTCCACCTGGCCATTAGTCTGAGCATGGCGTACGGAAGCATTCCGATGCTCGATGTTCAACTCCTCCAGATACTCCCTCACCTGAGAGCCGTTAAACGGTGGGCCATTGTCGTTGATCACCACCTTAGGAATCCCGTATCTGGACACAATGTGGGTCTGGGAGAACTTGACGATCTGATTCCCCGTCAATCTGGCCAATGCCTTCGCCTCTATCCATTTCGAAAAATAATCGATTGCTACAAGTAAATACTTACATTGACCTTGTGCTTGTGGAAGAGGTCCCACCAAGTCGATGCCCCACTGCGCGAAGGGCCAAGCGCTCTTGATGGATGTCAGATTAGCGGCCCGAGCCGTGATACTCGGGGCGTATCTTTGGCACGCGTCACAGGATCGGACCAACGTCGTTGCTTCCTTGCTCATCGTGGGCCAATAATAGCCCAAGTTCAGCACTTTCCTCATAATGGATCGGGCCGCTTCATGACAAGCCGCGACCCCTTCATGCACCTCCTTCAGGATTCGATTTGTGTCGGGCTCTGCCACACACTTCAAGTACGAAGTTGAGAACCAGCCCTTCTTGTATAGCAAATTGTCCAGCATCACATAATTAGCCGCGATCCGATGTATCCTGTCCGCTGCTACTTTATCATCGTGGACTGCCCCCGTAGTCAGGTACGCGGCTATCGGGGACATCCTAGTCGGCTCTTCCTCCGATCTTGTCTCAATGGTACACACCTGTGTCGGGTCGATGGTCGATAAGATCACATTTTCTAAGAAGTGCACCTTCCGATTTTCTTCCAAGGGTGCCCCCAGGGCAAATTTGCTCAAGGCGTCTGCCTCTACGTTTTCCTCCCTCGGGATTGCTTCGATGTCGAAGCATTTAAAGCTCTCCTTCAAGGTTTGTACCTCTCGTAGATACTTCTTCATTATCGGGCTCCTCGCTTCGTATCGCCCTTGAACCTGATTCACGATTAAAGCTGCGTCACACCTCACTCTCAAGTGATCGACTCCAGTGCCTCTAGCAATTTTCAGGCCTGTGATAAGAGCCTCATACTCCGCTTCGTTGTTTGTGGCCTTGAATGTTAAAGCCAAGGCATATCGGAGCGGTTCACCTCCACCCAGTGGTATCAACAAAAAGCCTGCTCCTGATCCGTCAGAACTCGAGGAGCCATCTGTGTACATTTCCTAGGTATTTTCCTCATTTGGCTGTTCTGATTGCTCTGCCCTCTCTGGTTGTTCTTTTGTCGGGACCTCCATGGTTGCCCCCTCTACAGGGCCCGCTTCTTCTAGATCGGGGGCTGTAGATTCTGCTATGAAATCCGCCAATGCCTGGCCCTTGATAGCTGTTCTTGGAGCAAAGTGTATGCGAAACTCACTAAGCTCTACTACCCATTTCACTAATCTTCCCGACGCATCCGGTCGGTTCAAAAAATGCTTCAAAGGCTGGTTTGTCAGCACAGTGATCTCGTGTGCGTGGAAATAAGGCCTTAGCTTCCGAGCAGTAATAATCAACGCAAAGAGGTACTTCTCAACGGCAGGATAATTTGATTCAGACTTGGCAAACGCCTTACTTACATAATAGACGGGGACTTGATTACCCTCGACAACCTTCACTAACACAGAGCTAATGGCAAATTCAGAAACAGCCAAATAAAGATAGAGCGGCTCGCCTGGAACCGGTTTCGCCAACGGCGGGAGGGTGCGAAGGTGTTGCTTGAGTGCTTGGAACGCCTCTTCACACTTGGCGGTCCACTCAAATTTCTTGTTGGCCCTCAGGACTTCAAAAAATGGCATTGATCGGTCGCTGGCTTTGGACAGGAAGCGATTCATTGCAGCGAATCGGCCATTCAGCACTTGTACCTCCCGATGGTTTATCGGAGACTGCATCTCCTCGATCGCCCTCAGCTTCTCGGGATTCACCTCAATTCCTCTCTGGCTCACCATAAAGCCCAAAAATTTCCCTGAGTGGACTCCGAAGGCGCATTTCGTCGGGTTTAAGCGAACTTGATGAAGCCTCATCCGCTCAAACGCCATGGTTAGGTTGTGTACATGATCCTCGGCTTGTCGGGACTTCACCAGCATATCATCCACGTAAGCCTCCATGGTTTCTCCCAGCATATCTCCGAACAGCTTGTTCACCATCCGCTGGTAGGTGGCCCCAGCATTGATCAACCCGAAAGGCATGACATCGTAGTGATAGATGTCACTGTCTGCATAAAATGCTGTGTGAGGAGCATCCTCCTTGGCCATCTTGATCTGATTGTAGCCCGAGTACGCATCCATGAAGCTCAACAGCTCATGTCCCGATGTGGCATCTACCAGCTGGTCGATTCTCGGGAGTGGGTAGCAGTCCTTCGGGCAAGCCTTGTTCAGGTCGCGGAAATCCACACACATCCGCCATTTCCCATTAGTCTTCTTTACCAGTACTAGATTAGCGACCCAAGTCTGGAATCGAAGCTCTTTAATAAACCCAGCATCGAGCAACCTGCCCACCTCCTGCTGGATCGCAATCTTCTTATCTGTGCCCATCGAACGCCTTTTCTGCGTGATAGGTTTGATTGCGGGGTCTATCTTCAGCTCGTGCACGATCACATCGGGGCTGATTCCTGGCATGTCGCTCGGGGACCAGGCAAACAGCTCCTTGAACTCCTTCAGCAACTCAATCAGTTTTTGAGTTGTCTCCTCAGTCAGAGCAGACCCGATTTTCACCTTCCTCTGGGGGCCGTCGATCTCGACTTCTTTCAGATCTTCTACGGGGGCGGGACGCCCAAACTCCTCTCTAGGATCTGTGTCTGTCTGGAGGACAGTCATGGCCTCTCGCCTCCTTCTTCGTGTGGCATTAACGTAGCATTTTCGAGAAGCTACCTGATCACCCTTGACTTCCCCGACTCCGTGGTCGGTCGGGAACTTCATCTTCTGGTGCACTGTCGAGGCAACTGCCATCAAGGGGTTGATGGTAGTTCTTCCGATAATCGCGTTGTAAGTTCCCGCGGAATCAACTACCACAAACTCCACGTTCCGCCTTTCTGATTTCCACCCACTACCAAACTCCACTGGTAAGGTGATTACCCCTAGCGGATAAGAGGTTGAACCAGAGAACCCGACCATCGGGAAGTTTGCCTCCTTCAGATCTTTCTTCGTTTTTCCCATGGCCTCCAGCGCGTCCATGAATAGAATATCGGAGGAGCTCCCTTCGTCGATTAGAATTCGCTTCATTTCGAACCCGTCTACATCCAAGGTTACCACCAAGGCGTCATCGTGCGGAGTTTCCACGCCTATGAGATCTTCCGACGAAAAGAAGATTACCATCTCTTCTTTCAAGGTCCAGGATCGGGACCTCTTACCCAGCACCACCGCCGTAGGGATTCTAGAGGCATAAACCTCTCGGGCGGATGAAGTATCACCTCCAGCAGCAAACCCTCCATGAATCACATTGATAGTGCCCCGTCTCTCCTTACGAGCACCGGATGACTCTGGATCGGTTCTCTTCTTCTTTGGGGACCGATCGCGGGATCGGGACCGCGATCGGGACCGAGAGCGGGATCGACACCGCTTATCCCCGACGAATTCCTTGAGCTTCCCCTTCTGGATCAGCTTTTCGATCTCCTTCTTCAGTTCCCGACAGTGGTTGGTGTCGTGACCATTTGCGCGGTGAAATCGGCAGTAGCGATCCGTGCGAGATCCCAAGAATTCTCCGTCCTTCTTTGGGGGGGTACCTGGAGATACCTTGTCGTTCCATGACCGTCAATACCTCTGCCATGGAGCAGTTGAGAGGAATGTCGAGATCCTCCCGCTTATCCTTCCTTGAAGAACGCCTATCGTCCCTTCGATCAGGGCGGCCTCGATTCCGACTACTTTCGGGTTTACCCTTTGACTTACGATCGTCGAAAGGTTTAACCGACTGCTTCCCTTTGTTCGACTTTGGGGGCTCCAACTCTCCCGCGGCTATCTTTGACTCCTGGACATCGATTTGCCGTTTTACCCTCTTCTGTAGTGCCTCCATATTCCACACAGCCTTTTCAGCTACACTGTGCATTAGGTCGGAACCGTAGGGGGCCGTTAAGTTCCGAATAAAGGTACGGATGGTTTCTCCCTCCGAGATCTCCTCATCAATCTCTGCCACACTGGCAGTGTACCGCTGGTAATAGTGCGCCAGCGATTCGTCGGGCCTCTGTACCACTTGGGTCAGGGACCTCACACTCTTCAGCAAAAGTCTTCGACCCTGGTACTGCTGAATGAACCGGTCGTGCATATCTGCCCAGCAAGTGATGCAGCCTGGGGGCAGACTAAAGAACCAGGTCAGGGCTCTTTCTCCAAGTGTGTTCGGGAACAGCGTACACACTATGTCTTCATTCGGGGCTCTTCCCAGACATGCCATGAGGTGCTTCTGGACATGACGAACTGGATCTCCTTCACCATCGTACTCCTTTATCGTGGGGATATCCAGCCCTGGTGGGGCTAGGGTGTCTATGAGTCGGGGAACGAAGGGATGAGTAGACCGATCCCTCAGCTCCGATACCAGCGGCTTCTGCTCTCCCATGCAGATGTTCACGATCTTTACCACCTGATCGGGGGTAATGAGACCATTCAGGGGAATGGTCATGTGCTGTACTGGCCCTGGCCCATCAACCACGAACCTCTCTGGCTGAGTGGACACCCTACTCCTGTCCTGACCTCGGGGCAGAGCTTCCTGCGCGTTCCGAACCTCTGCTGGTGGGGCCACTTCTTCTAACGGGGGCATCTCCTCCTGCCTCCTCGCGGCCTCCATCCGATCTAAGAGAGCCTCCACGGCTGCCAAAAACATGGGCATGGCTTCTGCCACGGCTCTTGTCAGGTCTGTAGCTGGGGGAGCCTCCTGCCCCCTATTGCCCTGGTGCTGAGCAGCAATGTCTTCGGGACCTTCATTGTGCCCCCCTGTCTGGGAGAGCTCAGCCGGGGGAAGGTTCTGGTTTTCCTCCTGTTCTAGTAGTGAATTCAGAGTTGTTGCAGCGGGGTGACGGGAACCACCAGATTGTCCCTGTCTTCTGTGCTTGCCAGCCGCCATCGATCGAGTAGAAGGCATATCAGCTTTTTGTTTGATTCCCACAGACGGCGCCAATGTTGGATCACGGTGGAACTCCGGTACGGACTTTTGACGGCGATCCTAGCTCCTTCGCTCCACGCAATCCTGCAAGAGGGGATAGACCGGGCGGTGACCCAGAATCCCTCTCCGATGCTTAAATGAGTGCCTAGTACGAACTGGCAAGCAATAATCTCAAAGGGTATGTAATTCAACGTAAGTGATCTGAGGTGACCCCTTGCCCTTTTATAGACGAAGAGATACCTCAGTTACCTGGTGAACCGTTGGGGGTGGTTAGCCCGTATCCTTCGTATCTCGGATGTGATCCCGCCTATCTAGGCCATGATCTCGCTTATCTCGGCCACGCCCCGCGTATCTCGGCCACGCTCCGTGTATCTTAACCACGTTCCGCGTATCTCGGCCACGCCCCGCGTATCTCAGCCTTATCCTCTGATAGCGAGTCCCGACTAACATCGGGGACTCTAGAGTTATCTCGTTGTGTCACCGCTCGGGGCCCCTCGTCATCGTGACAGGGCCAATCGTTCTCAGGGATTCGTCATCGGGGCCTACTTAAAGGCTTCTCATCGGGAGCTTCCAGCTCATCTGCCGGAACCGACTCTGTCGGGACCTTTCATCATCGGGACTCCCTTCGTCGGGACCCTTCTCCTGGGTCATCTTGAACTTCATTTGGGGCCTAGTGGGCCTGTTTGCCGTTTCCTCACCATTAAAGGGCTTGACGGCTGTAGTCGAACCCATCAGTGTTATCAGAACCGGACCGGACCAGTGGTCCGACCGCGGTCGGACCGGAACCGGACCCCTCCACGGTCCGGTTTGCTCATTTCCGGAGGATGTAAGCGAACCCGGTTCTGAAGTCCGGTTTTCACCGAACCGGCCGGTTTTGGGCGAACCGGGCGGTTCGCCGGTTCGGACTCCTTTCCTTTCATTAAAAAAAAATTAGGGTTAACTTACTTACAGAGAACCGGGTCGGACCGGCGGTCTGGATTAGTATTTCTATTATTGGGTTGAATTATTCATAATTATATCATATATATATTGTATTATGTGGATCAGCAACCGAACCGGGTCGGACCGGCTGTCTGACCGGTGAACTGGGAACCGACACCCTTGCCGGTTCGACGTCTGGTCCGGTTCTGAAAACATTGTATATATATATTTTAAAAAAACATTATTATATATATATATATATATATATATATAATTAATTAGTTATTTATGGCAACTTTTTATTATTATTATTATTTATTGATAGAGATGCATAATATTTTTAAGAAATTAATTTTGAAAACAAATTTTGATGAAAAAAAAAGAATGACATTGCATAATTTTTTTATTGAATTAAAATCTCGCGCAAAGCGCAAGGAAATAAGTAGTACATTTTTAATTTGTTCGACATACAAAATGTCGCGTACATTTACGTTATATATAAGTGTTAATTATTAAATTGTTATTTGATATTTACCTAGTCGAATACATTGTTAGATGATTTTTTTAACATTGCTAACTTAAGTTTTATATATGTATACTGAAAAAAAATAAAAATCATACGCATGCTCTCTACTAACTCCGTTAAAAATTGACCAGTTTTCAGTTGGGCAAGCCAATTATCTTGCCCAATTGAGCCATATCAAGGTTTAGTTTCTCTTATGAAATTTCAATAACTAAATTAATAGTGAAACAAACTTTAGAATGCAACTATTAAGAGCACATAAATAAACCATTATATACTTTGATGATGGAAAAAGAAACTATCCTACACCAAATAGGAAACGAAGATTCTTTTGGATTTTATATCTCAAACTTTACCTATTATTATATTGAGTAATTCCTTAAAGTGTGAAAAAAAGAGTGAAAAAACCATAGAAAGTTAACAACTGCCACATGTCAGTTAACAATTTGACATAAATTGGAAAGAGAATCATGCAATGCATTGCCATGTGGCATGTGGCAGCTTTCTATGGTTTTTTCACACTTTGTTTCACACTTTCTATCAAAGCCTATTATATTATATAATGGCCAAAACAATTTAGGTATTAAATGGGCCTTAATCGGTATCACCATCAATATCAATCAACATAAAAAAGGGCACGTTGATTCCATTGAGACTTTCCAAATTCTGTCCCGAAGAAGCAGCAGCAGAAAAAGCATTTCAGTTAGCAGCACAGAGTCGCACCTCATTCCTTCTGCTCTTCTGCTGCCACTACCCATCTAAAATCCTTGTCCTCGCCTGGTCTGCCGCCACCATTTTCATGATCAACTCACATTATCGACGTCAAACTTAATTCCGCCGCCGTTTCGACGACTATTGCTCTCTTCCTTGTGATCGATCATCTGCTGCTCTGTCCTCCTGCAGAATTTTTTGCAGATTTTGTTGAAGGTCTGGTTCTATACGTCTGTCTACTGCGAAAGTTGTTCCGGAACTGAATTTCCAACTGAAGCCAAATTTCTCGTATTGCATTGATTTATTTCCACCTAATGTGCTTCATCAATGACATTTTTACTGAAATTAGCTAGATACTGAAATTTAGTTAGATTGGAGCGGTATATACGTTTTCGTGTGAGATGTTATTCTGCAATGTACTAAGGATGATGATGATACTGGATAACCGATATTATATTATTGTTCAAATTCCGTGTCATCTGCTTGTTGTTCATGCATTATCTATAGTTTATTATCCAGGTATTATTGTTCTTGACGCGTATCTAATATAACTTCGGACGCTTCGTAATCTACTAGGCGTGCATTTGGTTTTAAACTTTGTTTTGCTCTGGTAAATTTTCCTTTAATTACTTGCTCATTCATGAAGCATGGATTGAATTGCAAAATTGGGATTCATGGCCGCTTGTAGTTTTTTAGTTTGATATTGTATGTGTACGGATACTGTTGTTTGGTTCAGTTGATCTTAGAGTTTCCATACTAGTTACTACTTACTACTAACTTTGGTTTGTGAGAATCGATAGTATGGACAATTTAATGTTGTTTGATTCTCATTCGTGGGCTGTTCATGTTTATATTGTGCTATCTAATGAGTTTTTTGTGTGTTTTCCATCGAATATATATTCTGACCTTTTTCTGGTTCATGACCTAGTTCAGGATCTGTGAATCGAAGAGCTCTGGAAAGCCAAATTAGAAGTACAACAGCAAATGCAAACCACTTTATGCTTTACACTGTAAGCTTATCTTGCTGATAGTAAGTAAGCATGGACAAGTTTGCTAGCACCCGCAGGTTTTAATTTCTTGTGACCTACTCCACGTTTACGTTTAAAATAATCATCAGTTTTAAAATAATCATCAACTTGAATTGTGAATGACTGCAGTCAAGGTGTTAAAAAGATGAATGACAATACGAGGTCAGTTATGCCTATAGTAATTGGAATCATGTTCGGTTTCTTAATTGGGAAGTCTTTTCCTACATTATCCATAACTAAGGTACTCCATTGGGATCTCGTCATCATTTTCCCTGTTGTTCTTCATTTATTTGCACATATATATTATATATACTTTTGTAGCTTAAAATAAACTTATTTGTTGATTGGTTGTTTTACTTTCTACTCTGCAGATTAATCTCCCATCCAGCCTCCTGCCAAGTATTCAAGTTGGATGTTCAGAGAAGGTGAGAATACAACCAATGGTCATTGCTCAGGAAAGGTTAAAATCTCTGCCAGTAGAGGAAAGTAAGAATATTAGCTCCATCCAAGATCGAGATAAGGTAATTTCTAAGTTTCTCTAGCTATTAGCATTCATCGCATAGAATATCTGAAGAAAAGTCCACATATGTGCCTACGAATAATGAGCAGCTTGAGGGTTAGAGAAGTTTCATCCATAGAATTACATTACTAGAGTAGTAGAATTGTTGTTTATACAATTCACAATTCAGTAGAGATGGAAGTTTGAGGTCCACCTCCTGTTTGATTCATATTATCTGGTTCTTTGTTGATCTCAACAGATTTGGGTTCCCACTAATCCACTAGGTGCAGAACAGTTGCCACCCAGAATTGTGGTTAATGAGTCAGACTTCTACCTACGCAGATTATGGGGTAATCCGAGAGAGGTGGGTCTCTTCTTACATACTAATATCCAAAATTTTTCGTAGGCACGACGTACTAATTTTGGGAAGAATATCTCTAGGTTCTAAGGAGATTTAAGTCTTTGGGACTCAGATTAGTATCAAGATAGACCATAACATTTTATTGCTCAAAGAATAAACATGTCATCACACCATTCTAATTCTTCAGGATTTAACCGTCGAGCCAAAATATCTTGTGACATTCACTGTGGGTATTGCTCAGAAGCAAAACATTGATGCAGCTGTGAAGAAGGTCTGTCTCTTTCATGTTTATCTATATATTCATCCACTTTCATTTGCTTAATTGGGTGGGCTGTGGTGCTGCTTTTGAACTTGCAGTTCTCAGGGAACTTCACGATTCTGTTATTCCACTATGATGGAAAAACAACTGAGTGGGATCAGTTTGAGTGGTCCAAAAGGGCCATACATGTGAGTGTCCAAAAGCAGACAAAGTGGTGAGGAATGAACTCCAACTCGTTTTATTGTTTCCTTAGAGCATGTCATGAGAACGTTTTACTTCAATATTGGATCAGGTGGTATGCAAAGAGGTTTCTGCATCCAGACATTGTTGCATCTTACGATTACATTTTTATGTGGGACGAAGATCTAGGAGTTGACCATTTTGATGCAGAGGAGTAAGTAGATAAAGTAATTCTATCATGCACCATTTGAGTCATGAAATTTTAACTAAACTACGGTTGCTTCATGCTGTATGTGTCCAGATACATTAAAATTGTGAAGAAACATGGTTTAGAGATTTCCCAACCCGCATTGGAACCGCATAGTAGAGGCTTGACATGGCGTATGACTAAAAGAAAAGATAATCAAGAAATTCACAAGTGAGTTCACAATTTACTAAAAAAAGACCATGCTCTTTGCAGTTCAATCTTTGAAGGTCAACTAACATTTGTCATATTAATATGTTCACTTGTTTGCTGCAGAGAAACAGAGGAGAGACCTGGTTGGTGTCCAAAACCACATTTGCCCCCTTGTGCAGCGTATGTAGTTTTCACAAACATAATCTTGTCATTGTCTTATAATCTAAATGGGTCACTCACAAAAGTGACATGCATTGTCTATGATTTCACCTTCGGATAATGCAGATTTGTCGAGATCATGGCCCCAGTTTTCTCAAAGAAGGCATGGCGCTGTATATGGTATATTCTTCAGGTATATTATATGGTTCCTTTCATTTCATTTCCGCTTCAACGGCATAGATTTCATTTCAATAAATTTGTTTCTTGTTTCAATTCTGCAGAATGACTTGGTCCATGGATGGGGTCTCGATTTTGCCCTCAGAAGATGTGTGGAGGAGGTAAGTGACCTGCCAAGCAAATCACTTACTGCTCTTGCCTATCTATTAGCTAACTATACATGATTTATTTCTATGGTTGTTCTACACTCACCAGCCTGCACATGAAAAGATTGGAGTGGTCGATTCGCAGTGGATTGTTCACCAAGGCATTCCTTCGCTCGGGAACCAGGTAAAAATGAATCAATTTGCTTAATGTATCTCAGATTCATCACTACTTTGTTTAATTGCTTAATGTTTGTTGTATGTGCTTTTGCGGTGCTATGTTTAGGGAGAAGCAATCCAAGGGAAGCAGCCATGGCAAGGGGTATATATATATATATATATATATCTAAAGGACAATCTTTTTTAAAAATGAAACAAACTGTGTGTTGATTGTTGAACAAGTAACAACAAAGGCATGATTTTCATTTCATGCAGGTGAGGGAGAGGTGCAACAAGGAGTGGAGGATGTTTCGGAAACGGCTGGATGCTGCAGATGATGCGTATTTTATGGAGAAAGGTATCGATCGACGGTCGTCCGGTTGAGATCTCAACAATCACAAGATTGTCAACTAAAATCATAGCCATCGATTTATTCTAGTTTTAGGACTATAGAAATATTTTCTGATGTTAATTGTAAATTGACATTGACCATATTTATCTTTTTATTGATTAATTATAAATAAATTAGTACTTCTTCCTACTTATTTGTACCATATTTTTGGCCATATAGGGAGTTATATACTCTGAAAGCACATACTTCAACTAATGATGTAGCATAAGTTACGAGTGAGTAATGGTCTAGCAAGACCATAACCGAGCCTAAGACCGCCCAAGACCAAGACCATTAACCCAAGACCGTTTAGGACCAAGACCAATGGTCTTCTTTTATTGGTCTTAATTTCGGTCCAAGACCACTAAGACCATTTGAGACCATTTAGGACCATTAAAACCATTGTATTATTAAAAAAAAACTGGAAATAATAATTTATAATAAAAGTTAAAACCTTCGCTGAGCGTCGAGAGCAAACTTGAGATCTCATTTGGCCGGGTTCCCCCAACCCGGCAAAATATGTTTTTTTTTCTGTGATTTTTTTTTTTTTTTTGCTTTTTTAATAGAAGTTGTAAAAATTAATGGTTTTGTAATTTTTTTTTTTCTAAAAAACCTATTCGAGAATTTGGTTGTGGGTTGTTGTCATCGCAATTAATTAATTTTGAGAAAAAAAAAAGAAAAAAGAAACACTACTTGGCCGGGTTGTGGGAACCCGGCCAAATGAGTTCGAAAAAATATAAAATTAGTAGTTTTGTAATTTTTTTACGAAAACTGGTAAACGGAAAATGTCTGTCAATTTGCCCTCTAGGGTTCACCATTACCAATAGGTTTTTTAGAAAAAAAAATTTACAAAACCATTAATTTTTACAATTTCTATTAAAAAAAACAGAAAAAACAGAAGAAAAAAAAATACATATTTGGCCAGGTTGGGGCGACCCGGCCAAGTGAGATCCAATTTTTCTTCCGGAAAAAAAAAAAATTCAGTTGGCCGGGTTGGGGGAACCCGGCCAAGTGAAGTCCAATTTTGGAACTCACTTGGTCGGGTTCCCCCAACCCGGCCAACCCTATATTTTTAATTAGTTTTTTTTTTCTAGCCTATATTGGTATTTGGTTGTCCATGTAACCCTATTTTGGTCAAAAACTCAATAATTAGTTTATGAAGTTGCTTGCTACAAGAGATGAAAAATTTATGTTTGTAAAGTGCAAAGTGCCAAAATACTACATTTTCGTGTTTGATTTATTTTCTGTCTAATATCAGGGAAATTGTAACTTTGTTACACCAAGTTACGTAATTTGATAAGTGTCTTATTTGTTATTTATGGATCGTATAACCATAAAACTTATTTGAACACTTTATCAGATATTGATTACACCAATCTCAACTATTATATATAATTATAATAAACATATTTTCAATTTAAAATTATTACAAAATAATATTCGACAAATTTTAAAAAATTAAATTAAATTAAAAAACATAAAAAATAAAAATGGTCATACATGGTCCTAATGGTCTGGACCAAAACCAGAACCAAAAAGACCAAGACCATTTGTAAATGGTCCAAATGGTCCTGGTTTGGTCCTAGACCGTTTGGAGGAGGACCATTTACAAATGGTCTTGCATGGTCTTGGTCTGGTCCTGACCAGGACCAGACCACGCTCACCCCTTGCATAAGTAGATATGTAATAACACATGATTTAGGTTTAACTGGTTATCTTGCTTACTTGTCATTTTAACCAACTTAATTTATATATATTCCTAAAATAATTAAGGGTTAATGACCTAATTACAGTCTCAAGTTTGGATCATGTTACTTTTAGGTGTTTAAGATTTAAATTGTTATTAGTAGGTGTTCTAGGTTTCGTTTCCATCTATTTTTTTTATGTTAAACTTGACAAATTTGGTATGAGTTTTATTAAGTTTATGTATATTTAAGACAATTAAATTAAATTGAACAGCAATTTTTCATTGGTAAAAATAATTAATTTTACATAAATTCGTCAATTTCATTGTATATACACTAATTGACATAAGTTAAAAGAAAGCAAAAATATAATTTTCTTTCTTTTCTCTAAATATTTTTACTGTTGAATTTTATGAAGCCATTAAAATTTAGCAACATATTAAACATGAGATACATAAAACAATATGATACATATTTGAAAATGTAATTAAATTATTAACCCAACTTTAAATTTAATTAAAAAATTATAACGAGGTGGCATCAGCTCCGTGCCACGTCTCAATTATTTTATTTATCAATCAACTTAGAAAGATATTTTGTTGTAACAAGAAAGATATTTCATTTGTTTAAGTTAATTAATTATGATGACGGGTACGTTACTTAAACTTAAACATATATATTGGGGGCAACTAAAGAGAAGTTCTGTCTTCTTCTATTCTCATCTTCCCTAACAAAAATGCAGCCGCAATCGTGCGACACGTGGCCTACGATGAGCAGATTCCATCTTTTCTGCCATAAACACCACACGTGTCATAAACGTGGCACGTACTCAATAATTTATCAACTGCCGTCTCCAGTCCTCAAGTCAATCAGATATTCTCGTTTCTCTCCCACCTTATTTGAGCTCCCACTTTCCCGTACCATACGACGCCGTATCAGCGCTTCACCCCCATCCTTCCTTTATTCTCTCACCGGCGACGACGACGACGGCGGCAATTAAATAAATGGGTCTCTCCAGCTTCCCCGGCTCGTCGGAAGGTCTGCTCCCGTTGCTCATGGTGAGCACGGTTTTCGCCATCACGGTCCTCAAGAGAGTATCTCGTTCCTTCCGCGGCGCCGCTGATTCTCCGACCGCCGTTGAGGCGGTTGCTCCGGTGGCAATAGATCAAGGCCGGGTTCTGATTTCGCGGTTCAAATCGCTGAACCACCGCAGAAACGGCGGCGGCGGCGGGAATCAGAGGGTGGCGACGGAGTGCTGCGTGTGTCTGTGTAAGTTCGAGGCGGAGGAGGAGGTGAGCGAGCTGGTGAGCTGCAAGCACTTCTTCCATAAAGGGTGTTTGCAGAAATGGTTCGACAACCGCGGCAACGCCACTAGTTCTTGTCCCCTCTGTCGCTCTCTTCTCTAATTAGGATTATGTTCTGTAAGTTTTTTTTAGGTCGACTTAATTCCCCGCACTCTAATTAAGATCATACTGTAATTTCTACATTACTGCCTTGGTTTTTTTTTTTAATACATAATTGGAGGGTTTTTTTTTTTTTTAATGGAATCCTACGCGTGAGATGTGGGTGAAAAATTACAACTTCCTTTTATCTGTACTAATAACTTTTTCGTTTTTACCCTGGGTTAATTATCAAATTTCAGTTTCACCCAAATTATATTTAATATTTTGCTAATATAAGTTTCACATTGTTAACTTAAGTTTGATTAGTCGAATTTGTTAATAGCTTGTTGAATTGAACAGCTATATTATTTTACACACGTGGGTGATTTTCAGACTGCTTATGACGGTAGGAAGGTGTTTCTGGATTACCTCCTTTTAAGGAGAGCTAATACTTGGGTATTTGAAAAGAGTTAATATTTGTTGGGCATTTTGGTTTCGTATTTATTTACTCTAATAAAAAAGTCGATAATATACACAAATCGGTCGATAATGTCAGAATCAGATGAATCGGTTCGGTTTGGCTTTGGCTTGGCTTAGCTTGAGACAACAACCAATTCATCATCAGAGGTAAAATTTGAACGGTTGTTTTGTTGTTTCGAGCTTATTTTGTAATATATTATTATTCATTAGAAATATTTTGTACCATTAAAGACTTAAGGAGCTAGTATAGCATAATTGAGCTAGCAAAATGTTAAAAATCAAATTTTATTAACTATTTATTTGATTCTCTAAAGATCAGCTAGTATTTGTTTAACTACATTTACCGTAAGATAAAGTCAGTTGTTTAACTACTGCTGGTAGTTTTTCTTCTCCAGTTCAAATATTGATTCTGTTTAAGGTTGTTTCTCCGAATCTTGTCTTTTAAAACTTTAGTGATGATTGGCAACTTGGTCATGCAATTCACCTGTCGGATGAGAGATGTTGAGTTCAGTGGGTAACGTAGATTTTGCAGCAACACCAATTGTATAACATCAACAGAGAAATCAACCAGACAGATATTTACATCGGCCAAACAAAACTACCCGACCAGAATCACAATCTTTGCTCTCTTTGACAATTCCCAGGTAAAAGGAACTTATACTCATCGGCTTTCTCCAACAAGTACGCCGGAAGATGGATCGCCGAAAACGAATGTGGGACCGCCCCCATTTTCCCGATGATCTCCTTCAACGAGTCCCCTGCCGGAAGCATATCGAACAGATCTGTTCCCTTGCAAATCACTCTCTGTATCCTCTCGCTTTTCCAATACCTTGAAGCCCTCATTCGATCCGAGTGCCTCGAAGCCCTCATCTTGAACATGAACTCGCTGACGTGGCGGAAGCAGAAGCTGCAGTGCCACCCGGCATCTGCCAACACATCGTCTGACTGTCTCAACCGACTGTACTTTGTCTTCCCCGTCTTGTACCTGTGGACTGAGGCTGTCCAGCTATGATCATCAACCAAGAACTCGAACGAGTATAAATAGTTTTTCATCCGGAGGTGGAGGATTTCCGGAATATCCTCGCACCACCTCAGCAGATTCACAGTGTGGCGGCTCGGGATCTCGTCCACATCAGACATTATCAATAGGTCATCGTCGGAGATGCCGGAGGATTTTATCAGCTGATCGAGTTCGACTCTCTGGTATGCTTCTTCTACAAATCGGTCTTCCTCTAGGGTTTTGAGCCTTCCCGGGGTGGTGTTATAAATTAACCTCGACTCCACGAATTGGAACTGGTCTCTGTTGTTGGAGAAGACGAGTGGCTTTTGGAATCCGGTGAAGGTTGAATTGGATTCGAGGAGGATGAATTTCGTGACGTAAGGGTGGAGTTCTTTCCAGCGGATCGTGAGGAGATCAAGTTCGTTGCTGAAGAGTACTGCATCGTAGACTCGCCTGGGGGATTGTCGGAGCTTCCAGCCATGGAGGTTGCAGAGTTTGTCCATGGAGATGTTCTGGTGGTAGTAGTGGGGGATTTCGTGAAAGGGTAAGGGAGGGGATTCGAACAAGGGTTGGAGGAGGTAAGCGATTTCGTTGGCGTGGATGTAGATGAGGAAAATGCAGGTCGGGATGAATGTGAATAACGCAATGTATTTCTTCAAATTTATGCAGTGTAGAATGCATCGAAATCGTGAGAATCCGAATAGTTTCCCAGAATCCTGCAAAATGTAAATACAAGCATATATCTATTACAGGTTACCGATTGGGACAATTGATCTATCTAATCAATAACCTAATCATAATTCTAACGATCTAGTTTAGGCAAGCAAGACGACTTCAATTTTCTTCAAATTCTACTTCTACTCAGATAATTCAATCAATCCAATTCTAATCCAGCACAGACTTCAATTACTCAGAAACCCTAAAAGATGCAAAGAGCGCGGCTGATTGAAGTTACCTGGCCGCAAAGACCGCCACAGATTTCATCGGTCTTTTTGGACTTAGAGCAGTAGTGACCGCCGGCCTCGGACATCGTCCACCACATTGTTCTTCCGACGGAGAGAGAGAAATTTGGTTCTCCGGCAGCGGTGGAGTGATCCAGAGGAGAGCTTCAACGACCGATCATCCGGGAGGGGAATGAGTAAGGGGATCGAGATGAAGCGGAGTTTTGACGGAGTGAGTACAATGGGAAGGCAACGGAGGAGGCGGAGACTTCCACTCTGTTTGTGAATTGGGTATATCTGAGTTGGAATGAATCCACATGGACAGTCACCAGTCACCACCACCTACAGCTGGAGAAAGGCATCTCCTAAATTCAGCTATATCCTTTTTCTAATAGGCGGAGATTTACAGTTTGTTTGTATCATTTTACAAAATTATTTTGAGTTAGGATCTTTATCAGTTTGGATGTCTAGATCTCTTAGGATCTTTACAATTTGCATCACCTATGATCGAATTCGTAGGATCCTTAAGATTTGTTAGAATCATGATCTTAAAATATTATTATTTTTTTTTTAGAATCGTGATCTTAAAATATTGATTTTTAATTATTTATTGCACTATTTACAATTTAGAGATTTATAATATTTATTTAAGTCATAATTCTGGTTATATTGTGTAATAAAATAATAATTAGTAAATACGATGAAAAAACGCAAAATCGTATAATGTATTTCTTCTTAAGTTTTATTAACTAATTTTTTTCTTAAATTGTTGCTATATTATATATATATAATTGTTATTAATTATAAGTTTGACCCGCCGACCCGCGGGTCACGGGGCGGGTCCGGGTCTAGGGCCGCAGGGCCCCGTTGATCCGCTCCGAATTTCTAATATATATATATATATATTTTATGTTAATATAATGTAACATTTACTAAACAATATGGTTAATATAGTACCTATATAAATAACATGGACTAAATCATAAATAGATGTATATTTAGATTAGTAGGATTAGTTAATTTGGATTTGGTGTTTGGATTTGAATTTGTATTTGTGATGAATTTGATGTGTTTGTTGTTTGTATTTGATTGATGTTAGATGTATGGTTTGAATTTATATACAATGTAATATTTTGTCAAAAAAATTGTATTTAATATTGGTAAATGAAAAAAAAAAAAAAAAAAAAAAAAAAAAATCACACGGCGGGGCGGGTCGACCCGTGGGATTTGTGACCCGCCCCACCCAGACCCGAGAGGAACAAGTTCCCGGATCCGGGTCAGCCAGGCCGACCCACGTGGCGGGTTCGGGGCTACAAAAACCCGACCCGCCCCGTTGCCATCCCTAATGGTAACGCATAAACCCGCACAACCATACCATATTTTAGTGTAAATATCCGCACCGTGAATCTTACATTTTATATCCATGTACGTACATATTAAATGTGGGGTAAAGTGTAAATATTCATATATATATATATATATTTTCTACCAAACAAAAAATAGTCCAATAAACTTAATAAAATTTGAGAAAAACAAGATTTGATCCCATAAAATTTCATCGGTTTGGATCAAGACCTTAGGTTGCCGAAAAAGCTACCGACGACCTTAGAAATAGCCGGATAAGTCGTCCGCGATCACTTTGGGTCTAAAGAGTTCTTAAAGGAAGCTTCCTGATTCCAAATGAAGTCACAAGTTGAGACTCTGATCAAGTGATCAGAACCATGATGGTCCAAATCGAAGATTTATGGTGTCAATTGGATCTTGTTGGATTTCGACTAACCTCGACCGTCCGCTCGTCGGTTCTTTGATTTGAACACTCGACCGTCCGTCAGATGGCTCATTCGTTAGTCCGATTTTGATATCTTGAAGTGAGCTTGAACTCCACCACCGACACCCGATACATGCACAAAGGGACAGACCAGGCTTGTGCCCGGTAATCCCTCTCTGATGCTTAAGTCAGTACTCAGAAGTTATAATCTAAGAATTGAAGTATATATTGTCATATGACTCATTGTGTAAAGAATGAGAAGAGATGTGAACTTATATTTATAGGGAATGACCTATATGGAAACTGGTCCGTGCACTTATGATGCACCAGATACCTTTGTAAGGAAAATTGTCTATGTATACTTTCATTATGGAGAGGGAATCACATATTTAATTTTAGGTCCATGAGACATCGTCATTCTACTTTGAGAAGACGAGAGACCAATCGCTTATGTCAAAGAGGTCATTTATTAATTCGTAACTAGGACAATGAGAGGAGTCGTCCCCTCTCTTATGAGAGGTGGACGATCCCTTATCATATGGGAGGGATCACCTCCTTCTCATATGAGAGGATATGATCCCCTCTCATGTATATGAGAGGGGACGACCCCCTTTCTAAGAGAGGGGTCGTCCCCCTCTCATGTGAGAGGGGACGATCTCCTCTCTAAGAGAGGGGTCGTCCCCCTCTCTTATGAAAGGGGACGGCCCCCTCTCTTATAGAGAGGGGTCGTTTTCCTCCCCTAAGAGAATGGACGATTCTCTTCTCTTTATAGAGAGGGAATTATCTTCTTCGCCCAGAGAGGGTTCTTTTACTTTGTTTTACCTTATGGTTGTCCGACTTAGACCGAATGAATGGGATTAATGTCCGATTCTTAGACCGATATCCATCAGACCTATTGAAGCCACATGGAGCTCTATCAAAGCCGCACATGAATTTATTGGAGACTTGAATTAGGGTTGGATAGAGCTCTACGGCTCCTGATGTGGCCGCGTACGACTTCCTAGTGAGTTCGGTGTCGCCATTAAATAAGGAAATTGTCGAAGTAGGGTGGCAGAAGTCGGGGGTGGTGGCTGGTCGGACTAGACCTATGTGGCGCAGCGTGGGTAACTTGTTGGTACACATTATTTCGTGATATTTATATAAATTTCATTTTAAGATCCGCACTTATATATATATATTTCATAAAAAATAGGTGCTTATGAATATGGAAGTGAGAAAAAAATCGCAAATTTTTGCCCCATTAGTTGTCTTCTCTAGTTAATGATAAAATAAATTTAACAGAAAATGTAATTGTGTTTTAAAAGTATATATAATTATATGTAACGAAATTGGTAAATTTAAGATGTAAGAACAGGAAAAGAGCTTTTGGTTCCAAAGTATTTATTATTTTGACAAATTATACAATAGATGACTCTGAATTTTAATATACACAAAATACATATTATGAAATAAATTATATTATTTTAAATTCTATATATATTTAAAAATAATAATAATATCTAATTTTAAATTGTAGTTTTAGGTGGAGATAAAAATAATTGTACCTAAGAATATTGTTCTAACTTCTAACAAATAATAACAAATTGTTTGAATATATATATATATTATAGAATATAAGTTCTTTAAAAAACTACATGAAAAATGTAGTTAAATAGTTTATATTTAAATTAAAATACATATAGATGCTTAATATGAAATTGACTGATCTGCTAGTTAAACTGTAGTTAAAAAAAAAGTTCTTTTTTCATGGGAAAAAAAACATGTATCGCTTTTACAATGGGCCACTCACAGGCCTCTTTAAGGATTCGTTTTCTTTTTTGGAGGGAAGTGTTTCAAACGATTCTTTTTTTACCCACAATTTAGGATTCCTTGAATTTCATGATCAATTTTAGAAACTTCGGAATAACGTAACGTAAGTATCGTCAATTTTATAAAAGTGGATTAGTCATGGTGAAATCTTAACGTCACATTTATTGGTTGGTACATTTAAACGCTTAAATAAACGTAATCAATTACGACTTACGAGCAAGCATATATATGAACAACGCACGTAGTAAATATATGAGATAATACTGGCCAAAAAATAAAATATGAGATAATAATTGGATATAATCATAGGGGTGACAATTTCTGACACAACACGAAAATACAATTTGTAACGGACCTGCTTTTTTTCATGTCCTGCTCTCTGCACGAAAATTTATGCCGTGTCTGACAGATCTGTGACACGACTAAACCTGCTTTAAACATGTCCATGTAGATCAGACCTGTAAGTAAACGATACACATGTTTAACACGATTTATTTGAAATTTAATATTTATATAAATATCAATAATTTATAATATATTGCAACTATTCAGTACATTAATATATTTAAAAAACTTATAATAGGATTTGTTTGTAATCAAAAACTTATATTGGAAAAAAATAAATTATAATAGGATTTCATGTGCTAGCTTCAAGATCACTTGAAATTTAAATATCGACTTATTTTTTTTGTAATGTTGGATTTTTTTATCTTTAAGTGATTTTTCTTTATGAACTTATTATTTTTATAATGATAAGACTTCAAATTATTTATCAAAATATGATGGTGCTGGATTTTTAGGATGATTTTGTAACGTGTGTAAAGTTTTGGGCTAAAAAGTGTAATTTTTTTCGTGTAAAATAAAATCTCATGTTGCACAAGATCTGTTTTGACGTGAAAATTCTGTGTCTCGTGTCAATGTCCCGTGTGACACGGGATTTGCCCGTGTCAACTCTCGTGTTTGGAAAACTAGCAACACATTTAGGGTAATCTGTTTTGAAACGAGAAATCGGTTGACACGTGAATTACTAGCGACATGACACGTATCAACACGATTGCCACCCCTATATAATTATATATGTTAGTTTACACTCGCACTAGCTATAGCAGTAAGCAGTACAATGAGTTAATGAGTTAAGGGTCGGGTGAATCCAATAATAGACGCATGTTGGTATTCCAGCCTTAGTGACAAAGAAAGCTTTACTTGCTATCTAATACATAAAATCCTGATATAGCATATGTCACGCAAGTGGGTGCTCTTAGCCTATTCGGTCCTCTATCTTTGTTCCAAAGGCCTTCATGAGATTTTTTTTTTTGGTTAACAGGTATTTTGGTACATGATGTTTGACAACTTTTGGATTTGGGTCAACGATGTTTTTTTTACCTAGTTTTGGTACCATATGTTTGCATATTTTTTTTAGTTTTGGTCTAACCGTTACATTCAGTCCATTTTTTGACATGTACAAGCCACGTGATCCACCCTGAACTTCAATTTTGTTCAATTTAGTCCATCTAATACTTTCCTAACCTTTTTTTGGTTCAATTTAGTCCCGAAGTTTCAAAATTTCCAATTGAATTTTTGAAACTTCGGGACTAAATTGAACAAAAAAAAGTTTAGAAAGTATTAGAGGGACTAAATTTAAAGTTTAGAGTGGATCACGTGACTTGAACATGTCAAAAAATGGACGAAATGTAACGGTTAGACCAAAACTAGAAAAAATCTGCAAACATACGTTACCAAAACTAGGTAAAAAAAATATCGTTGACCAAAATTCAAAAGTTGTCAAACATCATTGACCAAAAGACATATTAGCCCTTATTTTTATTAGACCCGAAAAAGATGCAAAAGTAATCTTAGCGACTCCTAGGAAGATTGTCATGGTCAAATTATTCGCACGTAGTAAATAATATAATCACCAATTCACCATTTGCTAAAACTAAACTACCCGTCTATTAGTAGCAACTGTGGATATATAGAGCTGCTGCTTTTCAAATGCTAATCATCATGAAGACCCAAAAAAAAGCCTAATCATTAGTAAACTACCGCTACTTCGAACTGAGCCCAAAAAAAAAAACTACCGCTTCTCCGACTTAATAACTGTTCAGAAGAGACCCGAGCTCCGACACGACACCAAAGTGGTCATTTCCACCAGAAATCTCCATTGTCTGTTCATAATAACTGGTATTATTACTCCAATGGCCGCCGCTTGAGAAAACCTCCAAGTTCTTAGGCGGCAAGTCTTTGGCCGGGAAGAAATTTCGGACGACTTCCTCCAAAAGCCCTGAGTTGGTCTGCTCCATCCGAGGGAAAACCTCCGACATCTTGTCTCCGGCGTCGCCGGAGCTCGAGCTTCCAGGAGGAGCAAAGCTGGTCGGAGTTAAGTCCGAGAGGTGTGCCGAGTGCAACATCGGTGAATCGCAAAACTCGAGGAGAGGAAGAAACTGAGCTTTCCGGTGAGGGAGCGGGTGGAAGTGACGCGCCGCCGGGTAGCTGCACAGAGGACAAAGAATGTCGGCGGTGTTTTGATGAGTGATGGGGTAGGCGAAGTTGGTGCGGGCCTTAACGCCACGCATGGCGCGGGCGGCGCAGTCGTAAGCACAGGCGGCCTCCTCGGCGGTGTCAAATGTCCCCAGCCACCTCCTCTCCTTGGACATCGGGTCTCTGATCTCAGCAGCGTACCGCCCCCATGGCCGTTTCCTGACGCCGCGGTACCTGGTGACGCCGCCGGAGGAAGCGGCGATGGGTTCGCCGCCTCCGGCCCTGATCAATGGTCTTTTGTTGGCAGTGGAGTGTTTCTTGTGTTTGCCGACGACGTTAGATGTTGTCGGGAGGGTTTTGCTTGGTGGATCGGGATCGGAGCTCTGAAGAATCATTTGTCCGTTGAGTCTCATGAAGGCTTCTTCCATCTCTCTAGATATTGGAAGGCTAACGAATTAGGGTTTGGGTTCGTGAAGGCTAGCAGCTAGGGTTTGGCACCTGTGATGTTTTGGGGAAGAAGATAGTCTATTTATTTATTTATATATAGTCAACAAATTAGCAGTCCATTTGTAATAATGATTAATATAATATAACTGTAAACATAAATAAAAATTAAATGCTATTTAATAATAATTAAATGGTACGACATAAACTAAATAATTTGAATTTTAACGCTTGATATACGTGGTAGCTAAGGCACCGGGGGGGGGGGGGGGTTATGACTTTCATTTCATGTATACGTGCGACTGAAAAGATAATAGGTATGCATATGGCGCGGCTTTTCGAATGTCTACGTCATAAAATTAGTGATCTAAGCAAACCCTAGAAAGCAGAAAAAGGAGAATGTCACACAGAGACTTGCGGATCATTGAGTTAGGTTCCTTCATTTGGCTAACTCTCACCTTATATACTAAAGGAAACCCAAGTAAACTCAGGTTTAACCTCACAGTTTTACAAGTGAAGGAACTGGTCCACATAGAAATAAAACAATACAAACCAGAGGACAAACAATAACAAATCAGTCCTCAATGAATACCAAAACAAACAATATTAAAGTAAAACACTCCAGAATTGTTGTTGTAGCCAATTAGACCCTCAGGTGCTTCAGGATTGCTGTATAACCCCCATTTTCACACTCCCCCTCAATCCTGAAGTACTTCATCACTGGGCATCTCCCCCTTCACTTGAGAGCCTTCAAATACATTCTTCATTCCAAGCTTACTCACCAAATAGTGATGTTGCTTGACAAGCAACGGTTTTGTAAAGATATCTGCAACCTGCTCACCAGTTTTCACATATACAGCCTGCAAAGTCCCATCAACAATTCTATCCCTGACCATATGACAATCTATCTCTATATGTTTCGTTCTTTCATGGAAAACAGGATTAGTGGCAATTTGTATGGCTGACTTGCTATCACAATATAACACAACAGGATTTTTATGCTCAAAACCCAATTCAGACAGAACAGCTCTTAACCAAACGATTTCACATAAAGTAACTCTCATACTCCTATATTCTGCTTCAGCAGAAGAACAAGAGACAGTTTCCTGCTTTTTCACTTTCCAAGATATTAAAGATTCCCCTAACTTGATACAATAACTAGATAAAGATCTTCTAGTTTCTACACACCTTCCCCAGTCAGAGTCACAATAGGCTACCAACTCAGGAAAAGAGACAGCAGATAAAAGAATACCTTTACCTGGTTCTGCCTTAACATATCTTACTACCCTGAGGGCAACTTCATAGTGGGACTTCTTTGGATTCTGCAAAAACTGACTCAATTGTTGCACAGAATAGGAAATATCAGGTATGGTCATTCCTAAATACAGCAGTCTCCCTATCAGCCTTCTATAACTGCTAGCATCATCTAGGACAGGATCATCTTTGTTCAAACCCAAAAAATCATCATACACTTTGCTAGTGAGTTTGAGGTTAACCTCCATAGGTGAATCAGCAGGTTTAGAACTAGATAACCCTACTTCAGATATTAATTCAAGAGCATACTTTCTCTGACTAAGCACAATACCCTTTTCAGATCTTAAAAGCTCAATCCCAAGAAAATATTTCAATTCTCCTAAATCCTTCATGCGAAAATTGGTTTTGAGCACATGTTTCAGATCAGCAATTAACACAGAGCTATTGCCAGATATGAGTAAATCATCAACATATACCAGCAAAACCACAATTTGATCATCAACACGTTTTGTAAACATGGAATAATCAAGTTTAGATTGTACATAACCAGAATCAACAAGAGCATCATTAAGCTTAACATTCCACTGTCTAGATGCTTGCTTAAGACCATATAAAGATTTGCGTAATCTACACACTACCCCCCCTTGATTACCAAATCCCTCAGGCACAGACATATAAACTTCCTCATCAAGGTCACCTTGCAAAAAAGCATTGTGTACATCCATTTGAAATAAAGGTCAATTCTGAATGGAAGCTAAGGCAAGAACAAGTCTAACAGTATTCATTTTGGCAACAGGGCTAAAGGTCTCATAATAGTCAATTCCATACTTTTGGTTATAACCCTTAGCTACTAATCTAGCCTTGTATCTTTCTAAGCTACCATCAGAATTGAACTTAAGCTTATAAACCCACTTACATCCTATGACAGACTTACCAACAGGCAATGGGACCAAATCCCATGTATGATTGGATTCCAATGCTTTCATCTCTTCTTGCATAGCAGAAACCCATTCTGGATCTTTACATGCTTCTGAATAGCACCTGGGTTCTGCAATCTCAGAAATGGATGTCAGAAAACTGAAATACTTCTGTGATATATCATTATAGCCAATAGAATGTGAAATAGGATATTGAACATTGTCGGTGGTCATGTCATAGTCTGCTTGCCAAATTGGAGGTTTTATAGGCCTCCCTGATCTTCTTGTAACCTGCAAGGGGTTTTGAGTAACAACAGTAGGAACAATGATCTCACCATCAGAATTCTTTGCAGAATCATCATGTGGTTCATGTAAGATGGTGGGATCCTCAACAGGTGAATCAATAATCTCAGACCTATCTAACATAACATCATGGTCATCACTGATTTCTAAGGGTAGAACATCTTCTATAGGGTCTGGTTGCTCTAAAAAAATGGGCACATGACTAGGTTTCTGTGATTCAAAAGGAAAAATATGTTCATAAAATTTTACATCACGACTCACAAATATAGTCTTATTTTTGAGATTATAAAGTCTATACCCCTTTTGAGTCTCAGAATATCCTAGCATAACACATGGAATTCCTTTAGATGCAAATTTATCTGTGCTCACAAGATTTTTTGCAAAACAAAAGCATCCAAAGACCCTCAGATGTTCTACCTTAGGTTTCTTACCTGTGAGAACCTCTATTGGACACCTTCCATTCAAAACAGATGTGGGAAGCAGATTTATCAGATAACAGGCAGTTAAAACACAGTGTCCCCAAAATTTATCAGGTATGGAAGCCTGTAATTTTATAGCTCTTGCAACTTCTAACAAATGCCTATGTTTTCTTTCTACCCTACCATTTTGCTGAGGGGTATAAGAGCAACTGCTCTGATGAATAATCCCTTTATTCTCAAATAAGGATTTCATATGATCATTGATAAATTCACCACCATTATCAGTTCTGAAAACTTTGATCAACTTTTTAAACTGGGTGGAAATCATGGTGATGAAGTTCCTTATGAGAATAACCACATCAGACTTATATTGCATCAAAAAAACCCAAGTTGTACGAGAAAAGTCATCAACTAGAGTCAAAAAATATCTTTTATTATCATTTGTGGCAGCATGGTAGGGTCCCCATACATCAGCATGTATAAGATCAAAAACAGAATCTGCTCTATTACTAGACAGAGGGAAGGGGAGTCTAGTGATTTTAGCTAAGGGACAAATGGAACAGTCAATAATCCCAGGAGTCTTATTCCTAATACAATGCAGATGATCAATATTTTGCAAGGTAGTAATAGGAGCATGTCCAAATCTTCTATGCCAAAGAACAGATTTATCATCACTACAACTAACAAGAGCAGTGTTCTTTATTCCTATAGAATCAGACTTGAGAAAGTACAATCCCACTTCAGCTTTACCACTCAGCAAGACCTTCCCATTTGAGAGGTCCTGTATGATGACAAAATTTGGATAAAAAATAGCACAGCAGTTCAGTTCCTGAGTAAGTTTTGAAATGGAAATGAGATTGAACTTGAAGTCTGGAATGTACAAAACATTATGTAAAACATGCTTCTCAGAAATTCTAAGATCTCCTATAGCAACAACAGCAGTATGGCAACCATTTGGTAATTGAACACTAGAATCAGTAACTTTCCTAACATTTTGCAAAAAGTCACAGTTATTGCTCATATGATTAGAAGCACCAGTGTCAAAAATCCAATTAGCATGCTCATGAATCATAGTAGTGAAAGAAGTGATACCTGCAGCATTCACATGTCCCTCAGCTGAAGTGGTAGTAGTAGAGGCAGGACCTCCACTACTGCCTAACTTCTGCAGAAGTCGATCAAATTGCTCATTGGTGATAGTAATGCTACCTTGAACAGAGCTACCAACAGAATTGGCTGTATTCACAGCAAAAACATCAGAAGATTCACCAGAGGAAGAGTTTGCATTGTTTCCTTTAACATTGCCTCCTTTTCCTCTTAGAGCATCTCTATACTTGAAACAATTGTCTTTGCAGTGTCCCTTTTTCTTACAGTAATCGCATCCCTTAGAGTAACATCTATCAGTGGTGTGTCCTTTTTTGTGGCAAAAGTCACACTCTACATTGACATTCCTCTTAGGTCTGTCAGAATTAGGGACAATAGCAGAGAATGGCACTTGGTTTGCAATTATGGTAGAGGAAATGTCCCTTTGACTCTCCTCTTGAGCAAGCATATTATAAGCTTGGTTTAAGGAGGGCAAAGGTGTCCAGAGAAGAAGGCTACTGCGCACATTGGCAAAATTCTCGTTTAAACCCATCAGGAATTGGAAAAGTCGCTCATTATCTTTGTGCTGAACATGTTTTTTGAAAAGATCTCCATCAATATGGGGTAAAGAGCATGCAGTATCATATTCAGTCCAAAGATTCCTGAGCTTTGTGAAGAAAACTGAAATAGAATCCAATCCTTGTCTAGCAGTAGTGATCTCTCTGTGTAGTTGATAGATCCTAGATCCACTAACTTTATCAAATTGTTCTTTCAGCTCTTGCCAGGCCAAGAAGGCACTATCAGAATACATGATACCGACTGCAAGGTCTTTGGATATCGAGTTCAAAATCCAACCAAGAACAATAATATTGCAGGTATCCCAAATCTCTTGCAGTTCGGGCTCAAAAGATTCGCGTAAGCAAGTGCCATTTATAAAACCTAGCTTAGTTTTCCCTTTCAAGAACATTTGCATTGCGCGACTCCACATCGGATAATCCTCGGTACCAGTAAGGTGGTGAGAAATCACATTTTGTCCAGGATTATCCGACGAGTGTAGGTAAAGCGGGTGATAGGCAACAATCGAAGTCATAGGGTCAGATTTCTTTACCTCCTTACCTAATCCGCTTGATTCTGGTGTCTTGCCAGTGTCGATGATCTCAGTCGAGTCTTTCTTCGAACCGCCTTCCATTGCTGATAACACAATCGCGAGGGAGAGAATAGGTCGAGAATCGAAGCGTCAGACGATTCGCGAAAGACAGAATCGCGAAGGAGATGAAACGTCGCACTGCACCTTTGAACCGAACGGGAAGAAATTGAAGATCTACGGAGAAACAGAGATCAGAATCGCATCACAGACTTCACACCATGGAAACTTGGCTCTGATACCATCATAAAACTAGTGATCTAAGCAAACCCTAGAAAGCAGAAAAAGGAGAATGTCACACAGAGACTTGCGGATCATTGAGTTAGGTTCCTTCATTTGGCTAACTCTCACCTTATATACTAAAGGAAACCCAAGTAAACTCAGGTTTAACCTCACAGTTTTACAAGTGAAGGAACTGGTCCACATAGAAATAAAACAATACAAACCAGAGGACAAACAATAACAAATCAGTCCTCAATGAATACCAAAACAAACAATATTAAAGTAAAACACTCCAGAATTGTTGCTGTAGCCAATTAGACCCTCAGGTGCTTCAGGATTGCTATATAACCCCCATTTTCACAGTACGTACGTACACAGAATTTGCTTCAATATTTTCATAAAATTATCACTTTATTTTAAATGCTCGTATATTCTTTTTCTAAAATTTATTGTATATATAAATCTAAAAAAATATTTGTTTTAATATAGAGATTTTGGTGGGAAAAAATTAATATAGAGAGATTTTCCCCTAAATAATTGATTTTTTGATTTAGGTTGTGGTTATGATTAAGACTTAAGAGCTATTATTTTCATATAAGGAATTTCATTTTTTATTTCTCATCAAACGAATGACATCTTCTTTTAGAAATTCTAACTATTCTTAACATGATACTAGGGAAATCTCATTGCTATTACTCAAACAAGCATGAAACGTACACTTACATATTAGTCCATATATGTCAAATCGGATATGTAAGAAATTTTATGTTAGAAACCTCTCGGAGAGTTACATCATATGTTAATCTGATTAATATATCAGGTTTCTTCTAATCAGTGCACATGAAAATATATGAGTAGAACTTGATATAATAGATTAACATATTTATTATATTAGGCAGCTGATAGTGCTACGTTGACATGACCAGTATATATGTTGATTATTCATTAGCTCTTGTTAGAAAGATTTTTCAAAGAGTAACACGAGAGGTCGAATATTACGTGATATAACTAGAATGGATGATATTTGGTTTAATATGTATATAAGCTGGACACAATAAATGCCATATGCCAACTAAGGATGATAATTAAATTCTTGGACCACACGGTGTAGTCGATTGATTATTCCCAATACCAGGAGTGAAAGCAGTAATTTTTCACTCTTTGATATGATTAAGCTAGCTTGTGGAACTAAACATTGTAATTTGGCATATATATCTTGGTTAAAAAAAAGTTGGCATATATATAGATTTCTCTCTCATATAAATATAAATAATATATATATATGATTTTTTGGTATAAATAAATTTGATCGATTTGTTTCTTTCAATATATATATATATATATATTGATTTTTTTTAAATGCATCTGCATATCAGATGTTCAGACCTTTGGCTTGGTATACCAAGAGGAAGAGCTTTTAGGGGGGGTGTTTGGATGTATGTAATGTGGGATGTAATTTCATATTACGTCTCACATTACATCAATATTACGTTGTTTGGTTTGCCAAACGACGTAATGTGCATTGTAATGTAATGTCTATTGTAATTTCAGATTACGTTTATACTTCATTTAACGTAATGTGAGTTTACATCCAAAAATGGATGTAATGTGAGATTACGTCCAACATTACGAAGTGTTATTATTTTATTATTATTTATTAAATAGACAAAATACTTTTTATTATCATTATAGCTTATTATGATAATAATTTTTTTTATTAGTAGTTTTTTTTTTTAATTTTTATCTACTTCATAACTTATTATTATAATAAATAATAATGCACATGATGCCCGTATAAAATGAGTAAATTTTTCAATGCATTTTTTATGAAAATTTTCTTATAAAACTACATATAATGTTTTAACTATTAGAATTTAATAGTTGTACATATTGAGTTTACATATTTTGTTTTTAGAATTGATAAATGACTACAGTATTAACCACAAAACATAAACTTTAAGAAGTTAGTTGTTGTCAAAATATATTTTTTTTAAAATCTTATCATATTAAGATAAATTTATTCTCTATAAATTAATATAATAACAATAAAATCACATTGCAATGCATATTACAACACATATCAAACACTGTAATCTAACATTACACTCCACATTACAGCACAACCAAATACTGTAATTTGCTAACATTTCAAGTAATCTCACATTACAGCTCACATTTCAAGTAATCTCACATTACAGCTCACATTTCAAGTAATCTCACATTACGTCCATCCAAACGCCGCTTAGGGCAAAAAAATTATATATATATATATGCAAAGCTAATATTGTGTATATATATGTGCAAACGTCTTAATGAATGTTTGGTGTTCTTGGGAAGAAGAAGCGCTTTATCTATCTCTCTGATATCTTCCATATCATGCATATCTGTGTCGGAGATCATGTCTTTTTGAATTATTAAGTGGTGCTCAGAAATTGTTCCTTCCGTGTTTGTTAATAATATATACACATAGATAGATTAGATAGGGTTTTCGGTTTTATATGTCAGTTCTCCGATCCCCTTATTTTCCTTCTTCGGCATACAGCCAGTTGCTTGGTTGTATTATGGCGGTTAGGGTTTCGAGTTTAATTTATGTCACATGGACTTGTCTGGTTTATCTTCATCATCAGCTTCTAGGGGTGTAGCTTACTTTGCGCCCAGTTGATGGAAATATGGATGGGACGGACATAATGATCCAAAACCCTAGTTTGCTAAAAAAAAAACATGTGCCTACTGTGTTATAGAGGTGTGCATACAAAACCGAGAACCCGGATCCGAGGAAAACCGTTTCGAAATCGTTCTGACAAATCCGTCCCGAATGAATAATTGAATCCGATTTGAAAATTTCCGCCCGAATATTCGGGTTCGGCCTCGGGTTCGGGTTCTGAGCTTAAAAACTCGTTTTATCCGAACCCGCCCGATTATTATCATTATTATCCCACATATTTGTTCTTGGGCTAGGCCAACTAGCTCATGCGTTAATAATAGTTAGTGTAATATTTTTCTAATGACCTAGCATTCAAAAAGAGGAGTTAGAGAGTGAGACGACACATTGAAGCAGAGAGAAAGAAAATCGAGAGTGTTCACATCAGCGGCGCACGCGCCAGTCAGCTCACAAACCTTGAGTCTGGCGATCTCGTCGTTCGTCTAATTAGATCTTTAACCAAGTACGATCAAGTCTTATTCCTCTATGGACTATAAAATATGTGTATATATATAAAGCTAAATCTTCATGCTTAGACTATATGTGCTTCACTTCATATAGTGATATAATTGAATATGTTTTTTATTTAGCAACTATGTACCAATGTCTAATTCTCACCACACTAATTGTTTGCTGCTATTTTACTCTAATCCCTAATAAGTTTTTGGTCTAATCTGATTCCGTCCGAAAAACCAGAAACCCGAGGTTGGTCGGGATTTTTTCTTATATTTTCCTGACCAAACCCAGTCTCGAGTCTAAAACCTGAACTTTGGTGGGCATGCATTATTCTACAAAATTACCGACCGAACTTGCCCGCGCCCACTCCGCCCACCCCTACTGTGTTATATGGGTACGTTACATTATTTTCATGATATCTAGAGGGTATTTGGATGGATGTAATGTGTGATGTAATTTCACATTACGTCCCACATTACATCTACATTACGTTGTTTGGTTTGTAAAACGGGGTAATGTACACTGTAATGTAATGTGCATTGTAATATCAGATTACGTCCAAAGTCCATTCTCCGTATATAATGGAAGATTACATTTTTTTTTGGCTAAAGGAAGATTACATAAAAAAAAAAGATGTAATGTGATTACGGTCAACATTAGGGAGTGTTATTATTATTAGCTTTTTATTTTTATACTTATAACTCATTGCTATAATAAATAATGTTCGCACAAAATTAGTAAGTCTTTTTCGTTGTAATTTTTTTATGAAAATTATTTTATAAAACTATACATAATGTTTTAATTAATAAAATTTTAGTAGCGTGTTGAGTTTTAAATATTTAGTCTTTATCATATTAAGATATAATATACTCCCGTATACATTAATATAATAATAATAAAGTCACATTACAATGCACATTACAACATATACCAAACACTGTAATCTAACATTACATTCCACATTACAGCACAGCCAAACACTGCAATATAACATTACATTATGTAGCTCACATTATTTGTAATCTCACATTTCAAGTAATCTCACATTACGTTCATCCAAACGCCCCCTTAGAGTTCGGTTCACTTTTGGATATTTTTAAATTCAACTTAAATTCTGTAGGATCAATATGATTCTGAGTAAGTAAGTCGACTAAAATTAATTATTAAATATGATTATGATGAAACTTAGGGGCGTTTAGATGGACGTAGTGTGAGCTACGTAATGTAATGTTAGATTGCAGTGTTTGGTTGTGCCGTAATAGAAAGATTAATGTTAGATTACAGTGTTTGGTATGTGTTGTAATGTGCAATGTAATGTAACTTTATTGTTATTATATTGATCAATATGAGAGTATATTATATATTAATATGATAAGATTCAAAATAAATATATATTTTGACAATAACTATCTTCTTAGATTTTATGTTTTGTGGGTAATACTATATTCATTTATGAACTCCAAAAGCTTAAAAAAAAATTGATATATTTACATTGCTTTCGCAAGTTCGGACCGGGAGCGTTAAGGTTAAAATCCTCCCCAAGGCGGCGTCTCCGGCGGGTTTCGACCTCGGGTCGCCCAAGGGGAAAAAAAAGCTAAAAATTTAAACTCATATGCATAACTATTAAAATTTCATTAATTAAAACATTTTATATAGTTTTATAAGATATTTTAAAAAAAAAAAACAACCAAAAAGACTTTACTCATTTTGTATAAATATAGTGTGTATTATTCTTTATTATATTAATGAGTTATGAAGTACATAAAAAATAAAAATTTAATAATAATAAAATTAATATTAATATTATTATTATCATAATAAACTATAAAAGATAATATAAATATTTTTTATTTAATAAATAATAATAAAATAATAATAATCTCTAATGTTAAAGATAACTTCACATTACACCATTTTGAATGTAATCTTACATTATAATGTATTAAATTAAACGTAATTTTAAATTATAATATGCATTATATTACAATACATATTAAGTCGTTTGGTAAACCATAATTGTAATATATAACGTAATGTAATTGTAATATATAACATAATATGTGATTATATTACATCCATCCAAAGTCCCTCTTAGTGTCTAGAAATTATACAGGAACTAAAATTATTTAGAAGAAGAAGTCCATTAATTATTTCCGTAAAATCGATCATCAATTATAAAGTAGTGGATAGATCAGGACAATATACGTGCGAACCCCATTCCATCCAAAAATATGTGATCATGAAATAATTTGTCGAATTACTTGAAAATGATGTTTGCAGCTGTATGCTTTAATTGACTTCTCCAGTTTTTCAATAATTATGTACCTAGTATAGCAGCTATAAAGCTAGTGTGCATTGGTAAAGACAAGTTCATTATATTTCCGCCTCCAATTTGTCTGCCTATAATTACATACCACGTGTCAATCTGTCTTCTCGCCCGCTGCATTCCCAGTAGTTAATGGCATTGCAGCAGGCTGGCTGCTCTACGATTGCAGAAGGAAATGTTTACATAATAGCACTTTCAGTAGTAATGCCTAGTGCCTAGTTCCATGTTATAAATTTATTATTGTAGAGAGTGTCTAGTGCTTAGTTCCATTTACTGTTTGTCCCTACTGGTAATGATTAAATAGGCACTTGCATTTTTAATAGGAGTGCCTTGTTCCAAAATGGGAGTGCCTAGTTCCAATTTTTGCCACTGGACGCTGACTAGGCGCCACTAGGCGTGACTAGGATTACTAAATTACTGTTTTGCCATTATTGAATGAATAGTGAAGTGGGACAGTGCCTACTAGTAGGAACTCTCAAGTTACTGTTCATGTCGGTGCCAACTTTTTAATATTATTTTATTCGATTGTGTTGCTCATCTTTTTGATTGTATATATATTCGGTTACGCTAAGTCAGATAGACAAGAGCCGTAATAAGTCATTTTGAATATTATGTAACATAAATAACGACACGAACCAAAATTACTACTTTTTAACTTTGAATCAATTTCGAAATTTCCATATCTAATTTGTTTATAGGTTACCATGTTGAATAACCGTTAATTCTAAATTTTGAAATAGTATAACATTTCAAATTATTAAATATGGAAAATAATTACTACAAAATATTATATTATTTTAATGCATATATATTTTACGTATTATATTATATTATATTATTATATGAAAGAAATATATCTTTTACGATAAATTATTATAAAAATTATACTTTTAGAATGATGTATATATAATATATTTCTAATTTACATATATTGAAAATCATATATAAAAACACATGATTAATGCAATAATCGATTTACTAATATGATCATGAATGTACATAAACGTGAATATGGTGATGATGTTGAATTAAGATATGTCGATCAACGTATAACAGATATACACGGATTATGGTGAAAAATAGATTCAATGAATTTAATTGATCAATGTTATTATATCAACAATTATACTTATCAATCATTCTGCATGCCGCATGGGGACTGTACCTAATAGTAATTTTACCTTGGTCAAGTAACGTATAATTATTGCAATGAATTGACAATAGAGAACTATGGATATGCACGAACCGGTCGGGCCCGAATATGTTACGAACTGGATTGGTACTAATTAAAACAGTATGGTCCGGTCTGGACTGAATTTGAAATTAGCACTAAAAATTCTTGACCGATTTTGGAGTGGAACTGTAAAAAAAGTCTGGTTCGGTTCAAAACTGGTCCGACCCATTTTCCTATACAAATTTACCCTAATTAACAAAAAAAACAAAAAACAAAAAACCGATCCTCCGACAAAAATAATGTGCTCATTTTTATGTTATATTCATAATGTTTTTATCATATTTTTTTTAAAAAAGAAACGTAATTTAAAAAATAAAAATAAATTATAGTACGTAAATAATAGAACTATTACCCTAAAGACGTCGATTTTCAAATTTCAGAATAACAACATACGTCGGTCAAAAGTGGAATCCAGATATTTGATTCACAATTGATAAATTTTGACTAACTCAAAAAAATGTAAATTTTTATTAAAAAATTCAATTACATTTTTATAATTTTGTATATATTTTCCCTATTTTTTTTAATTAAAACATCTAATACTTGAATCTCATTATTTATTCATGTCCGTATTTGTAAAAAAAAAATATGAATATATAATGATATATAATTTATATATAATGCAAAAATTATATTTGAATTATGAAATTATGTGGGTCCCAATGTATAAGTGGAACTTGGCCTCCACTACTGGAGAGAGTGCCAATTTTACAGTGTCATTTACTGTAGCAAATACTGTAGCAGTGCCACTTTGATGAGTTGGCAGTGACGTGGCTGCTGATGTGGAGGCACTAGGCACTTGCTATTGGAAGTGCTCTAAACGCCCAAATATCAACTTATGAAAACAAAAAAAAAAATTATAATAAACTTGCGTGAAAAGTCTATAACTGAAATGTCCATAAATAATCATCAGTTTTTATAATTTAAATACACTTTGAATTTAGTTGTTTAATATAATTAGGTGCGCGCTTTAGAAGAGCGCCCTTGTGCACTGCGTTTTTCTAATTCCAGCGCTAAACATTTAATTTAGGGTTTAGACTCAGAATGTATAATTAGACAAAATTAGTAAAATTAATGAGCACTCATTTTAGAAACATGCGCTATATAACAATAAAAAAAAATTGACTCTTAAGAATCATGTCTAACAAAACTGCGTGGGTTGTCAGACACGGTTTAAAAGAGTTGCGTTTTTCCAAAGAGTGCGCTCTATTAAGTACCAAAAAACGCTTGTTTTGAAAAGATGTCCTTTTTTAAACATGTTCAAAACAATAAATCAATAAGATTACAGTATGTAAATCATTAAAATACAAATCTGTAAACAATGATTAATTTAGATTTTCGTAGTGTCCACACAAAGCGGTCAAAGTTTTAAAAATATTAGTAATTTAGATTGTAGTAGTTAAAACTACTACACTTACAATAGGGCCGACCCAAGAGAAACCGGGACCTAAAGCTAAAATTAAATTCAGGGCTTTCACATTTTTGTTGATGAAACATTTAAATTGACTATTTATAGTAATTTATTATTTAAATTTATTTTTTGAGCTTTGAAAAAATTAAAATCGCTAATTAAATTCTATACTCAATTTTTTTTTGTTCGATTGACAATATAATTTCATTTTTCAAAAGAAAGTATATTATTTGGCCAAAAAAAGAAAAAAAAAAGTATATTGTATATATAATTAATTGCTTACATTGACTATAATAGGCCTTATAGTTGGCTCAATAAATGATTGATTAATTACTTAAATTGTATATAATCAAATCAATCATAATGCTGGCCCAAAAATAATGGAAAGTGACTTTATTTTTATGTCGAATTTGACAATTTTTTGTCATAGGCTGATGTGGACTTAGCTATATAAAAATATATATAAGGCCTCATTTTTCCGGGGCCTAAAACCCTATTTTTAGTGGCCCTACCCTTGGGCTGCCCTTAGGGCTGGTAATGGTGCGGTGAAAATTAAATAACAATGGTTAGCCGCACCATTTACCGCAATGGTTAACCGCACCATTATGGTGAGGGCGGTTATGGTGATGAATCTTGTAACCGCAATGGTTATGGTTGTGGTGATGGTATTCAGTCTATAGCCGCGGTTATAACCATCACCTCTATATATATAATATTAATATATTATATATATAAATATATTATTAATACTTATATATATATATACATTATTAGTCAAATATTATAATTCTTATTATGTTCCCTTTCCCACCCACTATTTTTTTTGCCAAACAATTCCCACCATTCAATTTCTATCTAACTTAATTTGTTAAACTCAGTCTCACTCTCACTATCACTCTCATTTCTTCATTTGCCTAGGTCAACTGACAAGTGAGAGTAATTCAACAATTACATAAATATGCCTAATTTATGTCTATATTTCTTTTTATTAGGTAACTACGATTGGAAGTGATGGAGAATGAGGATCGATGATCGCAAGTGATAAACGATTGAAGATGTGTGTGTTTTTTTTTTTTAATTTAATGTAACAATGAAGTTATGTTTAATTTGGATTTCGCGTATGAAACTGAATGTATGTTTACTTTTATTTTATGAAACAATGATGTTGTATTAGTTTGAATGATTGTGGTTAAATAGTTTAACCGTGGTGAAAAACCATGATTATGGTTATGGTATGAAGAATCATAACCGCAGTGGTTATGGTTATGGTATGAGTGAAAAAAATATGGTATAATTATGGACTTGTGGTATTAGTGCTATTCACACCATACTCTCACCATCGGAGCTGCCCTGCGCTTACAATGACAACTACATCTATTATAGTTCAAGTACAACTACACCTGACACGAGTTTATTTCTCCAAAGTATATTTAACATATATATCAATTTTAAAAAAAATACTTTTAACACACAATTAGCAGAGCATGACAAACAAATAACATGCAAATTTTGTCACCATTTAACAACAGTAAATTAAATTTGATTAGCCTATGACTATTTACTTTATAGGTTCAATAAGCAATTTATCTTAAAAAAGTTTAGTTAGCAAATTGTTTTCACTATAACAAAAGTATCCAATATAGTAGCATTGGTCATCTTCAAAACAACAAATGCAGACCCATAGGAAGTTCCAATCTGCAATTGAACATGTATACCAAACACCACCAAAATCTTACAACTGCTGACTGAGCCAAACACCTAACTCACCTTTCCTCATCCAAGTACGGGTCGCGAGCCTCGGTCCCACGGTATAGGTACCCGCCAACACCTTGCGACACGTCACTCACAAGCCCTCTAACCTTATAACTGCCCCAACCGAACCATCCGCTCTGTGCCTGTTGTTCCTTCAACGCATCAACTCGACTCTTCTCTTGTTCCTCAGCGATCATGTCGTGCCACCTCTTTGTCAAGAACTCCCTCACAGCTCGAGCCCCTTTGGATGCAACCTCGGGAGGTGGGTCCACGAGCGGGTTCTGTTCCAAGTTCAGGGTTGTTAAGTTCTCGAGCCTCCTGAACGAGTCGGGAAGGGCTCGGATTTGGTTGTTGCTTAGGTCAAGTTCTCTGAGGTTCACGAGGTCGCCAATGGAGTCGGGAAGCGATTTCATGTCGCTGAAGTTGTTGCTTACGTTCATCGTCTCGAGGTGGGTTAGTTTCCCAATGTCGGGTGGGAGTCCATGAATCTCGTTGAACCGAGCGTCTAGTTGCCTTAGGGACTTGATTTCACAGATTGAAGATGGAAGGATGCGGATTTTGTTCAAAGAAATGTTGAGCTTCTCGAGGTTGGTTAGTCCGAATCCGATGTTTGTTGGCAAAAACGTGAGGTTGTTGTTGCTTGAATCAAGCTCCTTTAGTCCACTGCCACACATTGGAAAGCAATTTTAAAAGAAAGTGTGAAACATAAGATAAAGGGTTAAGAATCTAAAGAAGTCCAAACTATTGGTTATCTAGCTAATCGTGTTCTAGATTTAACATTTTGATACTCGGTATCTCAATTCTCAACTATTATATTGGTTAATTTCCACTATTTTCTCTTAAAATTGATTAAACAAAAACAAATTTTGTAAGCATCAAATAAGATTAAAACCATGAGTAACAATTCAGATACAATGGAAATGTGGAAAACATGTTTGTGTTGCTTAAACGCCAATTTTAAATACAAAATTAGTTGAAAAAAGTGAATCAACAAATCTAATAGTTGACACATCAAATATCAACATTTTAAATCTGAATTAGCTTTTAGCACCATGGCACTGTTTTTAGGTTCTTAAAACAAAGATTAAAGATAACCTTTTCACTTTCTCACTACACACAATCAAGAACAGAGATCAACTAAGTTAGTAACAAGTACCAACCTGCACCCAGCAATGCTTTCTGGAAGAGAAACTAACTTGTTCCCGGAAATATTTAGAGTTTTAAGATTCATAAGCAAGCCAACTGAATCAGGGAGTGATTTTAGTAGGTTGGAGGAGACATTGAGCTCCTCGAGCTTGTTCAAGCCACCTACTGAATCTGGAATTACCTGATTATCACATGCAGTAATTTAGATAGATCTCAAACAAATAATTTCCACTTTGCAATTTCTACCTCTTTAAGCCAATATCTCAATTCAATTGACTAAAAACTGAAACAAAAGATCTTTCTTATCACCCTGATTCATCATTACGAGCTGAGATTATAGAAATTGATTGAATTCACGCTCACCTCCAACTGATTGTGAGACAAATTCAAGATCACCACTCCATTGAGCTTCCCTATGGCCTCAGGGATCAACCGCAGCTGCCTCCAGGAGAGGTCAACTCTCTCCACCACCTCAGTCTCAGCCGCTTTCAGGATCCTAACAACCTCCTCATCCACTTGTTCCTCGTGATCCAACTCCTCAACTACCGATCCATAAACAGCGGCCAGAGTCAACTCCGCATCCCTCAGCTGCTTACCGTACTGAGCATACAACTCGTCCAATCGCACCACCGCTCTGTAAATCCCAAGCTCCGCCTCGTCACCGGGATGATCGAGCTTAGCCCTAGCCGCGGAAACCGAGGAAGGCTCCGGTGGGGGGCCAAGGGCGCTGACGAAGGTCCGGGTCTGATCGACGTTGCTGGGGATGGATTGCACGAGTGACGAGACGACTACGGGATTCGCCAAATGAGGCATGTCGGAGATCAGATCCTGGTAGAGATTCGGAGGAAGAAAGGGATACGTATTGGGATCAACTTGGGAAAGAACGAAGGCGAGAACGGGAAAGATTTCTGGGTCCGGATCCATCTTCTGATGAATAAGGTTGATTGATCGGAGTCAGTGATCGAGAAGAAGATATAGGAATGTGAGACGGTGACTTCTTTAATGGAAGCTTCAATCTGGCACTGGTTTACTTCCTGGTTGGGTAGGAGACGAGACTAGCAGATGCATCTTCCTCACTTCTCCTCCTCACTAACTACCAGTAGTCCTTCTAAGTTCTACCAACCAAAAAAAAAAAACTACCACTAGTCAATTACCTTAGGGCACGTTTGATTGCCGGTATTGCGATATCCTAATACCGGTATTATCTAATACATGCTTAGCTAATACAATGTTTGATTGAGCCATGTATTAGGATATTCTATACAATGTTTGAATGAACTTTGTATTAGGATATCCTAATACAATGACTAAAAGACCTAAATACCCTTACTTGCATTTTCAATGAAGATATATTTTATATATGATTAATTTAACAAAGATAAAATTTAACAAAAAAAAAAGTAACTTCAATTATTTAAAATAATATTTTTCATAAAAAAAAAATCAAATTTATGTATAAATAGTAAAAACTATTTTTGCTAATGTATAAATATGTATATATAAAGAAAATAGTACAAAACAATTGAAAAAAGTGATTAGCCCGACCCGGCCCGTTCTAGCCGGGCCTAGCCCGAACTAACCAAAGCAACATAAAGCATCCCGACTCGAACAGCCCGAATTGCTCAGCCCGGCCCGAACCGCACAGCCCGACCCGAATTGACCTGCCTGGCCCGAACCACCCAACCCGGCCCGAACTGACCAGCCCAGCCCGAATCAACCAGCCCAGCCCGAATCAACCAGCCCAGCCCGAACTGAACAGCCCAGCCCGAATCACCCAGCCCGGCCCGAACTGACATGCCCAACCCGGCCCGAACTGCCCAGCCCGAACCGAACAGCCCGAATTGCCCAGCCCGGCCCGACCCGTGTCCGAAGTTTCGATGTAAACGGGGTCCGGCCTGAAGCTACGATGTAAACAGTGAGAGTTTGCCATATATTACAAGGGTAAATTGGTAATTAGGAGATTGGTATTAGCTAATGCTTTACTTTTAGATGGTATTAATTAATACCAAATTCCTTCTATAATTGAGTATTAGCTAATACCAAGTATTAGCTAATACCAATACCAAGTTGACACAAACACGGTATTAGCTAATACCGGTATTAGGATATCGCAATACCGGCAATCAAACGTGCCCTTAGTCTAATGATCTAATCTATTATCTAAACATGCAATGAAATATAGTGGAAACAATAAATAAAAATTATAGTTTAACACTTCATTCTTTTAAGTTGAAACCTAAAATTGAAATGACATTGATAATCAAGAATTTACTAATTACGAACTGTATTATCCACCTTCATTTTGACGAGATAGTACTTAATTTTTTTTTGGTCAAGAGAAATTAATGCACTAGTAGTAACAACATTAGGTCCGTCTTGTTATGGTATGTGTCCGTCAAACATAACCCACCATCAGGTCGACGCGATGTGACGCTCCAAGAAGCTTCGAACACGAAACTTCAGAGCCAACAAACATAGGAGTAAACGCTCTTAATCATTAGAGCACTGAGCACAACTATTGGTGATTTAGTGGTTAATATTGATTCACACGTTGCACGTTTTCGATTAAACGCTCTTAATATACATCTCATTATTGATTTAACTTATTGCAGTAGTGTACGTAAACTAAAAATATATGATATTATGCAATTCAGAACGTTTTCACCTCTATTTCGTATGGAAAAACTTATTTGTAAATTCTAAGTTCCGTGGCAAATTTATGACTCTTTACGTATGATATGATACTCAATAGTAAATAATATTATATGAACAAAATTGATTAATTATATTATAGAAAGTTAAAAGTAAACCAATATATTGTATTAAATATTAAAATGGCTTGATTTCAATATTCCCAATCTATCAGCTGGAATTTTGAATGTATTTTAACCTTACTTTAAATAAAATTATAAAATTTTATTTAATAAAGTGATTTTTTCTGATGCATTTTAAAGATTAGAATCATTAGTTATACCACATGGCAGTTGGCACAATAATATACATTTGGGGTCAAATATCTAAAATTGATTTTAAACTAAAAAATAACTAATTTTGTCATGTGTCATTATCTAATTTAATCATATATAACTATATAGTCAATGACCTCGTGTGTTGCCATGAGATTCTACGTATATCAAAATTCAAGTTATAATATCATCGACTCGTGCTTAGTACATATTTTTTTTTAATTAGTATATTAAAATAAGGTATAATTTTATTATTGATTAATTAGATATAGTAGTGTGCGCGTAAGTTACTAATATATAATATTACATGTCATTAGAAAGTTTTTTTGTGTACTTTCGTATGGAAAAAACTGTTTAAAATTAGAGTGTCGAATAAAAAGTTATAACTTTTTAATTACAATAAATAGACATGATAGAATTTAAATTAAATAAATTTACTTATAGCCATATATATATAGGTATTAAAATGTATAATATTATTTAATGATATTAAATTTTATAATGCATTTGAAAAATTAGAATCGGTGATTGTCACGTAGCATAATAATAAGAATGTAGGGCTAAAAGTAGAAGTTATATAAAATTAATTTTAAAACTAAAAATTGACAAATTTATCACGTATTTTTTTTTTGCTAAATAAAAAGAATGGACTAGTAGTGTTCACATCCCGCTAAGTAATGTATGGACTTTCGTATTCATTTGCGAGCATATCATACTTAACAATCAACGCATGAACTGACTCTGTCAACGTATCATCTAACTAATTAAACATAATAATATTTCTTTATTTCAAATAGATAGATATAGACGGAAGTAGATCTGAAATTCACATAATTGCACCTAATGTTTTTCTTCCACTTTAATAAAATACTAGGTGCTTTCCCGCGCATTGCGCGGTGTGACTTACTAAATATGTATAATTAACAAATTAATATTTGATAAATTTATACTGGTTTTTTGTAATATATAGAAACACTATTTTATTGAATAAAAAAAATACTATTTTTAAATAAAATATCAGTTTAAAATTTGAAAAAGTAAACGAAAGACTGAAAAATTTGAACCATAAAATATTATTGCGCAAATTTACAAATAAATTTTAGATGCTCGTACAACATGCTACCTTTGATCGTCGGGTCCGTGTCAAACGTCTGTTATTCAACTGATATGGCTTCGATGACCACCTGCGATATCTCGCCGGAGATAGAAATGTCTCTGCCACTGAGACTGTCAGACGACCGTATCGCCTGGTATCTTCGTTCGCCGGCTCCGCGTCAAGTCAAGCGTCTGTTAAAAATCAGGGAAATTTTAATTTCGATTAATTACATACATTGAATCTTGAACAGTCCGAAATTTTAATTGCGACTAATTGCATAAATTGAATCTTGAACAGTTCGAAATCATGAAAATTTTAATTTTGATTAATTGCATACATTGAATTTGAACGGTTCGAAATTTTAATTGCGATTAATTGTATAAATTGAATCTTGAACGATTCGAAATCAGCGAAATTTTAATTACGATTAATTACAACTTAAAAACCTTCAGCTCCCTAGTGCAATCAATGTTATGAAGTTAATGATTAGAAAACAATTAACTCAATGATCATAAATGCATTGATAACTGTGAAAAACAAAATTCTCAGCTCCACATTCATTCTGTTACTATCTTTCCTTCAGAATTTATAATATATATATATAGATAATCGACCCCCAAATGTTAGAGAAACCTACATGAATTGAAGTGCGACAAATGTGCAAAGCTTTTCTTATACAAGACCCTTTCAACTCATATGCTAACACATTTATGACTCACCACGCAGTTGTGTATATTTATGTATCTATAGTTATGACAATGACATACGTCGAACACCCTCCTAGCACGGAAAGAACGACCGTTGGGCAACGCGCACCAACAACGACAGACACATTAAAGAGGTAAATATAGTCGAGGTACAACTGGACATGCATCCTTTTAATAAATAGAGTCAAGTAAAAGTAAAACCAATGCTTGACTCGAGGATAAATGATAGATATACAACTAATTAGGCCTCAATAAGGCTCGACTTGGTCGCCCCATCGACCCCGAACATGGTAAGTGGCTGAGATTAGGGCTGGGCAAAAAAACCGGTTCGGTTGAACCGAACCGGATAGAACCGGTTCTGGCCGAACCGGTTTGTATATGGTTTGGTTTTTAATATATATATTAGGAGCGGTTCTCAGCTGGTTCTATACAGGTTCAGAACCGGTTCAGAACCAGTTATGAACCGGTTCTGAATCGGTTGTTAAAAAAAAAAATTAATAACCCTACGCTCCTAATTACAGCCGCCACCAGTAAAAAAATTTGACGCTCCTCTAGGAAGACGCTGCCCAGGGCACTCCCGCCGGACCTCCATCCACCACATCGCCGGCGAGTTTTGCTCAGTCCAATTTGCTACGGTGAGTTACTAAATTCTAACTTCCTATAGCGTTTATTGTTTCTGTAGGATTTCGTTAAATTAGTTTGAATCGATCCGCTTCTTTCACTTGATACAATTTAATAATGCCTTCCTCGTTCGGATCACCAACAACGATTTTTTGAGGAATTTTTTATTTTGGGTTCGTCGACAGCTCAATTAGTTCGAGAACTGAACCAAATTCAGTTCTGTTCAACAGAACTGAACTGGGTTCAGTTCAGTTCAACAGAACTGAACCGAGTTCTGCAGGACTGAACTGAACCCATTTCAGTTCTGCAGAACTGAGCTGGGTTCAGTTCAGTTCAGTTCAGTTCTGCAGACAGTTCGATGAAATTTATTATTATAGGTTGAATGAATTATCGCTAAATATTTTGTGTAGTAAGTATATGAGCAAGTTGGTTATTGATGTGCTGATTTATATTTTGCATTTTAGATGTCTCTACCATCATCATCTTCTGGAAGAGGAAACAGTGGAGTACAAGAAAAAGAGCGTCCTAAGAGGAAAATTGCTGACATTGATGATCCATCAAACGATAATCAATCAGCAGAAGTAGATGAAGCTGCATTTCCTCATTTGGATGGACCATCAGAGGTGCCAATAGTTCCATCAGAGGCAAGTCGAATTGCTAAAGCTCCAAAGAAAGGCAACAATTCTCGATATGGATGGGAGCCAGATGCGAGTCGAAAAAATGAATCTCCACACTGGAAACATTACGACAGGTTGAAAAAATTTAGTGCTAAGGGTAAGCCTGTTGGTCAGTGCTTGTACTGTGGTGCACATATTGTAGCTGACGGTACAAGTTCTTTGAAAAATCATACGATAAGATGTAACCAATCTCCTTTCAAAGTAACGATGGATACCTTTTTCCCAAAAGAAGATGGTGAAAGGGCAGATGGTAGCAGTGGTGTTGTTTCTCGACCACCTTTGCATTTAACTGTACCTAAATTCGATCAAGTTCTTTGTCGTAGAGAGCTTGTTCGAATGTTTATTGTTGCTGAGCTGCCATTTAGGTTCGTTGAAAATGAAGCGTTTAGGCAGTTTCTTAAGGTGTTACAACCAAGGTTTGAGGTTCACTCACGCAGAACACTGACCAGAGACGTTCTACAAATGTATGATGAAGAGAAGGAAAAGTTGGGGAATTTCATCAGAAGTGTTAAAGGTAAGGTTTGTCTAACTACTGATTTGTGGACTTCATGTCAGAGCTTTAGTTATATGAGCCTTACTGCACATTTTATTGATGATAACTGGAAATTGCATAAGAAGATCTTGAATTTTGCTCGAGTTACTGGTCATACAGGTGAGCAAGTGGGTAGAGTTATTAAGGAGAAACTTCAGCAGTGGCAGATTAGGAAAGTTTTATGTATTACAGTGGATAACGCTAGTTCCAACACTGGTACAGTGAATTTTCTGAAGAGATGGCTCATAGAAGAAGAGGGCACAAGTTCTGTCTTGGATGGTAACCATATGCATGTGCGTTGTTGTGCTCATATCCTTAACCTGGTTCTACAGGATGGGTTGTCTGGAATTGTTAAGTCTATTTCTAGAATCCGTGATGCAGTGAAGTATGTAAGAGGATCTACATCTAGGTTTGATAGATTTAAAACTCTTGTCAAATCTGCAAATATTTCAACTAATCGCATAGTGTCACTGGATGTTGAAACTCGATGGAATTCCAGCTATAAAATGTTGGATGTTGCTTTACTCTATCAGAAGGTGTTTCAGCGATTAGAAGGAGATGAAACAGAGAAGTACACTGAGGAGCTTGTAAAGAAGGTTGGTGTCCCTACAGTTACTGATTGGAGTCATGCACGTAGTATTTTGCCTTTTCTTAAGGCATTTTATAATGCTACAATGCGCATTTCCGGATCTTCATATGTTACTGCTAGTAGTTACATTGTTGAGGTGTATGCTATTGGGATGGAAATTAACAAAAATTTGTCAAACCGAGATCCATCAGTTAAAGATATGGCTACAAGGATGAAAACAAAGTTCATGAAATATTGGGGAGATTCGTATAAGGTTAACATGTTGTTGATGATTGCTTTGGTTCTTGATCCTAGGCAAAAGATGAAAGGTGCTGAGTTCTATTTTAACACCTTCTATGACCATCATAAAGCCGGTGTCCTCGAGCATGATTTGGAAACTAATTTGAAGTCAATATTTGATCAATATGCAAAAGTGAACGAAGGCATTACAAGTCACCAACCGATGCACATTGATGGTGATGATGATGGTGATGATGATGATGATGATTATGCCAATGCATATTGGCAAGCAACGGGCATTACCGGTCAATCAAGTTCAACAACTGAGCTTGATAAGTACTTGAAAGAAGATCTTGAGCCTTATAAGCGGGACAGTGATCTCGATTTGCTTAACTGGTGGAAGGCGAACTCGAATAGGCTTCCGGTACTTGCTTCTATTGCAAAGGATGTGTTGGCCATACCGGTTTCCACGGTAGCTTCTGAAAGTGCTTTTAGCACTGGAGGGAGAGTTGTCAGTGAGTATCGTAGTTGTTTGGACCCTACTACAGCTGAGAGTCTTATATGCACACAAGATTGGCTTAAGGGAACCCAATTCTCATTGCTAACAGATGAAGACTTTGAAGAAATTGAGAAGTTTCAAAATGGTAATTCACTGACTTGAAAATTAATTTAGTAATTTGTTAATCTACTTGATTAATTTTTTTCGTTAACTTTTGTAGAGTTCAGTCAAGATGAGAATGTTCAAGGAGATTCCACCAACGGTTGATGTCATATGGATCATTTATCTTAGTAAGTTCAATAACTTAGTTCAAGGGTTCGAGAACTGAACAGAACTGGGTTCAGTTCAGTTCAGCAGAACTGAACCCAGTTCAGTTCAGCCAGTTCAGTTCTGCCGAACTGAACCCAGTTCAGTGCAGTTCTGCTGAACTGTACTGAGTTCAGTTCTGCTGAACTGAACCCGGTTCAGCTCTGCAGAACTGAACTCGGTTTAGTTCAACAGAAACTGGAGTTCAGTTCAACATAACCGGGGTTCAGTTCGGCACCTAAATTTGTTCGGTGAAATCAAGTAAGATTTGGTAAAAAAATAAATCTCAAGTCAGTTATGTTTTATTCATGATTAACTTACTTCATATACTAACTCTTTTTATTTATTTTTCATTTATAAATTTGTTGCACTATTGGCGTTTGAGCTACGCATGTCGCCTCTCAAGAACCGGTGGAAGTCTCAAGATTTATGCTTTAAATATTTCAACTTATATTATCAGATTGTTTGGAATTTAGATTTCGATACTATGTATGTTGAAGTGATTGGTTATCTTTATATTTTGAAACTTTATGAATTGTTCGTCTATTATCGAATTTGGTGCGTAATTAGAACTTAAAATAAAAAAAAGTTTGAAGAAAAAAAAAGGGTTCAGAACCGGTTCTGTCATGGTTTGGTTCTGGAGCCGTAAATCCGGTTCGGTTCATGCCAGGTATAGCAAAACCGGCTGAACCTTAAATCCGATTCCGGTTCGGTTCTGAACCGGTTCGGCCCAGAACCGAACCATGCCCAGCCCTAGCTGAGACCGAAGTTAACGTGAAGTTAACGTGTTAGTCCTCCCGAAAATCTTCGTCCGGACTAGTGCAGTCGGAGAGATCGGACTAGTCCGGTGTTAAAACACTGACATCGAAACCGGACTAGTCCGGAATTTCATCTGCCATGATAGGGACTTCAGGCATGGAATATTCCTGAATATACCCACCCGCCCCATCATTTCCTCAGTTGTGCCTGCCTTCAATGTTGTTTTTGGTAACAAGTGCCTTCAAATTGGATAAGACTATAATACATCCTTATCTTCATACTCCATCACAGTATCTTGATCTATTCACAAACTCCACGTTTGTCTTTGATAAGTTGCAAGTCATAGTCTCATTTCTGAATGGACAATCTTCCTTTTGAGCTAGGCCAAATTTTGCTTCCTTTTTCTGAATGGACAGTCTTCCTTTTGAGCCCAAACAGATAAGGTGTGGTGGCCCTCAACACATCGCTTTGCTTGAACCGAACCATTCGGTCAAGAAACAATAAGTAAGGGCCCATCAGATCGTACTGAATAACATTGGATGCATCGAATCCAATGGCAATAAAATGCGCCGCGTAGAAGCACTGTAACTTTCCTTTTCGGGGTGTCTTTCAAAAAATGATCTTTCTTCGATGAGGCCATACCTTTGACAGCTAATTTGTGTGTTTCCATTGTCAAGACCATATACCTTAATGGTCCCTACTCACACGTAATACCATTTTAGCTAACTTTTGCTATCACTTGCAGTTACTTGACTGATACATAACCAATGGTTTGAGGTGTCCTCCATCTTCTTCCAAACCGCAGTTAATTGCATCTGGACAAATACAAGAATTCAGTGATGAATGTTTATGTATAGAGGATGGAATGTCAAACAAGAAATTCATTCTATCTTGCAGAATACCTGAAGCAAAAGAGTCATGATCTGATACAGAATAGTACCAAAATTAAGCTCCATCATACCCAAAATACAAATTACAGCAATTTGCAGCCTACTAAGTCATAACTCATAACTAAGGTTCCGTGAAAACTCAGTTTCGTAGAATTTCAGAATGAGATTTGTAAGAGCTAACAACTAACTGTGAATAAGAGAGCAATTATATGGCCAATGGATAATATTATTAAGGCATTTCCAGAAGTAGAGCAACTCTTCATGTATGCTGGTAAAATAACAGTTTTATGTTACTTCCGACATTGAAAAATAGATATTTAGTGGAGCAAGGAGAAAAAATCATCTGAAATTCCATACCTTTGATCAGATTCTGATGCGAAACTTCACATAGACCATACTCCACCTGACCGGTCTTCTAACCTGCAAAATGAGAAAGCATATATTAGCAAACAAAACTCAAGTCTGAAACGAAGCTGCACGTAACTGGGAAAAAAAATAACAAAAAACTAAATCCACACGTAAAATTGGTGTGAGATAAAAGAAAACAAGAGAATGAATTTTCCCCAAAAAGCATCATGCTACAATCAACAGATCGTAAAAAAAAAAGGATGATCAACAAAACAGGCTGAAACTATCTCATCAAACCAATAAACCAGGGGAAATGAATCAACAAAACAGGCCGGAAATATGTCATGAAACCGATAAACAAGGAAAAACGAATCACAGATAATCAGTATGTTAGGTTAAGTGACAATTTAATCATGGAAACGATGTCCATAAAAGCATTTGCCTGCTCACCAAAATGTTCTTGATCCAACCAAAATGAAACTGGAGTGATATTCATAGACGGGCACGGATCAAATCACAATCCTAGACTGTCTTTACAGACTTCCCATCTCATTACATCATACACACTTTGGCCCTCCCCTTTAAATAATATATATATGTGATTTGGATAACTCTTCTAGTTCTACTAAGCAATATCCATAGCTTCAAGTAGTCTGCTCAGATTTGTGCTATTGCCAGTGATTCCCATTATGAACCAGGTAGATATGACCTGGGTTCCCATAACCATATAGCTGAGGCATCTTACTCTTCCCAACAGACTTCTCTACGCAAAGAGGAAACACTGCCCTCGGCATCACAGGCTTGGGGAACCTTGGGGGAATGCCAGTAGCGCTATGGTAAGATAATGATGATGATGACTGTGTTGAAGACAGCCCTGAAGAATAAGCTACTGAGGGTGGGAAAGATATTATTTTGGTAGATTTGAGCGGCAAAAGGAAAGCCCTGATTTTTAGACATGCCGGAGCTGCGCGGTCATATTCCTCGATAAGATTGGCAAGATCCTCACCAGAGGTGATGGATACCAGAGCATCCAGATCTTCCATTGGTAATTGACACCGAAGAGAGACAGCCATCCCACACAATTCCCCCATCTTCAGTATCAATTCTGTTCCAAAACCGTACATCTCAATTTGAATCAACCAATATTGAGGTATTCTTCATACACATCAAAAGGTTGTCTTATTTATCCAGGTTTCAATCATGAATTTACCCTAGCGCTAGTCTTTTCATCAAATTGTTTGCATTCGTAAGCTAGACAATTATTGCATTCCTTCAAATTCAGCAACATAAAAGAACTAAAAAGAGCAAATCATGGATGAAAAGGATCTAGTCAAAGTTTCACTTTAACTGAATTTTTTTTACCAGGACAGCTAAACTGAAAGCACAACGACTAACTCAAAGCAACAACGCAACGAAATTACTCACCGGCGAACGAGATTGAGCGATTTACGGCAAGAACGCGGGTTTCACCGCCGTAGTAACGGAGCTTACGGTCGGGGTAGCGAGGGAGGATCTTGCCGCCGTAGCTGCAGAGGAACTTTATGGTGGAGGTTGAGCGAGGCGGAGGGTGGAGTTTGGGGGCGTCGAGAGATGGTCCGGCCATTCTTGGCTTGGATGGCAGTAGAAGGCGGAGAAGAAGAAGCTCAGCTTGTGTCTTCAAGCCTAAGCTCGGTTCCAATCAGGGCTTATTTATAGAGAAGTTACCTTCATCGAAGAGACGGCACTGCCACTGGCCACTGGACGGAGCCGAGGAGGTAGAGTGGGCCCATCGGTGGGCCATCTGACGTAAGTTGATTCTCCTATCCCATTTTCCCGGATTAAGGCGCCAAGGCCTATTGTTTTTTTTTTTTTTTTTTTTTCTGTTACCAGATTTAATTTTTAGTTTCCCTATATATAACTAGGTGCTGACCTCACGCTACGCGCGGGGCGACTGGCTAAATCGTATATGTTTATATATATATGTAGAAGATTAAAAATTAAGATCAACCACAATTTTAGAAGAAAAAGACTTATTGAAATGTAACTTAGGCTGTTGTGCCACATTCAGATTAACATTTCATTATTCTAAGTATAAACATTCAATTTTATTGATGAACCACGACGTCTGTTAACTCCTAACTTAAATATAAATACAATGTAAGTCATTTTCAATGTAAGTCATTAACCTATCCTCTAAAATTTGTTGCTATTCAAGTAAACTTTATTACAAAATAATCCTCAAATTCAATACTTTGTCTCAGTAAATTGAATAAATCACAAACTTTGTGTTCACAGCTAAGTATCTTCCTTCTAAAAAAAATCTACTAAGATTAACTAATCTAAAGCAAATTAAAGAAGATTATAGCAGCTAATTTTTGCAAAAAAAAGCACGCGTCGATGAAAATGTTCGACCTTTCCAGGGCCGGCCCAAGGGTAAGGCCACTAAAGCTAGGGCTTTAGGTAGGGATGGCAACGGGGCGGGTCGGGGCGGGTTTTGGCAGCCCCAGACCCGCCCCGCGGGTCGGCCTGGCTGACCCGGCCCCGGCCAATTAGACCTTTCGGGTCGGGTCGGGTCGGGTCAGCAATCCCGCGGGTCGACCCGCGGGGCCCCGACCCGCCCCGTTATGTGAACAATTTTTTTTTTTTTTTTTTTTTTTTTTACTTTTCAATATTAAATACAATTTTTTTTTGTCAAAATATTACATTATATATAAATTCAAAACATAAATCTAACACCAATCAAATATAAACAACAAACACATCATATTCATTACAAATACAAATTCAAATCCAAACACCAAATTAACAAATCCTAATAATCTAAATATACATATGTTTGTAATTTGGTACATGTTATTTATATAGGTATATTAACCATATTATTTAGTAAATGTTAGATCATATTAACATAAAAAAAAATTTAAAAAAAAAAGTTATATATATACGCCTTTCGGGGCGGGTCTACGGGGCCCCGGGTCTCTAGACCCGGACCCGCCCCGACCCGAGCCCGACCCGACCCGAACCCGACCCGTGACCCGCGGGTCGGCGGGTCAAAACCGGGTCGGGGCCCCGCGGGTCAGCGGGGCCCAGAGACCCGTTGCCATCCCTAGCTTTAGGCCCCCAAGTTTAAGAGGCCTCCTTTATCATATTACATAGTTAAGCCGTCTTATGGTTTTTTTTAGATTGATTTTTTTGGTCTAAAATGCCATCATAGATAAGGCGATAATTGATTAATTATGATCATTTAAATAATTAATTACATATGCTATAATTTGTTTCGGCCGTAGTTGGCTATAATTTTTTTTAGCAATTAATAATTCATGTACCACTTAACAATTAATTAATGTATATATCACGCTTGTTTTTATTCTTTGTTTTTTTAGTTTGATTTTATGTTTTCAAAGATAAAAAAACTTTATTCTTTTCTGAATGCATATATTACTTATAGAATAATTTAACAACTCATGTAACTCCTTCTTTAGGTGAAAACAACTTTTCAAATATAAAATTAATAAAATTTAACTTGAGATCAACTATATCTCTGGAATTGTTAATTAGAGTAGCTATATTATCAATTGAAAATGAAATTTTAGAAAAAAAAAATCGAGTATAAATGAAACTTATAATGAATAGTCAATTTTAAATTTTTTTTAAAAAAAAATGTAAAGGCCCCGAACTAAATTATAGTTTTAGGCCTCAATTTCTCTGGGGCCGGTCCTGGACCTTTCCTTCAGATTTTGTTACGTTTTTTTTTTTTACGGAATTACCCATTTCTCTCTCTTATTTCGTCCACCTCTCTATTTTTATATATATACATTTTTACTTAATAAATTTATCTCTTAGTTTAAAATTATATTTACATTTATTTATCCACCTCTTTTAACGCTTTATCCAAATCATATTACTACTTAACCTTATTAATAATTAATTATCAATAATTTATCCGTGTATTCTAAAAAAATTAATATAATATTATTGTTTTACATTTTATGTAGATATTTTGTTTACACTAATTAATATTTTAAAAAATATATACATTTTATTATTGATTAATTTGTTATAAAAATGTCTATAAGTTAGAAATATATGTTATAAACAAAAGAAAAAAAATTCCTCCAAACTTTTAATTTAAAATTTTGCATATAATTTTTTTTTTTGATTTAGTTACAATATTAAACATAGTTTATATTAAAAATTTATTTCTTATGTTAATTATTTTCTACATTTTTATTGTATTTACATTTTTTATATTTAATGCATTTTTTATAATTTATTTTAAATTTTTAACTAATAAATTATTGAATAAATACTTGAAAAAAAAATATCAGGTAATCTTATATATATTGATAAAAAGGAGCATACATAAATATTATATATATTTCTTAAATATTCGAGAGAGAAAATGGAATTAATTATTGATGGGTGGTTACTTAGACAAAAATTTTTTTTGTTTAACAAAAAAAAAAGGACATAACGTGCGGGGTGGGAGAAATTCGGTGCGGCTGTCTGTTATCCCTGCTGTGTAGGCATGCGACGTGGAGATGTGCTATTAGCTGAAAAAATCCGAGGTGGCACATATGGGATGCTCGGAAATGCTGATGTGGCAATTTTTGGTAAACACTTTCTCTCTCCCTTTAACTTATTATATATACTAGGTGCTGACCCCGCGCTACGCGCGGGATGACCCGTTAAACAGTACTTGTTTATTTGTGTAATGTAAAATGTTGAAATTATGTTTTGAGTTAGTTGCATTCAATAATATAATTTTTGTTTTCAGATGGACATATATTATTTATAAAAAATATATATTTATTTACCAATTTGAAGGCAGCTTATAATTCATTTTCTATTAAACCTAATAGTTTAGTGCTTTTAAAAAAAATTAATGCAAATTGAATAAAGTGTGTGTGTTTATTTTTTAAATGAAATAATGGTTATGATAACGTAGATGAATGATTCTAGTATTTTTTTCCCCTCAGTATTCATTAAATACGTAAATTAGATCAAATTTGTTGAATACATAAATTGCATGATTGAGGGAAGGAAAATAAAAAAAATATTAAAGTTTTAATAATTTAGAAATTGAGATTACGTGCAGTAAATACATTAATATTTTTGGAAAAAAATACCTTAATATCTTAAACATTAAAAACCAAACAAAGTGAAATGGTCTTTCTACCGAAAAAAGTTAAATGCGGCTCTCATTTTTTAACGACCCACACAAAAATAACAGTAGTATTAATAATAATAACAGTAATAATAATCCATTGCAAAAAAATATATTCTATTATTATAATCTACATTAATAAATCGAAATTTAAAGCTTATAATTTTATTAATACTTACTATTTTATTATAAACGGTCATTCGGTCAAGCTACGTATTATGGAAAAAAAAATATCGACTATGATAGGCTAAGAATCTTTGTAATCTAAATACCCAAAACCATAACCAGATAGATTGGTAAAAAAAAAAACCATAACATTATTCTACTTTAACCCTAATTTATCTAGCCCCATACGCAATCATAAATAAACTCCCACCTCCATCCTTATCTCCTTCATTCTTTCCTTCATTCGGATAGCTCGAACATGAAATAAAGTTAGAGATTGTAGTTAATTGTTTTTGCTTAGTTTTATTATATCTTAGAACATGTGTCAACATATTATTTGCTACCATTGCTGACGTGTCACGATTAGGATAACTTAAAATGATGATGTGACACACCCAAAATGCTTCACTCTCTCACATGTTCCCTTATTAGATATATAGATTACAGGCAGCACCCTTAAAAACTTTTAAGGAATGAATTGTTATTAGTGAAATTGAACGTCTAATTTAAGGAATGAAGCGCTAGACCATTATACCCGTACTTATAATTTTTGGGGGAAACTCTTATAACGGTAGTTGTTAACACTTAAAATAGATTAGGTGCTATACTTGTGCAACGCGCGGGATAATTTAGTACATATATAATTAATAATATAATATTTAAAATTAACATTACAGATAGTAAAAGTAATATTTATCAGTAACAAACTATAAAAATAACATTTATAAATAATAATAAATATAAGAATTAGTAAATATATTTTTCTAAAAATGAAGCTTTGAAAAAAAAAAATGACTTGGTGATGAAACCCCTGCCTTCTTTGGCTATTCTGATGCTTGCATGAAATTAAATAGAAAAATCACTTCAAACCACAAATGAAAAATTCAGCACCATCTCAACATTAGAAATCAGTGAGGCTATCTTCAACCAAAAGGCCTAACAACACTTTTAAAGAAAATTAAAGTCATTTATTAATGTCAGGAATAGGGCCGGCAATAGTGCGGTGAAAATCAAATAAGCATAGTTATTCGAACAATATATCGCAATGGTTAACCGCACCATTATGGTGAGGGGCGGTTATGGTGATGAATATTGTAACCACAATTGTTATGGTTATGGTAATCCATAACCGCGGTTATAACCATCACCTCTATATATATAATATTAATACATATATTACTAATACTTATATTGTTATATATATATACATTATTATTATACTTTAATTATTAGTCAAATATTATAATTCTTATTTCGTTCCCTTTCCCACCCACCATTTTTTTTGTCTATGTTTCTTATTATTAGGTAACCACGATTGGAAGCGATGGTGAATGAGGATCGAAGATCGCAAGTGATAGGTGATTGAAGATATTTTTTTTAATTAAGTGAAACAATGAAGTTATGTTAATTTGGATTTTGTATATGAAACATGAATGTATGTTTACTTTTCTTGTATGAAACAATGATGTTGTATTAGTTTGATTGATTGTGGTTAAATGGTTTAATCGTGGTTAAAAACCATGGTTATGGTTAGGGGTGAGCTCGGGACGGGACGGGCGGGCTTTTGCCTGAGCCCGAGCCCGAAAATTTCGGGACTCATATTTTTTGCCCGAGCCCGAGCCCGAAACTAAAGGAAATGTCCCGCCCGAGTCGGGACATCGGGATTCGGGCTTGGGCTAGCCCGAATTTGAACCAAAAAATTAAAAAAAAAAATCCTAATATGAGGTCCATCCATTTCAAATACATGCAAGTTCAACACATCAATACAAAATTCAATAAGTTCAAACATCATCCATAGTCTAATTCTAGGATTTTTTTATTTTAACTATAGTAAAGTTACTTAAACTATAGTTAGTAGACTTAGGTTAAACCTAAATATATATAATATATACATATATTCGGGCGGCTCGGGACTTTCGGGCTTTTTAAGAAAAAACCCGAGCCCGACTTGGGAAGAAAAATCCCGCCCGACCGGGCTCGGGCTACATCTCGGGACGGGATTTTCGGGACGGGCTCGGGTCGGGATATTCGGGCCTTCGGGCTTTTCGGGCTTCTTGCTCAGCCCTAGTTATGGTTATGGTTATGATTATGGTTATGGTATGAAGAATCATAACCGCAATGGTTATGGTTATGGTTATGAGATAAGTGGAAAAAAATATAGATGATTATGATATTAGTGCTATTCGCATCATACCCTCATCATCCCAGCCCTAGTCAGGAATCACCATCCATGATGCATATTGGATAAATCCGGATATTTGTTAATCAGAGGCCTTCAATGTACCGTGTTTATTTAATCTAAGATTAAATTGCAGCATATGTTCTTTTAATAATATTATTATAAAAATACAATGTTGTACAACAAGCTAGTCACATTATAATAAAATTTTCCGTCCAAATAAAAGTCTGCACAACACACATAACTAGTTAATTAATTCTAAAGCTTCTAGTCTTAATTGTGTGTTGTTTCACATGACACATAAATTATAAAATTTAAAACACACCGTATTTAGTCAATGTTACTAAACACCATTTTATAATTTTAATGGTTAAAAATATATTTGTTTACTTCTAATTATTATAACATTTTTTATTTTTCAATATCACAAAAAGATAGCAATGATTTTTTTTTTTATATACTCTAATTTACGAATTATTAATTTTTCATTTGAAAATATATGTTAAGTATTTTCGAACTATATATGATATTATATATTTCTAATTTATGTATAATATTATAATAAATTAATTAACAATAAATATTTTTTTTTCAATAATAACAGTAGTTTTAAAAGCAAATTTATGCACAAAGCGATAATTAATTAAATTATTGTATATGTTTTATCAAATAGAATCTGGCATAAAAAAATCGTTAAACGGATATGTAAATAGTTAGTATATATAATAATAATAATAATAATAATAATAATAATAATATTATTATCGGATAGAAGCCACTACATTGTACAATGTACACTCATTGAATTTAAAAAAAAGTATGATTTATTTTTATTTATAAAAAGAACATTAGTCACGTCACAATACACAATCGGACATCCGTTGGTTTGGTTTGGATAACCTTGTTTACCAACAAAGAGAAAAACAAAGAACACTAGATAACCTTGAACTCCACGATAATGATTATTAGATAGATTTTAAGAAGAATAAAAAGAAAACAGTAGGCATCATCATCATCAATATTATATATATGTATTCGAATACGAAAATTGGAATAGCGAAAGATGGTTATATGTCGGACCAAATTCAAAATTTGTCAAAATCATCACATCTTAACTTAATTTTTATATCCAACTAGATAAGTCGATTAGGATTACACTAGCTGGACCAAACATATATATAATTATATAAGAAAGAGATAGGGCTGTCCCTACACGCTAATAAGCAACTAACATTTTGAAGGTTATGGAAAATCAGACTCCAATACACCGATACCGATAGGGGCGGATCTAGGGTGTCCCAAGCGGGTTTTGGGATACCGCTTGGCTAGAATTTTTTTAAATAATATAAATATATTTTTAATATATAATTCTAGGAACCCATTAAATACACCTCTTAACACATTTTGTTGCGTAGCGTGTTGGCAAGGAGTAAAGCTTTGAGTAGCAGATCTTAAGTTCGATCCTTCTCCTCATATTTTTTTCCCTTTTTTGAAGGATTTTTCTTTTCTTTTCTATTAAGGATTAAGTCAAATTTTTTTTTTTTTCTTTTCTTTTCTATTAAGGATTTAGTCAATTTTTTTTTCTTTTTCTTGAAGTTTTTTTTCTTAAGGACTTTTCGTTAAATTCGCCCAAAATTTCTTCTTGACGTATTATTAAAAAAAATAAAAAAAACGTTCAATTCGAGGATAACAACAAGTAGAGTCTGTGTATAAAAATATACTTTCTTAAAAATAATAATACTCAAGCAACCAGGATTTTCCTCTTAAAAATATGGTAGATAATATTTTTTTTACTATATTTAATTAATTAACTCTACCTATTATGGGGGCTTGATTCTTGAAGACACATTTATCGTCTGCTTCGAATGTTTGAGTGCATATACACCTGATTGGACCTCACTAAGGCTCGACTTGGTCGCACCGTCGACCTCGAACATGGTAAGTGACCGAGAACCATTAAAACCACGTGCTAGTCCTTCCCAAAACCTCCGCCCGGACTAGTTCGGACGGACCGTAGAAGTATGGTTTCGAAAACACCGGACTAGCCCGGCCCAACGGGACCGAACTAGTACGGTGTCACAACGCCGGTTCGCCACTGCCCGGACCAACGGGGCCGGACTAGTCCGGCACCGAACTAGTTCAGTATCACAACACCGGTCCGCCACTATCCATAAAATCGCATTAGGAACCCACTTAGCTGGGTTCCTAGATCCACCACTGGATACCGATCATGACAATCCAAGTTAAGTGGGTCCTATTTGAATTTGAGTGGGAAAAACTTAACACAGATGGAGTGTCATATGAGAATCCGGGAAAAACTGAAGCTGGGAAGTCATTCGAGATTGCAACGGAAACTAGATCTCGAGTTATTCCCGTATTTTAGGGATCAGTAACAGCTTGCTAGCAGAATTCTGGGCTATTAAGGATGGACTTTCTCTTACTCTTCAATTAAAAATTAAGTCTTTACATATTGAAACATATACTTTGGTAGCCCAACAACTTATTTCAGATAATATGCATCTAAATTTGAATTTTTTTGCCTATTATTATAGATTGCAAGGACATTTTGCAACGTTACAGTAGATACAAGCTTAGACACGTTTATCGGAAAGCTAACTCGATTGCGGATGCTATGGCTAGAATCGGAGTTCTACAGCAGTCCACTTTTGTTATTCATTATGTTCCACCTAAAGAGGTTAGAGCTTATATGCTCAAAGACATGATCAGGGCCTGCGAACCCCGTTTGATTAGGAAAGACCCTATTTAATTGGTACTTCGGTGGTCGTCTTTTTGACGAACCGCCTTTGTTGCTTGCCTTTTTCAATTTTCTTAAAAAAAAAAAAAAAAAAAACTAACATTTCTGCTGGCCCTATAGCTACTATAAACTATTTTTTTTCTTATTGTGTGTCCTAGTTATGAGTGTTAAGATTAAAAAAAAGAAAAAGTTATGAGTTTTATCACGAGTGTAACAACTAAGAGTGAGCAAAAATCTTGAGAAGTTTGAAATTCCGACGAGCTCGTCCCGAGCCGTTCCGAAAATCATGTCTCGAAATGATTCGCCATCGATTGATTGGCTCATGTAGGAACAAGGTTCAAGTCTACTAGTCTATTAGGATGTCTCAGCTGCATACATCACTACACTTCCACTTGACACCTATCATAATGATAAACGACGCGTCTCGCCGTGACCTTCTCTTGAATTCGCAAAACTTCTGCCGCTCCATCCTCGCAAGGGCATATAACCCGTCGTTGTCTCGGCTGTGCTACCGGAGGTTCGGGGAAGTCGGAATAGGAGAGCACTCATCTTGGGTAGGGCTGTCAATTTTACCCGTGACCCGTGATTGACCCGCAAATGACCCGTTCACGGGTCGGGTACGGGTAGCCATAAGCATGCTAACGGGTCATTTACGGGTTGACCCGTAAATGACCCGCTGAGAGCGGGCCGGGTACGGGTTTAGGGTTAGAACCGTACCCGGCCCGTGACCCGTTGTAAATAAGTTTTTTTTTTCTTTCTAAATAATTCCTAACTTAGAAATCCTAAGTAGCGGCGTTGACTTGGTTGATCTTGATTCACTTATGGAATTTGGATGCTTGGATGGCGCAGTTTGAACTTTTAATGGTTGATTGACTTGATTCACATATCAGTATAGTGTGCTCTGTGCAAACGTGCACAGTGCATGTGCACTGTAGTTTCTGAAGATTTGGACCTTTTTTTTTGCCACAATCTCCAAAATTATAGTTACTTCCGGTTTTAGCTGCCCCTGCTCTTTTTATAATATATAATATATAATGGCCAATCGAACTTATGATTTGTTCTTAATGGAATTTGTTGCTTAAATAAATGATACATTTATATATCTTGAAAATATCAAAGGAGAAAAGATAAGTAGATATCTGATGAAGAGCAAAAATGTCTTGTTTATTGCAGATGAAGATGAACTATTTGTTGTCACCTACTTTTTTTTTTGCCAAAATTTATTCACTTTGGATCGTTGGCTGCTTGATCCATCTGCTGTGTCCTGATGTCGCCCACCTCACCTGTGTCTGTGTGCATTGCATTTTATGTTTGACCCGGGTCACGGGTCAACACGGGTCAATCCGTTGACCCGGGTCCCGGGTACGGATTTATAATTCTGACCCGTGCTGACCCCCGGGTCAATCACGGGCCGGGTCGTCCGTGACCCGCGGGTCGCGTGTCACGGGTCACGGGTCGTGACCCGTTGACAGACCTAATCTTGGGGTGGGCTTACTACTTAGATGCTTTCAGCAGTTATCCGCTCCGCACTTGGCTACCTAGCGTTTACCGTGGGCACGATAACGAGTGACTTGACTTCTCTATAAACTTGGGCTCGAGCTTTTATGCAAAATCCCGAAAGTACCGCTCCATCCCGAATTTTTAATTAATATTAACTCTTTTTGTTCATTATCTTAACTAAACTCTAGTTATCTTAACTTCAAATTTGTAAAACTTGATGTTTGTATGAGCATTTGATATTTGTATGCGAACTTGATGTATATTAAAAAAAAATTGAAAAACGGTAATGACAAGTGATATTTAGTTTTTTGTTTAAACTCGGGATAGCCCGAACCTGTTTCGAATATAAAAATCTCGAGGCGGGTAGGACTTTTCCTCTGAACTTGGGGTCGGGTTTAGAATATGAGTTAGAGAGTCTTAAATTCTGTACTTAGACCTTTTTTTACACAAAATCCCGACCATCGTGCCCAAGCTCACACCCCTAGTAAAAACAGTAAAATTCTTACTATATATATTTAGAATAATTCTTATTTTACACCAAAGTCAGCTTGTAATGAGTAAAAACCATCTATATTTTCCAATTTTTAGGACTTAATAAATTTGAGACATTTAATTTAAAAAACGAAACATTGAACAGTTACACTTATTGTATATTTATATATATATGATTTAGATTTCCTGCCCAAATTTTTCTGTTACAAATTGTGTCACTGTTAAGATTTTGACACACGTATCATTAGATTTAATATTTTACTTTTAAGGTTTATTAATCTTAATAAGACTTTAGAATAAAATTATAAATTTAAATACATAAAGAACACATGTTAAAACCTTAACAATGATAATCGATCTGATCATAAAGAGTGAGGATGTGATATTTATCTTTATCGCATCTACACTATTTGGATACAGGTTTTACATGCTGTTGTTAATTCTCACTAAAAGAAAGGTGTTTAGCTGAAGGTTTGTACTCATTTTTTTTCTTTCGAATGGTACTTAAACGGAAGGTGGTGCGCTTATCCATCCTTTATCTCTTTCGTTATCCTTGACGTATGAGAAAGAAACAAATTGAATCAATCGTATACGCGCTTTTCCAGTAGTCCATTCTTATACACTTGGCCTATTATTATTATTATTATTATTATTATTATTATTATTATTATTATTATTATTATTATTATTATTTATTTCGAATCACTCATTTGGAGTATACATTCAAAATGAAAATATTATAAAATATAATGATCAAAATCGAATTAAGATTAATGATGTTGGCTGTAAGGCCTTTTTTGGCCTTAATGGGCTTGCCTTAGCCCACGTGAGGTGAATGACAATTGTCCAGATATATTGAATCCGAAAATTTATTTTTGGTTACAATTAATTATGGACAGAATATATTTCAAGATTAATGCTAATGCATCCATTTTTGGACAGAATTGATTTCGAGAATATTCTGCTAAATCTCGAATTTAATGCAGAAGGAGCCTGTCTGCCCTATAAATACAGCATCAATCCTTCACATTTGAACACACCTCACAAATTCATTCTCTCATTTTCTCTCTGAGTTTTCCTACCTCTCCGAGTTCATCTGCCACTGCATTATCAGGTTATAGTATCTGTTTATTTTATTAATTCAGATTCTACAATCTGTTCTTATATTGAATTTCTGCCGTCGTCGTCGGCATCTCTATTAAAATCCTGTTGTGTTCAGGTATTGAGTTCGGTTCGGTCAAGCGTGTTTCGTGCATAACACGATTTGATGACACTGTTGAATCCTGGGAGGTGATCGCCCCGTGTTTAAACTCCTTTGCATAACCCGAGGGTGGAGTGGGGCGAAATTGCCTTAAGGAGACCGTGATCAGCACGGGCCTCAGTATTAAAATCACGTTTTCGTCTTTCTCGATTTTACGTGTAATTTCGGAGTTGTTAATATCTTGCATGATAATTCAGTATAGTTATATGTAAGAACTCGAAATTTGACTATTTACGTTTTAGTCCCTGAAGTTTCAAATATTGCAAATTGATCCCTCAACTTTTGTGTTTTGCAGTTTTGACCCTGATATTTGCCAACAGTCTTAAGGCAATTTTATTGTTGATTATCAGGGTTGTTGTTGGATCTTAATTTTGAAACTAACGTTGTTGTTTATCTGTTATCAGGTAATATGGATCCAAACAACAACACATCTGTTCCCTTCTCTAGCGAGATGATTCTCGAGACGGAAGTGCCGAATCAGGGAACTGGAGGTGTACCTCCACCGACAACTGCTGTCAACACCACTACTGTCACCACAACCGCTGCTGTATGCACCGGACTGAATTTGCTTCCAGGCGGTGGTTTCAACTTTGCTGCTCCAGGTGCCAGTTCATCTCAAACTGTTCCTAATCTCGGATTCGGGAACTTTGCTGGAGCACCATTGGCCGGAGGAGTGGCCATGCCCCGTATTTTAACTTCCCCGGTGGAGAAACCAGAAAAGTTTGACGGGACGAACTTCAAGATATGGAGTGAGAAGATGAAGTATTATATCACCTTCCATAGCATGGAGAGATTCCTGACAGAAATGCCCCCACCAATTGTCCCAGATGATGCCACATCCTTCCTGGCGTTGGAGGCGTGGAAGCATTCGGACTACCTGTGCAGGAACGCTATCATGAGCTGTCTTACCGACCTGCTGTATCATGTCTACTTCAGGACGACGTCTTCAAAGGAGCTGTGGACGTCCATTAATTCAAAATACGAGTCGGAGGATGCTGGAAGGAAGAAATTCCTTGTTAGTAAACTATTTGATTTTAAAATGGTTGATAACAAATCTGTGATGCAGCAGGTGAACGCGCTCTTAAGTCTGCTTCAGGAGATCCATGATGCGCAGATGGATTTTACCGAGTCATTCAAGGCGGCTGTGATTATGGAGAAGCTTCCCCCCAGCTGGGATTGGTTCAAGGGCTATCTGAAGCATAAGACAAAGGAGATGCCGGTGTCAGAGGTGGTCAGCAGGATCGCCACCCAGGAGGGTCTCCAGAAGAATGCCCAGGGAAATCCGGTCGGACCAATGAGGACGATCAACACGGCCAAGACTAATGTGGTGGAGCACAACCAGGGCCCAAGCAAGCAGGGTTCTCGTGGAAGAGGAAAGAAGCCGCAAGACAAGGTGGTCAACCTAGGTCCGAAAGGCGGTGTTTCCAAGAAATCCAAAGGCGGCCAATCTTCTAAGGGAGGCAAGGGACCTCGAGGAGGACAAGGCTCTCAAGCTCCACAAGTTTCAAGGTAGCTGTTTCAATTGTGGCAAGATAGGGCACAAAGCTAATGAGTGCAGGTTCCCTAAGAATCATGAAGCCCACGTGGCGACGGTTACCGAGGACATAGAGGACCTGAACTTGATCGCGGTGGTGTCAGAGATCAATATGGCTGATTCCAACCCCAAGGAGTGGTGGGTGGACACTGGCGCCACTAAGCATGTCTGCTCGAACAAGGCAGTGTTCTCAAGCTTGGAGGAGGTGGATACCGGAGAATCCCTGTTCATGGGAAACTCTGCCCCATCGACGATTAAAGGCAGAGGAACGGTGGTGTTGAAGATGACTTCTGGCAAGGACGTTACCCTCACCAATGTGCTGTATGTTCCGGACATCCGGAAGAACTTGGTGTCTGGGGCCCTCTTGAACAAGCATGGTTTTCGTCTTGTGTTTGAGTCTGATAAGTTTGTACTTACTAAGAATAATGTCTTCATTGGTAAGGGGTATGAGAATGGAGGAATGTTTAAACTTTCTGTAATGGCCGTAGTGCCCAAAAAGAATATGAATAAGAATGCTTCCTCTTCTGCTTACTTGCTTGAGTCTCCTAATTTATGGCATGGTAGATTAGGACATGTTTATTTTGATTCTTTGCGGAAGCTAATTAACATGGAGCATATTCCTAAATTCAAAATAGATCAGGAACACAAATGTGAAGTTTGCGTTGAAGCGAAACTTACTCGGACTTCGTTTCACTCAGTCGAAAGATTTACCGAACCTCTTGATCTAATACATAGCGATGTTTGTGACTTGAAATATGTACAAACGCGTGGTGGAAATAAATACTTCATCACTTTCGTAGATGATAATACGAAATTTTGCTATGTATACTTGATGAAAGGAAAAGATGAAGCAATTCAGAAATTCATGATCTACAAACAAGAAGTTGAGAATCAACTTAATAAGAAAATAAAAAAGTTACGCAGTGACAGAGGAGGTGAGTATGAAGCTCCGTTTGCAGAATTTTGCGCTGAACATGGAATTGTCCATGAGGTCACTGCTCCGTTTTCACCTCAGTCAAATGGGGTTGCGGAAAGGAAAAATCGAACATTGAAGGAAATGATGAATTCATTGTTGATTAGTTCGGGATTGCCCCAGAACATGTGGGGGGAAGCTATTTTGACTAGCAATTACCTTTTGAATAAGGTACCCCAAAAGAAGGAAGAGAAAACTCTGTTTGAATTGTGGAAAGGGAGGAAACCTTCTTATAATCACATTCGAATGTGGGGGTGTCTTGCCAAGGTAATGATACCTCCCCCGAAGAAGGTGCGAATAGGCCCAAAAACCGTTGATTGCATTTTCATTGGGTATGCTCAGCATAGTAACTGTAAACACCTGATTTTGGACAGGGTTGAAAAATATCGTGACACGTGGAACCGAGCCGGGAATAATCGAGCAATTAGAAAAAACCCACAAAATTAGTAAATTCTTATTAGTATTAGCATAGTTAAGAAAAAAAACCAAAAAAATTAGGATGAAAACATTGTTAGGATAATTAGCTATAATAGATATAGGTATAGTTTTTTAAAAAAAAAAAAAGGAAAGCTTGGCTTGTAGTTGACCACGTCCCCCCTCACCCATCTCTAGGCACCATCCTATCACAAAGCCACTCCCATAATGCAAGTTGGCAAATTGCTTTATTATTTTACTAAAAAAATTCAAAACTACTCTATAAATATAGAGCACTCGGCCAAAGCACCAAGGGGGGGTTAAAAATGAAAAACAGACCACTGAGAGGTGCCTAAGGAAAAATCTTTGAGTGAGTGAGTGAGTGGTCGGCTTAGGAAGTTAGTTAGTTGCTCGATATTTGTGGTTAGGTTCCACGTGTCACGACATTTTACCCGGAAATAACCCAATGTAAGTACTGCTTAATCAAAAGTTGTATTTACATTTCAAGCATAAATAAAGTGCAAGTTGGTTAAAGATCCATCGCTTTCAATGTAGCGTTTATTTATTTTCCGTCATTTTATTTCGCACTATATATATATATATACATATTACGCATTTCTATTATCTACAAGTTTTATATATATCTGTTTTACTTATTTGTCATTTATATTATATATAAGTTTTATATATATTATATTACTTATTGTCATTTACTTATATGTTTATACATTATTAAGTCTTATATTTGTTTATTTCACTTATTTGTCATTTATATTACCTTTAAGTTTTATATATGTACATATTGTATATTTCTCATTTTCTATAAGTTTTATGTGTGTTTATATTACTTATATATCTCGGAACGCTGTTAAGTGTTAAAAATTAGTACAGAGAAGTTCGTGGTCATTTTAACATGCTTCCAAAATTATTTTCAGTTCAGCCATGAACTTTTCGATAATTGCAAATTGGCCATGAATTTCTTGATGATTGCAACTCGGCCATAAACTTTTTGACACTTGCAGTTCAACTCTCAAAATGGATATTTTAGTGAAAAATTAAACAAGACAAGACAAGCCAAAGTACCGAAAGGGCGGATTTCTAGCTTGCGAGCTTTTAATACGTAATCAAATCCCCGAACCCGAACCTCTGGACGCGGACCATTTCAAGCCCTAGGATGTTAGTATCATGTACCCTAGGCAAATTTAGGATTCCGATTAGCCTTTAATTAATCGGTGGCGACTCTTTCTATTCTCCCCGGTTCGGGTGATATTTCCATATTTGACCGAACCCGTCGTTCGCCGATCCAAAAAAAAACACATTTTCAAAAACCCGCTCTTTTCCGAGAGCGGTTGGCCGGATCTGACGTGCGACATTTTGGCGACTCTGCTGGGGATTTCCATTCAGAGGGTTTAGGCTTGTTGTGTTTGTCTTACCTTGTTTAATTGGATTTTTATACTATATCCGTTTTGACCGTTTGTTCGTGTGTGCAGCTTCTAATCTCATATTTTGAGTCATTTAAATTGCTTTTGCACACACACCAGATTCGGTTACTATTCCAGGCCAAAAACCAATGGCATATAGAAACCTAGGGGGTTGAGTAAGAGAATACGGCCAGTAGCGGTCACAACCGCCGGCACGTCTCCGAAAGCCCAACTCGATGATCGAAAAGGGCCTGCGATCCCCTTCATGGGGTAAGGTACCTTTCGATTCGAGAACCTTTAGAACCCACCTTGATAGAGCAGATGCCCACACAGTGCGGAGCGATCAACCAGTCGCATTAATTCCAGATATGCTATTTTGCATTTTTTCTTTATCCTGGTCTGATGTATAGGAGGGGCATCCAGAAGCTCGCACACTTTTCTAAAATAGTCAAGGGGCATCCACAGGTCTGTATATCTCTCTTGATGCATTGGTTTGAGAAGGTAAGAAAAACAATCGTTGTATATATGCATGTGTACATGAATAAGGTGATTTCCTTCTTATACTGCATCACGAATTTCAAAGCTATTAAAGTCATCAATTGGGTCGGTTTTGAAGTCATGAGTTATTTATCCTCCATTAAGTAAGGATTATTTGCCCGAGCATCATGATAAGAACCATGAATTCAATTTGCAAAAAAAAAAAAAAAAAAAAAAAAAAAAGACTTGAGGAAGATGATTTTTCAAATGACTCATTTTTATGAGACCCTAAAATACTCCTCAATGTTTTAATTTCAAGAGTTTTAAAATCTAGAAATTCACGGTTGTTGTCTCGATTTTGCCAAGCCAGAGGTAGCTAAGTCATTTTTGTGCCCAATTTAAGCGGTCGGTCGTCGGCCCGACAAATTAAACACCTGGTTTTAAAAAAAAAAAAAAAAAAATCTCGGGAAGCATCAAAATTCAGAACCTCAGGAACTGACATTAATCGAATGAGAAGCAAACCGGGTATTAAAAAAAAACCTAATGGGTTAAGGGTTAGAAAAGGAATAACTCGTGACTTGATTCTCCAAAAAAATCATTTCAAAACATTGAGGACCCTAATCGACATAATCGATGGCTATATTTTCCAAATCATGCATCATTATTGCGGATTCTCTATTCTAATTGTCAGTTTTTTTTCACAGGTACAACTGGCGCAAACAAGCCCTAAACTTACTGTGTGATCTCGCTCGAATGGAACAAATGAGGCAACTAAAAAGAGTCATTCGCCAGGGTTCCTAACTAATGTGATATCCAAAGGCTCCACCACCTCGAGAAAATAAAGAGTGGACTGTCCATCTAAAAGGGACCATGCGAGCCACAACCTTCCGGACGGAACAATCCGTCTTCGACGTGGCCTCCTAGTTCAAGCGCCTTGTCGTGCATCTGGCACGAACAAGCCACAAACATATTCGTGACTTCGTTCAAGTGGAACAAATGGGGCAACCAAACAAGAGTCCTCTGCCATGGTTCTGAACCCATGTGATATTCAGCGCCTTCGCCACCTCGAAAAATGAAGAGGGGATCATCCAGCTCGAGGAGATCATGGGAGATGGGATCATAAAAACGAAACAGTTTCTCACCAACATGACATCATAAGTCAACCGTATCATCGCTTTTTAGCACCCAGGCAGTCGTGGCGGTCATAGTCTCCATACTCCAACATCTCGAGTACATCTGGCGCAAACAAGCCCCAAACATACTCGAGATTTTGTTCGAATGGAACAAAATGGACAAACAAACCAGAGTCCTCCGCCATGGTTCTGAACCCATGTGATATCCAGGGTCTTCGCCACCTCAAGAAAATGAAGAGGGAATCATCCAGCTAGAAAAGATCTGGGAGATGGGATCACCCAAAACGGAACAGTTCCTCGCCGACATGGCTTCATAAGTCAAGCGTATCATCGCTTTTTCAACGCCCACGCAAGCATGGCCGCCGAAGCCTTCCAAAGTTCAAATATCTCGAGTCGCGCCTCCGCCTGCGACCTTGAAATAATTGATGACTGTGTTTTCATAATCATGCATCATGATCTGTGTTTTCAGTTCTAATTGACATTTTTACAGGTACATCTGGCGCAAGCAAGCCCCATACGTACTCGCGATTTTGTTCAAATAGAACAAATGAAGAAAGATGACAAGATTCATCTGTCTGGGTTCCTAAAACCCATGTGATGTCCAGCGGCTTCGCCACCTCGAGAAGGTGAAGAGAGGATCATCGAGCTAAAAAAATACCTTGCGAGTAAAGATCAGCCAAAATGAATAATCCATCGACGACATGACCTACTAAATCAAGCGTCTCATCGCTTTTCACCGCACATGCAGTCATGACCGCCGCAGTCTCCTAAAATTCAACATCTCGGGACACACCTTCGTCTGCGAAATCGACAGAATTGATTGCTACATTTTCAAATTATACATCATTTTTGTGTTCTTTCAAATTCTAATTGTCATTTTCTCGCAGATAAGTCTGGCGTGATCAAGCCCCTTGCGTACCCATGACTTCATAACGAATGTGGCAACTAAAGCCAAACTCCCCTGTCAGGGTTTCTAACCCATGTGATATTCAATGGCTCGGCCACCTAAAAAAGAGGATCAACAATCTGGAGGAGACCTCGCAAGCTATGATCGCCTGAACCGAACAATCAATCCGCTGAAGTGGCCTCCCAGGTCGAGTGCTCACTCTTTTCGGCACCCAAGAAGTCATGGCTGCCGCGGTTTCTCGGAATTCAAAATCCCAAGTCGTGCCTCAAATTGCAGTCCCTAAAAGCAGGAAACAAACTGACCCAGATCAAGCTTCACACATTACTGATGTGTCTCCCAGTCAAGCTTCAAATCTGCAATGCATCACTTCTCGGTCTGTCGCAAAGGATCCTGACCAAATATGTAGACATTCATGCTAGCTTGTCAAACTTTTTTTCAACAGTCATGAGATCCCTTAATGATGAGGTCCCTTCAGAAGTTTCATCTGTCTACTCGCCAGAAGAGAGAATATCACAAAGTGGATGAAAATGCTCGTTTATGCGCTTCCTCTTCGTAACGAGTAAACAATATCCAGAAATGGATGCATTGCCCGTGGGGCAAATGTCCGAGCCCAGTATTTCTGGAAGAGGGAAAATTCTACATGACCATAATAAATTCCTTCTTTTGTCATTCATTGTGATCTCAATATTCTCTGTCATCATATGCATGATTTGACATTAACGTCAACCTCCATCTACTTCTTTCTTCAGGAAAAACTGCTATCCGGAACAAAAATGAGCATCGCCGTGATCGACATGTCTCTCCAAAGGCATCCATTGGTCACGGATTCATACCGGTGGCCATCGAATACTTCACCAAGTGCGCCAAAGCCATTACATTGGCATCTGTTACGGCAAAGGTGGTCGAACGTCTCATCAAGCGAGGCATCATCGTGCATACGGTGTCCAATGTCAATTGAAATTGACAACAGCGAGATCTGAACATCAAGTTAATCGACGAGTTTTGCGACCAATTCAAGATCAAGAACACGAACACGTCCCCATATCGCACATTGATGAATGGTGTGGTAGATGCAGAAAATAAAGGAAGATCATTGAGGAAATGATTGTCATACAAGGATGGGCACGACAAGCTGCCTCGGTCATTCACGGCATATGGGACCTCGATCCGAACATAACCTGGGGCAACTCCAGTTTCCCTGTCTACAAAACAGAAGCATGTCACCGATTAAAGCTGAAAATTCGTCCACTTGGTTCCTCACCTAGTCATAAATGGACGAATAGGAGTGGGTGAAGCGCACTTACATGAGCAATCAAGCCTCATTGACGAAAGCGGCTCCCTGCACTATACCACGGGCACCTGTCCCAGAAGCGCATGGTTCGAGCGCTCAACAAAGGAAGCACGCTCCAGAGAATCACACCAAGCGACCTAGTCCTTCAGAAATTCCCCCGAGCCAATCCAGATTCTCAGGGCAAGTTCATCCGCAACTATGAAGGACTATGAGTCGATATTAAAAAGCTTAGTGGAGGAGCCACGATCATCACTGACATGGACGCACAAAGACTCCCTAGTCCAGTCAACATGGACAATGTCAAGAAGTATTATCCTTGAAAGAGCTTGCAACCAGAATGCGAGTTTTCGAATTTTGAGAGAAAATTCCCGCTAAACTGAAAACCCGAAAGGGCGGTTTAGGCAAAATTTGAGAAGAGGGGCGTGATCGAAAATCCATCAAAAGGGCGATCATGGCAAAAGGAGAGGAAATAAAATCCCCGCTAGGTTGAAAACCCGAAAGGGCGGCCTAGGAAAAAATTAGGGGAACCGAGAGGTGCGATCAAAAAATGATCGTAGCAAAAGGAGAGAAATCCGAGAGAAAATAAATAAAAAAAAAAAAAAAAAAAAAAAAAAAAAAGAAAAAAAAAAATTTTGTGGACAAATGTAATTGTCACCAGGTAGCGATGAAGAATCACAATGATCAACATTGTCTGAGCTGCCCCTACCAGCTCACAGAGATGCACCTAGGCGGGCGGACAACTAAATGCTCTAAAATTAACTCAATCAAGAGATGATTTTCAGTCAACCCCGCTAGGAATACAAGCATAAAAGGCTCGACAAAAGCAGCATCAACATCAACTGGATATCTCAACAATGAAGCGAAAAACAATATGCAGCACATCGCTGAAGGAAGTTCATTCATCAAAGAATGGGGCATTCTCATGCAAAGACGGCAAGCGGGACTGTTACAATCTGTTCTCGTAAGTCGCATTTCGAGGAAGTACCATTTTTGAAAAAAAAAAAAAAAAATGGGTTTCCAAATTTTGAGAGAAAATCCCCGCTAGGTTGAAAACCCGAAAGGGCGGCCTAGGAAAAAATTAGGGGAACCGAGAGGTGCGATCAAAAAATGATCGTAGCAAAAGGAGAGAAATCCGAGAGAAAATAAAAAAAAAAAAAAAAAAAAAAAAAAAAAAAAAAGAGAAAAAAAATTTTGTGGACAAATGTAATTGTCACCAGGTAGCGATGAAGAATCACAATGATCAACATTGTCTGAGCTGCCCCTACCAGCTCACAGAGATGCACCTAGGCGGGCGGACAACTAAATGCTCTAAAATTAACTCAATCAAGAGATGATTTTCAGTCAACCCCGCTAGGAATACAAGCATAAAAGGCTCGACAAAAGCAGCATCAACATCAACTGGATATCTCAGCAATGAAGCGAAAAACAATATGCAGCACATCGCTGAAGGAAGTTCATTCATCAAAGAATGGGGCATTCTCATGCAAAGACGGCAAGCGGGACTGTTACAATCTGTTCTCGTAAGTCGCATTTCGAGGAAGTACCATTTTTGAAAAAAAAAAAAATGGGTTTCCAAATTTTGAGAGAAAATTCCCGCTAAACTGAAAACCCGAAAGGGCGGTTTAGGCAAAATTTAGGGAAGAGGGGCGTGATTGAAAATCCCTCAAAAGGGCGATCATGGCAAAATGAGAGGAAATAAAATCCCCGCTAGGTTGAAAACCCGAAAGGGCGGCCTAGGCAAAAATTAGGGGAACCGAGAGGTGCGATCAAAAAATGATCGTAGCAAAAGGAGAGAAATCCGAGAGAAAAAAAAAGCAACAAAAAAAAGAAAAAAAAAAGAGAGAGAAACACAGCACATCGCTGGAAAAAAAAAAAAAGAGTTTATTTGTCAAGAATGGGGCGTTCGAATGCCTAACTTCCCAGAGTTATACGGAATCGGCAAGCGAGACTGTTACAGTCTGCTCTCGCAAGTCACCTTCCAAAGACGAGTAGGACTGTTACAGTCTGTTCCTACAAGTCAAACCTCATTCCTGCACCAATGCAGGCACCGCTATCCAAGACGTGCATTCACATAGCCGCCCCAATGCTGGCATCACCGACAATCGGAACCTGTGGTCATCCAGCATTCCGAGAGTCACAACCCGACAAACGGAGCCTTTAGGTGTTCAGCTCCGCAAGTCACCACCGACAATCGGGACCTGTGGTCATCCAGCATCCCGAGAGTCACAACCAGACGAACGGAGCTTTTAGGTGTTCAGCTCCGCAAGTCATCACCGGCAATCGGAACCTGTGGTCATCCAGCATTCCGAGAGTCACAACCCGACGAACGGAGCCTTTAGGTGTTCAGCTCCGCAAGTCACCACCGACAATCGGGACCTGTGGTCATCCAGCATCCCGAGAGTCACAACCAGACGAACGGAGCTTTTAGGTGTTCAGCTCCGCAAGTCATCACCGGCAATCGGAACCTGTGGTCATCCAGCATTCCGAGAGTCACAACCCGACGAACGGAGCCTTTAGGTGTTCAGCTCCGCAAGTCACCACCGACAATCGGGACCTGTGGTCATCCAGCATCCCGAGAGTCACAACCAGACGAACGGAGCTTTTAGGTGTTCAGCTCCGCAAGTCATCACCGGCAATCGGAACCTGTGGTCATCCAGCATTCCGAGAGTCACAACCCGACGAACGGAGCCTTTAGGTGTTCAGCTCCGCAAGTCACCACCGACAATCGGGACCTGTGGTCATCCAGCATCCCGAGAGTCACAACCAGACGAACGGAGCTTTTAGGTGTTCAGCTCCGCAAGTCATCACCGGCAATCGGAACCTGTGGTCATCCAGCATTCCGAGAGTCACAACCCGACGAACGGAGCCTTTAGGTGTTCAGCTCCGCAAGTCACCACCGACAATCGGGACCTGTGGTCATCCAGCATTCCGAGAGTCACAACCCGACGAACGGAGCCTTTAGGTGTTCAGCTCCGCAAGTCACCACCGACAATCGGGACCTGTGATCATCCAGCATTCCGAGAGTCACAACCCGACGAACGGAGCCTTTAGGTGTTCAGCTCCGCAAGTCACCACCGACAATCGGGACCTGTGGTCATCCAGCTTCTGAGAGTCACTACCCGATGAACGGAGCCTTTAGGTGTTCAGCTCCGCAAGTCACCACCGACAATCGAAACCTGTGGTCATCCAGCTTATGAGAGTCACTACCCGATGAACGGAGCCTTTAGGTGTTCAGCTCCGCAAGTCACCACCGACAATCGGAACCTGTGGTCATCCAGCAATCCGAGAGTCACAACCCGACAAATGGAGCCTTTAGGTGTTCAGCTCCGCAAGTCACCACTGACAATCGGAACCTGTGGTCATCCAGCTTCTGAGAGTCACTACCCGATGAACGGAGCCTTTAGGTGTTCAGCCTCCGCAAGTCACCACCGATGATCGGAACCTGTAGTCATCCAGCATGCCAAGAGTCACAACCCGACGAACGGAGCCTTTAGGTGTTCAGCTCCGCAAGTCACCACCGACAATCAGGACCTGTGGTCATCCAGCATTCTGAGAGTCACAACCGACAACCGGAGCCTTTAGGTGTTCAGCTCCGCAAGTCACCGCCGACAATCGGGACCTGTGGTCATCCAGCATCCCGAGAGCTTTTAGGTGTTCAGTTCCGTAAGTCACCATCGATAATCGGAACGTGTGGTCATCCAGCATCCCGAGAGTCACAACCAGACGAACGGAGCTCTTAGGTGTTCAGCTCCGCAAGTCACCACCGATAATCGGAACCTGTGGTCATCCAGCATTCCGAGAGTCACAACCCGATGAACGGAGCCTTTAGGTGTTCAGCTCCGCAAGTCACCACCGACAACCGGAACCGGTGGTTATCCAGCATTCCGAGAGTCACCGCCGACGATCGGGACCTATAGGTGTCTAGCTTCCGAAAGTTGTATGTTTTATTTTGTATGCAATGTAATTAGTTAGCTGGGAAGACCCAAAATCAGTTGTTTGTCTTTGAACATACGTTCATTGGAACACATCCATGAACGTGTGCTCAAAGAGGGGCAACTGTAAACACCTGATTTTGGACAGGGTTGAAAAATATCGTGACACGTGGAACCGAGCCGGGAATAATCGAGCAATTAGAAAAAACCCACAAAATTAGTAAATTCTTATTAGTATTAGCATAGTTAAGAAAAAAAACCAAAAAAATTAGGATGAAAACATTGTTAGGATAATTAGCTATAATAGATATAGGTATAGTTTTTTAAAAAAAAAAAAAGGAAAGCTTGGCTTGTAGTTGACCACGTCCCCCCTCACCCATCTCTAGGCACCATCCTATCACAAAGCCACTCCCATAATGCAAGTTGGCAAATTGCTTTATTATTTTACTAAAAAAATTCAAAACTACTCTATAAATATAGAGCACTCGGCCAAAGCACCAAGGGGGGGTTAAAAATGAAAAAACAGACCACTGAGAGGTGCCTAAGGAAAAATCTTTGAGTGAGTGAGTGAGTGGTCGGCTTAGGAAGTTAGTTAGTTGCTCGATATTTGTGGTTAGGTTCCACGTGTCACGACATTTTACCCGGAAATAACCCAATGTAAGTACTGCTTAATCAAAAGTTGTATTTACATTTCAAGCATAAATAAAGTGCAAGTTGGTTAAAGATCCATCGCTTTCAATGTAGCGTTTATTTATTTTCCGTCATTTTATTTCGCACTATATATATATATATACATATTACGCATTTCTATTATCTACAAGTTTTATATATATCTGTTTTACTTATTTGTCATTTATATTATATATAAGTTTTATATATATTATATTACTTATTGTCATTTACTTATATGTTTATACATTATTAAGTCTTATATTTGTTTATTTCACTTATTTGTCATTTATATTACCTTTAAGTTTTATATATGTACATATTGTATATTTCTCATTTTCTATAAGTTTTATGTGTGTTTATATTACTTATATATCTCGGAACGCTGTTAAGTGTTAAAAATTAGTACAGAGAAGTTCGTGGTCATTTTAACATGCTTCCAAAATTATTTTCAGTTCAGCCATGAACTTTTCGATAATTGCAAATTGGCCATGAATTTCTTGATGATTGCAACTCGGCCATAAACTTTTTGACACTTGCAGTTCAACTCTCAAAATGGATATTTTAGTGAAAAATTAAACAAGACAAGACAAGCCAAAGTACCGAAAGGGCGGATTTCTAGCTTGCGAGCTTTTAATACGTAATCAAATCCCCGAACCCGAACCTCTGGACGCGGACCATTTCAAGCCCTAGGATGTTAGTATCATGTACCCTAGGCAAATTTAGGATTCCGATTAGCCTTTAATTAATCGGTGGCGACTCTTTCTATTCTCCCCGGTTCGGGTGATATTTCCATATTTGACCGAACCCGTCGTTCGCCGATCCAAAAAAAACACATTTTCAAAAACCCGCTCTTTTCCGAGAGCGGTTGGCCGGATCTGACGTGCGACAGTAATGCATATCGGTTTCTTGTGTATGAATCAAAGGTGTCTAATATACACAAAAATACGATTATGGAGTCAAGAAATGCATATTTCTTTGAAAATGTATTTCCGGCTAAGTCCAGAGGAGAAGCAAGTTCTTCAAGACAAGCACATGAGACTATAGAGGAAAATAGTCAAGACCGAGAACATGAAGGGAATGTTGAGGTCGAGACCGAGGTTGAAACCGAGGTCGAGCCCAGAAGAAGTAAAAGGGCAAGGACTGAAAAGTCCTACGGTCCAGATTTTCTGACCTATATGCTTGAAGCTGAACCTCAGACTTACCAAGAAGCCGTAAACTCCTCTGAGGGTCCTCTATGGAAAGAGACAATAAACAGTGAAATCGAATCGATCTTGCTGAATCATACTTGGGAGCTAGTGGATCTTCCGCCCGGAAGCAAACCGCTAGGCTACAAGTGGATCTTTAAACGAAAAATGAAAGCAGATGGTTCGATTGATAAATATAAAGCCCGACTTGTCATCAAAGGATACAGACAAAAGGAAGGACTGGATTATTTTGATACATATTCTCCAGTAACTAGAATCTCATCCATAAGAATGGTACTTGCGATTGCCGCGTTGCGAAATCTAGAAGTACATCAAATGGATGTGAAAACGGCTTTCTTAAATGGAGATTTAGACGAAGAAATCTACATGGAACAACCTGAGGGTTTCTCTGCGCGAGAGCAGGAAAAGAAAGTCTGTAAGCTTGTCAAATCCCTGTATGGTCTAAAACAGGCGCCTAAACAATGGCATCATAAATTTGACAGCGTTATGATGGAAAAAGGTTTCAAAATAAATGAGTGTGACAAATGTATTTACGTGAAAGATACAGATAGAGGTTATGTTATTTTGTGTCTTTACGTAGATGACATGCTTATCGTTGGAAGTAACGATGAGATGGTCCGGTCTACCAAACATATGTTGAGTTCAATGTTAGATATGAAAGATATGGGTCTTGCCGATGTAATCCTAGGAATTAAAATCATAAGATCTTCGGAAGGTCTTGTTCTAAGTCAAACTCATTATATTGATAAGATTTTGGATAAGTTTAACAGAGATGACAAGAACGAGGTCAGTACCCCTATTGATACGAGTAAGTACTTTTCAAAGAATAAGGGGGAATCCATCTCCCAAATTGAGTACGCTCGAATTATTGGCAGTGTCATGTACTTAATGTCATGCACTAGACCAGATATCGCTCACGCGGTAAGTGTATTGAGTCGATATACGAGTAACCCTAGTGTTGATCACTGGAACGGGGTAATCAGGTTACTTAGGTATCTGAGACATACTCGTAATCATGGTCTACATTATACTAGAAATCCTTCTGTGATAGAAGGCTATAGTGATGCGAACTGGATATCCGATTCCAGAGACACGGACTCTTTGAGTACAAGTGGTTACGTTTTCACCTTAGGAGGTGCAGCAGTGTCGTGGAAATCCTCAAAGCAAACAGTCATAGCCAGATCCACGATGGAGTCTGAGTTTATTGCACTAGATAAATGTGCCGAAGAGGCAGAATGGCTACGCCATTTCCTCGAGGATGTTCCGAGATGGCCAAAACCTGTGCCCGCAATCTGCATTCACTGCGATTGTATAGCCGCGATCGGCAGAGCACAAAATTTTATGTATAATGGAAAGTCAAGACATATCCGTCGAAGACATAGTTCCATAAGACAATTACTCTCTACCGGAATTATCACGATCGACTTTACGAGATCGGTTGATAATATCGCGGATCCGCTAACCAAAGGGTTAAACAGAGAGTTGTTTGGCCAAGCATTAAAAGGAATGGGGCTAAAGCCCGTAGAGGAAACACCCTTGAGAAGGAAAACCCAACCATGATGACTGGAGATCCCAAGAACTTGGTTCAATGAGACAACCTAATCACAAGGGTGAGTGTGGTCACTGTGGGGGTCAAACCCCGAGCCCATTCCTATGATGCAAACAGTGATGAAGATGAGGTTAAGCTTTAGCCGTTGTTGATACTCACAAGCAAAGCTTTTAATGATTCGTAAGGAGAACTCAGAGTCGTGATGATGCTCTTGAGACATAGAATCACCTATGCGAGTGAGAAGTGGGGCCGCTTCGAAAGGAGTTGTTGATGGCGCAACTCTTAGAAACGCTTGCAGAACCAGGCTAGTGATCCAGGGCCTAGGGATCACAGGGCGTGAACCGAACTATACTAGGAAGGTATCTGTGTGGGTTATGTCGTCATTTACACCAACGACAGTCGGTTCAAGGACATCGCGTCTACCGACCAGTCAGTAGAGAAGGCATGATCTCACAAGGGGTAGGTTCAAAGGGGTTACCCCTACCTATCCTCTGCAGGTATTGACCGTTGAACACAACTTTCGAGTCTAGAGCTACCGTTAGGTTTCCAATTTCCATTCATGTGGGGGATTGTTGGCTGTAAGGCCTTTTTTGGCCTTAATGGGCTTGCCTTAGCCCACGTGAGGTGAATGGCAATTGTCCAGATACATTGAATCCGAAAATTTATTTTTGGTTACAATTAATTATGGACAAAATATATTTCAAGATTAATGTTAATGCATCCATTTTTGGACAGAATTGATGTCGAGAATATTCTGCTAAATCTCGAATTTAATGCAGAAGGAGCCTGTCTGCCCTATAAATACAGCATCAATCCTTCACATTTGAACACACCTCACAAATGCATTCTCTCATTTTCTCTCTGAGTTTTCCTACCTCTCCGAGTTCATCTGCCACTGCATTATCAGGTTATAGTATCTGTTTATTTTATTAATTCAGGTTCTACAATCTGTTCTTATATTGAATTTCTGCCGTCGTCGTCGGCATCTCTATTAAAATCCTGTTGTGTTCAGGTATTGAGTTCGGTTCGGTCAAACGTGTTTCGTGCATAACACGATTTGATGACACTGTTGAATCCTGGGAGGTGATCGCCCCGTGTTTAAACTCCTTTGCATAACCCGATGGTGGAGTGGGGCGAAATTGCCTTAAGGAGACCGTGATCAGCACGGGTCTCAGTATTAAAATCACGTTTTCGTCTTTCTCGATTTTACGTGTAATTTTGGAGTTGTTAATATCTTGCATGATAATTCGGTATAGTTATATGTAAGAACTCGAAATTTGACTATTTACGTTTTAGTCCCTGAAGTTTCAAATATTGCAAATTGATCCCTCAACTTTTGTATTTTGCAGTTTTGACCCTGATATTTGCCAACAAATGATAAATCACCTGTGACGAATTTATGTTCTATTTTAATCGAACATGTTAGAGATAGAGGGTATGTACTGTGTTTTTTTCACGAGTTGTCTTGTCTGTAATACTTATATTAATACTTGCTTCAAATTTATAATTATATATTCACATTAAAACGTAAAAAGTAAAATATTAATTAGGGATATTTTCCAAATTTGCGTGTTTACATGTCAAAGTTAGTTAATGACCAAAACACAACTAGAAAACAAATTAAGATGGGTCATTTAGAAAAACAAAGAATAGTCTGAATAATTAAAGTGGTCCAAAGTTGGAGCAAGAAAATTTGTTCTGTTAAACCAATATTTAAGGAATCATCCTCGCACAAAACAGATGTTATTCTCTTTACAAGCTCAATATTATGCTTGAAAATAAAATATATATACAGTATACTTATATTAAGAAAGCTTACTACCTAAAGTAGCATGAAAACATTATATATTATCTGACGCTAAGGTTCTCGCCATGAGAATATTACAAGAATACATTTATAAATGTCTTTTTAATTTAATTTCTTCCTTAGAAAAATATTGAAAAAAGTATATAAAATATATTTGAAAATGATAAATTTGGTACTTGCATATTTTAAAATGTACATCTTCCAAAATACTGATAATTGGTACATACTTCAATTATTAATCTAAAATTATAGTTAAATACATTTTAAGTTTAAAAATTAATCTAATATTTTATAAATATCAAAACCTAATAACTTACACTAACATTACAATAATGTCATGTTTCAGTTGTGGCTTAGTTGATCCTCAATTGGTTGTAGTCTGATTCAACTCAATTATAACATTAGTATAAATTATTATAACTTAGTTTAGTTGTGATAATTTAAAAAGCAGTCCGTTCATTTTTTATATTTAAAATGTATTTAACAATAATTTTAAACATACGATTGAATGGCCGATTACCATAATTTTGTAATGTTAATATTTTAATATTTTAGAACATGTTATATATATATATATATTTTTTTTTTGGCAAAAAAAAAATATATGTTAATATCAAAACATCTTTTTCAACATGTTCTATGTTTGTAATATACTTGGGAAAAGGAAGATAGCAGTTGGGTCCACTAGAGTTACTACCGCTCTAGGCTGAAAGGAAGGGAGGAGAAGTTAGAAAGCCACGCCACGCAACCATCCAAAATTGGGCCTTCGCCCACTTACGTTGTCGTTTAACGGGCCTTTTCCGAAAGCAAGGGGTGGGTGCACACGTGTGTACTCTCGCTGGCCTAGTTTCCAATTTTTTTTTTTCTTTTTAATTCTATCTATGAGTCTACAACTCTATATGATGACTATGGTAGGATTGTAATATTTCTATATAGTAGAAACTTAACATTGTGGTATTTTTATTTTAGGACGTGTTTCATGTAAGTTTAAGAGTAATAACTTGATACGCAAGTCTAATTGACTTCCATTATTATTTTTAGTGATACGAGGTTTAAATTAAGAAATCAATATAATAAACCTTAATAATGGGTGATGTTAAGTCGTCTGTATCGGGTCGGCGGGTCTTCGATCCGAGTGACACTCCTCACAGGTAAAACGCCATTCTTCGTAATCCAATAACTCGCGAAGGTGATCCGTTAGCTCCAAATGATCTGTCGTTCGACTCCTTGCAAACCTGCACAAGGGGCGATACCGAGCACAGAGAGGGGGGGGGGGGGGGGGGGGGAGGGGGGTGGTGCTCGGTGAGCCCTCTCTGATGCCTAAGTAAGTTCGGATTCTAGAGAGATGAAATCTAGAGAGAAGACAGAGCTAAAATGAGTAAAGTTGCAACACGAACCAAATGAATATAACTTGAGCATTATAGATAGATTTCAAGGGGATTAATGTGGCTTAATGACACCGTTAATCCCTAAGCGTACTTAATTAACACATAACGACATGATTAAACCCTTAATGACACGAAGAGGTGGATGTCTAAGTGTGAGTCGGGAGGTCCGGGTGACAAGGTTCGGGACGTCGCACACGCCTGGGGGGGGGGGGGGGGGGGTTCGACGTCCAGGCAGGGTCTCTGAACCTTCGGGGTCGGGTAAAAAATCCGACCCCTAGGCCCTGGGATCAGTCCAGCTGAACCGATCTCACCTAGGTGAGATCGGGCCATCAGACAAGTCCGGGAGAGTATTTTAGCTCGTCTGGGCCGTTCGCGCTGTGGGTGAAGTGTTCGGGTCAAAGTTTCGAATTATAATCGTGGGTGGGGTGACCAAAATAAGACAATCTGAATGGAAACGGGTTCAAATTGGGCGTATATCCATCACATGTCCCCGGGTCAACCAACGGTCTAACATTTGATTGACTCTATTTTATGATGGGATGACACGCGCAATTTGAAGCCGTTTCCATAGGCACGTGTTCGTAAGATATGGATGTAATGTTAACCCAATCTCTTTGTATTTAAGAGATGCTAATATACATGGGAATGCCATACAATCATGGATATGGACTAATGCAATTCAATCTTATACTACCGTAATCAATGCGTGCGCATGCAGGGACGAGCCCTGGCCGGGGAAAAATACTTAGATTGGTTCTAAAAAAATTTTCTAAGTATGGGAATGTGAAATATATGCTCATAAAATGTTAACTTGAGTAAATGATTATCTTTACTATAGTTGAAAAAAGATAAAGGCATTAGTCTTTAATTTCGACTCTTGGATTTTTCCATTTTAGATTTAAACGGTGTAGATTTTGAGGTTCTGAAAGCCCTAATTTCCTCTACTATAAAAGGGAATAGGTGATTACCTCATTCTCGTTGTCCTTATCATTTTTCCTTCGGTGATCGGGCTTTTCGGTCGGTTCTACTTCTCTGGGTGCGTGCCACGGCAAGGTACGTAGATTGTTTTTAGCGTAAACGCCGTTCCTTAGAAGCACGACTTTATTTCTTTTGGTCCGTTCTAGGTTCTCATCTTCCTCTTGACTGCCCCATTCGTTATTTTTTCTCTTTACTCTTGTGACCTCATGGTGGTGGGACCATGCTTAGCTTTCATCACTGCTGACTTGCTTTCGCCTCTTTGATATTCAAGTGTTTTGTTTAAGTGTAGTAGGGTTTCATTCTCGGGTGTTTGCCCCCTGCGCTTGGCTGTCCTCTCATTGTTTAAGAAAAATGAGTGAATCACTTTTTTCATCACACTCATATGACGCCCTTTTCATCATCTTTGAGCTAAGGTGTATTCTTGCAGCTGGTGAATCTTCTAAGCTCTTGACGAGGAGGAAGAGACCGCTGCGGGTGGGGGTATCTGATTCCGGGACCGGACCCTCGATTGTCAAAGGATCCTCTCCCGCTAGTGTTGATACTTTAACTACTTCTTGCAGTGTGAGAAATCAGCTCGTGGATGGGAGTGGGGTTAATGTTGACGTAATGATGTCGTCTTCTCTTCTTGTCCATGCCCCCGAATCGAGGGTGCGGATACCGGTCGTCCCATCTCACTTGTTTGGTACGTTTTAGAGTATGTGTTTCTCATTAGTGTATAACTTGATTGACTTAGTATTATTCATTGTAGGTAGAATCCGACTTCCGTTGCTAAACCGGAGGGACTTGACTCGTCCTTCCTGTGATGGCGTTGTTGGTTTCGAGTGGGCTCCTTTTTCCAAGCGTGGTTGTCGTTTTGATAATCAGTCGTCTTTGCTTACTCCTGAAGTTGGAATCCGGATTTTGCAATCTACTGTTCCTCCTAATGATCGTGTGTCCTCCCCTGATGGTTCGGAGGGGGTTCGCAATTTAGTACATGAAGCACTGTCTCGTTATGCTTCTGTATTCCTCTTCTATCCTTGTTTTCTTTTTTATGTTTTGTCTTTCATCTTTGTTATCCTTACACCTAGTCTTTGCATCAGGGTATTGCTGATATCATTAACTTGTCCTCACTTGTTGTTGGCCTTGCGGAAGAGAGGAGGGCGCATTTGCCTATGTTTCTCTTAGTTCTGAACTCATTAGTTGTTTGTAGCATGATCGCATCTCACACTTGGAGTGTCGTGATCTACAGGATCGCCTTGTTCTTCTTAAAGCTAAGATTGTCACTTTGCAACAGAAAGCTGCGCGTGATAGGGTATTGCGGGTTGCTGAGCTGGCTTCACTTGAAGAAGTGTTTCATATGGAGGAACAAGAACACGCTATTGTTGAGTATAAGAGTTCGTCGTCCTACCATGCTGCTATTGATTTTCATTGCTCTGTGGTTAAGTGTCTCTCCCTAAAGATGATCCTTGAGCGAATCTATGCGGTTACTCCTGATTTTCCGTTTTCTCACCTTGGTGATGTGTCCGACTTCACCATTAGGTATGTTGCTAAGTTGAAGAAATAACATACTTATCTTTATGATGGTGTACGTGGTTATGCAACATAGGTGTTATTTTGCTCGGCGCATATGCCTCGTTTTTTGCTACCCAGTTTCAATTTTGTAGATGCCTTCTTCTCGTGTTTTTTGCATTAGCTGCCTGACGTGTTAGGCAATCGAATTCAGCCGGTAGTTTACCTTTCTATTTTGTAGGATTACCATGTGTTCATACTCAACGGTGTGCTTTGATTGTGGTCGTATCGCCTTTTCATGGTGTTGGGTACTTTGTATGTCTAGTTCCTCTATGTCTGATTGTTGGGGCGCCAGACTACGGGTGTCGGCTATAGGGTGTTGGAGTGCGGTGTACGTTGCTCATAAAAGCTGCTAAGTGTCTCAGATATTTCCTATGGTGTCTGCACACACCTTGGTGTTTATGTGTATTCCTCTTGATATGCGCAATCTTTTTTTTCTTGTTTCTTTTCTCTTGTCGTAGCTTCTTGTGCTGGGGACGACGTAGCTTGTCTGTCGTCTCGGGCCAGGGACGTCGTAGCCCTTCCGTCGTCTTGTGCCTATGTCTTTTTGCCTTCCTTTCTCTTTTGGATTGAGTTTGTTTTAGCGATCTCATACTTAGGCGTTTTTATAGCCTTGCTACTTGACTTGGTTGGGTTGGCTCTCTGTATGATGTTTTCCTTAGTTTATGGCGTGGATCCTTCGTTGCGGACTCCTTCCTTGTGTATGCACTTCCTTACTTTGAGATCTTTTAGTATCTGTGTCTATCATGATACCTGTAATGTCATCATGAACAAACTTGTATGTTTCCCATATCATATATCCATTCCTTGTAAGAAAGATAGTTTTTCTCAAGATATGCTCTTGGGGACGTTGTAAAGATTTTTCTAGTATATGCTCCTAGGGGCGTTGAAATTTTCCACGGGATAGGCTCCCGGAGGCATAGAACTATTCACGGGACAGGCTACCGGAGGGCGCAGAATTTCGTAGTTTAAAACTACTCTCAAGATACGCTCTTGGGGGCGTTGAAAATTTTCACGGGACAGGCTCCCGGAGGGCACATAACTATTCACGGGACAGGCTCCCGGAGGGCGCAGAATTTCGTATTTTAAAACTACTCTCAATATACGCTCTTGGGGGCGTCGAAGTTTTTCACGGGACAGGCTCCCGGAGAGCACATAACTATTCACGGGACAGGCTCCCGGAGGGCGCAGAATTATTCACGGGACAGGCTCTTGGATGGCGCAGAATTTCGTAGTTTAAAATTAATCTCAAGATACGCTCTTCGGGGCGTCGAAGTTTTTCGCGGGACAGGCTCCCGGAGGGCGCAGAGCTATTCACGGGACAGGCTCCCGTAGGGCGCAGAATTTCGCAGTTTAAAACTACTCTCAAGATATGCTCTTGGGGGCGTCGAAGTAGACATACACTTGGTAGTCATATCTGAGCAAGGAGGGCATGGTGGTTGGGTCATCTCATACTTAGAAAATATTTTGATGAATATCTTCTTCATTGAAAACATTCATGCATTATGTACAAGGATGGTGTCGGGGGTAGTCCAGGACATCCTTTAGGGAAAACGATAGGTAGCAAAAGAGTTGGAAAAGCTTCATGAGTTTTCCGCTTCGAGAGTTGTTTTAGAAAATTAAGAATGGAAACATGCATTAAATGAAAGATAAACCAAAGGATATGGTGTTTCACTGGTGTCGTTTCCTTAGACATAGAACTTCTTCAAATGCCCCCCCACTGAAAGTGTTTGTAGAAATATTTCCATCTCCATCTTCCAGGCGGTATGCATTCGCGTATGATACTGACGCTATTTTGTATGGTCCCTCCCTCTTTGGAGATAGCTTTCTAACTTGATCTAAGTGTGAGAACTCGTTTTTCCTTAGTACTAATTCTCCTACATGAAATTGTCTTTCTCTGACTTGTCGATTGTAGTACCTTGCGGATACAAGTCGCATTCGTGCTTGTGCCTCCTCTGAGTTCCATCTTTTGTCGTCTACTAAATCTAAATCTAAGAGTCTTACCTTTTTGTTTTCATGCTCTTCGAAATAGGTGGTTCCCAGTGATGACACGGCCATTTCTGCTGGTGCTACTGCCTTGGTCTCATATACTAAACCGAATGGTGTTTCTCTTGTGGCTATTTTTGGTGTTGTTCGCACTGCCCATAAGACATTTTCTAACTCATCTACCCATCTTCCCTTGGTAGCATGAATTATCTTCTTCAAGCCACCGAGTATTATCTTGTTTGCCGATTCCACCTGCTCGTTTGTTTGGGGGTACCACTGTAGCCTCTTGCTCTTAAATTGAGGTCCGTTGTCACTTATTATGACCTTTGGAACTCCATACCTTGAGACGATGTGTGATTGGATGAAAATGATTATTTGTTCGTCTGTTGTCTTTCACATCGGTTTTACTTCTATCCACTTGGAGAAGTAATCTATCGCCACTAATATGCAAGTTTTTTGCCCTTTTGTTCTTGGTAGGGGGCCTATCAGGTCAATCCCCCATTGTGCGAATGGCCACGCTCCCGATATTGAACTTAGCCTGGCTGCTGGGGCTGTTATATTTCTAGAGTATCTTTGGCAATGTTCACATTTCTGCACCATGTCTGTTGCCTCCTTGTTCATTGTTGGCCAATAGTACCCCAGATTGTAGACCTTTCGAATTATTGATCTTGCCCCTTCGTGACGTCCGGCGTCGCCCTCATGTAGCTCTGCCAATATTCTTTCAGTTTTTGGATATGTTATGCATTTGAGGAATGGCGTAGAGTATCTCTTCTTGTAGAGCTCATTGTCCATCATTGCATAGTTTATGGCCATCCTCTCAATCTTTATTGCCTCCACCTTATCTTCTGGAAGCCTTCCCTCGGTAATATACTGACGCATTTGGGTCATCCATGCCTCCCCTTCATCTATTGCTAGGGCTTCCATCTTCTCTATCACGGATCGTGTTCTTTGTTCCACAAAATGGACTTCTTCGCCTGCTTCCGATCCCAAGGCTAGCTTGCTCTGGGCGTTTGCCTCATGGTTTTTTTCTCTTGGGACTGATTCAATGTCGAAACTTTGAAAACTTGTTATCAAGTCTTTGGCCTGTTGTATATATTTTAGCATATTCTCGGACTTTGCGGTGTAATTCCCCTTGATTTGGTTGACGACCAATTGAGAGTCACATTTAACCCTTAGGTGTTTCACCCCTACTCCTTTGGCTATTCTCAAGCCTGTTATCAATGCCTCGTATTCTGCCTCATTATTAGTTGCCTTGAAGGTAAGCGCCATGGCGTAACAGAGTGGCGTGCCCTTATTTGGCGGGTACAATAGAAGGCTTGCACCTGATCCTCCCGCGTTGGATGATCCATCAGTGTGCATCTCCCATATGTCATCTGGCTGTGTCTCCTGGATGGCACTTGTTTCAGTTGTGCTTGTCATTTCCCTTAAGTCTCCGTCGGGTCTTATTCCAGTGAATTCTGCAATAAAATATGTTAGGGCTTGCCTTTTGATGGCTGTTCTTGGGGCAAAATGAATGCGAAACTCACTTAGCTCAATTGCCCATTTGGTCAGCATTCCTAACGTGTCTGGTTTTTGCAAGATGTGTTTCAGAGGTTGGTTTGTGAGCACTGTTATCACATGCCCATGGAAATATGGTCTCAAATTCCTTGCTGATATGATCAGTGCATAGAAGTACTTTTCGATTTCCAAGTAGTTGATCACGTACTTTGTCAATGTTTTGCTTACGAAATATACTGGCAATTGTGCGTTGTCTTTTTCTTTTGGGGTAACAGGTATTTTGGTCCATGATGTTTGACCACTTTTGGGTTTCTGTCTATGATGTTTTTTTTTTGCCTAGTTTTGGTACCATATGTTTGCAGATTTTTCTAGTTTTGGTCTGACCGTTACATTCAGTCCATTTTGACCGTTAAGTGACATGTGCATGTCACGTGATCCACCCTAAACTTTCAATTTTGATCAAATTTGGGGAATTGGCACCCTAAACCTAGTTCAATTTGGGTGAATTGAACTAGGTTTAATGGTCAAATTTGAGGGAATTGACACCCTAAACCTAGTTCAATGGGTCAATTCCCCCAAATTTAAACAAAATTGAAAGTTTAAGGTGGATCACGTGACTTGCACATGTCACTCAACAGAAAAAATGGACGGAATGTAACGGTCGGACCAAAACTAGAAAAATCTGCAAACATATGGTACCAAAACTAAGAAAAAAAAACATCATGGACCAAAACCCAAAAGTGGTCAAACATCATGAACCAAAAGACCTGTTAACCCTTCTCTTTCACTAGTACTGAACTTACCGCAACGTTGTTTACGGAGATGTAAATGAAGAGGGGTTCTCCTGGGGTTGGCTTTGCTAGAGGAGGTAGGGTCTTTAGGTGTTGTTTGAGTTGTTAGAAGGCTTCCTCACACCTTGGTGTCCATTCAAACTTCCTGTTTGCCCGTAGCACCTCAAAGAAAGGTAGTGCCTTGTCTCCTATTTTGGACAAGAACCTGTTGAGAGCTGCCAACCTTCCGTTTAGCCGCTGTACTTCCTTGTGCTTCGTGGGAGAGTGCATTTCCTCAATTGCTTGCAATTTTTCAGGATTCAATTCTATTCCTCTTTGACTTACCATGAAACCCAAGAATTTCCTTGACTGTACTCCAAATGCGCATTTTTTCGGGTTCATGCGGACTTGATGCTGACGCATCCTTTGGAAGGTCATGCGAAGGTTCTCGACGTGGTCGCTTTTTTTCTTGGACTTGACAATCATGTCGTCCACATATGCTTCCATTGTCTTCCCTATCATGTCCCCAAAGATCTTGTTGACCATACGTTGATACGTTGCCCCGCGTTTATGAGTCCGAATGGCATCACAGTGTAGTGGTATATTTCACTGTCGGCGTAGAATGTCGTGTGGGAGGCATCTTCATCGGACATTTTAATTTGATTGTAACCTGAGTATGCATCCATGAAGCTCATCAATTCGTGACCTGACGTTGCATCCACTAGCTGATCTATCCTTGGGAGTGGGTATGAATCTTTAGGGCATGCCTTGTTGATGTCGCGATAGTCGATGCACATTCTCCAATTTCCGCCTGCCTTTTTCACTAGTACTGGGTTTGCAACCCATGTTTGAAACCTGACCTCCTTGATGAAATTTGCTTTTAATAGCTTGTCCACCTCTTCTTGGATAGCTATCTTTTTGCTACCCCCCATTGGCCTTATTTTATGTGTTATTGGGCGTGTTGCCGGGTCTATGTTGAGCTTCTGTGAAATTAAATTCTCAGATATTCCAGGCATGTCGCTTTGTGACCATGCGAACAGATCTTTATACTCCCTTAGCAATGCTATTACTCGCGCTTCTTCTTCTTCAGTCAAGCCTGTCCCGATTTTCACTTTTCTTTCGGGTTCCTCTATCAGTATTTCCTTCAGTTCCTCCATAGGTGCAGGTCTTCCGTGATCCTCCATTGGATCCTCATCTATTGATAGGACCTCCTTGTTGGTTTTTCTTTTCTTGCTGAGTGCAATCCTTGCACATTTCCTTGCCACCTTCTGATTTCCTTTTACCTCCCCTATTCCTTGACTTGTGGGAAACTTCATTTTCTGATGTGGTGTTGATGGCACTATGTCCCACTTGTTAATTGTAGTGGTACCTAGAACTTCATTGTACTCATCCATTCCTTCAACAATAAAGAAATGAACATCGATCTTCAACTGCCTCTGGCCTGTGCCTAGTGTCACAGTTAGGGGTGAGCAAATTACCCAGTTGGAACCGGAACCGGACCGGAACCGGTCATTTGGTAGGTTCCGGGTAGATGTAAATGGTTCTGGTACGGTTTTGGGATTAAATTTCAAGAACCGGTATTTTCGGTTCCGGTTCCGGGATAAGTTTTCGGGTACCCAAATACCCGGAACCGGAACCGTTATATATATATAAATTAAAAAAAAACACTAAACATTTAACAAATTTAAAATTGGTTTGTGGAAAATGTTATAATTATTTTTATGATTTACTTG